>OY728121.1:460923067-462173067 GCA_963277665.1 Viscum album
AGAATATGTGCATATATGAATTCAGGTATTTAAATTTTGGAAAATAAAAACCTATAGATAATGTTTCTATTGATTCTAAGAAAAATTATTCTCAATATGATATCAAATCTTGGAGGATTTTAAAATATTATCTTATTTAAAATGTGATTGGTAATTTTGGTTTTGGTATGAAAACCATAATCTTTTTTTAAACTTCTTTTTCAATTCTAGTTCTGTTTCTAATTACATGCCTAATGATTTTTTAGATGGTTTAAATTATTATAAATAGATTATGTCTACGCAATATAAAATTAATAAATTTTCTTGAAATAATGTTTAGAATTTAGTTGAACCCCTATAGAAAATCATGTTATTGGAACTAAATGGTCAGTTAGAAATAAAATAGATGAATCTGTTCAAATAGTTAAAAATGAATCAAGGCTTATCACTCAATGTTATTTTCAAGAAGAATATATAAATTTTGATTAATATTTTATGCATGTTTCTCAAATTGAATCTATTATAATTTGTTTTATCATTTTACACTTTTAAAGGAATTTATTTATTTCAAATGGTTATTAAAATTATATTTTTAAATGGTTTTCTAAAGAAGTTTATGTTTATCAACCCCTTGGTTTTGAAAATGCGAAATTTTGATATCACGTTTTTAAATTATCAAAGATTTATATGGTCTTAAACTAGTACAAAGTGACTGGTAATATATACTTACCTTTTTTTGAAAAAATATTTTATTAAAGTAAAAGTAGATCCTACTTTATTTATCAAAAAAATATCAAATAATATTCTTATTGTTCAAATTTATATTTATGAAATTGTTTTTAACTCCTCAAAATATTTTATTTGTAAATAATTTTCTAATTTAATGGCTAGTAAATTTTATAAGAGTCTTACGGGTGAACTCAAATTCATTTTAGGTCTTCAAATTAATCAAATAAATAGTGGAATTTTAATGAATCAATCTAAACATGTAAAATATTTGGTTAATCATTTTAGTGTTGATTATTGAAATATTTTTAAAATACCTATGATTATTATTTGTAAATTAGATTCTTAGTTCTATATAATCTATTGATTCTAAATTATTTAGAGGTATGATTGGAAGTTTTTTTATTTAAATTCTTCAAGACTTGATATAATGTTTAGTGTTTTTTTATGTAAAATATTTCATTCTAATCCAAATAAATATCACTTAAAATATATTAAATGTATTATTATATATGTTAAATGAACTATTAATACTAGAGTATTTTATTCAAGGAATTTTTTTAAATTTAATTGGTTTCTCTAATTTTGATTTTGGAGGATGTAGAAAAATTTAGTTTCTTGGAGTTCAAGAAAAAATATTTTTCTTTATCTACTATTGAGAGTGAATATATATATGTTGTATCATGATATTCTCAATCATTATGGATTAAAAAAATTATCTAATTTTTATTTTTATTTTTAACAAATACCAATTTATTGTGATAATTCTTTTGTTTTCCCTATTTTAAAAATCCCTTTACAAAATTCTAAAACTATGCATATTAACATGAAATTTAATTTTATGTGAGATTATATTGATAAAGGAGATATTATTTTAGAATATGATCCAAATTAAAATAAACTTGTGTATATTTTAAATAAACTATTGGTTTTTACTAGTTTGAGAAAATCAAATTTGAACTTGGAATATTTAGAATTTAGTTTAAAAATTATTTTTTCTTTCATTAAGGGGGTGTTTTTTCTTTCCTATATTTCTTTTTGATAAATTTAAAAAATGGGATAATTTTTTAATAATATTTTTTGGTTTTTTGATTTCCAAAAAGGGGGAGTTTCTTAGAACTTAGATGTTTATTTCTATAATCTTGGAGTATTAATATTTTATGCTTTGAAGGATAAAAAATACCTCACAATAATTTTTATTTATGTAATTATTTATTATAAATAATATTTTAAGCTATAATTATATCTTATTATAAATTATTTTATGTAATTATAATTTCTCATATCATTATTATTTGTTATATTTAGTATGTTTAGATTCAATTATATCATAATATTTATTTAATTAAAATATATTTTTATTTAATATTTTTATTTTTCATAACTTGTTCTATAAATTTCATGAAGTGTTCCTTGGATAAATTTGTCATTTGGGACCTTGAAACGTCATTTTTAAATGTTTTTTACTATTCAAACATAGGTAATTTACTATTCACAATGTAGCCAATTTTTTAACCACATAGCCAATTAAAAATTCATGTAGCCAATTTATGAACCATGTAGATGATTTTCCAGATTCAATTGCCTTATGTATTTCAACTGTAACTTGGGATAGATAATTCTAAATTGAGTGATTCTTATTTTTTGGTATAGATAATAATATTATCTATATTTAATAGTAAGACATAAAATTATGAATTGATCTCTATAATTTCTAAAATTATGTTATAAATTGTCGCTAATTAGGATTTTCAAACATAAATGGACAAATATTCTTTACATGAAATACCAATCAATGTCAGAATCATATAGGTCCAGTTACACTATAAACATAAGCACATAAATGGCTTGTTCATAAGTGAACTGCATCATATCCTACTAAGTACTTCATAACCAGCACCCTTCTTAGTCATATCATACATAATTCCTTTATTCATAACTTGGATAAAAGAAATATAAGAAAGGGTGATATCAGATGCTCAATAAGGGTAAATAAATTATAGATATTTTTGCATGCCACTTTTAAACTTAATTCTAATTATTTGATCTAATTACTATAGTACAGTATGAACCAAGGTTATATTCTAAAGATACTTCCTTGAAGGAGTTACAAGTCATGTTTTTTTTCAAATTTTCAAAATTTAATTATTTTAAAGGGTAAAATACTATTGTAAATGAAAAGAATTCTAAGTTCTAAAAAAATAATTAAAATTAGAAATGAAAAAACATAAAACAAATTAATGTAAGTAACCACAAATTGAATATAAAGATGAAGTAACAGCCTAACTAGTAATTCAGATCAGTCTTTCTTCATCATTTTAAATAGATTTCACAACTGTAATTGTCTCAATAAAATACTAAATTATATAATATCACATATAATTTATTTCATTTAATTGAATATATAACTAATATCTATGATTCATATCTTCTTTTCATTAGATTCGATTAATTCACACAATAATCGATGTGCATAATGACATAGTCTACTCCCTTCATACCCATAATCCTCGATTGACGGTTGAGAAATTTAAATGAAGAGGATCAACTTCAAACTCCAACTCAAATTGAACTAAAAAGATTCATTCTTAGTTTGTCACACTCCAATAAAAATTGTGTTGTACTCCGAAAGGAATAAAAATGATAAACAAAGTGAAAAAATATTAAAATTTTAAAGGGTTACTACATTTCAAAATTCAATATTCTCAAGAGATTTAAAATTGTGAAATAAAAGAAATAAAAACATAGAAATACATCAGTGTGAGAATATATTAGTTTTTTCTACTAGAAACTTAGTTGGACATCACCAAGGTGTAGAATCAAGATTCGATATCCATCTTTATTAGCTTTGGGAGTTGCAACATCTTTCCAAAAAATATCCTAATTTTTCATCCATTTCTCCATTTCCAATGTCTTTGAAAAATTGTTTTTGTTTGTCTTTCCACTCTCCCTATTATTCTTTATTTATTTTTATTTATTATGTTATTTTAAATCTATCATCATAGCTTCCCAACACCATTTCCCATTAGTGATAGTTGCATGAAAGAATTGATTTTTTTCTTTAGTCAATGTCCCTAGCTCCTTAGCAAAGCTCCAACACCATATCACCCCACTTTCACATGGGAAAAAAATAATCTAGAAACACGATCATTTTATTAATACTAACCTTGAATTTCCTTAAAAATAAAAGAGAATTATTTTCTTTATCAAACATGATGAACAAGTGTCAGTGGTTTCCAAATTCAATTCAACTATACCAACACCCAAATTTTTAATAACTTCATCATCTTGCACAATATGTCACTGGAGAAGAAAAACAATAAGATCCCATATTTTTCTAGGTATGTTCCTCCTGAATATTTTTGTTTTATCCTTGGTGGTAGAGTCTTGTTCGGATATGGAGATCCTTATTGTGTAAAATGACTTAAATCCCAAGTATGTATGTTTGATTGAATCAATGGAGTATGGGTATAAATGTGTTAAATGGATTTATGAGGGGTTTTCATGCTATGAAATCCTTGGTGGTGGTTTGGGTTCTTTCTATGGGAAACATGTTGAAGGTTATCTATAGAGGAATTACATGCCATGAAATAAAGGTACATGATGTGTAACTATTTCCAAGAAAAAGTTATAGGATTGGTTCATGATATAAAATGAATACACACTGTGAAGGAAATACACATCGTGTAATGTTTAGGCAGTGTTAAAAATAACATGAGGCAACACGTTTTTCTACGTATCCCTCTAAAAAAATATAATAAGTGTAACTTAATTACATGCCATGTAATTTCCCAAGCATAATTTTTAAAGGTTTCATGCGAATGATTTGTTTCTCATTCCCTCATGAAGACTCTTCCTCTTAGCCCTAGGGTAGCTTCTATATTATTTTGGAGAACCTCTTTTGATTCTATACATCCTTATCACACATCTAATCTCTGGTAAGTGTTTTTGGTCTGGTTTTACCTTCTCTCCCATTATTCTCCAGTTTTTGCTGTGTAATATCTTGACTGTGAGTGTTATTGGTTTTGATCTTGATTTTTTATGGTCTAATATCCTTATTTTGATCATTTGTGCCTTCTTTTTTGTTGTTTAATCCTGCTAGAAGTGTTGGTTTATTTCTAGTTAAAGATAGGGGTCCAAACCTTAACCCTATGGTTTGATTTTTGTCAAGTATGTGTAATATTTCAATTGCGCCAACATATTGCATGTCGAATAAATTAAATGTTGAATTGGATTATTCCTTTGAATCCATTTGGATCCAATTGGTTATTATCCTAGCTTGTGGATATTATTCGGGTGAGTGAACCCTTGTTTATAAATGAATTGTTTAATGGATTAAAGTTTGTTTAGAATGAAATGTATTTTGAGTGTTTTATTAATATAGTTTCACCATGGGTTGGACTAATTATTTAGATGATTGGATTGTTATTGGTTTATAAAAAATGGGTAAATGAACTTTTTAATTTAATGATAAAGGGTGATTTTCATAATTATCCATTGATCCTCATAATGTGATATTGTGATGTCCTTATAGATGTGACATGTGTTGTGATTTCTTTTGTTGTTATTATTATATAGAGTGTTGGACCAGTTTGATAAATGTAATACTTATATGGGGTGTTAGACTAGTTTATATGCTGAAATTCTTATTTAGAGGGCTATAGAAAGTGACACATGCTGAAATGCTTATATATTGGGCATAGCCCTAAGACATGCTGAAATTATTATATACCGGAATCGTCCCTAAAACATTCTAAAATTATTATATACCAAGCTCAACCTTGATAAATGTTGGAATGCATATATACTGGGCTTAGTCCTGATTAAATGCTAAAATTATTATATAATAGGTTTGAACTAGATTTTTGTGATTTATACCTTGTTATGAGGCTATGGTTGATATGGTTGTGAGCCATGCTCAGAGACATCTCAGCATGACATCAAGGTAGGTTATGTTTTGCTATGTTTATATGGTTATGGTTGGAATGGTTGTGAGACATGCTTAGAGACATTCTGGCATGGTGCTGAAGTAGGTTGATGTGGTATTAATTTAATTGTTAATTAATTAATACACTTTTTTATTGCATTATTTTAGGAACTTATTATCACACGGGTTATGTTTAGATGCATTAGTGTCAACTTAATAAGTTATACTCACACCCTATTCAGGCAAACATTTGGTACCTGGGAAGATTACATGGATATAGGATTGGACAAGGGAAACTGACCTTATTGTTGATTATTTACTTGTTGGATGGGATGAAGTTTGGAGATAGACCAACATGGGGTTCGATACCGGGGACTTTTGAGTCTTTATAAAGTATGCTCATCTTTTATTTTGTATTACTTCTAGCATGAAATTTAGTTACATTGCATCACATCATTACATTATTCCTTTATTATTTATTGGATTATTTAGTTGGCTATTACTATTTGGTTTCCCACTATATTGTGTTGTTTCCATTACTTCTGCTACTCTGATATTTATTTATTATTTTTATATTATTATTCTGATGTGATGTAACTCTATAAATTGGAGGTATAGACTCTCCACTATACATAACACACCACCGCTACTAGTCGTAAACCTCTAGATTACGGGGAGGTGTGATTTAGGTCTCATAACCAACCCATTTTTTCTAATTGAGAGAGAATCATATTGGGGGATATTACAAAGTGGTGTTAGAGGATAGGTTTATTTTCTATTTATTTACTATTTGAGAAATATATAAAGGTGAATATGATGTGTCAAGACTTGGTAATGAGTTTGTGCATGGGAGTATCTAACCCATGTATGGTGGGAAATCTGAGTGACCATGGGTGGATTTCTATTTATACTGTTTAATTTTTATAGTTGATGTTATTTTACCCTGAGTGATTCACATGTTGTGTGAGATTATTATGTCATGATGTTATTGGGTCTCTTGATTTGTACTCATGGACCAGTATGGAAAAGGATGAGTATGCATGAATCATGATAAGCACACACTGATATATATTGGCATGCATTGTTCATGATATGTACATATATATTGTGTGTGATATATATACTTGTCCATTTGAACTGTAATATAAGACACTTATTATATTTTTTAAATGAAATGAAATAAATGAACTGTCATGTCATGCTAAAACACTTGTAAGCCATGTTTTGAGAGACCAGGATTTAGTGGTTCTCTATTATTGTTACCTGTTGAGGTTGACCCTATTGTTATAGCCAATGTTTTAAGGAGTGTGTTTATCTTGTAGATAAAATGTCTCCCTGTTGTCTTTGAGTTGAGCATCAGGAGATTAAAAATCAACACACTCCTAGAATAGTTGAGTCAGAGCTTCCTATATCTCTTGATGATCAGATTCATGTTCATCTTCACAACAGCTTCATAAGGGTCATGATATCTATGGAAAGAGAGACTTTTTGCACCGTGCCTTCAATGTCTAAGATGATGATATATTTTTAGTTGTATCATCTACCTACGTTCACTAGGGAGGTAGACCCCCAAGGAGTTGAGTTCTGGATCGCGTTAGTCCATATGATCTTTAAGCATCTTGAGACACCCACAGATAGGAGGGTGAATCTTATTGTATATATGCTTTGTGGACTAGCCAAGCATTATTGGTACATTATGGAGAAGGTAGGGTAGTAGGAGGATCTATCTTGGAAGGAATTCAAGACGAAGTTTTTGATCCATTTCTATCATGATACATTGAGGGATGAGAAGGCTCATGAGTTCATTCACCCGACACAGGAGGGCATGCCAGTGTTAGACTACACTGAACATTTCACCGAAATATAGTGATTTTCACCATATTTGGAATCTAATGAGATCTCTAGGGTGATACTTTTACATGATGGTATTCTCTATGAGATCGGGTCATAGGTGAACATGTTCCATCTTGGACGTTTTGAATACATGATGAATCAAGCACACATCATGGAATAGAATTAGAGAGAGGCCCCGAGTAGTGGTGAGGCTATTTCAGTAGGGAAAATTATGAAATCTTCTTCTAGTGGAAAGAAGAGTCGTTATAACAATTTCTGCTAAGGTAGTTGCAGTCAGATCATTCAGGGTAGGGGGAATCCATCCCCGGATCATGCTTCATTATAGTTCTATCAGTGTGGAAAGATGATCCACAAAGGACTTTAGTGTTCATACCCCTCTTTGGAGTGTTGTTCTTATGGTATATTGGGCCACCTATATAGGTTGTTTAGGGTAATGTAGTAGTATTGTAGTGAAAGAGGATCAGGACAGGCACTATAGTCTGGGAAGGACTCAATTATTTGTCAGCAGGCAGGTAGCTGGAGTTCCACAAGACGTTTTAGTTGAGGTAGGGGATGTGGTACTCTAGTATAGGAACAAAAGTACCAAGAAAAGGGTATAGCTCATGGGAGTTAGGATGGATCCTAGGGTAGAGGGGCTATTCAATTTCACAATGTAAAGACTACTCTGTCTTGTATGGATAGAGGACCATCTACTATCAAAGGTATGATTCTTGTATCATCTTCCATTTCTTGTGTTCTTTTATACAGGAGCATCACATTAATTTCCTATCTTCTATTTTTTGTAAATTGTTTGGGCTTGTATGTGAAAATATTGGATGATTTTTTGACCATTGACAGATAGTTGTGAGTCCGGTCAAAGGATATCAAACATTTCAAGGCATGTTCTCTATATATTGGTGGTTATTGTTTCTTTTGGGAACCATTTATGATGGAAAAGATAGGTTTTGATTTCATTCTTGGTATGTTTTGGTTAGTTCTATACCGGGATCATATCTAATGTTAATAGAAGAGAGTTATCATTTTTATCTCCATAAGGAGGTAGTTATTCTCACCAAGGTGAGTGGGATCTTCAGGTTGGTCATGCGGGACCAATTTAGTGTATATTGGATGGTATCACTACTCAGATAGCTGGTATTTCTCTAGATAATAGTATAAATCATCATGATTATTTTTCTCCAATGGTAGACTATTTTGAATATTTTTTTCCTAAATATTTCTATAGGTTATTCCTTGATCAAGAGATCGGGTTTATGATTGAGCTGGTGTCAGGAGTAGATCTAGTTTCTATCCCTCCTTATAGAAAGGAAATAGTAGAGTTTAGAGAGTTGAATGTTTAGTTATAAGATCTGGAATCTAAAGGTTTCATAAGGCCTAGTACATATCCTTGGGTTTCTCTAGTTCTCTTTTCCAATAATGTTGATGGGACTTTTCTCTTATGTGTAGATTATTTTAGATTAAACCCGATGACAGTTGAGAACTGGTACCATCTTATGTGCATCGACGATCTCTTTAATTATCTAAGAGGTACTGATATCTTATCCAAGATTGATTTGACATCAGGATACCATCAGTCAAGGGTGAGACCATAATACTTACCTTATACTTATTTTAGGAGCAGTTATAGCTTGTATTAGTTTTTAGCGATGACGTTTGGTTTGACCAATGCACTAGTGGTATTCATAGACTTGATTAATTGGATATTTTATCATTTTATAAACCATTTTGTGTTAGTTTTTTTCAATGATAACTTAATGTACTCCTAGTTAGTAGATGACCATTACAAACATCTTGACATCATCTCGAGTACATTGATAGAGTATCAGCTTTATGCCAAGCTAACCAAATGAAGCTTCTAGTTTGATAAAGTGCACATCTTGGGTCATGTCATCTCAGAAGTAGGAGTTTCAATGGACACATAAAAAATTATATCCATTATATATCAAGATAATCCCAATAATTTCTTCAAAATTAGGAGTTTTCTAGGTTTAGAAGGTTATTATCAGTGCTTTATCCGAGAATTCTCCCATTTGGCAGCACCGATGATAGGGGTGACCAAGAAAGGTGTCGATTTTGTTTGGTTAGATTCATGCAAGATATCTTTTCAGGATATGAAAGAAAGGATGACCTTAGCCCAAATCATCAGTTTACCTATATCGAGTTAACCATATACCATATTATGTGATGAATCTAGATTTGGACTCAGAGAAATTCTAATTCAGAAGGATCGAGTGGTTTTGTATGGCTCCAGATAGTTGAGACTACATGAGAGTAATTATCCTACTCATGGGTTGGATTTAGAAATAGTGGTATATTCCTTGATATGTTGGAGACATTATCTCATGGGTGAGTGGTTTTTGGTATACATAGACCACAAGATCCTCAATTACTTCTTTTCTCAGTGGGTTCTTAACCTTTGGAAGAGGAGGTGGGTCAAGTATCTATAGTATTTCTACTTAGATTTGACTTATAAACCAAGAAGGGAAACATTATTGTTGATTCTTTGATCCAAATAATGCATGAAGAGGTAGTATGAGAGTATTAGGATGATTGGTGGGTGATATCCCTCTTTGAAAACATGCATCTATATGTTCAGGAGTCTCGAGGATGGGTATTTCTAACTTTGACATCTATTATACCTATTACTTTTGAATGGATCAAGACCATGTAGTTATCTGATTCAGAGGTCATGGTTATAAGAAAAATATTATATAGTGGGGAGACAACATCCAGATGGTTTCTAGGTAGTATAAATTCTCTTCTTTTTCGTAGCTATTTATGGGATCCTATGGGCTTGCACAAGAATATGATGAAAGTCTTTCATGATTCTAAATTGGTAGTACATCCAAGTTTGAAAAGGATGTATCACGATATACATAGACAATACTGGTGTTCAGGAATAAATACGGTGGTAGCAGTCTTCATGGCTAGATTCTTCACTTGTTAATAGGTGAAAACCAAACATCAAAGGACAACTTGAATTTTTCACCCTTTTCCCATTCCTAAGTAGAAATGGTATGATGTCATTGTGGATTTTGTGATAGTATTTCCCAGGATAACCCCTAAGAATGATATTGCATGGGAGATTGTGGGTCTACTAATGAAGGAATCCCACTTATTACTTATCAATAAGACCCTCATAGTTGATGATCTAGGAAGTATTTACATGTGTGAGGTTGTTCAACTATATGGTGTTTCAAGGAGTAACATTGTATACATAGATCCTCATTTCACATCGTGTTTCTCGAAGGGTCTTCAGAAGGCTTCGAGATCATAGGTTCTTTTGAGTAAAAACTATCAACCTCAAAATAATGGTCAATCTGTGAGTATTATTTAGGTTATAGAGGATATGTTATGAGATTGTGTTTTATATTTTAGTGGTTCATGGGAGAAACATGTGGAATTCATAGAGTTTTCATTTAATAATAGCTTCTATGAATCTTTCCATATAGCACCTTTTAGGTCATTTTATAGAAGGTCATGTTGTTCAACTGTTTTTTTGTTGTAGGTAGGTGATTCAATGATTTTTTGTCCAAGTATCATGCAGGAGATGTTTGAGTAGGTTCAATTAATCAAGTAGTGGTTGGTGACTGCATGGAGTAGGAAGAAATCCTACACTAACCCTCAGAGATGACCTCTGGAGTTTGAGTTTGGTCATAATGTTTTCCTTCGAGAGTTACCTAGTTTGGAGAAACACAATATTAGGAAATAGAAAAAGCTAGCACCAAGGTTTTTAAGTCTATTTGAGATTGTGGATAGGGTTGGTCCAGTGGCGTACTGATTATCCCTTCCACAATTCTTTAGTACCATGCACGACGTGTTTCATGTGTCTTAGATTTGGATATAATATTCTGATCCTTATCATGTGATAGATATAGTAGAAATATATCTTAGTGTTGATACTTCATTTGAGGAGTATTAAATATGGATTATGAACCATAGTGAGATGTATCTCTAGGGTTGGGTGATTCCTTTGGTCTGATTGCAGTGGCAGGATGGGAGAATTTAGGAGGAGACATATGTGAGGGAATCTGATATGTAAGAACAATGACTATAATTGTTCAACAAGACCCCACAATGATTCTTGTATTATCTTGTGTATGAGATCTTTTATGGTAATGAGGTTGTAAGATCCCATATTTTTTTAGGTGTGTCCCTCTTTGAGCTTTTTGTTTGATCCTTGGTGGCTGAGTCTTGTTCGAATATGAAGATCCTTTTTGGGTAAAATGAATTGAAGTTTGGGGATGTGTGTTTTTTGAATTAATGGAGTCTGGTTATAAATTTGTTAAATGAGTTTATGAGGTTTTTTGTAATACAAAAGGATTTGGTGGTGGTTCAGGTTCTTTATGTGGGAAACAGGTTTAAGGCTGTCTGTAGAGAAATTACACATTATGTAACAAACATACCAAGAAGAAGCTGTGATCCTGATTAATGAAGTGAAATTAATACACATAATGAAGGCATTACATGTCATGTAATGTTTGGTAAATGTTAAAAATAACATAAGGTAACATGTTTTTCATTTTATTCATATAAAAATAAATACACGTCGTGTAATTGAATTACATGTCTTGTAATTTCCTAAGAAGAATTTTTAAAGGTGTCATGCGAATGATTTGTTTCTAATGCCTTCGTGTAACCTCTTATTATCAACCTTAGATAAGTTTACATGTGATTTTCGAGTGTCTCTATTGATTATGGACATCTTGATCATGTATATTATCCCTAGTAATTGGTTTTGGTTAGGTTTTCCCTTCTCTCCATTTGTTCTCTAACCATTGCAGTGTAATCTCTTGACTGTGAATGTTGTTGGTTTTTATCTTGATTGGTTATGGTCTAGGATCATTCTTATTATTATCTATGCCTTAATTCTTGTTGGTTAATCCTATTGGAAGCGTTGGTTGATCATCAGTTAAAGTAAAGGGGTCTAAACCTAACCCCATGGTTTGATTTTTTTCAAGTATGTGCAATATTGAAATTTCTCCAACATATCATGCACTGAATAAAGTAAATGATGAATTGGATTATTCCTTGAAACCCCTTTGGATCTAATTGGGTTTTTACCTATATTGTGGATACCATTTAGGTGAGAGAATCCTTGATTACAAATGAATTGTTTAATGGCTTAAAGTGTGTTTAGAATGACATGGATTTTGGGTGTTTTCTTTATATATTTTCAACTTGGATTAGCCTAATTATTGAGATGATTTCCTTGTTGTTAGTTTATTACCAAAGGATAAATGGAATGTTTAATTGAAATATAAATGGTAATTTTCATAATTAAACATTGAGCCTTATAATTTGATATTGTGATATCCTTATTTTTGTGACATGTGTTTTGATTTCTTATGTTGTAATGCTTATATGGGGAATTGTCCCAATTTGATTATTATAATTATTATATGGGTCATTGGACCAGTTTACATGATGAAATTATTATATACCAGGCTATGCCTAGAGACATGCTGAAATGATTATATAGCGGGCTATGCCCAGTGACACATACTGAAATACTTACATACTAGTCTTGGCCTTGAGACGTGTTGAAATACTTATATATCGGGCATGGCCCTAATACATGTTGAAATGATTATATATTAGGCTCAACCCTGATACATGCTGAAATGATTATACACCGGGCTTAGTCCTAATTAAATGTTGAAATGATTATATAGTAGGTTTTGACCCAGATTTGTGTGATTTATAAATTATTTATGAGGTTATTGTTGGAATGGTTGTGAGACATGCTCAGAGACATCTCGACATAACATCGAGGTAGGTTATATTTTACTATGTTTATATGGTTATGGTTGGCATGGTTGTGATACATTCTCAAAGATATTATAGTATGGTTCTAAAGTAGGTTGATGTGGTATTAATTTAATTGTTTAATAAATTAATACACCTGTTTATTTCATTATTTCTTGCACTTATTGTAAAAATGGTTATGTTTAGACATGGTGGTGTTGACCTATAGAGTTATACTCACAACCAATTCATAATGTTTTTTGGTACTTGATTAGATTACATGAATGTAGAATTGGAAAAGGGAAAATGACCTTACTGTTGATTGTTTACTTGCCGGATGGGCTGGAGTTTGGAGATGATCCAACATGGGGATCAGGACCAGGGAATTTTGAGTCTTTATTGCATCTTCTAGACTTTTATAGTGTATTAATTAGAGTATTATATTTAGTTATATTCCAGAACATCATTACATTATTCCTTTATTATTTATTGGATTATTCAGTTGGATTTTACTGTGTGGTTTTCCACTGTATTTTATTGTTTACATTATTTCTGCTACTCTGATATTTATTTATTATTGTTATATGTTTATTATACTATATTTTAACTCTATAACTAGGGGGTATAGTCTACCCACTATACATAACACACCCCCACTACTAGTCGAAAGCCTCTATCATATAGGGAGGTATTCTTGATGCCTCATAACCAACCTGTCTTGGCCACGTGAGAGAGATCCAAATCGGGGGACATTAAAAAAATAGTTACAAGTTCTAACACCCAAATGTTCCTCCAATCACACATCATGCATCCAAGGATTATTTTTTAGCCAATGAATTTAGAAACGCATGGCCTCTGCCTCATTATAGCCTACACTTAAATAAAACACGTCCTAGAGACACAATAAAAATACCTAAATAGGAGAGGCTTCATGGGAAAGTTAATCTTCTTTAATCTAATCCAAATATATTATCATAATTGGTTGTTACCTAGTGGACTTAGGTCAACACTGGTTCTTCCTCACACTAAAAGCTCTGGGAATGTTTTTCCAAAACTTGATCATACAAACATGAAATTTAAACAATCTATAAAACCATATTTGTAAGCTATGATAGTGGAAGGATCATCAGCTTCTTCATTTCATCTTCTTCACTTTAGTTAGGATTATTCAGAAAAAAATGGTTTATCTTCAAATAAAATCAAAGGATTCCACCTATTTCATCATATTCACAAACTCAAGAAGATATGAAACCTAGGTGATAGTGTCTTGGAATCCCCTTGGTATTTTTAATCCTCCATCATTCATCATTCCTATATCCCTAAGTCATCTGGTATTCGAAAAATGAAATGGAAACATATTTTTTCACATGAACACAGCCTCAGTGTTTCCTTCTTCAACAATGATAGTAGATCTCAAAAAATCCAAATTCAGTCTCACTTAGCTAGAAAAAACTTTAGTTCTTTATTATTGATTTGGTTCTTTTTCAATCCATTGAACTCAACTTGAACTCATAAAATCTTAAGAATCATGCATCAAATTTGGGCAACCTCACTTCTCAATAGAGGTGGCCTCATATCTCGACAATTTCTTTTTCAGACTATAGGTGGAAGCTTTCAATCTCAAACCAAACTTGAAATGTTCATCCTCATCCTCGGTCTCCCATCATGTCATCATTTGATCTTGGCATATCACAAATTAGTGTCCCTCATTAATTTTAATCCTCATTGAATCGGTGTAGCTCGCTGGAAGAACTCTACCATTATTTATCGGAGAAGCCCAGATTCATATAGATCTATGTCGACCTTTAAACTTGGTTTGTGAACCCATAAGTCAAACCCCATCATCAGATATTACAATGAAGCTTGAATATTTGATGAAATTGACCTCATATCAAATGATTGATTGGTTTCTTCTAGAAGTCACCTCACTTGTCCTTTTCTTGGTTTATTATTTCTGTAATAGGAAGCTTGAGGTTGGTTTTAGTTCAACAGAGCTCACTGCGGGATGAAATAGGTTTTCAATAAAAATGAAAGGGTGTGTAAGATAATTATCTTACATGGGAATATCTTACGGTTTCAAAATATCTTATGAAATTAGGGAATTTATGTTAACCCCCAAAAATTTATCTTACACAGTGGAGTATCAAAAATTCTCCAGCATGGTTTCTCTTACGTAGGTGTTGGTAAACAGTTGAGGGAAATTATTTTACAGAAATTACTCTAACAGGCGGCCCATAAAAATTATCCTAGATGTGGAATCAAATATTCAAAATATATTCATCTTTAGTAGACATCCTACATAGAAAATAAAATAAAATAAAATAAAATAAAATAAATAAAAATAAGATAATTTATTAGTAAATAAAAATATAAGTAAAATATTTTATGATTTGGAAAAAAAAATTAGTAATATAAAATTAAATTAAAATCAAATTTCTTTGGTTAAATAAATATTTAAGAAAATAAAAATTTAAATAAAATAAAATTTGAACTAATTATTTTTCTAAAAAAATAAAATATATTAAAAATGAAAATCAATTTGAATATAATAATTGATAGATTGATTAATTATCAAAATAAATAAATTGTAACAACAATTAAATAAAATAATTATAATTCAAATCTACTAATTATTAAATTATTAAAATAAATTAAATCAAATGCTAAACTATAATTAATTGATTAGACACAAAAAAATGAAAAATGAAAATTGAAATAAAAAAACATAATTAAAAAAAATGCTAAATTTAATATTTTAAAATAAAATTCATAACTAAATAATAAAATCAAATTATGAAAAAATTGTAATTAAAACAAAAAAAATCATTTATTAAAAATAAAATCATTAATCTATCATACAATAGATAATTAAGGCTTAAATTAATTTTACGATAATTTATCAACAAAATTAAAATAATCAATTAAAACATTGTTTTAGATTTTAAAATAAAATAAAATGAATGAATTTATGTGGAAATATTATATCAAAACAAAGACACATAAAATCCCCTCACACTAGCCTTTTTCATGTCATCATACAAACAATGATTCAAATTAAGTGGAATGAAATGAATATTTTATTCAAAATACTTGATGGCCATAGAAAATTGGCTTCCAAAATGAATTTCTCCCTTAGATTTCATCAAGCGATGAAAATATTTACCCTTACGAAATTAAGTATTCTTAGTGGAAATCAATTCCTATTTAAAAAAATGTTTGACCATAAAAATTTGAATACAGATTAAACCCATTTCAATTTTCATTAAACTAAAAGTCCAAACTTCTCTTTATGTTAAGGAGAATAGACTCACATAAATTATAAAACAAAATAAATTATAAAATATTCTTGGATGAGATAACTTACTAAATTAAAAGGGAGAATAAATAACTCATCCATAGGAATAAATAATAAAATAAATAGTTTGACCTGCATTTGGATTTTCATTTTATAATTCATTTGAATGCATATATTTTGACTTTGAATCCAAATTTAAATATTTAAGAAAAATAAAAATTGTATAAAATTCACACAATCCTTTACCAAAATCAACCAATTTTTAAGAGGGTAATGAAAAAATAAATCACCCAACTAAATCCAAGGGTTATTAGAGAATGAACCTTGTTAAAGTGGCTACATAATATTCAATATTTAGAAAATTTTAAAACTGCTAAAAATAATTTATTGAAACTTGAAAAACAATCAAATTTAAAAATTTTAAAGGGTTTTTTATGGGTTTGAATTTTGATAAATTTTAAAAAATTTAAAGACTCTTTGCCCTACACTAAAAATCAATGTTGTCATCAATGTTGAATCCAAGGTGGAGAAACATATGAATTCAACTTTAATTTCATAAAGATTTTTCAATTTAGTATAAATGTTTCATGTATGAAAGTTTATAATAAAGATAAAAGTGTTTTTCCACAAATAATAAATAATTATCATAATTTACAACATGCATAAAAAGTTTCTTATGGGTTACAACCTAAACAGTTCATCTCAAAAGAAAAATGTATACTAGTTCATGTTCACGAAAGTGTTCAGAAAATTTTTTCATAAAATGAAAGGGTATTTATCATTAATATACACTTAAAAAACATACTAATATCAAAAAACCTAAAAGATTAAGCATAAAATTCAACATGTAAAAAATATTTAATTCCAATATTTTTAAGTAATTTATGTTTAAATTGGTAGTAGCATGAAGGTTAATGAAAAGCATAAAAATGAGTAAAATTTTGATGAAAAATCACCTAAAATTGAACTTTATTTCCCTTTAGACCCACTAAAATGCTCCTACTTATTTACTTTTAAAAATTCCCCCAGATTAGCTTCCAAATTCCTAAAAATGTAAATATAATAAAATTAGATTCAAGAAATTTCAGCTCAAGTAAAATGTATCTAGAGTGTATAAATTAATGGGGTTATTTATAATTATCCATCTTGTAGCCTCTCTTGATCAATATAGATTAAAATAAATATTCTCTAATAAGAATATAAAGTAGAGATCAACCCTGTGTGGATTCATCATAATGAAAAATATGAAAAGATGCTTCCATTAAACTCACTTTATTCACTAAACATAAAAAAACTATGAAAAAGAAAAGAAAATCCTTACATAAAAAAATGGTTAGTACATCCCCCCACACTTATTCCAAACAAAAAAAATTAAGGGAAGATAAATATTGGATTATTAAATGGTACTCAATTTCTAACAAAAGTATCTCCTCCTCCAGAGGTTCCTTATTATATTCTCTAAATATTTTTACCAGATGTCCTTTTATAGTGAATGGAATATACTTCCCCATATATTGAATCTATATAACACCGAAAGGGGAAATGTGAGTTAAAATAAAATGACCATAACATTTGTAATAAAATTTACCTGGGAAAAGTTTTAGCTTAAATTTATCCAACATCACATTATCTCCAATCTGGAATTATTTATTAAAAACCATTTTTTCATGAACATCCTTGGTTTTCTCTTTAAAAATACTTTCATTTTCATAATCATTGATCTTTATCTATTATAACTCTTTCAAACACAACTTCCTCACTTTACCATCTTAAAAAAGATTCAAATTTCATGATCTTACATTTGAAAAATATTTATAATCTACTTCCATGGGAAAATGAAAATATCTTAAAAAATATCCTATAGTGAAATCCTAATTGGAGTCTTATATTTTCAAAGAGAATCCTCAAGACTCAATATCTAATCATTCCCATTTGGGTTAGTAGTTTTCTCAAAAATATTTTTAATCTATCTATTTAAAGCTTCATCCATTCTCTTCATTTGATGGTGATAGGGTGTAGAAACTTTATGAATAAACCATATCTTTTCAACAAAGACTCCAAGGTCCTATTATAAAAATTAATACCTTAGTGTATGAGAATAAATATTGGAATCCCAAACCTAAAAAATATATTTCTCTTGAAAAATTGGGACACTACTCTAGAATCATATTTTATAGTTAGAATAGCTTCAATCCACATTGAAACATATTCAACTGTAAGTAAAATTAAAAAATATCCAAATAAATTTGGAAAAGGGACTATAAAATTAATTCCTCAAACCAAGAAGCTATTGAGCATCTCCCCCGCCAGCTCCTCGAAGGCCAAAATTCCTAGGGCCAATTCTGGGACACTCTCTGTGTAATGATTCCTATAATCTTTTGGAATGCCCGTGGCCTTGGAGATCGAGAGAAAACAGACTTCCTCTCATCTTTTGTTCGTAAACACAACGTCAGTATCATTGCAGTTATTTATCACAAGCAAAGTGGCTCTCATATTGTCGACTTCTCTGAAAGACTCTAAATGCATGAGTACATGCATGCCGAACCAGCCAATAATTATATCTGGGTCTTCTGGCATCGCGACATCTCAGTTGATCTCGTTCTCTCAGGTGACCAACATGTTACTACCAAGGTCACTCATGACAGAGGTTTTTTGCTTCTTTCATCTACGAGAGTTGTGATGCTTGTCAACGAGAGGTTCTCTGGGAAGATATTTCTCTCTTCAATCCATGAAATCTACCCTTGGTTCATTGAAGGTGACTTCAATTCCATATTGACTCCAGAGGAAAAGAAAGGGAGAGGCCCCTTTCTTAGAAATGATAGCACTTCCTTTGCTAGATTCATGGCCGACAACATGCTCTCCGACCTTGGATTCAGCAGTGACAATTTCACGTGGTGAAATAACCCGTGAGGCCTTTGCCACTCATCGAGCTGTATTGACCGGTGCTTGGCCAACATTCATGCCATCTCTCTCTTCCCTGATACCCAAGTCACTCACATGGTGCGCGACCTCTCTGATCACTCCCTGATTCTCCTCAACATTTCAGCAAGTCCGACGAGGCAGGAACACTTCCGCTACCTTCATCACTGGGTCAGTTCTCCAGGTTTTCTCTAAGTGGTCAGAAAGTCGTGGAATGTGCCTGCTCTAGGGAGGTTATGGGTGGCCTTCCAAAACAAAATTAGGAATCTCAAAGGTAATCTTCGTGACTGGTCCAGCCTTCTCCCTCTGTTGGACAAGGATTCAGCCAATGCCATGCATGAAATTGATCACCTTGAACAAAATTTGGAGGGCTCATGGGATGACCGGTCCTTCAAGGATCTTGCCACAAAAAAGTATCCTATCGCTGATTTACTCCTTCATCAAGAGCGTCTGGTCAGGGAGAGGGTGAGGATCGGATGGATAGAGGAAGGGGACCGAAACACTACTTTCTTCCACGCGTGCATCAAATAAAGGAAAGGCCAGGTTCTCCCCAATATCTTGTTGCCTGATTGGTCATTATTGAATGACATAGACGCGGTGGGGAGTCTTGCTCACTCTCACTTCAAAGATATTCTTTCAGGACCAAATCCTTACATGCCTTCCAGATACCTAGGTGGAGAAGTGGGCTTCCTGGCTACCATTGCTGCCCAAGTTTCTCCGCAGACTAGTGTAGAAATGGCAGCCCTCCCAAACGAAGCAGAATTCCATGAGGAAATTATGCAGCTCAAAGCTGATAACGCTCCGGGCCCTGATAGTTTCCCGGGCTCCTTCTACAGAGATTCCTGGGAGGTCATTAAAGAGGACCTCACCGCGATAATTCAGGACTTCCTCCGGGGTGGATGTCTCCCCAGAGTGGAATGTGCCACATCCCTGGTCCTTCTTCCCAAAATGAATCACCCCTCTTCTATTCATCACTATCGGCCTGTGAGCCTTTGTAACTTCCACTACAAGGTCCTGGAGAGCATCCTTATTACCAGACTGAAGGTGCACTTGTCCCGCTGGATCTCTTTGGAATAGCACATATTCGTTAGAGGCAGCACGATACAGGGTGCTGTTGCCTTAGCACAAGAAATGATCTGATACATCAATACCAAGGCGCATGGCTCCAACCTTGTTGTTAAGATTGATATGAACAAAGCCTTCGATCGTGTTGAATAGAGTTTCATTAATAAGATCCTCTCAGGTATGGGATTCTCTGCCCAGGTTACTGATCTTCTCTTCCAATGTTTCAGCTCTGCATGGCTGGCCGTTCACTTCATGGGAAAATCCCATGGCTTCTTCAAAGCTACAAGAGGCTTAAGGCAGGGGGACCCTCTCTCTCCAAACTTGTTTATCCTCTCCCAAGAAATCCTTAGCTAGCTCATTCACCAGAGCCTTTCTAGCAGCATGACTCTCTTGTACAGAAGAAAGGGAAGAGCCCCAGCCATCTCCCACCTCATGTTCGCTGAAGATACCCTCATCTTCCTGAATTCCTCTAAGAAATCCATCTGAGGATTGACCCACGTCTTGGAAGAGTACTGCCACTGGAGCGGGCAAGTCATCAACAAACACAAAAGAAGCCTCTTATTATCATGGGGATGCACCTCCTCCCATGCTGCCTCCATTTTTAGGCTTTTGGGAATCCATCAAGGGTGATAGCCCATGAGCTATCTGGGTGCCCCTATCTCTCCCCGCCAGCTTCATATCCAAGACATTGAATTCATTGTCTGCCGGATCTCCGAGAGAATCCTCAACTGGAAAAACAGGTACCTCTCGTTCGGAGGTCGGATTACCCTAGTTAATATCATTCTTATCGGTGTCTCTGTTCATGATCTCTCCTGTGTTAAAGCGCCCAAGGGTGTCATTTCAATAATTGACAAGATTCTTGCCCAGTTTATCTGGGATGCCCGGGACAAGGGAAAACATGCCTGGGTGTCTTGGAGGAAAATGGCGAAGCCCATCCAAGAAGGAGGGATCAGTGTTCAGAGTCTTACTAATACCCTCCTCTTCCTCTACGCTAAAATGGCATGGGAGCTTCATGAACACTGGACATTATGGGGTAAGACAATGGGTGGCTCCTTGTCGGACTCCACGTCGAGTACTAAGGCATTCAGGTCCCCCTTTATGTCTATTCTTCTTCCCCTCTTCTCTACCATTAGTCCACATGCCAGATGGATCATTGGGGAAGGAAAAATCTCCTTCTGGAAGGATAACCAGCTGGGCGATCTACTTGGTTTTCTCGGATGTCCAGCGCCCAACATCACATACGAGGAGGCCAGCAGATTCCCTGCTTTCATCGAGGCAGTTCTTAACAAAGACCATCTGAATTCTTTTCATCTCATTGATATCTCAGCGGATCTAGACAAGTGAATCTTCTCTCCCTCGCACGCGGGCACCTTCTCCTCCAAGAACTATCACCGTGCTCTTATGCCTCAACCCCAAGATAACCAATGGAACACCCTTCTCTGGAACAATAAAATCCCTTCGAAATACAACTTTCTTACCAGGAGGATGAGACATAATGCTGTCGCAACGGATGAAAAAATCCAAAAATGTGTCATACCCTTTCTTTCCAGGTGCATGTGCTGCAAAGACCCCAACATAGAGAGCAGTGAACATCTGTTCTTCCAAAGCGACTGGGCACGGGAAGTCTGGTCTTCTCTTGGTGGCTTCACCTCTATTTTCATTCATCCCCCGTTTGATGCCCCCTTTCTTGCTCGTTGGTTTCTCGGATCAGGTGATAAGGGAGTGGAATGCACTACAAGATCATTTATTCTTCATGCTGGAGTGTGGAGTATTTTTCAAGCCAGAAACAAGGCTAGGTTCGAGGGTATTGGCTCTTCTGGCAAAGCTATCTTCGCCTGTGCCCTCAACCTTCTTCTTGATCTTACCAGATTCCTAGACAATTGGAGGGATGCGCCCTCTCTTCAAATTCTCTTTCCCTGCTCTCAAGTCATCCTCGTGGTCGGCTGTCCTCGTGGTCACTGGGTCAGATGGCAGCCTCCTCACTCTGGTCTGAAGCTCAATACGGATGGCTCCTACATAGAAGGTGTCATGAGAGGCGGTGGTGTGGTCTGTGACTCCTGGGGCCAGATGGTCTTGACCTTCACGTCCTTCCTAGGTCATGGCACCTATCTTCAATCAGAAGCCCTCAAATTTCTCTCTAGCCTCACTCTTTGTGGACAAGGTGGTATCTCCATTGAAGAAGCAGAGACAGACTCCTTCACTCTTTTCAACTCTTTTCATGGCAATGGAACTTCCCCCTGGTCAATCTCTTACCCCATCAGGAAGTGTCGCGCCCTCCTCTCTAGCAACACTTGACTGAGGCACACATGGCGTGAGGGAAACAAGGTGGCGGACCACTTGGCCAAGCTTGCGGTGCAGGGTTCAGGCACCACCTCATTTTACAACCACCTTCAGTTAAACCCTGAGGGTGCTTTTCTTATTAGAGGGGATGCCCTTGGTCTTCATTACTTCAGGCCCCCTTAGGCCTTCCTCTTTATTGTATTCCCTGCTTTGCCTCCCTCTTCTTCAATAAATAAATAATGATGATGATGAGAATATTTTAATATGGTGGAAAAAATATCCATGAATCTAGCATTGATCTAGTATATTTCTATAGCCAAAAATGTCCACCATAGTTCAAACTATGGAAAAATTTCAGAACTGAAGAAATATTAGAATTAAAGATACATATCATCTTAATTTTATCACTTCCTATGTGTTATAAGTAAGGATTATCCCAAAAATATTTACATGAATCACAAATTAGTTTAGAAACCCGTTTATTGGAAAACTAGTGTAGAATAATTTCAGTAGCTAAATAATTCACAATATTTGAAAAGCATGGCCTCTTGTCAACAGAAATAGAATACAACTTATCCCTATGAGAAAATATATTATAGGTTCAACAAATGATTTATTTTGAAAAAATTCAGAATCTATCCTACTCAAATGACCAGCCACGGTATTCTCAATTCCTTTCCTATCTTGGATCTCTATATAATTTTTTTAAATAAATAAGATCCATCTAACCAAACTTGGTTTTGATTATTTCTTTTTTATGAGATATATAATGGAATAATCATTAGTAACAACCACAACTTTATATCCCAAAATATATCTTTTGAACTTATCAATGGAAAATAAAATGGCTAAAAATTCTTTAGCAGTTTTGGAATAATTGTATTGAACAAAATCTAGAGTCCTAGAAGAATAAGATATAACATGTGATTTCCACTTCACTTTTTTCCCAAGAATAGCTCTTAAATATATTTCTTAAGAATTGTTCATCAACTCAAAAAGAAAACACCAATTAGTTAGTTGAAGTATTGGTGGGGACAAGAGTTTATATTTGAGTTCATTAAAATACTCTTTACACTTATCATCAAAGGAAAAATGATTTCATTTATGATGAATTATTATCAAAGGTAATGTAATTCAAATGAAATATTTTATGAATCTCCTATAAAAACCATCATGGCTATGAAAATATCTAATATCCCTCACATTATTATAAAAATCCTATGAATAGATTATTTCAACCCTATACTTTTCCACCCAAATTTCATTCTTAGACACTTCATGACCAAGAAAGATTCCACTTTAAACCATAAAATGGAATTTTTCAAATTTCAAAACAAGGTTCCTCTCAATACAAACTCTAATAACAACTCCTCATCTCCTCAAACAACTCTTAAAGAATGGACCATACACTATAAAATCTCACATAAACACCAAAATTCATCCCTAAGGAAACTTATAAAAAATGAGGAACATGTATCTTTGTAAGGTGGAAAGAGGATTACATAGTCCAAATAGCATTATCTGGTAAGGAAACATACTGAAAGGACATGTAAATTTTTTTTCCTAGTCCTCTGGTGCTATGTAAATATGGTAGTAGTCTGAAAATACATCTTGGAAGAAATAATGAAATTTACCAACTAACCTTTAATAATTTGACCAAGAAAAGTAATGGTAAAGTGGTCTTCTCTAGTAACTAAATTGATCCTCCTATAATTGATGCATACCCTTCACTGGTTGGGAAACCTAGTGGGAACTAACTCTCCAAATTCATTCTTAACAACTATGAATCCACACTTTTTAGGAATGATTTGGACTAGAATTACCAATAGACTATCAAAAATGGGGTAAATTTTACCCACAACCAACAAGATAGTCACCTATTTCTTAACCACTTCTAGAAGGGTAGAATTCAATATCCTTTGAAATTTTCTAACAAGTTTGGAATTCTCCTCTAAGAGAATTCTATTCGCGCACACCAAATGACTAATTTCTGGTGAATAATCTAAATAGCAGCCTATGGTCTTCTTATTCTTCAAAAGGACCTATAAAAGTTTATTTTCTTGTTTATTAGACAACCCAAATTTAATTATAACAAGGATTTTTTTGTCTTCTAAGAAGGAATATTTAATTTTTTTAGATAAATCCTTAATTTTAAGAGTGTTTGGGTTTTCTTCTTTAGAAAAATAAGGTTCTTTGGGTTATTTAATGTATTTTTCATCCCCTAAATCATCCCCAAAAATAGAATAATTAATCAATTTTAGAATAGAAATACATATATTTTCAAGAAAAAAATGTGTCACCCTTAAAAGAAATTTGAGATTTGAGTTCAAAACCTAAGGTGAATTTTCAGTAAGTTTTTTAGAAACAAATTAAGTCAGTTTTATCAAAATATAATTCAATTTCACATAGAAATTCATAATTTCATGTATAAGTACATGCTTACAATGTTTTGTAAACTTCCTTATCATTTTCATTAATATTTTCAACAAAAAAATTATTCTCTACATGTTCAAAAATTCCAAAATAGCTTAAAATTTTCCCCAAAACATGTTCAATTTCATAATCATCACTAAAAAAATTAGAATTTTTAGTCTCATTTGATTAATTATTATAATAAATTTCATTTTCCAAAGAATCTAGTGGTTGGTTAACTTGAATAAAATTAGGAAATAACTCTGTGTAAAATTATTCAATCATGTTAACTTGATGTGTAGAATAGTCTTCCACCGGGTGTTTCATCGATTCAATGATATTGAAATTATCCAAATTTCCTCCAAAATCTAAAGATAATGTTCCTTTATGAACATTGATTATTTCCTTAGTAGTTTTAATGAATGGTCATCCTAAAATTATTGGTGCATGTGAATTAAATCAACCATATTCCACGTCTAACATGTAAAAATCCGTAGGGAAATAATGTATTTTACTTATACCAACACATCTTCAGTGACTCCATCTAGCTTCGTTAAGATATAATTAGCTATCTAAATAAAAAATACTATATTTTTTATTCTCTCAAACTATCATAGAATAAAATACACAATAAGGCATAACATTGATGGACTCTCCTAAATCCAATATTGAATCTTCAAACTGATAATTACCAAAGACATATGGGATAGAAAATATACCTAGATCTTTTCATTTAATAGGTATCTAATGTTGGATCATTTAAGAAACAACTATTCTCAAATTAACATTCTCACCTCCCTTGAACTTCCTCTTGTGATTGCACATCTCCTTAAAAAAATTATCATATTGAGGGATTTATTTAACAACATCTAAAAAATTGATATTAACCTGGAATTTTCTAAAAGTTTTAAGTTCTTCCTTTTCCATTTAATTTTAAACATTATACTTTATAGGAGGGTTTCCCAAAGTATAAGGTGGTGAATCCATATTCATTTTAATAGTATCATCAATGTTTCCCTTACCTTTGTAGGATCCCATTATGCTTCTAAAATCCCTATAGGTTCTTTCAAGAAGTATTTCTTTATTCTTGTTTGATTTTTACTATTTCACTGGTGTGTGGAATGTAGATTCTAAAATAGTTTCATCAGATGATTTTTATACATGTGAAAAAATAGGTTTAGCATGTGGTTTATCAACTTCAGCAGGTGGTTTTGACACTTCTCCATGAGAATTTCTATTAATTTCAGAAGTTGGAACATCCTTTTTAGGTTCTTGTTCAATTTTTTAATCTTGGGTATTATTATTTTCAATTACACCTATCAAAACTAATAAATGTTTATTCTCACTTCCTCTTAGTTTAACTTCAAATTGTGATGGAAAATTGACACTTCTTTGATTCTTTATACAACTAATTTTGATTTCCATTTGGACCATTTGGGTAACCATTTTTTGTAGGAACACTTTTTGTTGTGAAATATCTTATATATTTTTAACCATTTCTATAGGGTGTGAATCATTCATTTAATTGAATTTTTATTTATATTTTCTTGATTATTAAAATTTGTGAAAATTCCTCTAGATTGGTTTCCAAATTAGTTTCGATTGTACTTAGGATGCTCATCAAAATTTTGGGGCTTGAAATTTCTGTTTGGTTGTTCATTAATCCAAAACCTATTATTATGTTTTTTGTTCCATCCTAGTTTGAAATTTTGATTATTTTAGAATGACCTTGATTAGATATTCTGGATTGGGAAAGGGTTGTTTGGGTTTTTCTAAAAATATTTTCCAAGAAATATCCCATTATAATATTTTTATGTTTCTTGCAGTTGTGGACATTGATCATTAAAATGATTAGTGGAAAAAATACACTATGCATCGGAATGGGATAGACTGGTTCTAGTTGGGATTATAAAGTGGTATGGGTAGTCAATATATGATTCATCATTCTTTCTAGTTCACTCAACTGATTATCAATACATATATTATCATAATTATAAGTAGACACTTCCAAAGCTAGTTTAACGTGGATAAGGACCCTAGTACTGAATTTATATGAATTTTGGTCTATGTTGGATATTATATTCCTAGTATTGATGAGATTCTTAAAAACTAGATATCCTCCTTCTATAGCATCAATCATTCCCCTCTCAATTATAACTAATACCTTATAGAAATATTGGATAATGGGTTGTTCAAAAATTTGGTGGTGGGGGTAGCTAGATCATAACTTCTTAAAACTCTCCTAATATTCATGTAAAGTATCCCCTTGTAGTTACCTAATGCCACATATGTCATTTCTTAGTGAGGAATTCCTTGAGATGGGGAAAATTTTCTAGGAAAATCTTCATTAATTAGTTTCAAATCCCAATTGAGGTGGATTGTGAGTGGTAAAACCACTCATTGTCCAATCCATCCAAAGAAAAGGGGAAGACCCTCATATTAATTTGTTATTTGTTGATCCCTTGAGGTTGCATGGTTATGAAAACCATATGAAACTCTTTCAGGTGTTTATGTGGGTCCTCACCTAGCATCCCATGAAACTTGGGAATAAGATGAATCAATATTGAGTTAAGTTAAAATATTTGGGTAATTTCTAGGTATCCTAAATATTTGTATTGATTATCAAATTCGGGGGAAACAAGCTCTTTTAGAGTTCTTATTCATCCTTCTTTGTAAAATTCTAACCCAGGTTCCACAAATCATTTCCCTGAGCCGGTAGGTTACACGACTCAAGGCACACCTCCCTATACGTAAAAGGGAATGTAATTGACTAGTTCAGGGCACCAGTGTGTGACACCCGGGTTGGGATGTAACAAAATGGTATCAAAGGAGGTTTTTATTTCTTTTCTTTTGTATTAATATTTGGGAAATTTGGACAAGATACTTGGAAGATTTGGACCTTAGACATGAGCTCATGCATGGGAGTAGCTAACTAATGCATAGGGGAAAACCCAAGTACCCAAGGTGGGATTGTTGTTTTGATGCTTGTTGTTACAATTGGATGTTATTTCACCTTGGGTGATGAAATTATTGTGTGATGTTATTACTTATGCGATTTTTATAGATTTTACTCATGACCGGATATGGTATGAGAGTTGAGTATTCATGCATCATTATATTCACTCGAGAATAATTGTGACATGCATCATTTTTAGGCATGCACGGAAAAACAAGTTTTGGGTAAGTTTTTGAAATTGAAATGTTTTTCATTGATTTGGTAGTTGATGTAATGCCCCAGCCCCAGAATCCCATAGTAGGTGAATTATTTTAATAAATTTTCATGATTACAAGTAATCAATTTCTAAAGGACCGATCAGTTTAGTAGTCTCGAAAAATAGATTACATACATGAATGTTACATTACACTTTCTAACATACAACACAGGATAATTAATCCTTTGAGAACTCTATTATTCTCTTAGAATAGCCCTAAATATTAATCATAATACACTTATTGTAATCATGGGAGAATAAAACATAAGAAAGGGGTGAGCTCAGATGCTCAGTAAGGGTAAATAATTTAGCAGAAACTATAAAATTTTAAGGAAAGATGTGTAATAAAAAAACAGCCTTTTAAATATAAACTTGAACATAATATGGAAAAAATAAATCAAAAATTAACATATAAACATGCAGATGGATATTCTACTAGTCAAATAATCACATGTAATAACTAATTTCATAATGATGGAATGCATAATGCCGGACATCATAACCACATAGTCAAGGCCTCAAGCCAAGAATACAAATAAAAATTTTGTCAAAACCTTGTGCCAAGACACTAGTTTTTCTCATGAGACCTATTGATGCATTGAGGATCTATAGAGGGCTCCACCCATCACTTACTAAGTCCAATGCATTCCTCATATGAAAAGGTTGAAACATAATATAAACATTCGTATTAAAACTAGCATATGAAATGTTAATACTCTAACCATAAACCATGAATGGTATAAAAATAGAACATACACAGTCAAACATAACATAACTCATTCAATACAATATGGAAGATTTTATTATAGTAAATCAACCTAAATCAAGAATAATATCCAATAAATGATGTTGACATAGTTGAAAATAATCAATAAAACTCTTTGAGAGAAATACCCATTTTCAAGAAATAATTTAAAAGTCGCAAAATTTATAAAGGAAGTTATTTAAAAGATATTTTTGAATCAAAATGTCACATACAACTTTTAAACTTTTTAATGAAATTAACACTTTAAAATAATCATGTCTACGTAAATAAATCCTTAAAATCATTTTGAAAACATGGACATTAATTAAAAGATATATAAAAATAAATATTTTAAAACATTTAAAATGGTGATCTAGTTAAAGATTTCGATCCATAAAAATGTAAAATATTATTTTTTAAAAAAATTTAATGAAGCATGGACATAAATGACAAATATTTCCTAGTATATACTTACAGATAAACAATCTCAAATAATAATGAGATTGAGGAAATAACCCTTACCTTGTACTTTCTTTTGGTTAAGGGTATATTTAACCTCCTGTATAATAAAAATAGTATGTTATTAAATTATAAAATAACCATATTGATATTTATTATATCACACCTTTTTAATTTATGTCTTTATACAACCCATTTAATAATAATTTCTATATTAAAATAACATTTTGGGTAATAATCACTTTATTTATCGTACATGTTTTAACTTGTTATTCTTGATTGTATAACTTATATCACAATTTAATATATTTAAGAAAATAAAACATTAATTATTTATCATATTTTTTCACAATATGAGTGTGTATAATAGATTTTATATGAAATGGAAAACACATTTTATGGAGACGGTAGGTCATACGTACGCATAAATGTTGTTTCCGTTTTCATATCATATTGAAAGGAAGTAAGTAAATAAGATATATGTAAATACACACACAAAAACACACACACATATATATATATACAGTAGAATTATTATGTCATATATTACATAATTATTAATAATATATATATTTATATTCATATTTGAATGGTGAACGTGGAAGTGAATCTCATCGCGTTGTGGAGACAGTAAGTCGTATGTACGCATGAGCAGTGATATCATTCTATTGATGGTGAAATTGTATGTAATTGGATGATATAATATATATACATAATCATTAACATATTATAATTATTATTTACATCAATTATACTCATTATTATACCCATCTAAATAATGATGTGTTGAATAACAAACTACACCACAACGTGGAGACGGAAAGTCGTACGTATGCACGTATGATGACTTTGTAATTCATAGGATGGATAGAATAATGAATATGTTTGTAACATATTTATAATAACATAATAGTATTTATAAGGTACTAGATTTATTATTTTGGTATGGAAATAAAAAAGAAATAAGAAGTGAAAGAAGAAAAGAACTTTGAAAGAGGTGATGAAGTAATTAACTCTTCTTCGGATTCTTCCTTTTGAATTGATTAAAAGGGATCCTTAGGTTAGATTAGGATCAAAGTAATGCCTCTAGGTTGAATTTAGGGTAGTTGGTAGGATATTTAAGTAGATTTGTTCTGAGAAAAATGGATTTAGAGGTGTGAAATTAAGATAATGGGAGGTTCCCTTTTATAAGATAGGTGAGGTGAACTTTAGGAAAAGCTTGAAATATTATTTTATTATAAAATAATTTTTGGTTTATAATGGATCCAAAAGGATTTATTTCAAGGATAAGGTGGGTCTGGTTCGAAAACCACTCAACCAATAGGTTTTAGACAAGTTTAGGTCACCATATTAACCTTATCTTTTTGATTTAACTCTTAGTTAAATAATTTAACTTTTACAATGTCTTCTTGTATTTTTATATTACATGGTTAATAAACTTACTCTAAAATTCCAAGATAAACTCAAGTGGTTCCTTAATAACATATAAATCATTATATATGTCCTTTGGCCAAACCTTATATTTTTAGGAATATTACATCACTTAATAATATAGTATTTGTTTTAAAAACCTATTTATGTCAATTTTGACACTATTTAGTATTTGGTTTTTGTGAAAGTCATAAAAAGTTGATTACTTATAAAAAAATAGATTAAATCAACCCTAAAATGTCATAGTAACCTAGAAAATTCGTTTATGGAATAAAAAGTCCCAATTTATATTTATTTTGATATTTATAACATCAATTATTTTAATTTTTTGTTAATAAGGTAATTACTACATCATCATTGTGTCATATATAAATTTAATTATTTAATATCTAAAAATTATAAATAAAATACCATGATGTATGAAATATTTTTATATTACTAATAAATATTTATAGTCAAATTTATCTTATGTATAACCCTATATTAAAAATGTTTTAGTTATTAAACTTTGAAATTAACACTTTTAACACTTCTTTAAATAAAATAATAATAAATGTCCTAATCTAATCCAAGTGGACCAAATAGGATCATATTTTTGTCCTAAGGTTTATTTTGGTCAGAAAAAAGTTATCCAATAGAATTAGGACATGTGTTAGGGTAATTATAATATCATTTTTACCTTTAATTGCCCAATTTTACTTTTTACTGTGGTAAATAAAATTCCAAAGTTACTATTCACCAAAAATTATTTTCATCCTATTGAACCACATTTTACTTACTGATGTCAACTATGTCTCTCGGATTTTTGAAATTCAATTCACAAAAACGGTAAAATTATGTTTTATGAAAATTTTCAAATGTGCCTAGAAGGTGGGTAAAAAGACGTTAAAATGGTTCAATAAAATTTTATATATCTAATATTATTATAAAATGAGTCCAATGACTTACATTGTACTAATATATGTATTATGTATCTATTTTAAGATACTTTTTTTAATTAAAAATAATTATTTAAATGAAAAAGTCGGGTTTTTATGTACTATGCAGCATTTTTCACAATTCATAAAAAATTGAATGTTTTCAGAAAGATACCAAAAATTCACCCTAAGATAATTATGAAATTATTAATTCAAAAATGAGGTCTATTTTACAAAATTAAAAACATATAATTTTCATTAATTAATTTAAAATTAATTTCTGTTGTCAAAACCAGAAAGCAGGTTTTTGAAAAGTAAAAACTATCAAAAGATTGATATGTGTTTATGTCCAATTTAAATGTAAAATTACTTCCAATGAAACAAATTGGATTAAATAATAAAAATATAATCTAATTATATTTCAAAACCATTCAAATTTATAATTTAACAATATAAATTATTTTGATTAAAAAAGTTGTTTTCAATTAAAATTTAGTATTTTTCACTATTCATCAAAATATGAAAGTTATCAGAAAAACACCAAAAAATTATCCAAACTAAATTTTTATGTCCCTATTCTAAAGAAGAAGTTTATTTTGCCAAATTAGATATATTAAAGTGTCAAATGTTGGATTTAAAAAGGGTTTTCCATTAAAAGGTAGTAAAGTTTCATTTTTTTTAAAAACACTTCTTTTATCCAAAAAATTGGATATGTTCTTATATTATGTCTAAAAAACACATAATATGGATTTTAAAATTATATGGAGTATATAAAATTCAAAATGCAGTTAATACTATTCATAACCACTTTTTAAACGACTATTTTGGTAAGTCGCGGTGCGCTCGAACTCGGTGTTGTGTGTTGCACAAGCTATTGTATTACTTTAAAGAGATAACATATTATGAAATCCTGGGGTGTTACATTATCCCCTACTTCAATAAATTGCATCCTTACAATTTGAAAATTTTCTTCTCATATAAAAGGTTGAAAATAGAAAATACCTTTGTGGAAAACCCACATCAGAAATAGGGTTACTAAAATTTAGTCTTAATAAGAGGAAAAGAGAAATAAAAAAGTCACCACCAAATTAGGATTTTGAATATGAGAACATTGGTGGAAATTAGAGACATAGAATTGGAGGAAAATGTAAATATTTATAAAGAGTGATTGAGGTCATCAATCACAAACAAGGGAACAATAAATGTAAAATTGAGGGCCTCAAAGCCATCAATCTATGATGATTTAAATGATCATCGGTTCAACAAAACATAAGGTATTAGGATAACACATTTTTTATACTCTTTTTTAATAGGATTGATTAATTTACTATCTAGATAAGAACTCAAGAAAAAAATATTTGATTTCATTACCTGTCATAATCATAATCTCATCATTTGGTTATGCTTCAATCTATTTTCACTTCATCCATTACACTAGGAAATGAAAGTTCAAAAACAATTTTTTATGCATAATGCGCATTTGATAAATCATAATGTCTACAAGTATTTCCTTAATCCTCTATATGTTTACTGAAATCCCAAAGGTTAGGTAAAAATATCCAATAAATTATAAATTAACCTCATACACAATATCAAGTTCTCAACTTACTCCATTCCAACCTTTAGACTTATGCAAAAATACTTGTGTCTAAACTCACAGTCTAAAATTTTATATGGGAGGTAAACATAATAAAGATCTCTTTTTCCACATAATAACATGTGAATACCTTCATCATGTATTTTCTTAAATCATGGTAACACCCTGAATACCCTAAAACCTTATTGATTACATTCATCCCCCCTTATTCATTATAGAGTACTAGATATATTCCTTATGTCCACAAATTTTGAATACTCCAACAATGATGGAATAAAAAAACCATTAATCAGTTCCATGGTATTCAAGAATATCCAATATAATTTATCCAAATAAACCATCTCTTATTCCAAAATCACTACATCAGTATCAACACCATATTAAGGTTTATCTTTCCTTCAACCATGTATTTTCCAAAAAGTTTAACTTACTGTTGAGTCAATTTTCTTAGTACCATACAATCTCAAATCCTCAATGAAATTGTACTGCAGTACAATCTTTTTTATATCCATAATTTATATAAAGAGTATATCATTGAAATAAAACTAAAATGAAATAATTTTTTAATAACAACATAATAACAGTAGTCATTCCTCTTCATCTATGATAGTATCATAACTTGATTATTATCCAATAGCATCATTTTCGGTATACTCTGATGATTGGGAAATTGATTTTCATAGTGTCCCAACTCCTTAAAGATGAAGCATTGTACATTTGAAACCTTTTTCTTACCCTTTCAATCACGTACTTGGTGTCATTTTTCTCTACACATATTACAAAATCTCATTCCATTCAAGCATTTACCAAGGTGATTATTTCCACAGTTATCACATATGGTAAAATCCTTCTTTCCCTTCTTCAATTTATCCATCTTTCTCTCTATCATCCTTTTCATCTTTGTCTTCCCTTCAAATCCATAGGACTTAGAGAATTCTTTACCTATCTTATTAACACATGATACTATTTCTTAATATGATGAGAATATGTGGGATACTATTTCCCTTCTAAATGTTCCTTTAAGACCATGAAAGATATGATTCTTCTTACTCTTTGGATCATGCGCATTGCTGGAGTTCTCATTTCTTATACTGGGTACCATTTTTAGACAATGGCATATACTAAGTTATTTTATGAATCACAATTCATAATACCTAACTTGTAAAATACCTAACATAAATTGAATAGTTTATGCATATAATCCATAATCATAAAAAAAATCTTTGGGGAGGTATTTAATCATAAATCATTCATAATGGTTTGTAAAGAAAATGTGAATTATCCTAAGCATATCCCCTAGGAGTGTCGTTACCAAGCGTGCAGAAAGGCCCATTGTCGTGTACCAGGATACCCCGGGTCAATCACGAAACTCATTTTCGGAGTTTTCACTCCTAGGTACATCTGTGCCAAAACCACCTCTACCTGCTCGTATCTAGATAGAGATGTATTTCTTGGAAAATTCACAAAACCTATACATTTCCAAAATTCTAGGAAGTTCTTATATATTAATTCTCAAAGTCTATCTTAGGGTAATGTTTCAAAATCATATTTTATCTAAATCTATTTTTAAGGTTATTCATAAAATTTCTTTGATACCAACTGTAACACCCTAACCCTAGAAGCTCAGAGTAGTTGCATTATTTGAACACATTGGCATGATTGCAAGGAATCAAAGCCTCAAGGACTGATCAGTTTAGCAGTCTTAGAAAATAGATTACATACATGAATGTTACATTACATTTTATAACGTACAACACAACATAAATAATCCTTTTAGAATTCCATTATTCCCTTAGCATAACCCTTCATATTAATCATAATACACTTCTTGAAATCCTAGGAAAATAAAACATAAGGGGTGAGCTCAAATGCTTAGTCAGGGTAAATAATTTAGTGGAAGCTATAAAATTTTATGGCAAGATGTGTAATAAAAAACAACCTTTTGAATATAAACTTGAACATAATATGGCAAAAATAAATCAAACATTACCATATAAACATGCAAATGTATATTCTAATAGTCTAATAATCACATGTAATAACTAATTTCATAATGAGGGAATGCATAATGCCGGACATCATAACCACATAGTCAAGGCCTCATGCTAAGACTATAAATAACAATTTTGTCAAGGCCTTGTACCAAGACACTAGTTTGTCTCATGAGACCTAAAGATGCATCGAGGATCTATAACAGGCTCCACTCATCACTTACTAAGTCCAATGCATTCCTCATATGAAAAGGTTGAAACATAACATAAAAATTCGTATTAAAACTAGCATACAAAATGTTAATACTTTAACCATAAACCATGAATGGTAGAAAAATAGCACATCCATAGTCAAACATAACATAAATCATTCAATACAATATGGAATATTTTATTATAGTAAATCAACCTCAATCAAGAATAATACCCAATAAAGTATGTTGACATAGTTGAAAATAATCAATAAAAATATTTGAGAGAAATACCCTTTTTCAAGAAATCATTTAAAAGTCGCAAAATTTATGAAGGAAGTCATTTAAAATATATTTTTGAATAAAATTTTCCCATAAAAATTTAAATCTTTTAAAATAAATTAACACTTTAAAACAATCATGTCTATGTAAATAAATCCTTTAAATCATTTTGAAAACATAGACATTAATTAAAAGATTTAGAAAAATAAATCTTTAAAAACATTTAAAATGAGGATCTAGTTAAAGGGTGCCTTCAATAAAAACATAAAATATTCCTTTTTAAAACATTTTAATGAAACATTGACATAAATTATAAATATTTCCCTGTAGATACTTACAGATAAATAATCTCGGATAATAATGTGATTGAGGAAATAACCCTTACCTTGTACTTTCTTTTGGTCAAGGGTGTGTTTAGCCTCCAGTATAATGACCATAGTATGTTATTAAATTATAAAATAACCATATTCATATTTATGATATCATACATGATTCATTTATGGATTTATACCACCAATTTAATAATAATTTCTATGTTAAATTAACATTTCAGGTAATAATCGCTTTCTTTATCATACATGTTTTCACTTGTTAGTCTAGATAGTATAACTTATATCATGATTTAATTGATTCAAGAATATATAAAATTATTTATGTATCATATATATTCAGAATATAAGTATGTATAGTAGATTGTATATGAAATGGAAAATACCGTTTATGGAGACGGTAGGCCATACGTACGCATAAACATTGTTTCTGTTTTCATATCGTATTGAACAGAAGTAAGTGAATGATATATATGTAAATATTTATATATATATATATATATATATATATATTTATAGTAACATTATTATGTCATACATTACATACTTATTAATAATTTATATATATATATATATTCATCGTTGAATGGTGAACGTAGAAATGAATCTCATCGCATCGTGGAGACGGTAAGCTTTACGTACGCAAAAGGGATGATATCATTCTATTGATGGTGAAATAGTATGTAATTGGATGTTATATTATATATAAAGAATAATTAACATGTTATATTTATTATTTACATCAATTATACTCATTATTATACCCATCTAAATAATGAAGTGTTGAATAACAAACTACACCACGACGTGGAGACGGTAAGTTGTACGTACGCACGTATAGTGACTTTGTCATTAATAGGATGGATAGAATAATGAATATGGTTGTAACATATTTATAATAACATCATAGTGTGTATAAGTTAATGGATTTATTATTTTGGTATGGAAACAACAAAGAAAGAAGAAGTGGAAGAAGAAAATAACTTTGAAAGAGGTGATGAAGTAATTACCTATTCTTCGAGTTCTTTCTATTGATTTGATCAAAAGGGATACTTAGGTTGAATTATGATAAACTTAAGGCCTCTAGGTTTCATTTAGAGTAGTTGGGATTATATTTGAGCAGGTTTGGGCCGATCCAAATGGATTTGGAGGTGTGAAATTAATAGAAGGGGAAGTGCCCTTTTATAAGAGAGGTGAGGGGCACTTTAGGAAAAGCTTGAAATATTATTTTATTATAAAATAATTTTCGGTTTCTAATGGCTAAAAAAGTATTTATTTATAATATAAGGTGGTTATGGGTCTAAAACCTCTCAACCAATAGGTTTTAGACAAGTTTAGGTAACCATATTAACGTTACCAATTAGATTTAACACTTAGTTGAATAATTTAACTTTTACAATGTCTTCTTGTATTTTTATATTACATGGTTAATAAACATACTATAAAATGTAAAGATAACCTAAAGTGTTTCATTAATGACATATATATAATTATATAAGTTCTTTGGACGAACCTTATATTTTTAGGAATATTATATCATTTAATAATATAGTATTTTTTTAAAAACTCATTTATGTCAATTTTGACACTATTTAGTATTTGTTTTTTTTGAAAGTCATAAAAAGTTGATTACTTATAAAAAATACATTAAATCAAACATTAAATGTTATATTAACCTATAAAATTTGTTTATTCCATCAAAAGTCTCAATTTACATTTATTTTTATATTTATAATATCAATTATTTTAATCTTCTGTTAATAAGGTAACTACTGCATCGTCATTGTGTCATATATAAATTTAATTATTTAACGTATAAAAATTATAAATAAAATAACATGATGTATGAAATATTTTAATATTTCTAATAAATATTTATGGTCTAATTTATCTTATGTATAACCCTATATTAAAAAATTTTTAGTTATTAAACTTTGAATTTAACACTTTTAACTCTTCTTTAAATAAAATAATAATAAATATCCTAATCTAATCCAAGTGGATCAAAAAGGATCATATTTTTGTCCTAAAGTTTATTTTGGATGAAAAAAACTTATCCAATAGAATTAGTATATGTGTTAGGGTAATTATAATATCATTTTTACCTTTAATTACATTATTTACTTTTAACCGTGGTAAATAAAATTCAAAAAATACTATTCACCAAAAAATTATTTTCATCCTATTAAACCAAATTTTACTTACTAATGTCAACTTTTTCTCTCAAATTTTTTAAATTCAATTCAAATAAGCAGTAAAATTACGTTTAATAAAAATTTTCAAATGTGCATAGATGGTGGGTAAATGTGCCTAGAAGGTGGGTAAAAAGACGTTAAAATGGTTCAATGAAATTATATATATATAATATTATTATAAAATGACTCCAATTACTTACATTGTACTAATATATGTATTATGTATCTATTTTAAGATAAATTTTTTAATTAAAAATAATTATTTAAATGAAAAAGTTTGTTTTTATGTACTATGTAGTATATTTCACTATTCATCAAAAATTGAAAGTTTTCAGAAAAATACCAAAAATTCACCCTAAGATAATTTTATATTCATAATTCAAAAATGATATATATTTTACCAAATTAAAAACATAGAAGTTTCATTAGTTAATTTAAAATTAATTATCGTTGTTAAAACCAGAAAGCGAGTTTTTGAGAAGTAAAAACTATCAAAAGATTGATATGTGTTTATGTCCAATTTAAATGTAAAATTACTTCCAATGAAAAAAATTAGATTAAATGATAAAAATATAATATAATTATACCTAAAAACCATTCAAATTTATAATTTAACAATATAGAATTATTTTTATTAAAAAAGTTGTTTTCAATTAAAATTTAGTATTTTCACTATTCATCAAAATATGAAAGTTATCAGAAAAACACCAAATATTTATCCAAAATAAATTTTTATGTCCCGATTATAACGAAGAAGTTTATTTTGTCAAATTGAATATATAAAAGTGTCAAATATTGTATTTAAAAGGGGTTCATCATTAAAATGTGGTAAAATTGCATTTTTTTGAAAAACACTTCTTTTATCTAAAAATTGGATTTATTATTATATTATGTCTAAAAAAACATAATATAGATGTTAAAATTATATGGAGTGTATAAAATTAAAAATGAATAAATGACAAGTTTGGTAAGTCATGGTGCGCTCGAACTCGGTGTTGCGTGTGGTGCAAGCTATTAAATTACTTTAAAGAGATAACGTATTATAAAATCCTAGGGTGTTACAGTTGAACTGAAAATAGTTCCAAATATGGAATTGAAATTTTTAAAATGATTCTAAATGTGGAAATTTGAAAGTGATAAATGGGTGTATAATTATAAACTTTAAATTTTTAAAATGTTTTATCCTTTGTTAACATGACCTAGATATAGGATGGTTAAGGGTAGTTATAGTGCCTCTATTTTGACCATGTGGTGAGATTTGGGGGAATGAATTATTATAGATTATTATGAATCAATCTTATGTAAATGTGTTAATTTTGTGGAATTTTTTCTAGGACGTGTGTTAGGAATTGTAGATATATGCCTCCATGATAAAGTTTTTTGACTGGACAACATTAGGATGTGTTTGGAAATGATCTTTTAGTAGTGGAACCTGAGGCACCGATAGTTCCAGGTGAAGGAACCAGAGAGAATTTCTATGAGAACATTGCATGATTAATGCATTTTATGGAGAGGGATCCAGAGTGGGTTTTGAAGATTATGTCTAACCTCACATGATTGTTTCAGTTACAACACCCTTTTACATTTATCGGAGAGGGTGCACATGGGGAATCTGAGTTCTAGATTGAGTCTATCAAGATGATTCTTGACCACTTGGATATTCTTACTAAGAAAAGAGTCAAACTTGATACTTATATGTTATGTGTTTAGGTGAAACATTAGTGGGACATCTAGACTTGGGATGGATAGAAGGGAAATGTAGATTGGAAGGAATTTTAGAAGAGGTTTTTGGAGCACTTTTACCCTAAGACGCTCAGGGATGAGAGATAAGCAGAGTTTATAAGGTTGAATCAAAGGAGAATTTCTATGATGGATTATTCAAGATGCTTCATGAATTTTCAGAAATTTTATCCATCATTGGACATAGATTAGTAGACCATAGAGAAATAGTTTCAGGATAGGCATAAATGTCATATTAATTCCCAAGTGAATATCTTTTGGTTGAAAAAGTTTTCTACAGTGGTGAATCGGGCTCTCAATTTTGAGGGGAACATAAAGGAAGCTTCTAGTAGAGGATAGGTGGTTTCTTCTCGATGATTTTAAGATACATATTCCAAGAGTAGGAAGCATCATTATGAGAATTCCATCCATAGTGATAGAAAAAAGAGTGGACAATGGTAAGGGTCAGTCACACAAGACCCTACCCAAGTAACCTTTACATAGTGTGGTTGGTCAGGTAACTTTCGTAGACATTATGCTTGACCACTAGTAGAGTGATGAGATTTAAGTAGGATGGTACATCTACAGAGGTTCTGCAGAAACCTGTGACATATGGGTAATTATAGGGTAGCTATGAAAAATCAAAGTGATGGAAGATGGTATATTACACCGTATCAGTCTAGTAGTTGGAGTTATAATGGGAATGGATGTAAAGGCAGTAGATGTGAAACTTCTAGGAAAGAGAGCCCGTATCAGCAGGGTGGTGGATCTTAGGTCATAACATCCTACCCCCGATTCCAATTTACAATTCCTTGAGAAGGTGGGACACAAGACCTCAAACGTGCCTCCCTGAATGCTAGAGGCTGCTGACTAGTAGCGAGGGCCTAAGGTGTGTCTGTGGGGAGACTATTCCCTCATAAGTCAGAGTGTAGCACAAAAATATAAAATAAGACAAATAGTGGAAGCATAAACAAGAGATATAAAATAGTGTAAATAAAGGAAGTAAACCAAGAAAGTTGACTAAATAAATTGCGGAAGTAACAAAATGAAAAGATACAACATTATGATCATTGTAATGTACCTATACAAAAAATTAATACAAAAGGGGTAGGGGATATAGTCATATACTATATTCTAGCAAAATATACAAAAAAAAAACAAAAAACTAATATGTCTAGAATCTCAAGAATAGTCTCGGTCCTCTTCTCTCAAACTCCATCCTAGATCTGAAAATAAAGCAAGCATCAAAAGATGACCGATTTTCTTTATCAACACCTTCAACCATAAATCCTTCTTGGGTACCAAAGTTATCCCAAGAAAGGTGTGAGATACAATATTAGTAGGTCTCCACTAATGGTGTCCAGGACAATCCATTTCATGTAATATAAAATGAACAATGTTCCATAATTAATAAATGAAATACATACATAAATAAATAAATAAACTAGATTGGGTTCTTTTAAGGAACCCATCCAATTTTACCTACTTTGGGATAAGCCAGTGAGTCTGGATCAAGGGATCTTGTAAATGGAAATTGAGGTATATGATGTAAGAAAGTAGACTATACCCAAGCTTGTGATTGGTCTTAGAGGACACATCTCTACATTTCCTAAACCAAAGGAACAATTCCCATTTGAAAAACATTTATTTACCTTTTTTAATTCAATTAAAAATCTATTTATATAATATAGTGAGTCACCCTGAGCCCATTCATGGATATCCTAAAGGAATTTTAGGTATCGCTCTAGGGGCTCAGTAAAAGTACAATACTAAGGATTTCATCCAAGGTGACCCAAAAATGAAGTCGCAGGTGTTACTCTAGGCATGATGTGATAATTTTAAGAATTAACCTCTGAGTCCGTACCTAGTATCGCATGTAGGGGCCTAAGTCTCTCTTGGGGAATGCTACAACCAACATGATATCGAGCCCATCCAAGGGGTCTTCTATAGGGAACCAGTGCCACTCATCTAGAGGTAAAATATAAAATGCATAGAGAGACCATCTTAGGCATAGCTGGTTTCTCCCCCAGTGTGTTTACAAAGCATTAACAATTCTAATAGAAATCCGCGAGAGTCCATCCAAGGGGTCCTTAAGTCGGAACCTCTTGTTTCTCACTCAACACTAAGGTGGAATCATTAAATAAGAAATGAATTTATAACAAGTCTAGAAAGAGGTCCCATTTCATTATTTCAATCCTTTACATCTTAGTAGTCATATTGTTTAAGTCATTTAAATTTTAAGGGTCCACTCATGACATGATGTTTAAAGCACTAATCACTTGGAAAATACATTATATTCTATTGCTTCATTTATGGTATGGGTATAGGGCCCTCACACTTGGATCATCACCCAATTGAATTCAATTAATAACTCAAGGTATTAATTATAAATAATCACCCCTGAAGGGATGTTTAAAATAACTAAGGAAAGGGAAATTAATGCTCAATGGTATATCACACCCATTGGTTGGCATAAATTAAAGGATATCATCTTAAGGGGTTGATTCTTTGCTAGATCAGGTCGAATTTGGCTCGATAAGGGTTATAATTTAATTTAATTAGCAATTTAGAGGCAAAGATGGAAGGGTCTGTCTCATGGTACCATGACACATTTTATGGAAAGTAATGAAACTAAGGGAAAGTGCCTATACCACCTACCTTAGCCTCATAGATCTTCCCTCATCCAACATCAGTCTTTGATTTGATCTAGCTTTGAAGAAATCGAAGAATCTGCCAAATGACCTGAAAATGGAGAAAATAATCTCTCACTGAGATAGAAAAATAGATGGGATGAAGAACTTTAAATAGAAGGGATAGGATTAAAGATCTTGCCTCTATGTTTTTTATGGATCTGATGCCGAGAGAAACCGAGTCCGTATGGAGGAGTTGACTTGATCCCTAGTAAAGAGGAAGGGAGAGATTTGTTCTTGGGAGGAGGGGGATCAACCATTGGGGAAGAATAAGGAGAAGAAATAAATGGGTTTGAATCATTTAAGAGGGGAAATTTTTTAAATTCACCCTAAAAAACAAGGGTGAATAGTTTGGACACACAGTTTTCAAAAATGTGCACCAACCATGCACCACGATCTGCTTCAAATGGGAACAATGCATGGTTAGGAGCATGGTTTTTCTAACTGTGCACAAACCATGAAAAAACACTCTGCCCAAGATGTCGATAGCACCAAATGGTTGTGTGCCTGGGGTTGTATAATTTCAGAAAAACCATGAGCCCCCTGAAATCCACTATCTACAGCCACATGGTTTAAGGAAACTGTGTGGCCTAGTCTGTACCTTCCCATTTCGGAGCTCTGGGTTCCAAACATACCTCAGACACACCTAAAACCTCCTTAACTCTATTAGGAATCATAATTAAGGCCAAATGAAGAAATTTAAACAAAAAATGAATGGTCTATACCTTTTTTAAAAGTCAGGATGTTACAACATCCCCTTCTTAAGACAACTCATCCCCGAGTTTCCCTTTTAAGGGTGGTAAAACATCTTCTGAGAAATGTTATGGCCACTGCACACATACATCAGCTTCCTGCTCCTAGGTATTATCCTATACATGTATGTGCTTCCATAACACTCAGACCAGAGGAACAGACCTACCTCAAAGAGCCTTCATGCTCTGATCAATGATATATATCAGATGCTCCTCAAAGGATGCATATTCCTCAAGCTCAATATCCTCAGGGTCAAATAAATGAGATGGGTTATGATGATACTATCGAAGCTATGATATGTGGAAGACACCATGTAGGGAACGATACATCTAAGGTAGCTGAAACCATTAGGCTACTAGTATAATTCTCTTCACTATATCAAAAGGCCTGACATATTGAGGTGATAACTTGACCTATCTCTGAATTCATCTATGACCCAATCTTGGCAATACACACAGAAAGACATGATGTCCTACCTCAAACTTCAGTGGTCTACGATGATGATCAGTATAAGACTTCTGCCTAGACCGAGCTGTATTTATATGCTTCTAAATCTGTTGAACTTTCTATGAAGTCTCTTGAATGAGATGAGGACTCAATAAAGCTACCTCACCTTCCTCTATCCAACATAGAGGTGAATCTCATGACATAACAAAAAGGGCCTCATACAAAACCATCTGAAACATTACCTGAATGTTTTTTCTAGGAAAACTCAACTAGAGGGATATGATTTTCCCATGAACCTCCAAAATCATGGATACATTACCTAATAATATCCTATAACACCGTTATCATCTACTCGATCTACCCATCAGTCTGAGGGTGATATGTTGTAGTCAAGATCACTTGTGATCCTAGTGCCTTTTGCAACCCTTTCCAAAACTGCGAAGTAAACCAAGCATCTCAGTCCAATATCATGGATTGAGGAAGACCATAAAATTACATTATCTCATGGATATATAGCCTTCCTAACTCATTAATAGATCAAGAATCCTAGATCATTAGGAATTTTTCAACCTCGTTTTTCCTTTTCATGATCACCCATACAGGATCGCTTCCTTGAGGGGATCTCAGAAAGTATGTCACAAAATCCTTAGTGACTTTATTCCATTTTCCATTCAAGAATGTAGAGAGGTTGTATAAGTCTAGAAGGTCACCAATGCTCTACCTTCACCTACTGATAGGTGGAGAACCTAGTGATAAATCTTTTTATATGCCTCTTCATATCTGGCCAACAATACTAATGTCATATATCTATGTATATCTTCGTGATACTAGGATGAACTACCGAAAAAGATGCATTTGGTTCTTTCATCAGCCCTTCTCATATATCATAAGGCACCCAAAAATCCCTTAAAAGAGAAAGGTCCCACTACCATCAACAACCCAACCCGGAGGTAAGTTCTCTCTTGTGATGGTCTCCCTCAAAATGAGGCCCTTGGAGTTGGAAAATTTCCTCATTTGAACCCACTCTAGAAGGGAGGATGTCACTACTAAAGCTACCAAAACTGGTTTTCCATGCTATTACTGAACCTGAAGATTCATCTCAGAGAAAAAATTCATCAATTTACACTCACTTTTGGCCTCCTTGATGGCTTACGTATGAGTCTTTTGACTCAAGGTATCATCCATGAAATTTCTCTTTCTGGGTGTATAAGAAAGCTCAAAGTCAAAAGGCTTCTGGTATTCCACCCACCTGTGATTCCTCATATTCAAGTCTTGGTGAGTGGAGATATATTTGAGAGTTTTATTTTTCATGTAAATAATGAACCACTCACCCCATAAGTAAATCCTCCAACAATGAATAGCATAAACCACGTCTACTAGCTCACGGTCGTGCATAGTATACTTCTGTTCATGTGGTCTCAGCTGATGTGATCCATATGCTACAACCTAATCACCTTGCATCAGAACTGACCCCATCCCAATTCCAAAAGCATCACAATAAATAGAATATCTTCTTCCAGGATTAGGAGAAATCGGGATTAGTGCTGAAGTGAGTCTTCCTTTAACTCCTAAAAAGTTATCTCATAGGCTTCAGTCTAGTCGAATTTCACACCGTTCTTGGTCAAGCCCGAAAGCAGCACTTCCATACATGATAATTCTTTGATTAATCTCTTGTAGTATCCAACCAACCTTAAGAAGATGATTATATCAAATATGTTCTTAATCTTCTCCCAAGAAACCATGATGCTCACCTTCTCTAGGTCTACTGATACTCCTACTTTAGATATGATATAACCCAAGAAGTGAACCTTGATGATCCAAAAGTGGCATTTACTGAGATTTAAATGTAGATGGTGTTCTATTATTTTACTCAACATGATCTCAATATGGTTGTCATGGTCGTGTCTAATGCGTGAATACACTAAGATATCTTCTATAAAGACCACCATAAAGGAATCAAGATATGAGTGGAAAACCTGATTCATCATAGTTATTAATAATGTCAGAACATTTTTTAGACTGAATGAAATAACCAAATTCTCGTACATGAAGTACCTACACTGAAATGTTTTATGTGGTGTGTTTGATTGACTCACTCACACCTGATGGTAGCCTGGCCTCAAATCGATCTTAGATAAGAAAAAAATTCTCATCAGAGCTGGTTGAATAGGTCCTTTATACGAGTAAGTGGATACCTTTTCTTCACTGTAATATGGTTTAGTCGGTGGTAATCCATGCACAATAGAAGGGTACAATATGCCTTCTTGGAAAATAGGACTGGTGAATCCCATGGTGCTGTGTTGGTTCGGACAAAACCCTTAGCTTATAAGTCTTAAATCTACTTATTGAGTTCCTGGAGCTCTGTAGGTGCAATCCTATATAGAGGAATGGAAATAGGTGTCACACCTAGAACAAGCTCAATGGGGAACTCAAACTCGCTCTCAAGAGGTAATCTAGATAATTCTTCAAAGAAGACATCCCTAAAATGATCCACAACGGGAAGGAATTCCATGAGCTACATTCCCTAATCTCTCATAAAGAGACTATCCATTTGGGTTGTCACTACACTTATCCCAGTGCACTTGGGTCCAGCTCAACTATCCTAGAGATCACATTCACCCTTATGAATATACCTAATACCCTTAGGTGATTTGAAAGATACTCGATAGCGATAATAATCCACATGGGCTCTATAAGGCATAATCCAGTCTATACCGATAATTTCGTCGAATCCATTCATCTTGAGGATAAAGAAACTACATAGAAAATGGTCCCTATCTATTTCAAGGGGGGATCTTTACACTGGAATATACCATCTACTCGAAATCCTAAATGTGTATCAAGATTCATTACACCATTAGAGTATTCTATCACTAGGCCTGGACTTCCCATGGTTGCAGTAGATAGAAAATAGTGTGATGCACCTGCATTAAAAAAGGGTAAAATTGGAGTGGAGGCTACCATAATAGTAACTATAACTGTAGATGGCCATGGACTCTAATACTTTGGTGTAGGTTGCACTATATAAATGTGGCATGAACTGCGAACCTGATATACTACCTGAGTAGCATGAGTAGGTCCACTCTATTGTTGCTGAAACTCTAAGGCCTAGCTGATTCGGCCATTAACACCTCCTTGACCCAAATGGTCTGTTGAAGGCCAACTCCCAACCTAATGAGGAGTCATTGATCCTACACTTTAAGGCGATGCTGGCATAGAACCCCGCTCACTTGGAACTAAAGGAAAATATCAGTAGAAGCACTGGAGGTGACCCATCTTACCACAAGCCCAATACTCAATCAGGTTCTATGAACAATGGGTATTTTTATGGCCTGGCTTATAGAACTAGTGAAACACCATATTAATGTTAGTGTGTGCTACCTGGATGGTAATTCCCCTACATGTAGCATAGAAATGTCGCTTCATGCTTCTAGATAAACCACTGCTCTTACTGGAAGATGAATTGCGCTTCTTTACGTCACCTGATTCTATCAGGTTTCACTCAGTGATGAGGGATAGGTTCACTATCTTGGAAATGGTGGTTAGCTAAAAGAAACTCACTGACAAGCAAATGGCATAAGCCATCCCATCCTCAAATCACCTCACTATAGTCAGATCGTCATCGGTCAAGGTTAGTAGGAAGAATTGTAATTTAATGAAGTAAGTTGAATATTACATCACTAACATTTCACCTTGTTAAAGGTGAATGAATTCTCGAATGCAGTAAGTTCTCAATGTTTGAGGGAATAAGTAGTAAAAAAAGGTGGTTTGTAAGTCTTCCCAAACCATACCCTGATGTTGACTAGCCTGATTCATAACATCCCACCAACACTTGGTAGAGTCACGTAGCATGTTGGTTGTGAGCTTGACCCTTCGATCTCAAGGCATCTTAATGTGATCAAAGATAAAAAGTATTAATTGGATCTATGAATCAGTAGCACGGGGTATTTCATCCCCTGAGAAGGTGGGAGGATGTTATTGTTGAACTCACGAGCCAACTCTGCCATAGAAGGGGAAGGTTGAGAAGAACCTTGTACTAACTACATGAATTGGAAGAATCTATCTTGAAATTGGGAATCATAACCTAGTGGAAGGTCTTCAGGAGGTGCCTCAGGTGGCACTACTAGAGGCATAATAGGTGGATCAGGGTCCACCACCTTAGAATTATGCTCATCTCCACTTTCATGGTGTACAACACAAGGTCATTGCGGTGTTATAACTCGACAATTTCTAAGTGCATTCCTCAGATAGGATTTATAAAAGATAGGGAAAGAGATAAATAAAGGAAAGGTACAAAGCCTTCCTATAGGCACGTTATAATCCTTATCCTTCTCTAGGAGTCGGTTCTGGGTGATCAAAATGATTCATAGAAGAATCATAAGAGACACAACCTACTTCCAATTACTGGGTCGGGTTAAGGTCAAGGTCTCATAAAAGGTAACCATTTTATTTTAAAGGTTGTTTTTATTTTGATTTATTTGTGAATTTAAATTACCTTTAAATGTTTGAACTAAATAAATTACCACTCTCAATTTATAAGGGTCGATACACCTTATAAATTGAATTATGGTGTTTACTTAATTCTAATCGCGACACGTTTCCACCCATGTGATAGGTGGTCTATGGCTCAAATTTCCACAATTGGTTGCTTAAGGAATCTACTTCAAACTATGTAGGAAAACACTATTATATTAAGGTAGATACTTTAAGTGCCAATTGTTTTTTCTCAGATCTTCAAGGAAATATCATAACATTTATATATATATATATATATAAATCAAAGCACTGCAAAGCACAACAAACAAGGAACATATAATAATCACATGAAAACAGGCAATGAACGCTGAAAATTAGATATGGTATGAAAAAATGCATGGAATTTGGAGCCCTATAGTGCCTAGTATAATGAAAAATTATAATATGAACTCATATCATCAGGTAAAGTCCAAAAATCCCTTGTAAACAACATTAACATTAATACATCACAAAGAAAGTGAGTCACCCAATGGTGAAATCCATGAAATGGTAACAACATAAGTGATAATAGCATTTAACCATTCTAGGTAATTTGGGTTTCCCCAGTATGTGGGTTAGCTACTCTAAGGCATATGCTCATGACCAAATTCAAATGTCCTAGTCTCCTATCTAAATACCAAACAATAAGACAAAAGGAAAAGAATCAACTATGATGCCACTTTTTAGCATCCCTCCCTAGATTCCACTTAATGGTGCCCCAAGATGGTCGGACACAAGACGTCAAACATGTCTCTACAAATTCCAGAGGTTGTCGACTAGCAGCGATGGCATATGGTGTGTCTGTGGGGAGACTATGCTCTCACAGGTTAGAGTGAAGCACCATAATATAAAATATGATTAATAACATAAGTAGAAACAATATATATACAATAGTGGAAATAAAGGAAGTAAACCAAGAAAAATAACCAAATAACTAGCAGAAGCTGTATAATGAAAATATACAACATGATGATCATGGTAATGTAGCTATACAAAAATCAATATGTAAGGGTCATGGGATACATGCACATAATACAAGATAAGAAAATATAAAAAAATTATAAAAACTGATATCTCTAGAATCTCAAACATAGGCTTGGCCCTTTGCTCCCAAACTCCATCCTAGAACTGAAAATCAATCAAGTATCAGAATATGGAATCTTCCCTTAATCAACACTTGCAACCATAAAGTGTTTTTGGATACCAAAGGTGGCTCAAGTAGGGTGTGAGATACAATCTCAGTAGTCTTCCACCCACGATGTCTAGGCTAATCCATTTCATGCAGTATAAAATGAACAATGTTCCATAATTAATAAATTCAATAAATAATTAAATAAAATGTATTGGGTTCCGTTATGACACCCATCCAATTCTACCTTCTCCGGCCTAAGATGATGAGTCTAAATCTAGGGATCCTACAAAGGTAATGTGATGGATATTATATAAGATGGTGGACCGCCCCCATGCTTGTGATTGAGCATGGAGGACATGTCCTTATGTTTAAAAAACCAAATGTCTAATTCTCATTTGAAAAATATTTATTTACCTTTTCAATTCAATTAAAAACCTATTTATATAATATAGTGAGTCACCCTAAGCCCATACATGGCTATCCTAAAGGAATTATAGGTATCACTCTTGGGGGTTGATAAAAGTCCATTGTCAAGGAGTCTGTCTAAGGTGACCCAATAATGAATTCTCTAGTGTCACTCTAGACATGGTGTGATAATGTCAAGAATTAACCTCTGAGACCACAACTGGTATCTCACATAGGGTCCTAATTCTCTCTCAAGGAATGGTACAACCAACATGCCATCGAATCAACCCAAGGGGTCTCCCTGAGAGAACCAGTGTTACTTTCTAGAAGGTAAAATAGAAAATACACGGCGATCCCATATCAGGCATAACCAGTGTCACCCCCAGCTAGTTTATAATTCATTAAAAATTCTAATAGAAAGGTTCAAGAGTTCGTCCAAGGGATCCTTAAGTCAGAACCCCTTGTTTCTCCCTCAACACTAAGGTGGAAACATTAAACAAGGAAGGCATTTATAACAAGTCTATAAAGAGGGACCATTTCATTTTTTCAATCCTTTGCATCTTAGTAGTCATATTGTTCAAGGCATTTCCATGTTAAGGGTCCATTCATGGCATGAGGTATGAAGCATTAAGCACTTGGCCACTACATTTAATTCTTCCACTTCATTTATGACATGGGGCATGCGGTCCTGCCTACACTTATGGATAGAAAGGGTGGAACATCGATAGTTAGAGGTACTATTCTTATAGCTTCTACACATGTTAGTTCCTTATTTGATATTGGTGCCTCACATTGCTTTATATCTGCACAACTTCTAAACATGTTGAGCCTAGCAGTGCAGTTTTTGAGTGGGGTTATGATGATCTATGCACCTTTGAAAGTATGGTCGAGAGACATATGTTTATGCAAAGGGTATTCTCTCAAGTTTGTGGAGAATCATTTCCTTTTGGATCTTCACATTTTAGATATATCGGGCTTTGACCTAATTATGGGTATGGAATGGTTAGTGGTGTACCAGTCCCAAATAGATTTTTATCATAGGAGAGTTACTTTTACATATCGTGAGGGTGATAATTATATTCATTGTGGAGCAGGTTCATTTAATTTGGAAACGTATGGCTACAAATCAGAGTAGACAGAAGTCATATGCTGATAGACATCAAAGACCGCTTGAGTTTACAGTGGGTGATCATATTTTTCTTCAGGTCTCACCTAGATTGGGACACCATATGATTTAGAGATAGGGAAAATTGGAACCCAGGTTTGTCAGACCTTTTGAATTTGTGGAGAGAATCAGGTCGGTGGCATACCGATTGTCTCTTCCACAAAGGTATTATGACAACCCTACTTTTTATTACACAATTAAACATAATTTATTACATAAAATTCATTTGATACAACATAGAAGATCGAGAGGTCTAATGTCTTTGGGGCTTATGATCATTATATAACAACTTAAAACATGAAAAACAACATCTTTATTAAAAACTTCCTTTACATGACCACTATATTCCCTCATACTTAGCATTGCATGGGATAACCTGAGGACATGCATAAGAAAAGGGTGAGCTATAAAGCCCAGTAAGGGAATAAACATGGAGTAACATGAAGAATACAATACATGTTAGACAATAGGCATATAATTATATCACAATAGAAGCATAAACATAAAGGAATGATAAATCATGATAATCATAACATGGAAATGTGGCAACAACACTTAACATGGAATTAGCATGAGCCAATGATCATTGCACATGGAGCATGAGTAAATCCTCATTGCACATTAAGCACAATTAAAACCTCATTGTACTTAAATTATCATGACTAAAAACTCATTGCACATGACGTATCATGATACTATACATTACCCAATGCATTGGAGCTCTCTATGGGTGCACCCTTCTTAAACATTTCATTTCATGCATAAGTGTGCCACATGGATCATATAACATGGATTCACAAAACATAATCATTTATTCCATGATAAATGAATATGGAACACATACATGAAACTTTTTAAACAATAAGTAAATGTGCATAAAGGTGAATACCCTTGATATAGAAATGGGCATGTTATTCACTACATAATGACTTTGGCTTGGAAAAACGATGCAATTTCGGCAGCGTAACGACGTGACGTAAGAATTTATAAAAATGGTTGATGAGAGAGAATGGGGTGTCTAATCATATGTACATGAAATGGATAGTAAAGGGTTCATATAGATACATGTCCTAACAATTGTAATGGAATTTAGAGGCATGATACAAAAGAATTTCTTGAATGTAAAAGAGGAGAGAGAAATTCCTTTCGGAATTTCAGCATAGTAACGGGTGTACATGGGAGGCATTTAATGAGAGAGAAAGGGGTATATAATCATTAATACATAAAGAGGGAAGTATGGGTGAGGTTATAAACCATACCCCAACATTTATAATTGAAATTAAAATGGCATAACAATTTAAAGAATATTGGACAAAAATGAGAAAGGAAGAAAAACCCTTACTTGGAAGTGTGCTTCCAAAGGCTTGAGAGAGGCTTGAGAGAGGCTTCTTGGGAGCTTGAGTCACCTTGGGAGGATTCTAGAGAGAGGAGGGTAGAGGTTTTATGAACTCAAAAGGCTTTGATTGAGGATGAAGTGAGAGATTTGGTGGGTTTATATAGGAATGGTGAGGGAATTCTTTATTATTTAGGTTTGGGACACCTCACATTAACCTAATCCAAACCACAAACAAAGTCATGTTTTTTGCCCATAGTTTTTGGTAAAGGGAAGTGGAAAAAAATATTTTATAATCCCAAAGTCCTAACTTCTTAAAATAATGGGGTTGCTTATGTGGAGGTGAGTCATACTCCCTAGGAAAACAATTTAAAAAGACAAGATGTTTAATAAGTCTTGAAGGGTCCATTAATGCTTTGTAAAATAAGTCAAACAAACCCAAAAACATATTATTTTAATGTTAAAACATATATTTACCGAACATAAATCTTATAATATTTTATTACATCACTATTGGGTCATTATGATGTCATAAAACACATTATACATTTAAACGGTATTTAATTTTTAGCCAAAAATTTGACTGTCTCAGAAAATTATGAAAAAATCACCATTGGATAATTTCGACATCCTGATTCCAAAAATAATATTTATTTTATCTAAATAATTTTTTAGATGTGTTAATTTTTTCGTTTAATATAAAAACTGACATTTATCGAAAATTCACGGGTTTTGACAAAAATGGATTTCAATAAAAATTATAATTGAAATTATAAAATTATATGATTATTTATATTTAATAAAAATTAATTTAATAACAATAATAATATTTTATTAAAATATTATTTAATTAAAAAATCCATTAATTCATCAAAATAGATTTCTTAGTTGAACATTAACTAAAAATACTATTTGTGCTTTAAAAAATATTTACAAGGTATCAATAATAAAATGAAAGTATATTCATTATTATATACCAAAAATAATGTGCATAACCATAGTAATAGGGTCTTGTTACATAACCCCTTATAACACCCGCATAAGACTGAAGAGTATGGTGTGTGATGGTGACATACTCTTGGGGTGGCTCAGATAACATTGCTCGGGTGGTAATCTCTATCAACTTCCATTTCTCTTGTAGGTGGTCCCGCTTGAGCTTAACATATTCAATCTCAGCTTGGGCTTGTTCAAGAGCGAAGCCCAATGACACCACCTCCTTTCCGAGATCTGACAAATGGGCTTTGTATGGGGCACATCTACTAGATGAGGTCATCGCTTCCTTTGTCTGAGTAAATTGGATTTGTTAAAGCCCTATATTTATACTAATCAGGTGATCACTGTTCAACGACTATATTAGAAACAGTCACAATTCTAAACATAAAACCAAAGAAGTTGAAATTTTATATAAACATTTTACATAAAGAGACATTTAATTAGATTAAGAGGGATTTCCATTAATGAAAGTTTGGTTCGTTACAGGTATAGTGTTATGAATGATGTTTTTCACATGTCACAACTTCTGTGGTATCACCCCAACCCTTCTCATGTGATCTATGTTGATGATGTTGAGCTTGAGATCGACGCGTCCTTTGAGGAGCATCTGATACATGTGTTAGATCATAGTGAGAAAGTGTTGTGGGGAAATATCAGGTTGATAGTTTGATTATTATGGCAACATGAGCATATTTAGGAGGAAACATGGGAGAGATAAGAGAATATGCAGGTTTAGTGGCTTGATCTTTTTTACTCAGAATCTTAGAGACACATGGGAGTATAGCTAGAGGATGAGCTGTTATAAGGTATGGATATTGTAAGATCCCAACCTTTTTCTAGAGATGTATCGAGTTCGTTTTCAGTTACTCGTTTGACTTGTTTTGAGTATATTTTCATGTGTTTTATCTTGGGTGTGTTTGGGTGAAATGTGGAAGTTCTTGGAGGGATTTTGGGCATTGCATGATTTTCCCAAACTGTGCACCCTGTCCCAGCAAACCATGCAACCCCAAACTGGGAGAGATTTCATGGTTGACATACGGTTTTTCAAACTATTCACCCTCTTTAGAGTAACTGTGCACCCCCTCCCCAAAGGAGATGCACATGGTTAGGGTGCATGGTTTTTCAAACAGTGTGCCCCTGCCCAAGAAATGGTGCATACGATAATTTTTTATTCAAAAATATTATTTTAAAATCCTGAACCCCCTAGAATTAACGCCAATTCGACCCAAATTAATCTAACACTTTTTCCTTAAACCTTGGAGGCTCCCGAATAGATTCCAAGGGCTTTTGAACTCCATTCTTGGCGAATCGAAGATCCATTTTACAGATCTTCACCTCTCCCAGTTTTGGATCTAGATATCATTCTTCATTGTGTTCTCAATTGTTCTGCTTTAATTGGGGTTTACATTGGTAAACACTCATCAATGATCTTGAGGTAGGTGGTCTATTATTCAATTCCCAAAGTCTTGATTTAATTACGTGTATGTAATTGTACAATTGCAATTTCCATGATTGGAAAATTTCTTCTAGAATTTAATTAGATTAAATTGAATTCCCATGTGATAATTTAATGGGTTGAATTTGGGGCAATTGAAAATTGGTTGAATTGGATTAATTAATTGTTTAATTAATTAATGGAATGATGTGATTATAGAAATGAAGGGATATTGGAATTGGGTAAATGGTCAATTGATTGGATTGTGGAATTGATTGATTAATTGAATGATGAATTGATTCATTAACAGGAATTAAGGGATGTTTGGATTTACCTTGAAGGGTTAATGAATTATATGTTTAAATGTTGATAAATGGTTTAACAGTGATTTGATCATATTATTCAATGCGATTTAAAGTGATGAATCTTGATTGTTTTGATAATTTAAATGGTATGCCATGATGTGAAATCTCGATAAGAGAGTTAATGATGATTAACCTTGTTAAATGTGATATATGTGAAATGTGTGATTGTTTGATAAACGGGTTGTGGGACACAGACTGATGCTTCAAATACTCATGGGGTGCTGGACATGGCGTTCTAGGCCCAAATGAATGCATGTGATAAATGGGTGTGGGACACAGACTGATGCTTCAAAAAGACCACGTGTAATGCATTTGATAATGAGTGTGGTACAAGGGCTGATGCTTCAAAAGCCCACTTGTGTGAATGATTGATAATGTGTGTGGGATACAGATTGATGCTTCAAAATCCCACTTGTGTTATTGTTTGATAAACAGGTTGTGGGATACAAACTGATGATTCAAATACCCACGAAATCCTAGTCATGCCTTCTAGGCCCAAAATTGTTGGCATTTGATCATGGTTCCAATGAGCCGTGATATGAATTGAAATTAAATAGATAATTTAAGGCCATGTGATAATGAATTATAAATCCCTATGTGATATGGTTCTAACTCCAGCACGGGTTGAAGCAGGTATTGGTGGGTTGGGTGTCTTTGTGAACCTGAGGAAATAATGTGGTTAATTAAAGAATAATGAAATGTAATAAATGTTTACTTTATGCATTGTACTTTATTATTTTTTATAACTGCATACACTGTTATTATCTGGATATTATTTTAGACGTTTGTGGTGACCTACTGAGTTGTACTCATTGACTACTTGGGATGTATGATCAGTACACGAATAAACTTCATGTTTGCAGGAAAGAATAAGGGTAAGAGACCTATGTTAGATGACTGGGTTGGGATGGAGCATGGATGAGGGAACTAAACTTGGTTTTTGGACCCTCTTGGGAGTTATTAGTGTATTATTTTGGGTTTTACATTTTCCACTTGACATGTACTTGGAATGACATATCTACTATTTTGGTTTGGATATTGTATTCATGTTTTATTCATCATGTGATATTGGTTTTGACTCGTTATTTTATATCATTTGGTTAGTCTTATTTATTTTTGATGTTGTGCTGTTTTGATAAAGACGGTATAGTCTCAACATGACATATTTATTAAACACTCGCTGCTAGTCGGAAGCCTCTAGCATACAGGAAGTGTCTGAGGTCATGTAATTGACTGGCTCGAGGAACTAGTATGTGGCACCCTGGTCGGGAAGTTACAATCTTAAAGTTCAATTTTTTTTAGTTTTTATAGAATTTTCTATTGCTGTTTTTTTATAAAATTTCTGTTTCTTCTAAGTTTTCAAATTTTGTAAGTTTTTTTATGGTTTTAATTCTATGGATATAATAATTTTTAGATTCTATATTTTCTAGGTTATTGAACATACAATGGATTTTTTAAAGATATTTTTTTTACTTTTTATTTTTTTTCTTTAACAAGAAGATTAAGTTTTTTAATTTTTTTAAAAAAGAATTACCTCTTGGAGGTTTCCTTAGAAACAGATCTAATTAAATTTTATGTTTTTGCATGTCTCTTTTCAACCTAATTCAAATTATTTAACATAATTACTATAGTACAACATCAATCAAGTTTGTCTCATAACGAGACCGCTCTTAAGGAGTTATCTGCCATGTTTTTATTTTTTATTTTTTCTACTTTTAAAATTTTAATTGTTTTAAAGGGGAAACTAATGTTGTAAAAAAACATTCTATGTTCTAAAACAAAGGAATTAAAAGTATAACCCAAATATAAAAAAATTGAAGCATGCAACAGTAAATTGAACAAAAAGATGAAGTAGCAGCCTAACTAGTAATTCTTATAGATCATTATTTCTTCATTGTTTTAAATGGATTTCATAGCTGTAACTCTCTCAATGAGAAGACCAAAATATATAATCTCACACCTCATTCAGTTCATTAAATTGAGTCTACAACTGAGATCTCATAAGCATATCTTCTTTCCGTTAGAGCCAATCAATGCACACAACAATCGTTCTTCATAATGACACAGTCTACTCCCTCCATACTCACAATCCTTAATCGATGATTGAGAAATTTAAAAATGGATCGACTTAAAACTCCAACTCAACATGAAATAAAAAATCCGCATTAAGTATTCGTCGCACTCCAATCCAAAATGTGACATACTTAGAATAGAAGAAAAATGATAAACAGTGACAATTGCAAAAATGAAATGAAAACTCAGAGAGATGTCACTGAGAATATACGAGCTTCGACTATTAGAAACTTAGTTAGACATCACCTAGTTGAAGGAGTTATCTTTTACCTCCATCTTCATTGGATTTAGGAGTAGCAACATCTTTCTAGAAAATCTCCGGATTTGGCTCTAATTTCCGTGCTACAGATGTCTCTGAAAAATTGTTGTTGCACATCTTCCCTCTCTTATTCTTATCTTTTCATTATTTTTATTGATTAATTTATTTTCCATCCAACATCACAGCTTCCCAACACCCCAACACCACTTCCCATTGGTAACATTTGCATGAAATAATTAATTTTATATCCTTGAGTCGTTGTCTCTACGTCCTTAGAAAATCTCCAACACCATCTCACCCCAATTGCACATGGGCAATAAATTCTCTATCAATGCCATCATTTTTTTAATACTAACAATGAATTTCCTACAAAATAAATGAATATTATTTTGGTTCTCAAACCTGATGATCATGTGTCTGTTTTCCAATATCAATTCACCTGAACCAGCACCCAGATTTCTGATAACTTCATCATTCTGCACAATATTTCACCGGTGAAGACAAACATTTATGAGATCCAGCAGCCAAATATTCCTCTGATCATGGAGCGTGCATCCAGTAAAGATTCCTTAGCTGATTAATTGGGAAACTCAAGGTCTCCACCTCCTTCGAACCTGTACTCAAACAAAACACAGCATGGAAACATAATACAAATCTTTCAGCAGGGGAGGCTTCATGCAAAAGATGATCTTCTTCAATATGATCCAAACTAGTTATCATCATCAGCTGATACCCAGTGAACTCAGGTCAACATTGGTTCGTCCTCACATTAAAACCTATGGTAAAAAATTTCCAACACTCGGTCATCAAAATGAGAAATTTCAACAATTTTGAAAACCATATTTGAAAGCTTTGGAAGTGGAAGGATCGTCTGCTTCATCAGTTCATCTTCTTCTCTTCAATTGTGATTATTTAACAAAAAATGTTTTATCTTCAAATCAAAATTGAAAGGGGGGCCCTAATTCATCATCTTCACAAACTCGGATGGATCTGCAACCTAGGCGACAACAACTTGGCATCTTCTTGGTACCTTTAATCCTCTATCAAACATCAATCCCACATCCCTAGGTCGTCTTCTTCATTGAGATCGTGCGGGTTCCCCATCGAAGATGGCCGGTGAAGAACAAAGATCCCTCGTCATTGTATTCATTTTCAATACCTCGCCATCGATGAGTGAAATGGTAGCATATTTTCTTCACTTTAACATGGCCTCAAAGTTTCCTGGTTCAAAGAAGATAGTAGATCTTGAAAAAATCCATGTTCATCAAACTCTAGGTAGTAGCTTTCAATCTCATATCGATGAAGCTTTCCAGACAAACTCTTCCAACATTTCCCAGAGAAAACATCTTCATCTTGATCTGCATCGACCTTCAAACTTGGTTCATGAACCCAGAAGTCGAACCCTATCATCAGATATTATAACGAATCTCTAGGATTTGAGGAACTGGACCTCGAATAAGATGATTGTGTGGAATCTTATAGAAGGGACCTCCGTGTTATGAAATTGATCGAACACCGATTGAAACTGCGAAGCATTTCAAAACCGAAAATGTAAGATCGGTCGTAGGCGAAGCGCATCATTGAGAAAGCGGATGTCATATTTGCGTATGACGATGATGACGACAAATGGAAATACAAATACAAGATAAATACATGAAGTAGAGAACACAAATGTAGAGCCAACAATCCATCATCCTTTCATTAATCGTATCCATGTATTTATAGTGTACAAATTATACCAAAGTTGGCATATGAAAGGTTGGGCACATGAAGGGGCTCATTGGGAATGGGATTTAACATAATTATGACATTCATATTTAATGTTTCATAACACTCCCCCTTGAATGCCATAATTTCATGGAATCTTATATAATCTTCACTTAAAAAAAACCATGTGGGAAAAATAAGTGAAGCCAAAGTAATTGATTTCCATGTCATGCTGCCTCATTAAAAACCTTACCAGGAAAACCTAGTGGGAAAAACCTGATGAAGGGAAAAAGAGTGCAGCAATCCCAACCCCCCCTGACTATATCATTTAATAATGTCTTCAGGACATCAATTAATATTATTATTAAATTACGTCTTTAGGACATGGGAGGAAAACCAAAAATAATGAATGGCCTCATTGAAGATTATAACTCTTGAGAAGGCCCACAATTTCCATTAATAATAGATATCCATAATAATTTATAACATTCCTTTGGATATCTTTTATGATTTATGATTGCCTCATTAAAAACCTCATCATGGAAAAACCCTTCAGGGGAAACACTTGATTAGGAAAAAGAGTACAATAACATCAAGTCCCCTGAGTGTTTCCTCATTAAAAACCTTATCAAGAAAACCCAGTGGGAAAAACTTGACTAAGCGAAAAAGAGTACAACAGTTACATCTCCCACTCATAATGATCATCATTTCACTCATAGAATGTCCATGATCAATTCAGAACTAAAACATTCAGTTTTGAATTTTGGAATAATAATAATCTATACCCTTTTGATTCCAATGAATAGGGAAGAACATTACCTTTCATCATAATATGATTCAATGCCATTTTCAAGGTACATACGCACATGTACATGTATATCCTTCACGGATTAATAAAATGTGCATTTATATTTAATCCTTCTAGGATAAGTATGTTCTTTATCAACCCCTTATCTATCACATTAATTATTCATTAAGGGTAAAACAATTCCAAAAATATAATATTTCATCTTTAGGATGATTAATTCAAGATACAAGGACATTCCATGTAATTTCATGATCAAATAATTCATTGATTTCAGAAAACTCTTCAAGAGTGTAGATGTTCTTTAGAACACCTTAATAATACAATGATTCATACAAACCATGGGATGATAAATTCAACTCATATTCTTCCTTAACTTGATATGGATAAATCTTATTCAATTCACCACATAATTTATCAAATTGGGTGAAACTTCCATAATTTTGAATATGCTTCAGGCATTTTAAATCCTTCTGGGATTCATATAAATATTCAAATAATGAAGAATATAAGATCATTGATATTCAATAGTATTTATAGTTTGGATAATCAATCTAAAACTTTATATGTTGAACATTTCATAAGTTCCTTCAATAATTTTGGCCAATTATTATGATGTCGACTTCTATAAAAATCCATAGTCATCAATGAGTTTTAAAAGAATTCATAGAAAATATATCATCAACAACATTTGATTGAGATCTCATAATTTTTCTGGTACCAGTGTCACTTCAGGGACAATATCTAAAAAGATATAATGTTGCTGATATATTCATTTTCCTCTTCAAGGGAAAATATATTTATTGTTTTCTACTCATGATGAACAATGATTTTATATAATCAGTTCAACCACACTTTAGGTGTGTATAATCAGACTATAGGTTTCTAACACATTATATTCAAGTGAGTGTTGTGAGCATCTTGTCAATGGTTCTGTAGAACCATATAATATATGATACTCAGTATTTAATTTAATCAACATGCATATCATGCAATGTATACTCACCAGCAGCAAATAACACATGTGATCACTTAGTGGATGCATATTTCATATAGATGGATCACATGGTAGGTGGGCGCGCCCATATATACTTCTTCATAAGTATATGGGAAATTTATTTCCATAAAATCTTCTAATGATATAAATAATTTACCTCAAAAATGGGTACCTCAGGGTAAATTATTATACAGGGGGGGATTCATAATGACTTAATGATAATAAATTTATTGATAATTTGGTAGACATACATCCATTAAATAAATTCATCATTCTCCCCCCGATGGATGTATACTATGTTATCAATAAATTGATGCTCGTGTATACTTGAATCAATATCTTTCATTATAATTAATCCCAGATGGCCTAAATCATCAGGTCATATATTTGAAGTGCCAGGATCAGTAAACTTCTGGTTTACCATTATTGATTCGATTGTACATAACAAATTCTTTATAATCACATTTATGAATGCTTGTTACATATCGAGGTACCTCTTTTGTCTCCATATGATATTCATGTTCAATAATACCATTCATATATCACATTGAGACTTAACAAAGCATTAAGAATTTGTACTACTAGGTAGAAATATATTCGCTCTTCTGGAGTTGTTTATTAATTTTCACTACCAGTAAATGTACTTATATGAGCATATACTAATGCATATATGAGTTCTTTTGAATTATTTAATCAAAATAATATTTTGCTTCAAGATCGACACATATATGATCTTCAGGATCTTTCATTGTGAAAACTCATATTTATCGTTATAATTTCCACTTATGGTGGTTGATGAATTCATAATATAATCATAACGGGTTAGGCCCATCACCGAGCAGATTATTGCATAATTTAGAACTTCTGGCCAAAATATTTTGGAACTTCAGGTCCAAATATTATTTTACAATACATCTACCGGGGATAGGAGCCCCCACATCTTTTAAAGCTGGTGAATGTGGTAGCGAGAACCAATGTGGAAGAATCTTCTGGATTCACGACACATTTTATCACCATCCAAAATTATAATTCATAAACAAAATTCACTTTATAAAATGAAAGATAAATCATTTGATCAAACCTCATCAACTCTCAAATATTCATGATATCATAAATCATAAAAAAAATCATGAATAATTTCATTCGCTTCAAGGAATGAGATATAGTAGTTAAAACTACATTCACATCGGGGAATGAATTCATTCTTTGGATTTCATGATTCATGAATGATAATTTATTATTTATCAATAATGATAATCTTGTATAAAATATAAATTTTATTGATTACGATGATCATTGTTTTAACCAATTCAGGTGGCAAAATAATTTTCATAATATATATCGGATTATAAAAACTATGTAATTCAATCATTTCATTTATTAATTATATAAAAAACAACTTCCACTTCAGGGGATAGATGAATTATATGAGATGATATTGATAAACCATAAGAATATGATAAATAATAATTTTTCTCTTGATATTGTTGTTGTGAGAACAATAAATGATAAATGAAGATATTCATCAATATAATGTCAAAGGACATTATTTTCATATCATCCTTTAGGGATGCAATATTTTATAAATATCAATAAAATTCATTGTGCTATGTAAATATTTACCATCATCAAACCACTTCTAGTGGTTATATTTTTATTATTTGTTATAAAAAAATACAACACAATGATCATTCACAAAACATCATATTCACCTCGAACATGATTTATAATAGAATGAGGTATATTTTCATTCACTTCGGGGAATGAAATAAATCATTTTCAATAAATATTCTCATTCACTCCAGGGAATAGAATAAAATTGTTTGTTCCAGTTTTATAGTGTCTTCAAGACAATTACATGAATATTCAAATCAATTTCATCCACTACGGGGGATGGGTTTTATAGTGTCTTCAAGACAATATCATGAATATTCAACTCATCAATTTCATAAATTTCATCCACTTCGGGGGATGGATATATATAAAATATATTTTCTCTTGTTCATCAAGAATATTTAATTTCTCTAAAACATTTTATAAGAAATAAAATAAAGAGAAGAAATAAAACAAATATTTACAAATAGTCAAAGTAAATATAATCTCCATCATGAACATTTATATAGCATAATCAAACATGACACCTTCAGGGTGAACAAGAAATAAGAGATATGAAATTTCATGGTTAATGGAATGATTAGTGAATTTTGGATCGACATACGACAGGTACGCGATGATCATCAAACTTTGGCTCAACGTATGATGGGTACGTGATGTTTATCAAACTTCATCTCGACGTACGATGGGTACGCGATGTTCATCAAACTTCATCTCGACGTACTACGGGTACGTGATGTTCATCGAACATCCTCTCGACGTACAACGGGTACGCGATGTCCATCATTCATCCACTTCTGGTGGTGTAGTTTTTTATTCATTTGATGAATGATGTTTGTCTCGACATCGACCACATCGGTTATTAATCAAATACATTGTCTCTAGGGAATGAAGTGAAATTTGTCAACCGTGAGTCATTACATCTCTTCAGGAGCTCATTATTTTTTCCAAAACAAAAGATTAAGGAAATAATATATTATTTTTAGATTTATCAAGAGGGGAAAAATAAATGTAACAATATCTTAAATATTAAATAAGACTTACCATTTTTATGTGTCACTTCGAATGAGTAGAGCTGATGCGCATGCGAAAGAGTATGTCAAAATAATAATGTTTATAAAAACATGTGACATACCTTTTGTTCGCGAAATTTATCTTACGTCGATGATATGGATGACAACAGCGTTGTCACGATGCGCAATGTGGAGAAGATAATCATGCTGATAACGTGTTATGAAATTGATCGAACTCCAATTGAAACCGCGAAGCATTTCGAAACTGGAAAGGTAAGATCGATCGTAGGTGAAGCACATCGTTGAGAAAGCGGATGTCGTATTTGCATATGACGATGACGACAACAAATGGGAATACAAATACAAGATAAATACAAGAAGTAGAGAACACAAATGTAGAGCCAACAATCCATCATCCTTTCATTAATCATATCCATGTATTTATAGTGTTCAAAGTATACCAAAGTTGGCATATGAAAGGTTGGGCACATAAAGGGGCTCATTGGGAATGAGAGTTAACATAATTATGACATTCATATTTAATGTTTCATAACACTCCGCCTTTTCTTAGTTTATTGTTTCCTTAACGGTGAGATTGGGGTTGATTTGAGTTTAGTTGGGCTCAGCGCGAGCCCGAATCAGTTTTCAAAAAACAAAAACAAAAACAAAAAATAAAAGTCATCTATTCAAAATAAAACCATTAATTTATCACAAAACATTGAAATAAGGGTTCAATTAATTTTACAAAAAATTATCAACTATAGTAAAATAATCAATTAAATTATTATTTTAGCAATTAAAATATAATTAAATCAAAGAAGTTATCTAGAAAAATTCAATCAAACCAAAGTCACATCACTAAACAAGGGAGATATCAATGATCAAATAAGAATAATATGAGCATAATGATATGAGAACATGATCTTAACATTTCAAAACCATGTCCTGAATATCATAGATCATAAATTTGAGTCATACATAAATCTTGGCTGTTCATAAGACATGAATCATAAAAGAATCAAAGAAAAAAAAATACTCCTCATAGAATAAAATTAGTATAAGACATCAATTTATGGTATACACGTAAAATTATAACATTTTTAACTTTTATAAATGGAAAAAAGTTCCCTCATTAAGCTAAGGACATGAAATCAGGTCATTGCATAAACATATAGACATTAAATTATGGTCCACGTATAATATTATAAACATGACATCTAAGTCCACACATAAACTTATGGGCATGAAAATTGAGCCCATAATTAATCTTTTGGATATGAAAACTAGGTCAACACATGAAATTATGAACATGAAATCAAGTTCACGCATAACATATTTACTCACGAGTTATCCATATTAACCCAATTTGTTGGAGGGCTATATAATTTCCGGCCCGCCTATCACATAATGAAAACCATACACAAGTGTTCCATGAAATCATTAAACATTTTTCATATCATCATATCATAATCCATGTATGAAATTTGGTTTCATAAACATTTCATCAATCTATTATAGCACAAACCATGAAAAAAATGGGTTTCGTAAACATTTCTGTAGGTTCTGGGCGTAGCGGAAGCACTGTTGGGCCGACGCCCAACTTTATTTTTTACCATGATCAATGATTAATTATTCTAGGATCAATACAATGATGAACTTCAGTTTCCATGGAATATATTCAAAGATTTAGGTAAATAAGGAAGAGGCTTGAAACCTTTAGAGAGGATCTTGCACATCATGTTTATAATTAATTGAAATTTAATTTCAAAAGAAATATAATTTCTGGTTCTTCGGTACTTTCTTCGTTGATGATGTTAATCGTCCAGGAAGACCCTTTCGGATTGTCTCATTGCACTTGTGAGGATCCAAATAAGAATCCCCTTAGCGGTGATCCACAAGTGCTCAAATGGTCTCTGGTTGACGTCACTCGCTTTCGGGGTGCTAGCATGGCCAAACAAATGTTTTGCGTTGATCGATCTTGATCGCATGTTCTTATATCTTGAAGAACATCTCTCATTTTTTGAGAGGAAGAGAAGAGAGGAGTTGAGAGAAAATTCCTGACTTGGAATTGCTCTTACGTCACAGATTTCCCATACATGGCACAATAAACATACCTCTCTATTTATTGACATGAGGATTCAGTTATAATATTTAATTGCATAACAACAATTAAATATATTCATAACCTTAGAGAAAACTCATGCTACATAATAACAATAATCGCATCATTATTTTTGGCACACCAACTTGCGCAAAACGGAATCATAAATGAAATCTCATGACACATAATTATAACCACATTATTTTTTTTGTGCCAAGTAGTTAAATAATTATTTACCATATTGCAAATAATTTTTTTACTACCAGACCGTTCTTGGTCTGCTCAAACTCCACTCCCATTTATTGAACACCTGAATAAAAAAATAAATAAATTATTCTCTTAAATAAATATTTTATTTTCAAACCAGTAAATAAATATTTATTAAATGTTCAATAAAAATATATATTTTTATTCACAATCCCACAAATAAATATTTATTTAATTTATGAAATCATTTTCACTTGAATAAAATTATTCCACTGTCTTGAGAATAATATTTATTCCATTAATTAAATTCAAATAGAATTTAACCGTGACCACCAAAAACAATTAGTGTGTGACCCACTAGGATTCTTTGTCGTTGGCATTAGGTGGGTTTGCCTAAAGTCCAAGAGTACTGTCTAGCAACGAGTCAAGGCACCCAAGAGAAATAACATAAAGTCACAACAATGACATCCATATATAAACACTCACTGTGTAATATAATCCCTTTATTTAAATATCTCGTCATGATGGTTTCATGATAATGTCATCAACCTTTATGCTTGATATGTCGTTCTTTGACTACCTGAAATAAACTCTTCATTACACCATGTCCATGAAATTTTGTGCGACGGTTTTATTTCAATCAAAAGGCTGAGATATCAACTTCCATAAATGGAAGAGACAAATCCTTCCTCGACTTATCCATTAATATTATGTCATTCGTGATGAACCCAATGTACCCTGCTTCCCACCAACATATGGCATGACAGTTTTTGTCAGTAAATCAAAGTGCGCGAGTCGTGACACGTATTAATGATAATCTGAAAGTCAAGGACCATTACACATTCTTGCAGATAATAATATCCGATGACACCAAAACATATCGAATTATTATTGACGGGTCCGTTCTCCTAATCTCTTGTCTTGGAGATTACAAAGTGTGAACTTCATGAGAGGAAGTCTCATCTTCTTATGAGTACTCGCACCTGACGGTCTGTATAATATGTGTCCCATCATAGTATATCATCCAACTACAAAACTATATTTAATAATATTGTTATAGCATTTTAAGGTTCTCATCATAGTAGAGAACTGTCATGACCTTATCAATGCAACAAATACTCTAGGGAATTATTACATCATAGTCATGAAGAACAATGAAAAATATGTAATAGGATGTATAATATTTAAATATATTAAATATCCATGTAATAAAAGTACAAATAGTTGGTTCTATGACACCAACTCTAACAAACTCCCACTTGGATTAGAGCCAACTACCTATGACTTTCAGTCTGCTAGACCTCACATGATGATCATGTTTCTGCCGAGTCAAGTCTTTAGTCAAGGGGTCTGTCATGTTGTCTTCCACGGAAATAGTTCTCACTGCAACTTCACCTCTCTAAGAAAAATTCCTCAAGAGATGATAATTCCAAAGTATGTGCTTCGCCCGCTGATGTGACCTTAGCTATTTTTCAAGATCCACTGCTACTGTATTATCACAATATAGCCTGATGTGATCTTTAATGCTAGGTACCACATCCAGATCCGGGACAAAGATTCGCATCCAAACTACCTCTTTAGCTCCCTCAGAAGCTGCGATATACTCAGACTCTGCTGTAGAGTCGGCGACCACATTTTTCATTGAGCACTTCCAGCTCACAACACCTCCATTCAAAGTGAAAATGTATCCCGTTTGCGACTTCTTGTCATCCTGATCAGTCTGGAAACTAGCATCTACATATCCTCTGATGACTAATTTCTTATCTCCTCTATAAACCAGGAACATATCCTTAGTATACCTCAAATACTCAAGGATATTCTTGACTGCCATCCAATAATGGTCACCTGGGTCAACTTGATATCTGCCTACCACACTCAATGTGTAGGAAACATCTATCCTAGTACATAGCATGTCATACATATCTGACCCAATCACTGATGCATATGGAGTCCTTTCCATTCTCTCTCTTTCCTCATGTGTCTGAGGACACATTTTCTTGGAAATATTAATGCCATGTGATGTTGAAAACAATCCCCTCTTGGATTGTTCCATACTGAATCTCTTCAGTATCTTGTCAATATATTTACTTTGACTTAGGCCCAACAATCTCTTGGATCTATCACGATGGATCTTGATCCCAAGAATATATGCTGCCTCGCTTAAGTCCTTCATGGAGAAGCATTGATTCAACCATGCCTTACCAAACTATAAGACTGGTATCTTATTTCCAATAAGTAATATTTCATCAATATATACTATTAGGAAAACAACCGCACTCCCACTAAACTGTTTGTAGACACAAGACTGACATTCATTATTAATAAAACCAAATTCTGTTATGGATTCATCAAAATGAATGTTCTATTTCCTATATGGTTGCTTTAATCCATAACCGGATTTCTATAACTTGTATACCTTACTGGCATCCTTTGGAGTCACAAAGCCTTTAGGTTTTTTCATATAGACATCTTCCTAAAGGTTCCCATTAAGGAAGGTTGTTTTGACATCCATTTTCCAAATCTTGTATTCATGGTAAGCGGTAATGGACAATAGAATTCTTATGGATTTCAGCATTGCGACTAGTGAAAAGGTTTCTTCGTAGTCAATACCTTGATGCTATTTAAACCCTTTTGCAACTGGTAATTCCTTATAGGTACTGACTTGTCCTTCCATGTCCAATTTATTCTTGAATACCCATTTGAAACCAACAGGATTTACATTAATTGGAGGATCTACTAAAAACCAAACTTGGTTTTGGTACATGGAATCCATTTCAGAATTCATGTCTTCTTGCCACATGGAAACATCTGTGCCACTTGATGCTACCTTATAGGTTAGAGGATCATTATTATCAACTAATAATGATTCACTATCCTCGGTAACTAGAAAACTATACCGTTTTGGTTCTCTAACCTCTCTTGTACTCCTACACAGTACTTATGTCTCTTGAAAAAATTCTTCTTCCACAGGGCTTTGTGAAATCTGTTCCTATACCAACTCTTATGTACCTTGAGCCTCAACTTTATTGACGTTTATCTCACTCCCACTATCTATTCTGGAGATGTGTTCCCTCTCAAGGAATATGGCGTATCTTTCCATTATAACATTTTTGTATGAGGACTTGTATAGGTAATATCCCCTTGTTTCTTTGGGGCATTTTATAAAGGTACACCTTGTGCCTCGGGGTGCAAGTTTGTTACTTGAAGAGGACTTAACGAACGATTCACTACCCCATAAATGTAAATTTGATAACATGGATTTTTTTTCCACTCCAAATCTCGTATGGAATACCATTTATCGATTTAGTTGGTACTTGGTTTAGTATGTGTGCCCCTATTTATAACACATATCCCCAAAAGGATAATGAAATACTTTCATGACTCATCATTGATCTCACAATGTCCAACAAGGTGCAGTTCCTCCTTTCACTTACACCATTCCACTGAGGCGTGTAAGGAGGAGTGAGTTGGGATAAAATCCCAAACTCCCATAAGTAATCAATGAAGTCTTGATTAAGATACTCTCTACCTCGGTCTGAGTGGAGTTTCTTAATCTTATTACCAAGTTGGTTATCAAATTCATTATTTTGTTCTTTTAACTTATCAAAAGAATCTGATATATACCTCATTAAGTAGATATATCCATATCTACTAAAACCATAAGTAAAAGTTATGAAGTATGAGTACCCACCCATTGCTTCAATTGGAAATGATCCACACACATCGGTATGAACCAATTCAAGAATCTTTTTGGACCTTTCACCTTTCCCACTAAATTGGGATTTGGTCATTTTGTCTTATAAACATGCATGACATACACCAAGTGGTTTTAGTTCATAAGAATCTAAATATCCATCTTGATGTAACTTTGTCAAGAGTTTCTTGTTTATATGAACTAGCCGATGATGCCAAAGTTGGGTGTGGTATGAGTCATGTGAAGTATCTTTGTTATTGATTTTCATTACATAGTTTGTGTAATCCCACACATAAGACTGTTGTATAAATGTGCCATACTAAAACAAATGCTATCTTTGTAAAAGAAGTAACATTCACTTACGAACTTGAAAAAAAATCTATATGTATCTAGTCTGGATACAAGAATAATATTTTTGGTTACAAAAGGCACATGAAAACAACCCTTTAACACCAAGATCATCCCATTTGGAAATGTGAGGTGGTACTCCCTGATAACTACAATAGCAAGTCTAGCTCTGTTGGATTCTCATAGATCTTCCTCCCCTCGGTCAATTTTTTTGAATCTACTTGGTTCTAATATTTGAATACATATGTGAGCACCAAAAACTGCATCTAATACCCAATTTGTAGAACAAGATAAATTTCACTTGATAAAAAATGCACCTAAAGATTCCCTTTTCTTCTTTGGTTGGGTGCATTTTTTCTTCCAGTGGCCCTTCTTGTGACATGAGAAACAAATAGCCTCCGGTTCCCTTGACTCTCCTTTGATATTATTTTTCTTGGAAGGTCGTGAAGAATATTTGGTCTTAAAGCTCAATTCCTTCCCTTTCCTCTTATTCACCATAAGGACAGAAGGCTTGTTGCACTTTATATCATTGTCTAATTTGAAAATGAGTATAATAAGATCATATAGAGACTTATCGATGTTGTTCATATTGAAATTAATAACAAAGATGGAGAAGCTCTGAGGGAGTGATGCGAGAATGAGATCGGTGCCTAGTTCTTCAGGGAGTTTAAATACAAGAACCTCCATGTGCTCAATGTAGCCAATGATCTTGACAACATGAGTCCCAACTCTGGAAACCTCTCCAAGATTACTCTAAAAGAGTGCCTTGATGATATCAAACCTTTACTATCTTTATCTCTCCTGGTAAAGACCACAGAGGTTCTCGAGCATGCCATAATCATCCATGTTTTTGTGAGACTTTATGAGCTCACCAGACATTGATGATAACATCAAACATTGAACATCGACCATGTCATTCATATGTTTCTCGTAGACTATGAAATACTCATCACTCACCTCTTTGGCAAGCGGATTAGGTAATGCTAACTCCATCACATAAGAATTCCATTCATGGTGTAGGACAACCCAAAGGTGTCTAAACCATTTATGGAAGTTACTACCAGTGTGGATGGCGTCTTTATCTAAAATTGATCATAGGGATAGTGTGGTTGACGAGCTTGTCATTTTTATTCTATAATTAAAAGAGCAGATCATTAATAATTTCTTGATTACATTTTATGAGAAATAATAAAATAATTTTTTTAAGTCTTCCACTATTTTATCAAGTCCCAAAGGCCATCACCATTGAACTCGGATTGTCCAATTTTCATGACATTCTAGTGTCAAGGATCCATATTACACTTCACATAACCCCCAAAAGGGTTAGTCAAGCTATTTGAAGGTATTTAAGTAGGTAGGTCTTTTCCAACTATGGGCTTACAGGTCCTTGATCCGTTGAGTGGACTCTCCAATCCTAAAATCCAGACTTGGATTTCCTCAAGACTTGCCTCCAATATTACACCAAGTTTATCAAGGGATACTCTTATTGATATAATATGATTAATTCAACCTAAAAACTTTCATAAGGGCTTACTATATAAATGTAAGTTTCTCAAAAAGGGTTGGTCAAACACATATTTTTATTAAGTCTTTCCCTTAATCAAGTAACTAAAGGCTTAGTCTGACTTAATATTTTGTTTAGGTATTTTTATCTCATATGTGTAAATTTCTTTATTATCTTTATCACATGCTTGTTAATATTAAGTGGAACTTACTTAAGTGATTAACCATGTCTTGATAATATTTACGCACAAGCCTGGTTTATTTTAGTTCCATCTTGTATGCTTGTTAGTTCATTAATTATGTGATCGCGACAACACATCCATAATGAAAAACCATGAAACTGAAAGAAATAAAGTAATGTAAAGGGCATGATCCTGAGATTTTTTCTAATGGTTAGTTTAACTAGCAGTTGATAAACTAACCCTTACCTAAGGGAGAAACACCTTCGTGTTTACATCTTTCCACCTGTCCACCTTTTTATCACCTTATATTGGTTTTTCCTCGGCTTATAACTTAGACTGCCTCCACAATATTGGGAGCTCCATCCATTACATATAATTTTTAATTCAAACACAGGTGAGGGGTAAAAAAGGGGGTTTACATAAAAGAAACCATGGGCACGCTGGCCCTAAATATTAATGAGGAGAGATGGCTTACAAGACAATAATTAATTTAATAAATAAATTATAAAGAAACCAATCATATACAAAGGTCTTGGTATAGATCATGATCACCCACGTACATGCAATGAGTGACACATTTAAAAAAACTAGTATTCAATTATTTAATCATTATTATTAAGATAAATTTAACTTGAATCGATTAATTATTATCTTTAATTAATCAATCCTTTTATATTAATCCTTTTCTGAATTTCCTTGAGATTCTTATCTTTGTACATAAATTCACCTTGGAGGTATCCTGGTGAATATGTGTTCGAATATACCCAAAATGTATTATATTTGAATAATGTTTTACTCTTATGAAATATGACATACAAGATGTTTCAATGCATAGAGTAACAACCTGAAGTACGATTTATACATGATGTGTAGTTCTGAACATTACAAAAACATTAAAGTTTTAACTTTGTGTAATCTGGTAAATTACAAGACATGTAGTTTTGATTACACGACATGTACTCCCTTCACCATTTGTCCTAAAGTACATTCCTAGGGACTCAGCATATGAAGTGTACTTTTGAAATTTGAGAGTACACGATGTTTATAGTGGGATACATGCCGTGTTGTCTCCATGTTACATTGTTATCAGTCGACTTAGCCATGTATGGGATACACGGTTTGGCCCCCTAACCCAAAGGGACTACATGTCGTGTGTAGTGGGCCACATGGTGTGTAATCTGGTAAGCGTGTGCCTATATTTCCTGGTCAACATGCAGTGTATAATTAACTACACCACGTGTAATAAATGCACATGGCTTGCGTAATTGCTGAATTACTCCCGATGCACTAAACACAACTACAAAGGCATGTAGTTCAGATTACACAACATGTATGGCAGAGAACATGGTGTGTAAGTCCGAAAACACGACATGTACTTTTGTATCACCTGGACAGAATCGTCGACGCCTCCTGATGAGTTCTCCATTTTAATTTTAATTAACAAATCATTTGTTGCTGTGAAATATGTGAGAAATGAAAAGAGGGAGAACATATCTCAAAATCTAGATTACAAGAATGATTAAACTTGAATTAAAAAAATAAATTACTAAACCTTAAATCATCAATGAATTATTTAAATAATTATAAACTATGATGTAACCTCCCTATGATACCACTTATAGGTTTTAGGTGCAACAGAAGCGTGGTTGGGACGACACCCAACTTTAACTTCTACCATGATCAATGATTATTCTGGGATCAATATGACGATGAATGCCAGTTTCCACGGAATAGAATCAAAGATTTAGATAAATGATAAAGAGGCACAAAACCTTTAGAGAGTATCTTGCACATCATTTTTATAAATAATTTAAATTTAATTTCTAAAGAAATAAAATACCTCGTTCTTTGGTGCTTTCTTCGTTGATGATGTTGATCATCCGGGATGTCCCTTTCGAATTGTCTCATTGCGCTTGCAAGGATCCAAATCAGAACCCCTCTAATGGTGATCCAAAAGTGCTCCAATGGTCTTCGATTGACACCACTCACTTTTCAGGTGCTAGCGCGGCGAAGCGAATTTTTTTCATCGATCGATCTTGAAGAATGTCTCTCGTTCTTGAGAGGGATAGAGGAGAGGATTCGAGAGAAAATTCTTGACTTGGAATTTCTCTTGCGTCACCGATTTCCCATACATGGAATAATAGATGTACTTATCTATTTATCGATATGGGGATTTTGTTATAATATTTAATTTTGTAACAGTAATTAAGTACATTCATAAGCTTAGAGAAAACCCATGCTACATAATAATAATAACTGCGTCATTATTTGAACAGAATCATAAATAAAATCCCGTGCTGCATAATTATAACCATGTTATTATTATTTTGTTTTGTGCCATCTAGTTAAATAATTATTTACCATCTTGCAAATAATTATTTTACTACCAGACCGTCCTTGGTCCACTCAAACTCCACTCCCATTTATTAAACACCCAAATAAATAAATAAATAAATAAATATCTTAAATAAATATTTTAATTACAAACTAGTAAATAAGTATTTATTAAATGTTCAATAAAATAAATATATTTTTATTCACAATCCTACAAATAAATATTTATTTAATTTATGAAATCATTTTAAGTTAAATAAAATTATTTCACTATCTTGAGAATAATATTTATTCCATTAATTAAATTTAAATAGAATTTAACAAAGACCACCAGAAACACTTAGTGTGTGAACCTCTAGGATTCTTTCTCGTTCACATTAGGTAGGATTTCCTAAATTCCAATAGTACTATCTAGCAACGGGTCATGGAACCCAAGATAAAGAACTTAAAGTCGCAACAATGACATCCACATACGAACTCTAACTGCGTAATATAATCCATTTGTCTTAATATCTTATCAAGTTAGTTTCATGATAGTATCATAACCCTTTATGATTGATATTTCATTCTTTGACTACCTGAAATAAACTCTTCATTACCCCATGGCCATATAATTTCATGTGATAGTTGTATTTAAATCTTAGGGCTAAGATATCAACTTCCATAAATGGAAGGGACAAATCCTTCCTTGACTTATCCATTAATAACATGTCATTCATGATGCACCCAACATACCCTACATCCCGCCAACATATGACATGGCGGTTTTCATCAGTAAATAAAATTGTGCGATTCATGACATGTATTAATGATAATATTAAAGTCTAAGGACCATTACGCATGATCTCATATAGGAATATCCGATGACACCAAAACATGCAGAATTCCTACTGGTGGGTATGTTATCATAATCTCCTATCTTGGGGATTACCAAGTGTGAACTTCATGAGAGGAAGTATCATATGCTTACGAGTACTCAAACCTGAAGTTTTTTATACTATGTGTCCCATCATAGTATTTCATCCAACTGTAGAACTATATTTAAGAAGATTGTTATAGAATTTCAAGGCTCTCATCATAGCGGGGAACTTCCATGACCTTATCAATGAAACAAATACTATAGAGAATTATTACATCGTATTCATGCTGGATATTGAAAAATATGTAATAAGATGTTTAATATTTAAATATATTAAATATCCATGTAATCAAAGTACAAACAGTTGGTTCTAGTACAACAACTCTAACAATTTCATCAATCGATCATTTTCATAACCCATGGGGAATGGATGAGTTTCATAAACATCTCATCATCATAATCATAAACCATTTAGATAAAGAATAAATATGGTAATATTGGATCATATCCCCTATAAAACATAATAAATACCAAAGGATTTTGTCACTGATGAATAGATATTCTATAAAAATTTCATTAAAACATTCTTGATAAAAATATCCTTTCTATTTTAAAATCACTTATTTAAAATCTAAAAACATTCACAAATATTAATGATAAAATTTTCTTTGAAAATAACCTTGGAAACTTATAGATTAATCTTTAAATCATTGATCAGTTATGAAGGCAGGAAACACCATTCATATTGTACATGTTAAAATAAAGATTCCTTTTAAATTTTCATTCAAAAGTACCTCTTTCAGAAAAAAAAATTCATTTTAAAAACATTTTTTAAGAATTTAAACAGGGGTAAAATTGAATTTAAAAAATCTTTAGAGAATTGTAAAAACATTATTTAAAATATTTTTTACAAAACATGGACATGGAAAAGAAAGGATTTTCAAACTAGGAGAGAGATAAATTCAATTTTCCTTAAAAACATTATTTCATACTCTTGATTTCATAAAGAAAAGGAAGTGAAAGTAAAACAAGTATTATATATAAATAGTTGGAGTTTAAGAAAATTAATGAGTTTATTAATAGATATATCATAATATTCCCTTATAAAAATCATAATTATAAACAATCCTGATAAAAAATGGGATTATATCATAAAACCCCTACCACTTTGGTAACTTTTGGATCGTAAGACCCATAAAAGAAATAAAATTAGATGGATATTTATATCCCATAATTTTACTGAGAAAAATCATAAAATACTTTATTTTTTAGTATATACACCATTAAAAATACAAGTGTTGAATATGATGTATGTTTCGTGGAAATAAAAGTTAGACGAAAATCCCTTACCTTAAGTCTTTATATTCTTTAAACATGTTGAAACCACATGTGTAATAAATATAGGTTTATTAAACAAATATTTTATAATAATAATCATATATATCATATCATATGTGATTTTATTATAACCTTTTATCACCCATTCATTAATAATTCTTTATTTAAACCACTATTCTGGGTGATAACTGCATCGTTTTTTACATATGTTTTGGTTCTATAGTTTTGGTCCTTGTAATTTTATTATGGTTCCATTATATCCAGAATGTTAATAATGATATAAATATAATATAAATTCATTATATAAATATTTAGATTCATACATAATAGTTTCAGTTAGAAAAATGAATTACATTGTCCATGGATACGGTAGGCCGTACGTGCCCATGAATGTTATTTCTATTTTCTTGATGGATAGAAAAAATATAGGTATATAAAAATTTATCCTTAAATAATAATTTTATATCATGTATATAATATATATTAATTAAATATATCCTTATTACCATCAATTACAAAATAAAATAAAAAACCTATAACATCGCTTCGTGGAGGCTAGTCCACATGTACGCACGAGAAACATTATAATTTTGAAATGGATTAGAAGGTAAGAAGGTATCTATAATATTATAATTTTAGAAGTATAAATATTTCATGAATATCATATATATAATTTCAATCCATCATTATATTCATCCATAAGAGGCAGTGATGGAAAATTAATTACATCGGTTCGCAAGGTGGTAGTCCGCCGTACACACGATCAACAGTTTCGTTTACCATTTGATGGAAGAAGAGATGGATATAGGTCATAAAAATAACATAATAAAATATAAGTTTATTTTAGATACTTATTTTATTATTTCATCATGTTTTAATAATATTTTAAGGATGTTTATGAAGAAATAAAAAAAATTCATGGTTAAGAGATACACCTCTTCTTTGGAGAGCCTCTTTAGGTTTATACCTAAACCCTTCTTAGGAGGGTTTACTAATAAAACCAAGGAATATAAGACATGTAAAGGGAATTAATGAAGGTATTTTTTAAGTTATTTTCTAAACTAAAATGATCTTGGAGTGTGGAGAGAAGAGGATATGAGGTGTACTTTTATAAGCAGGGAAAAAACCCACTTAGAAACTACTTGGGAATTTCCCAAAATAATCTAAAATGATAAATTAATTCCCAAGAAATATTCTTCAAAATGACCATATATTAGAAACTAAGACATTATAAGGTTGAAATATGGCCATAAAATAGTATTTAGACAATTTTTATTGGAAAAAACACCCTTATCTTTTGGTTTAACCCATAGAAAACCCATTTCAACCTTAATCATGGTAATTAATTTTTAATATTTTTTCTATTAATTATGACAAAAAATTAAGTTGGAATTATTAACTATTATTAATTACTATTATTAAAAATATAGAATTCATTTTACCAAATTCAATTCATATAAGTGGAAGAAATTAATTTAAAATTAAACCCGCAAACGTGATGAAAAAGTGGTTTTCCAAAGAAAAAGCATTCATAAGTGTAAAAGGTTTTTATATAAGAATTAAACATAAAATTGATTCCAACGAACTATATTATATTAATAATAACATATTTTAACTAATTTTACTTTTAAAACCATCTTAAAACAAAATGTGACTTGTAAATCCTTTAAATGAAAATACAATTTTTTTAAAAAATAGTAATTTTCACTATTCATTGAAATATTAATCATTTTAGGAAGTTCTTAAAGATTCAAAGTTAGATAATTTTGACATATTTATTTCAAAAATTAAGTTCATTTTTTAAAATACATATTCTAAAAGTGGAAGAAAATCATAATTTGTTCACAAAAAGTGATGAAAATCATTTTTTGAGAAAAATGTATTTTCAATGCATATAAAGACTTTACAAAAAAGTAAGTACTTATTTATAAATATATTTTATTTATATAAAACCTTTATAAATAATTTTAAAAATTTAGTTATATTATTCATACCACAAAATTTAATTTCTAGGTTATAATGGTCACATTTAAATACTAATATTTGTAATAGTATATTGTGGTTCATCCCAACTCGGTATTGTGTGTAACATAGGCTATCAAAGAAATTAAATTTATTTAAAAAAACTATTTTATAAAATTTGGGGTTGTTACTTTCTATCCCCCTTAAAATGACTTTCTACCTTGATATTTTATCACTCTAATACAAACAACTAAGGATACTTCTCCCTCATCATATCCTCAGTTTCCTATATATCTTCCTCAAAATAGTGGTTTCACCACAAAACTTTGACTAGGTGAGTGGTTATGTTTCATAGAAATTTATCTATATGATCTATAATCTCCACTTATTGTTACTCATAAAAATATATTTCTCACGTGGTATAACCTTTTAGTTCAGTACCTGTGAAGGGTGAGGTATATACTTCTTCATTAGAGATATATGGACCACATCATGAACTTGAGAGAGGTTCGGTAGGAGCACCAAATAATAAGCTACCATCACCACTCAATCATGAATTTAAAAAGGGATAATATAAATAGATATCAACTTCCCCTTATTCTTAAATATCATAGCCTTCTTCCATTTAGAAATTCTTAGAAACACATTGTTGCCAAATTTGAACTTTTGATCTCATTAAGGATTGTTTGCAAAGATTTTATATCAACTTTTTCTTACCTTATGAATTGTTGATTGAATCTAACATTATCTGTCATTTCTTCAGCCAACCTAGGTCTTAATATCTTTCTTTATCCAACTTAATCCCAACACATTTGATTTATGAACTTCTTTCCATATAGGTCTTTATAAGGATCCATCTAATTCTCAAGTGAAATCTATTGTTGTAAGAAAACTCAATTAGAGGAATCTATTGATCCTAACGACCTTTTAAATCCATATTATAAAATATAATCATATTCTATAAGGTTTTAGTTGTTCTCTAATAATAAATATTTTTCTAAGGATGATTCATAGTGCTCAAACTCAACTTTATATCCAAATCTAGTTGAAGACTTCACCAGAACTTTGAATTGGACCTTGAATCCTGATTAGATATAATAGAATGTGGTACTCCATGGAAACGTACAAATTATTTAATGTATATACTGGAAATATGATCCAGATATAAATATTCTCTGATATCAATGATGTGTATTAAATTTCTAAGGTGATCAACTATGACCCATATAACATTTTCCCCTTTATATATTTTGGGGAGTCTGACGAAAAACTCCATGGTGAAGTTTTAATATTGCCATTCTAGTATGGGTAATGGTTGTAACATCCCCTTAGAATTTTTTCTCTAAGCCTTATCTTTCAGATATACCAAGCATTGAGATAAAAACTCTTCAATATCTCTATCCATGCCACCCCAAAAAATCCTCTTTTATATCTCTATACATCCTCATACATTTTGGATAAATTGAGAATGATGAATTATGACCCTCCTCTAATAACTCCTTCTAATATGGTATGGATGAAACACATAAATGGGTTCTAAACCTTATCATTCCATAAAAAAACAAGGATAAAATCAAGAACATTTCTGACCTTGTTCTATTTCTCTACATCTTCCTTCTGTACCTCTTTACTCTTCACTTGGATAGATGGTTGAGCACTCATTTGAGAAATATAAGATTTCTCCCCTTTAATATTTTAAGATAAATCCTTTGAAAATATATAAATATTGGATCCTTTTTTATCTCTATCATAGATAATATAGATTTTTCCTTTAGACTAAAATAATCAGACACCTTTTTCACTTTCCTAGCATGGTAATGTATTAAGAAGTCATAATCATTAATTGATTCTAACCATCCTATTTTATGCATATTCAACTCATTATGTATAAATATATACTGTAATATTTTATGATTAGTATATATATCACACCTTTCTCTGTAAAGATAATGCCTCCATACCATTAATGAAAAAATTATAGAAGCTAACTAAAAATCATGATTTGTGCAATTTTTATCATGCACCTTCAATTTTCATGTTGCATAAGATATATCCATGTCATTTTGCATGAGAATGAATCTCAGTCCCTTCTTTGATTCATCACTATAGATTTCAAACCCTTATATACTATAGGGTAATGTAAGCATAGTTGTGATGGCTAACATTCTATTTAGTTCCTTGAAATTTTATTCCCATTCATCTATCCAAAGGAACACAACTCCCTTTCGAGTTAACATAGTGAGAGTATTGGAAAATCATGAGAAAATTTCCACAAATATTTTATAATATTTATCCAAACCACGAAAACTATAGATCTCAGTCACCATGGTTGGTCTGAGCCAATGTTCAATATTCTCCATATTTTATAGATCCATTGACATAAAATCACTTGAGATTATATGACCCAAAAATGAAACCTTTTGTAGCCAAAATACACACTTGGTAATTTTTTCATACAACTTCTCCTTCCCCGGGGTATTTAGCACAATTCTCAAGCGATCCCTATGTTATTTATTTATCCTTGAATATATAATAATATAATTTATAACTTATACCAAAAATTGATCAAGGTAATCTCTAAAGGATCTATTCATTAAATTTATGAAGATATTGGGGGAATTAGTAAGATAAAATGGAGTCACTATATATTTATAATGTCCATAACTTGTATGGAATGTTTTATTGGGTATATCATACTTATTGACCCTCAATTTATGATATCCAAAATGAAGGTCAATATTGGAAAAGTACTGAGCTCCACATAGTTGATCAAACAAATCATTAATACGAGGTAAAGGATACTTGTTCTTGATTGTGATCTTGTTCAGATCCCAATAATAAATACAGATTCAAATCAATCCCTATTTTTTCTTAAAAGAAAAGGTTCACACCAATGTTACATTCTTGGATGAATGAATCCCTTATTAAGATTCTCTTGGAGTTTCTTCTTTAATTCCTATTACTCAATCATGGCCATTATATATAGTGTCTTTGAAATAGGAAAACCACCAAGTATGTGTTCAATTGAAAACACAACTTCATGATTTAGTGGAAGACTAGTAAACTCTTTTGGAATGATATAAACAAACTCATGCATGATATTCATATCATCGATGATGAGTATCTCCATAACCATTTGAGAAAGACACCCCTTTTGAAAAGGAATCAATACCCATACAATGGATGTGATTTCCATTGAAATTTTATACTTATCATCAAACTAATAAAAAATCATAGTTTGGTTCAGAATATCAAACATGAATTCCCTTACTTGGTAATGAATATGGGATTTATATAGATAAATCCATTCCATTAATAAGATAACATCAAATTTAACTATATGGAAGATAACAAATGTTTTAAGAAGTACATTCCTATAAACATCAACTGGAGAAGAATCATAGACTTTAGATGTGATCACCATTCCATTAGGGATTTGCACTATTAATTCAACATCTAATCATTGAGTTTGTATCACGATACACTTATAAAATTATTCAAATATAAAATATTGGGTATATCTAGATTTAACTAATACATTAATAGTTCTAGAGTAGATGGTATGCGTACCTTTCACCACATCATTATCAGACCCCTCATCATAAATAGTTATCAAATGATATTTCCCCTTGTTTCTCAGCTTAAGATGTTGTTGAAATTGATCATCATTATAAACTTTCCTATTTTATCACTGGTTAGCATAATTCTCACACTCCTTTTATTTGAAACATTGGAGTGTGGGTGTTGCATTCTGTGGAGCTTTCACTCTATTCACATCATTAATTAACTTTTTTCCTTCACTTCAAAATTTGAATTCTCAATAACCTTACATTCCTTACTTAAAACATTTTCTAGTAGCCTTAAGATAATTTTTCTACATTTTTCCTTCCACACATCAAGCATGGAAGAAATATCATCTTCTTTTCTCCATGATTTTTATAGTTTTCTTTGAATTAAATCTTTCTTTCCATATCAAAACCACGAGATTAAGGGGTAACTTCAATATACATTTCCACCTTAATAAAAAACTCAAATTATTTATTCATAGCTTCTAAATTCTCTTATGGATAACAAATTTTAGTGAATTGGTTTTAATACACTAAAGAATTGATCAACCTTACTTTCAGGATGGATGATAATGCCATAATCATATCATGTAAGCCTTTTAAAATTTTCCTCATAGGTACCAATGGATTCATCATATTTTAATTTTAGAACAAGTAATTCCTTCTCAATTTCCATTTATAGAATATAAGGAAATTACTTATTAAAAAATAATCCCTTAAACTCATCCTACCTCATTGAGTCAATTTCCCCATGTTTCCTTGTATTATTAATAAGAGTCCACCATTGATTTTTTTTACCTTCCAAATGATTGAATTCCAAAATGAAAATTTCATTCTCTAAAAACCAGAGAACATAAAATATATTTTCAATGGTATTTATCTATTTATAAGTATATAGTGGGTTAGTATACCCACTAAAATAAGGTTCATGTTTACTTACAAAGGACTCAATAGAATGTGTTTCTATCCTTATTTCATTTTGAAGTTCATCATGACTCATATAATGAGAATGTTGTGTGAGCATAGTAATAAGATGTTTCATTCCATATGCCATAATTTTTGGTTTATTAGGAGGGAATTCATTTCACAGTCTATCTCATTTAACATTAACATGATTCCTTCATGTTTTATCCGCTAACTAAAACAAAAAATCACAGTGTGAGAAACAATAATATTATTGGGGAACCAAATAATCATGAAAAATACTTTATAGTATGTCTAAATCATGACACATTAGGTTTAACCCAAGACATTCATGGTCATAATCTATTAAAATCCATCATGATAGATCATAAAGAGTTTGTTAATGTCCTAAACATATCCCTAGGAGTGTCAAACCAAGTGTGTAGAAAGATCCTTTGTTGTTAACTAGGTGACGATCAAGTCAAATCCCAATGTGCCCTTTCCAGATTTATTACTCCAAGGTAAAAATGTACCATAGACAAATATACTTGTAGTATATAGAAAGAGATTTAATTTCTTAGAAACCACTATCTCTATCACTCACCAAAATTAAAGGACATTTTCCTATACATTGACTTATACCTGTGGTTCTCACTAATCTTTTCTCATACTAGTTTCCAAAGGATAACTAAACCTTTCTATTATACCAATTGTATTGAACCTCACTTTTCATTCATAGATATCACATTATAATAGATGAATATTAATTACATAACATAATGATCCATGCCAGAATCATATAGGTCTAGTGCCATTGGAAACTTGGACATGCAAACAATTGGTTCATAAGTTAACTATGTCATCTCCCACCAAGTTATTCATAACTAAAACCTTTTTTAGTGATATCATACATAATGAATTTATTCATAATCTGAGGAAAGGAAATATAATAAAGGGTGAGCTCAAATTTTTAGTAAGGGAAAATAAGGGAGATATCAATGATCACCTAATCATAATATAAGCATGAGGGTATGGAAACATGAGACTAACATTTAAAAACCATACCCTTCATATCATAGATCATAAATTTGAGGCATGTCATAAATCTTGGAAGTTCATAAGACATGAATCATAAAAGAATCAAATAATAAAATCCATGAGAGTATAAAATTGGTATAAGACATAGTTTGTGGCATACAAATAGGCTTATAACATTGTGAACATGTATAAATAGAAACAAGTTCACTCATTAATCTAAGTATATGAAGTCAATACCTCACATAAAGATATGGACATAAAAGATAGGTCCACACATAATATTATAGACATAAAATCTTATTCCATGCATAAACTTATGGACATGAAAAATAGGCCCATTATTAATCTTATGGACATGAAAACGAGGTCCAAACATGAAATTGTAAACATGAAAATTGGTTTATGCATAACATATATAATCACGAGTTATCCATCTTTACCCAATGAATTATAGGACTATATAATTCTAGGACAAGAAATAAAATAATGAAGACCATACATATGTGTCCTAATAAAATAATTAAAAATCCATCATATCATCATATCATAACCCATTCAAGAAATCAGGTTTCATAAACATTTCATGAATCCATCACAGCATAGCCCATGGAAAATAAATGGGTTTAATAAACATTTAATCAATCCATCATAGAATAACCCATATAGAATGAATGGGTTTCATAAATATATAATAATAATAATAATAATAATAATAAACCATCCAGAGAAAGAGTAAGGAAGGTACTATTGGATCATATCCCTTGTAAAATATAAGAAACACCAAAGGTTTTTGTCATTGATGAATAAAAATTCCAAAAAAATGATCATTAAAATATTCTTGAGGAAAATATCTTTTCCATTTTGAAATCACTTCTTTAAAATATAAAAGCTTTCCAAAATTTTAAAGAAACATTTTATTTTAAAATAACCATGTGAACCTATAGAGTGATCTTTAAATCATTTATCGATCATGATGGTGGGAAATATCATTCATATCGTACATGTTAAAACAAATATTCCCTTCACATTTTTGTTAAAAAGTTTCTCATTCATAAAACAACAAAAAGATTACTTTTATTTTTTTAAATGTATTAAAAGGTAAAAATGACTTTAAAAAATCTTGGTATAATAGTAAAAAAATTATTCAAATCATTTTTTATAAAATATGGACATGAGAGAGGAATTATTTTCAATCGAAGAGAGTAATAAAGTCGTTTTTCCTTAAAAATTTTATTTTCATCTCTTGAGTTCTTAAAGAGGGGGAAAAGAAAGGAAAACTTTGTTTCTCTAGATATAATCATATTATAAGATAATTAATTAGTTTCTTGAAAGATAGATAATAATATTTCATTATTAGAATCATAATTACAAACAATTCCGATAAACAATGAGATTATATCATAAAACCCTTATCACTTGGGTAACTTTTGGATCGTAATCCCTATAAAAAATAACCTTATATTGATAATTATATCCCATAATTTTATTGAGAAAAATAACAAATTAAATTCATGAGAAGTATATACATCACACAAAATAAACAAGTGGCGAATATGACATGTGTTCCATTGAAATAAAAGTGAGGCAAAAATCCCTTACCTTAAGTCTCAATTTTATTCATACACATTGGAACCTCCTACATAATAATTACTGTTTTATTATACATATATTAAAAAACCATAATAATATATATCATACCATATATGATTTACTTATAACCTTTTATCACATTTTAGTTAGTAATTCTTTATTAAAATCACTATTTTGGGTGATAACTGATTCATTTTTATGTATGTTTTGGTTTGGTAGTTTTGTAACTTGTACTTTGATTATGGTTCAATCATATAAATAATTTTAATCATGATATAAATATAATATAAATTCATTATATACATATTTAGAGTCTTCCATAAGAGTTAGAGTTGGAAAAAATTAATTACACCATTCATGGAGACGGTAGACCATACGTATGCATGAATACTGTTTCCAATTTCCCGACAGATGGAATGAAATAATCAATTATAATATTTTACCCTTAAATTTTTTATATAATTTATATAATACATATACATAAAATATATATTTATTCCCATTAATTTCAAAATAAAATGAAAAACATATCATGTCGCTTCGTGGTGGTGATAGTCCACACGTACAATGATCGATATTATCAATTTTCAAAGGATTGGAAGGTAAGAAGGTAGATGTGATATTGGAATTTTAAAGGTATAAATATGTAATAAATATAATATATATAATTTAAATATATAATTATATTCATCCGTGATAGGAGGTGATAGAAAATGAATTACATCGGTTCATGAGGCATAGTTCGGCGTACACATGATCGATGATTTTTTCCCATTTGATAGAAGAGGGGATATATATAGGCCATAACACTAACATAGTTACATATAAGTATATATTATATAATAATGTTATTATATCATCATGTTTGAATAATATTTTAAGGAGGTTTAATAATAAATAAAATGAAAATGCATGGCTAAGTGCTGTTCTTCTTCTTCAAAGAGCCTCTTTAGGTTTATACCTAAATCCTTCTTCAGGTGTTTTATAAAAAAACAAAGACCTCTAGGAAATGGTGTGGGAATTAAGAAAGGTATTTTATAAACCAAAAATTTCTTGGAGTGTGTATAGGATAGGATAAGAGGTTCCTATTTATAAGTGGGGAAATGAACCCACCTGGAAACTACTTGGAAATTTCCCAAAAGAATCCAAAATGATAATAATTACCAAGAAAAATTATTTCAAATGATCATAGATATAGATATGGGATAGTATAATATTGAAATATTGTTATAAAATAGGATTTATACTTTTTTATTGGATTAATTACCCTTATATTTTGGTTTAACCCCACAATAAATCTATTTTAACCTTAATCATGATAATTAATTATTACTATTTTTACTATTCATTATGAACAAAAATTAAGTTATCCTTCTTAAAAAATATTAATTATTATTATTAAAAAAAGGAATCCATTTTACAAAATTCAATTCAAAATTTTTTAGAATTTTATTTAAAATTAAACCGATAAACACGATGAAAAAGCAGTTTTCCAAAGAAAAGGTTTTCATAAGTGTAAAAAGTTTTTATATCAAAAGTGAACTTAAAATTGATTCCAATGAACTATATTAGATTAATAATAATATAATTGAACTAATTTTACTTTTAAAACCATATTAAAAACAAAATTTTACTTATAAATTCTTTAAATAAATAAACATTTTTTAATAAAAATTAGTATTTTCACTATTCATCGAAAAATTAAACTTTTCAGAAAATTATCAAAAATTAAAACTAAGATAATATTGATATGTTAATTTAAAAAATGAATTTAATATTTTAAAATAAATTTTATACAAGTTTTAAAAATTAATTATATTATTTGTTTACAAAAATCAATGAAAATCATTTTTTGAGAGAAATTTATTTTCGAATCATATAAATACTACACCAAACATTATGTACTTATTTATTAATATATTTTATTTATATAAAACCTTAATATTTACTTTTTAAAATTTGGTTATACTATTAATAATTTCAAATTTAATGACTAGGATATAATAGTCATGTTTAAATAATAATATATTATATAGTATATTATGGTTTGTCATAACTCGATGTTGCCTGTAATGAAAGCTATCAAAGAAATTAAATTTATTTTAAAAAAAATCATAAAATAATTATTTTTTATAGAAATAATTATGTTTTAATAATTGGATATTTTTAGTCTTAATTGAATGGTTTTTTAGAACTTATTTTTTTATTTTTTTTATGATAACTTGATATATTGAGGTCCGATTAAGGTTATTCACAATTCTTTAGTAATATAATGAAATTGTATAAATATAAGTCAACTAGACCAAAAAATAATTTTTTATTTTACAAGTTAATATTTATATCTAAAATTTGATACGTTAAAATGATTTTAGATTTTAAAAATTCATCTATGTGAATCACTTAAATAGATTCAACTATTTGAATCAGTTACATGAATTCGACTATGTCGATTCACCAATGTGAATTCATCTATGGAAATTCACTTATGAGATTTTGGATATGTCAATTCACCTATGTGAACTCAGCCAAATCGATTCAACTCTGTGAATTATACTATGTTAAAATAATCTATGAACACAAATTCACTTATGTAATCAAATTCACCGATGTGGTTTTGTTAATTTCTACAGGTTGTTCTTAAATACGGATTTATTATCTATTTTACATAAAGCATTATATTTTGATTTAGAACATGATAATTTAAAATATTTAAAATTTTATAATGAATTTATAAATTCATATTAATTATGCAGAAACTATAAAAAGAATTATTCATTATTTTAAACATGCTATTATAAAGATCAAAGGTTGTTATTTTTTCATGCATTAAAAAAATGCAGCTTGAAACTCCAAAAATCATTTTTTTATTTTATATTGTTTTCTTTAATTATATTTTTTCTAAAATAATATTATTTGATATTAAACTCATTCAAAATTTTTAAATTTTTGTAATTTAGTGTTATTATTTTTTTAAATTCTCCACATGTTAGCTACATTTTAAAAATATAATGTCTTTGAATTTTAAATTTCAAATAGATACTTGCGATTATCATGTGATTCATTTTTAACCTATTACTTTGGAATCTTTTTAAACTATTTGATCAAATTATTTCAAATTAGTTTGAATTATTCTTTATTGATTTGAATGTTGGGATTGAGTTGATTGATTATTATTCAATGATAATATCCTTATTTCTTTCTCTCCCTCTTTGATAATCTAATATTATTCAATTTGAATTTTAAATTGTCTAACTATTATACAGTTGTGTTAAGTAGTTTTTTTGAAAGGAAATAATGATTTTATTATGAATTTGGTAAAGTGATAGAATTATGATATGATACTTTTTTACAAGATCCTTCATGTTTTCAAGTGATACAGTGTGATGAGTGTGGTGGTGTTGATACTGTGAAGTGTTGTATATTCTTCCTATGTTGAAAATTTTTCACTACTACTGGATTATCTCTCAAGGATTGAAAAAACCTGTATGAATTATTCTACTTCCTTGATGATAGAATAAAGCTATTCAAACACTCAAAAACCAATACCTATGTTTTATTTTTCTTATATCTACTCTATTCTAGTCATTTGAGTCAGTAACACTTCTTCTCGTATCACACCTGATTTCACTTTATATTAATGTTTTTTCATACAAAAACATTCTATATATTTAGGTTTTGAATCCTATATTATAATGTGTGGACCATTCTTGTTGTGAATCATAACATCTAAAGTCTTGGTTATATTTGGGTTGTGACTCCCCATAAAAATTTCAGGTGTCTTGGTAAATATTCCACTATAAAAATTAGTTTTTAATCAGGTTATGATTCTCCTTTAAAAATCATATTAGTGTATAATGTTTCTCTTTATAATTAGACATGTATAAGAGTATACCAGGTCCACTTTGGATCAAACTACTATAAAAACATCCTTGTGTTCTTTTAGTTCTTTTAAATGTTTTTATATGATTTAACTTAGTTAATTAACTTTGATAATTAATTTAGATAATTAATCTATCTATTTAAAAATTTTAAACTGGTCTATTCACAACCCCCCCTCTAGACTACTTGTTATCACCTATCCGACCCAACACTCCCCCATCCAAGAATCACCACAGTTCAACCACACCTTCTAAACCATATTCTACTATAGAAAACACCAAAAACTCCAAAACACTTCCACTATTATGAAAATTACCAAAAAATAAAATTAAACTCAAAATTATATAATATTAAATAACACAGTGACATGGGGTCATAATTAGACCACCATAAAGCCTTATGCATACCCTGTGATTGTTAGTGGCTGGAAACTAGTGAAGATGGGTAAACATAACTCTTATGGAATGATTTTACATCAAATAATAATAAATCATGAGTTCATTTAAAGTAAAAATCTATAAATAAAACTAAAAAGTTACTTCAATTTCCAAAGAAAATCATTGAGTTTTAAAAACTAACATGAAAATGAAATTACATGCAGATGCAATTTATATATTATGACCTAATCTATAAGTTACCAAAATTCTCCTAACATATCTCTATATAAGATTTATAACTCACCACTAATGAAGAATGAGGTCTTATTATTCCTTGTGTCACATATAATGAAAAATACAAGTCCATTGAAAAATAAAATTAGGGGGTGAGTATAAACTCAGAAATATTTCCCCAAGACTACAAAGTAAACCCAAGAATGTGTAAACCAAACAAACATGGTCAATGTAAGTTTTTATAATGAAAATTACTAAAGATGTTATCAAATCCATTGCAAATAAACAACTCATTTTTCAATTAATAAACAATGAAATTATAATTAAAAATATAAAATAACAATTCCATTGGAAATTTATAAATTGATATTATTATAAAAAGAATAATAATATATAAAACCCACAAGTCATAAACATAAACCTCTATATGATAAATTATAAATTATTTATAAAAAAACCCTTTTAAACTATATGGTTACCAAGGCTTAGTATGAACATAAAGGAAACCCCCCAAGGAAATATATATTGTTATAAATTTATTTCATACGATGACAAATCATCACCCACTAGTGAAAATGTTTATTGAAAGTCATTTCCTGACTATACGCCCCCTATATAACCTTTAAATAATCTAGAATGAGTATATAAACAATCTATAAGTCTCTTGTAATAAACTATTTCTTAAGACAAATAACATAACACCTGAAATTAAAATAAAAATAAAACCCAAAATTGGAAATATTTAACCCATATTCTTAAAAACAAATCAAACCCCCTTCCTGGATAAGTTATAAACCACACATTTTAATTATAAAAACAAAGGAAGCATATTTATGGAAACCCTATTTAGAGTGAACCAAAAAACATAATCAATCATTATAAAATATTTTAAAATATATATTTGGAATCGTTCTAATATATTTAGTCAAAAACCCATAAAGATGCATTAAAAATATAGAGATCAAAACCCCTATATATATATATATGAAATAAGTATTTAAAAAAAATAATGATTCAAAACCCACATATATATATTTATCCCAAATCATTCATAAGAGACCATTATTAAAAATTTATTAACAATTCTTGTAAAGACTAACTGAGTTATAAATATCTCAAATCCACATACCTAGATTTTTATTCCTTTAAATTTCCATGAAACCTTAATTTGATTATCTTTATTTGATAAATCACCAATAATTATCATTAAGAAACATCCAAAAGACAAATTTCATAATCTAGATGGTATAATTACCCTATAGAGGATATTAGGCATGAATTTCACTCATTTGGAATGACCACATGCTCATATGAAATGAACCACGTTTATTTGACATGGATCCCATGTGAATGTTTATTTAAAAGAGATTGTAATACAAAGGGTGGATTGAAACCCAAGCCGATATTGTATGGCCCCATGTGATTTTCTATTTTGAATACTTAAAACAAGATAACTTGTCAAAGGAGAAATATCCATTGAGTGTCATGGAACCAGTTCCATTTCATTATAGAAATCCCTTTTTAATATCGTGAATGTGAGAATGTTATAATTTTGGGTTTTATGACACTAAAACACTTCCAATCACTTTAAATAACATATAAGGAATGTATGAAACAATTCATAACTCATACCTTGATCAACACAACCAATCTTATAATCCTATGATAATTGTTCCTTAACTATGAATTTTCCATATAAAAATTCAAGGAGAGGGAGAAACCTTGAGAGAAAATGAGATAATTCCAACAAGGTTTATGAAAAAATAGGGAAAATTATTCCTATATTAAAAGCACATTCCCCTTTCCCCCTTTCACCTCAATTAATTCCATAAATATTCCCTATTCCATAACCTAAAAATGTCAATCACTCTAATAATTTGACTATAATTAAAGTTATAAAATCATTTCTAGACCATAATTATTAATTAACTTTCTAATAAATTCTAAAAACCCGTATAACACCCATTTAATCAACATCGATGCATAAATTCTCAAAAACCTTAAAATAAATAAGTAAATCTGCATAATTACATGTCATGAGGTTAACATTCCAAGACTACATCCCAATTTCAAACATCACATAATATCCCCTATAATAATCCTTCATTTTAATTCTTATAAATTAATTACTCAACCCATATAATTAACTGACTCCCAATAATAACAAGATAACAAAACAAAATCTTAAAATTAAATAATAAATATTTAACAGCACTTTATTCCACTGAAAATTCAATTAATGAACTGGATTCACTCCTATATTTATTAAATAATCATAAAAATATGATTGTTATAATTATACTCACCTAAAATAAATTCTTCCATGAAAACATACTCACTTTCCTAAAATATCCATGACAATCATTTCCACATGTTATACTCTCTTTCACATACTTCCTCTTAAACATTTCTATGTGGATAAAAAATCAAAATAAAGGAATATAATTTCCCATGAAAGCGTTATTATATTCATCAAATATTTTCATTGGTCTTTTTATAGAAGCTATATTGAGTTCCAACTCTATTACATTTCAGTTAAGAACATAAAAATGGACCCTGAAAGTATATCCTCAAATGAGATATATAAAAGACATTATGAACTACATCATATCATTAAAGTAATACAAAATGATATACTAAATTTCAAATACTTTCCACAATTTTAAAAGGATCTAAAAATTGAGGCACCAACTGCCCTTTTTTGTTTCCAAAGGACTCTGATTAGACTTGATCTATTCCACCATTTCCTATACCAGACTTGGTCTAATAAGTATATTTTAACTAATTTCAAATAAAATGAGGTGATAAAAAATGTCTATCACATAAAACCTTAAATTATTCTGTATTTAACTCCAGGAATATTAGAAATATCATTATAATACAACTTTATAGGGTACTCAATGGAAATAGTATCTCAAAAATATAGATGTGACAACTTTATGAGATGATGCCCCATGACCCAAATAATGTTATACTTCGAAGGAAACTTTAGAAAACCAATCACAAAGTCAATTGTAATGAATTCCCACATATTGGTTAGTGTATTTAAGTGTTGATATTTCAATTTCACCCATTGAAAAACTAAAAATCAATAATAATACCCAGTTATTTCTTTTTATCATTATTAGTTACCAAGACATACACTTGATCTCATGGTATATCTTTGCAATTCCAAGATGTATTTTACAACTATAATAAAGGGTTAAATCTATAAACAAGCTCATTACAACAGTGGTATCTTCACTATAAAAGGTGTCTTGAATCACCTTACACCTAGGGCTAGAAAAATTTGACTTCTCAAATTTCTATAATAATGTATAAGTCACATTTAAGCTACAAGGAACTACACCTATATTTATTTTTTTCATCTCTAAGTGGAAATCAACTTACATATCCATTACCTTCCACTATTTTTTAGTTTCCTTAATTTCTTGAGTTTGAGTAGTCATACTCAATGTGTTATCTATAACATTACCTTTTTCAATGGTATATGGAAGTTTAAAATCAAATGTTTAGAGATACCCTACCCACATGAATTGTCTCAAATTGAGATCACATTGTTAGAAGAAAATTTTCAAACTCTTATGATCAGTATATACCATGAACTGTTAACCAAAGAGATAATGTATCAATAAATTTAATGCGTAGAACATTGTATATAATTACAAATCATGTGTAGGATATATATTCTCATGTGGTTTAAGTTGTCTTAATATATACAAAATTATAATACCCCCTTTTATAAGAACATTCCCCACAACCACCCCTCAAGCATCACAATATACATTATTATCATCATATTTATCAAGTAAGATAAGAACCATGGTTGATGTAAGTATTATCTTATAATATTCAAAGGAATTATATCACTAATCATCTCATTCAATTCTAATTACCTTCCAAGTCAAATCAATTATTACTGAAACCAATTTTGAGAGGTCTTTGATAAACCTATGATAATATACAACTAGTTTAAGAAAACTATAGATCTTGAAGGAATTTTTGGGCCTCTATCAATAAGTTAAAACCTTTAATTTGTTATTATAAATGGAGTTTCCATTATCTAAAATAAAATATACAATAAATTTTACTTTTTTAATCCAAAAATGAAATTTTAAAAACTTTTCATACAAATTATTCTCATTAAAAATTCCTAAAAAAACTTCCAAAATTTTCTCAATATCTACTCCAAATCTTGCATAAATAAATATTTCATCCATTAATACTAATAAAAATATATCCAAAATATTTATGTTAGATTTGAATCATCATGATCATGAACACTTTAGGTACATTAATCACCCTAAAAGGAATAACGAAAAACTCATAATTTCCATAATGAGATTAGAAATTTGTCTTTGATATTTATTACTCTTATAAACTTGGTTGATTAAATTTAGAGTGAAGGAAAATATTATAAAACAACCTAGATCCATTTATTTTGTAAATAAATCATCAATATTGGGTAGGGAATATTTATTCTTTACTATGACCTCATTTAGTTTTTGGTAGTCAATAAACAAACAAAAACCGTCATCTACCTTCTTAAAAAATAACAATGGTGTTTCCCAAAGTAAAATGATCAGCCAAATGAATCTATTCTTCTAAAATTATTAAAATTGTGTTTTTAATTCTTACAAATACATTGGTTACATATGGTATAAAGGTAATGAGATGGGGCTTGTTCAAGAAAAAAGATTAATGTAAAACTCTAATTCTATTTTCAAAAGAAATATTAACAAATTATTGATAAAAGAATCAATAAACCTATCAAACATAACTAGTGACATAAGATAAAAACCCAACCCCAAGTTTTAAAGAACTAGAATTGATAACTGAAAAAATATAGATCCAATATCTTAAAAAAATTAAACCATTCCTACTATAATCAACATATCATTCTCCTCAAAATGAATAACAAAACCATATGATGAAAATAAAAGAACTTTTATTATATGATAATCAATTTGAGTTTTTTTATTTGATAAACCAATCTATCCTATAGATAAGTTCATATGTTTTAATCTCAAGGGATATAAAACTCATTGTGATATTCATATCACCTACCATTATGGTAGAGGCCAAATAGTTTAATCCCAGTTCATTTAGACTACATATTTGAATGTGTATTTTAAAAGAATATTACATTAACCCCAATCTCAATCCTAATTGATCAATGAAGTGCATAGGTTAAATTATATCACTGAGAGAGGGAGGGGTGAATTAGTGACAGCCTTATTATGTGATTTTATTATTCATAAATCAACCACTATGATTGTTTAAGATCTTGATCCTCTCCAAATGTGTCTCTAAGCTTTACCTAAATATCACAATATATAAATGGAATAGGATACATGAAATTTAAAGGGTTCATCCACTTTTATTAAATTTAACTCCTTATTGTGATTGGTTATTTCCCTCAATAATCATTTCTCCACTATAAACACAAGTGGTTACAATGATAATGAATAAACCTAGACCCTAGTGTGCATTACACACCCTACATAGCCTCACATCACACTTACACAATATCCCACCTTGTTTTCCAAAACTGAACTAGAAGATATTTAAAATAAATCCCAAAATGTTCTATCCTTAGGACTGGTATATTCTCTCATTGGTTTTTTACTTCCTTATGTGGCATTTGAATGGATACTTTTTATGAAACTTCAATTATGGATTTGAATACTTTTTTCTTGATGGTGTAATAACACATCGACCTTGATCTTCTTCTTAATAATATTTCGTATAATCCTAAGACTCTTCTATGATATGAGGTTATTTTATGTTTTCTACTTATTTGAAACACAAGGGAACCCTTGATATAACTGTCTTTATTCTTCTTTGATATACAAATGATATCTAATGGAAAAATTATTATATTATATTTTTTCCTCTCACAAACACTCCTCATTCTATCATTTTTATATTCACAGAATTTTCATGAATATTATTTACCATACGTGAAATATATAAAAATTATTATTTTCTAGTGTTAGTGAGATATGCTTATTCCAACTGGTGTATATTTTCCAGTTTGAATTCCCATTAAAAATCATGGTCAATAATATTCATTTAATCCTCTGGAATACTCAGGATATTTTTTCGTTTTTTAAAACACACTATAAAAACTATAGAATTTTAATTATTTTAAATATTCCTATATGTGTGCATGGTATAATGTAGAAACATGAGTTGGAAAATATACTTATAGAGTGGAAGTCTCCTCAAACTTCATCATGAATCACAAACTCTTATTGTGATGTCTATTTTAATCAAGAAAAAATCACAAAATTGTTTGATTTTGATTACCCAAAACCCCCCAATATTTTTCTGAGAAATCATTTTTATAGATTTTATAAAGTATTCACTTTGTAAGGTGATGTTCACCTTATATTCTTTAGTATGGTGCTTCTTCCTTTTCCAAATCCTTGGTAGAGCCTTAATCATTAGTTGAGGGTTACCATAAACTCATTAGGTCTAGTTCCTACCTTTATCATATTTTAGGTAGTACCTTCATCTTCATAAGGTGAGGATCACTTTAAATTGCATATAAATCTCTTTAAGTTTTTCTAAAATAATATTAAGTAAACCAATATTCATATTAAAATATTCTCAAACTCACCTTATGTTCCTAGGGATCACCTTATGTTTCTCAAACTTTGCTTTATGTTTGTTTGTGATCACCTTAAAATTCTAATATTCACCCTACAAATTTAAATCCCATTATGTTTTCTCATTTTTTAAGGTTAAATTTAACTTATGATCATAGGGTGATTTAATTCATTTAGCATAATTATATAATTTTATCTATATGTCTCCTACAGGCTCAGTAGGATTTAGGACTTTGTTAAATATTAACTCAAACACCAAAATTTTATAATTCTTAAAATCAGTCTAGAACCTCTTCAATGACCTTAGAATAATCTCAAGGCATTATCAACTACTTCAAAACACCATCAAAAGGCTCTACTTCACCTGTGATCCCATTTTATATGTTTGGTTCTACATAGATGGTTTTTTTCATGTCAAATCAATTTTCTTCCTTAATAATAGTTATTCAATATTTCTTTTAGCCTGATTTATTCAAAACATAATTCAAAATATTTTATACAGTGTATTTTAATCCAATAACACTTATCTTTTGTATCCATGAAGATCATCTATAAAATCTTCACATTCAAGGGATAGTACTTGAATATGAATATCTAAGTTCTATAAGTATCTTCTTAATCTTCCCATTTACATTTATAATGGCAGAAACATTGCCTAATTTTCCAAGATAAATAAACAAATAATGATTGCTTCCCTTTATAATAGGATACATCCTTATTGAAAACAAATACAATTATCACTTAGGCTCTTACATATCGCCTTTTAATTTTGTGTTAATATCATTAAACCACTAAGTCAATATATATGCCTTAGCTCTTTTCTTCACCCCCTTAATGATTATAAATAAAAATATGAAAAACATGGGAAGATCTAACTAATCTCAGATTTATTATTTTTTAATGATTTACAAACAAAAAATTTTATCCCTATTTTATTTATAACTATAACTAGGTCTAATACTTTGAGAGAATGAGGGAATCACATGTCTCTTAGTAATAATCCATCAGTTATTTGACTATAATTTTTCATGGTCTATCTCGATGTAGAAAAAAATAGTGATTAACATATACCATAAAGTTGTTCAAAAATATTTCTAATATGTGATATCAATTCAACTTTCTCTTCTTACGGGTTACCTAAATATATTTTCCATGAAATGTATAACTTACACTCATCTTCAACAAATGCATCAAAAATTTCAAGTTTAACTAACCCCCCTTCATCTTGTCTTGATTATAAGCCAATATCCCCTTTATAATATAATTTTATACAACCAATAAAAGGATAGTAAGTGTGATTGGAATACCTAAAATTACAATTTTTAAGAGTTGTCATGAATTCATATTTTTATGAAATGAATCATATTTGGTAGGACCTTATTATTTTCTACCCATATAGGATTTCAATCACTTAATTATAGTTTATTTTCTTCAATATTACTTCATTAGGGACACCTCATTATTTCTTTACAATAGTTAAAAAACTCATCCATATTACCCTTAAAACATTTCCTCTAATTACCTTCATGTAAGTTCAAATAAACAAATAGATAAAGGAATAAGGTGGGGGTTTCTTTCCATTCAGTGAGAGTAGAAGGGTTGAGAGTTTCCTCTCCACAAAGACCCTCTAATATTTCTAGTTACTTCATTTATAGAACTTTTTAATATTCATTTTACAAATTTCCTTTCATATATACTCATAACTAGCATGGTGGTCTTTATCTTCTCAACTGACTTGTGTGAAAAGTATTTCATGGAATAGTCCATAAAGGGAAATTAAATTTATATCCATTTATTCTTTTATTTTAGATTCATTTCTTTTGAAGATAGGATAGTCAGACAATCCTTAGCTTCATGATCAACTTGTATGCATCTTCCACACAGTCTCAAATTAACTTCAAATTTATTTTTCTATGAATACTTTAGTCCACCTTTAAGAAAAAAAAATTATTGTTCCCTTTTCATATTTTATTTCTAACAAGAGTTTTCCTGAACAAAATGTAACAATTTATTTTATTTTCTTTAATATTTTTTAACTTCATAAATTTGTATATTTTTACCATAAATTATGGTCATTCAATATTTATCACAATGACCTTGTTGGTCAAATCATCCATAAGTTTCTTTTAGATTATCTATTTTTTAGGAGGACAGACCTATTGATTTTTTAGAAATAAAAATTTTCTTCCAAAGGTTGATTATTTCCCATTTATATTTACTTTTTTCCTTTCTTAAGTTTCTTCCCATTAATGAAAATTCCAAGGAAGATACATAATATACCAAAAGTTATAGGCCTTGTGTCCCAAGGTTCCACAAAACCAATAATAGACTTTCAAACTTGATCTTCCATGATATTGATTGGTTTATTTATGGAATTTTTCTTGTTGTTTAGATACACTATAGCCTTTATTTTACCATTTTTTTTGAAGCCTTTCACATCTCAAAGCATCTCTAGAAATTCTTATAATATGGGTGTTATTTTTATTATTTTATTTAGCCCATTAAATTTTTGTTTTAGCTTCAGAATATGAATAACTAGATGAAATAGACTTTGTGTCAATATAAGAAACAAGAACAAGTTGTACCTATTTCTTAAGGTTGGTCTACTTAGTAACTTTAGATGATTAAAACTTAATATTCATAGCTTTATCATTATCTTCAAGGTATATTTAACTTTAAGACACCTTTATTGTGTCTCATTAAGTCCTTCTTATTTTTTATCTTGTTATTTAATATGATCTTTCATCATTTATCCTATTATGAAAATTTTATATTGAATTTATTGATATTTTCAATAAGATCATTATTATTCTCACTATCATTCATTTTCCCCCTTTTTAAACTGCTTGATTATTTTATTGAGCTTAGTATTTTTCTCAAGACACGTTGTTAGTTAAGATTTCAACACATATTCATTATAGATATGTTCCTTTTCTTAATCATTGCTTGAGGTGTCTTCATGCATCTAAACCTTAGATTTTAAGGATTTTTGTTTTATATTGGTACCTTCATCTTATGAATCACTCCATGATGATGTGTATTCAACTTCTCCCCTTCTCATTAGATATATTATAAACGTTCTTAAAGATTTTTTCTTCTTTCTAATGTCACCCTTTCTGGTTTTTCTTGGTATTATTTTTAATTACTTTGGTTTTATGTATGGAACCTTTGGATATTTATATATTTTATTGGTATTATCTTTCGATTTGGTGTAGTGTTACAATTATCACAGAACCCTAAAATTTATATATGAAAAATATTAAATATATTAAACTTTGTGCATGCATATTTTCACAATAAATTATTTTCCCATTAATTGAAGTCTCTAATGGTAAAGCTAATATAATGGTTGAATCTAGAGCATGGGGTTTACCCTAGGTGTAAAAAAAGTTTCATACACATTGGGTTTTAAGACGAATTTTCCATAGTAGATGACTTAAAATGAATAAAATTAATTAATTAATTTTTATTTTTTTTAAAATTTTAACCCAGTGGTAACCCATATATAATCTATAATAATAGAAAATATTTAGGGTTAGCCTTATAATTTGGGGATAATTATAGTTAGAGGAGATTTTTCCATTAGGAAGTATCTTTGACAATCAAACTAAGGAGTAATCAAGGATTGACATCATGCGTTCATGAGGACTTATAGAACAAGTGATGAACTGAGTGGATTCTTCTATAACATCACTATCGAACATGTTCTTCAATAATGATTGATCCATTCTTGAGTTAGGGAATGTTATTTATGGATTTCCATCCAATTTTTCTTGAATTATAGCATAGATTAATATATATGCTATGAATCTCAATATTCATCCCCGTATTTACATAGCCGATCAATTTTCTTTTTTAATTTAAATTGTTATGATGAATTTTATCCATTCCTTAGTTTTAGTAATGAATATTAATGGTTGGAGTTGTATTGTCCAATAATGTTCCTCTCATTCATGTTTATTTGGTTTTCTCCTACCATTCTTCACATTATTCACCATCAAACCCATTCTAGGGGATTGTTTGAATATTTTCAGTCCAGTTCTAATCACAATTGAACCCCCACATTCATATTGATGTTTTTGATAATTAATGAGTTTATTGTGGGTTTAGGTGATTCAAGGAATTTTGGAAGAAATTAGATCTATAGAAGGACCGAGTTCATTTTTCTCTACTTTTGTAATACATGGATTATGATCATCAATGATGATTCCTTTTCTAGAGATGTGAAGGCCAAAAATCAAATTCTAACGGTGGTAGATCCATGATTGGAGCATGTGGAGACATATTCAGTGAGATTCATGGATATCTCGATAGATGCGTGAAGATCCCAAAGACCAAATATTATAGCCATAAAACAACCCAACTCTGTACTATGTGTTCTAGAAGAATACATGTTGTGTAGCCTATTTATATGACAACTAGTGTTTCTATCTGAGTTAAATATCACACGGGTGTGTGGAAGGACCACATGTTGTTTTAATCTACCTAGTTAATTGAGCCATGTATAGGGAGTACACTTTGAGGACCCCATGTTTTCCCACATGCCTTGTTCCCTAAGTCACATACTGTGTACTTGAACCTCCACATGCCAAGTGGAGTAAAAAGACATGAGTAATCTTAGACTTGGGAGTACACCCCATGTACACCAAGGGACACAATATGTACCTATCTAATAAGGTTATACCTTTTGTATCTTCTTATTTATGACACATATTGGGGCCTCCAAGTAGTCCATTCTATGTAATTTCCCATATAGGATGTGATAATGGCCTTTTTTCAACACCTGAGATATGATGTGAGGTAATGGGTGTGAGATGCTTCTACTAGTGATGATTGGTTTTTGATAGGGATTTAGCATGATCGTCAAAGTGATATGGGGGTTGGAACTCCCATAATGGTTGGGTTTTCCAGGGAAGAGTTCCCCTATATCATATTTACTGGTAGAGTCATTACTCCCCCACATTATTGGCCCATGGGTCCTCTATATATGAAGTTGGTACTCCCCCATCATTGATCTCTAGTGGGGAGAAGGTTCTCTATTAGATTCGAAACTTCCTTCACTAAGGCATCCTATAATAAGGCATGGCTACTCAATTATATTCTAGTGAGGTTATGTTGGGATAATGAAATCAGGAAAAAAATGGCTCTTTTATCATTGAATAGAATCATACTTCTTAGTTGGTTGTGAAGATCAAGATTTTTATATCTTTAGATAAGACCTCATTATGAAAATATTTTTGATGGATTTAATTTCCATCTTGTCTTGTGGGATTAGCTGACTATTATCTTCTTACTGACCCCTTTATATAGTTCATGGAATCCTACTAGGTATGTATATACTCAACCTTGCATGGGATTTTCCTATATGTTTCTTGTCTTATGAAGATGAAAGATAGACTGTAAGAGATTTTGGTAGACCCATATTAGGCGGATATTATTTTTACTTGGAGACTGTGACCACATACGATGGTCAGTTCTCTAGATCATGAGTTGGAATTTGTCTTTCTTACTCATTAGTTTATTTAGGATGTGTTAGTTTTCTTTTGTTTGGAATGCATTTTTTCCTCTATATACTTAGATTATATGTTATACCCAAATGTTTACATAGATGTTTATTCATGAATTTTTTCACACACTAGTGGTTTCAAATTTTATTATTATCCCTTAACTATTGTATGGAGGTGTGTTCATGTGTACAAGTATTATATGCTACAACCTCCCATCATATGAGATATTTCTACTTATAACTAGTTGTCAACCCCTAACCTATGGAGGTGGGCTTGGGGTGTCCCTTTCAGCTTTATATTGTCCCAAGAAGGGCCTCAGTGGGTTAGGTTGTGATATATTGGTATCAAAGGATGTTTTTATTAGGGATAGTGGTTAAATATAGATGTATTTTGAGGATTGGTTTAGGAAATTAGGTCAATAGTATTAAGCTTTAATGAGTTTGGATCTTAGAATAGGGAACCAAGTGATAGTGTGGCAGTATATGTATCCATGTACTATGATACTAACCACCTATTTTAAAAACATCTTTTTGAGGAAATGTTTTCAAAGAAACTAATGGTATATGAATCATATAGGAATTAATATTTGGTTTTCATGTCCTTATTAAGACTTCTTCCATTATATGACCATCTAACCATACTGCATCTTGTTTCATTTCAAGATTCTTTTGTGATGATAGCTAGATAGGATACCAAGAAAAGTTCATGAAAATGACACTTTGAGTGATGAGGCCTTAGTGCAACGATTTATCCATGATTTATTACCTATAAGAGAGTCGAGATAGGTGCATCCACCCAATGAGCAGTGCATGGATCCACCCCCATAAATTTAGGTTGATTTCCATCTACATGTGGATAAGCCAATTATTCTAGAAAGATAGAGTGATGATTCATATAATATTAGATACTTTAATGATTTTTAATGATAGTGACTACTCAGGTTTCACAGTAAGATAGATCCTTGGGTAGTAGAGGATTATCTTGTGTCAGTGGTTTGAGTTTTTCAGCATATATGAACCCTAAATGACTAGATGGTTTCCCTTTTGACCAGTATTATTCATAGTGTAACACCTTGAGATTTTATGAGATAGATTCTATTAATTTCTTTTATGTCTTGTTTTGTACACTACACCAAGATTTTCTTGTGCTATAAGCAACACCATATTAGGTTGCAGTATACAAAATACTATTCTTATCTTGTGTTGCACACAATTCCAAGTTCTTTTGATAGAATTAATTTCACATAAAACTGAGTATAGATTTTATTCAATATATAAATAACCTATGTTTTTATTTTGTTATACACAACACCAAAGTAAGATTTCACTACATGCAACATTAACTTGGATTGCGTTACACGCAAGAGTGACCTTCCTCGATAGCTTGCGTTGTACGCGATACTGAGTTTCATTAAACAATGATATATTATTAAACATTATTATTTAATGGGATATAAACTAGCTATTATGAATAGTATTAACCAAATTTTAAATTTTATATAACAATATAATTTATCTTACACATTTTCTAGAACATGAAATGAGAAAAAAATCATTTTTTTGGATAAAAGAAGCACTTTTCAAAATTTGTAGTTTTGCCACCTTTTGACCACACACCCATTTTAGATATAGTTTTTGAAATGTTTAAAATTTAAATTTGAAAAAATAAATTCTTCTTTTGAATCAGGATATAAAAATTTACTTTGGATAAATTTTTGATATTTTTCTAATAACTTTCTTATTTTGATGAATTGTAAAAATATGCTAAATTTTAATTAAAAACAAATTTTTTCATTGAGATAATTTATATGGTTAAATTATAATATTTAATGGTTTTAAATTATAAATAAAATATATTTTTACCATTTAATATAATTTATGTCATTATCATTAATTTTACATTGAATTCATAGGTAAAAACATTTCAATCTTTTGCAATGTTTTAACTTTTAAAACACGTTTTCTCAATAACGGGATTAATTTTAAATTAATTACTAAAACTTTTGTGTTTTGAATTTAAAAAATGGATTCCATATTTGGAATCATTAGGTCCAAATTATTTTAATAGACTAATTTTATTTTTGGGTATTATGAATAATAACTTTGGTAATTATTTTTATTACCATAGTTAAAGGTAAATCGGGTAATTAAGGGTAACAATAATATTATAAAATGAACCTAACACCTGCCAAAATTCAATTGCATGAATAAAATTTGACCCATATCACCTAAGGGTCAGAATAGATTCATTTAATAGACTATTTTCCATGAAAAGGATGTAATTGATATTAAAACAAAAGAAAGTGACAACATGTCACTCTCTTATATCTTATATGCGTAATTATTTTAATTTTGTGGTGAACTTCATAAAACTTCGAAATTAAATAGTCAATAGAAATATAATGAAATTATATACATAATAGTATTTTATTTTTAAATTCTAGAGGTTAAATAATTACCATAAATATTGACAAAATAGTATTACATTAATTATTTTATTAAGAGAAATATCAAATAAATTACATTATCAATAAAAAAATAAATATAATTTGAGTGAATTAATTTCATCCACAAATTTTATGGATGACTTTGACATGTTATTTATGGTTTAAATTATTTTTTAGAACATATATCTATGTTATGATATTTCTGAAAATTCAACTAATGAATAGTGTCAAAATTGACACTATTGATATTTTAGAATAAATAATATTTTATTAAATTATATAAAATTCCTAAAATTATAAAATTCGGCCAAATATTTGGGATAAAGTTAAATATGTCACCAATCGTCGATTTATGGATCCTTTTTCATTTTATAGTGACTATATTAAATCTTAGTAAATAAAAAAGAAATGTTTCCATGGTAAGAGTTAAAGGAATTAATTAAGGGTAAATCAAAATTATAAGGTTTAAAATAAAACCCAAACATGTCAAAAAAAATTATTGGAGGAATAAGATTCAATAATTATCACAATAAGATCTATTGTTATCTATTTAATGGACACTTATACATGAAAATAAATTATATATTATTTAAATCAAAGATAGTTACAAAATATCACCATCTTGTATTTTAATATCTTTTATGTGTCCACAAAATGCCAAAATAAATATATGAACGAAGATAAATTGATATTTTGATAAAATGAAACTATTTTCATTATATTAATTTATTTTTAATTTTTATAAGTTATATAATTAACTTAATGTCTCTTTAATTCTAAAACAATATTTATTCAATTAACATAAAAATAGAATAAATGAATTTAATAATATTAATTTTGTTATATTTTAGATTATTTAATGTTTATAACAAATTTAATAGATATATAAGATATATTATATATGTGTTAAATAATTATATTCGAATTCCCACTTTGTCTTATTGTATTTTAAGTCAAATTAATTGAATAGTACTAAATTATGAAATAATAATATCTTATTGAAATAATTTATTATTAAATTATTTAAAAATTAGAAAAATGTTAAATAATCACAAGGGGATAAGATATGGTCGAACTTGTATTATAATTTAATTTATGGTCCATTTTTAATTATTTAGATCTAGAATAGTCTTATTATATTTTAATATTTTGAGAGTTTCCTAAAGTACCCCCTCCACTCTTATAAAAAAGCATCTACTACCACATTTCCTCACACCTCCTTGAGACTTATAGCTCAAAAAACCCTGGAAAATTTCTCTTCTCAACATCCCTAGTAACATTATATATGTTCTGGTCTTCTAAAAATACCAACTCTAGTGCCCTAAGAGGAAATTTAAAGGAGGCATGTCGAGGAAGAAGTAATTTCTTCTACCGATTATTTCAAATTTCTTTCTTCTTATAATTCCTCTTATTTAGTTGTTTAATTATAAATTAATAACATCACAATCACTCATATACTGATATATTATTATAAATATGAAACATCCCTATTTCACTGTCTATCCATCCTACGAAAAACGAAATCACTGCGCGTGCGTAAGTACGGATTACCATCTCCATGCCATAGTGTAATATGTTTTTCACCAACACTATAATTGGATGGGTATAATGGTAGAAATAATAACTATATATTATGAAATGATACTAATTCTGATATACTATAAACCATCCACTTCAATACCATTCAAAAATTATGGGAACGACATCGTCGCTCATGCATACGTACGACTTACCATCTCCACGACGCGATGAGATTCATTCTCCATGTTAACCATTAAAGAAAGATTTTAAAGTATATAGTAATGAAATATATGAAATAATTATACTATATTTATGTATATATATATGTTACTTTCTTACTTCCATTCAATTTAAAAGGGAAATGAAAACATTGTTCATGCGTACATACGACCTACCGTCTCCATGAATGGTGTATTCCATTCCATTTATCAATCTATTATATATATTTATATAATGAATATATATGTTAAATAAATCATGTTTTACATTCTTGAAGTAATTAAATAATGATCTATGAAATAAAATCAAGAATAACAAGTATAAACACGTATGATAAATGAAACGATTATTACCCAAAACGTTGCTTTAACATGGAATTGACAAATGAACGAGTAATATAAAGTCGTAAGTGAATTATATATGATATAATAAATATTATCATGGTTCTGTTACAAGTTAATAATATGTTTAAACCCACTATACTGGAGTTTCAGACACATACAGAAGAAATCAGACCTAAGGTAATGGATAACTTTTCCAATCTTGTTTTATCCGAGATTGTTTATTCGTAAGTATCTACTGGGTATATATTTATCATTCATGTCCATGTTTTCTAAAAATATTCTCATAAAATGTGTACTATTATTATATGTATGTTTAAATTAATTTTTACCCATTTTTAATTTTACTACGTGGTTTGGAAGGAATCTTTCTTATGTTTACCATATGAGGTACTTTTGAATTTTCTGGTAAAAGTATGAGAAGAATGTTTTTTTAATTTATACGGCATGCACATATTTTTACATATTCTTAATGCCTTATTTCAATGAATATTACTATATAATATTTTAAGTTTATTTTCAACTAAATTATTTTATTTTAAAATTGCGTGGAATTTTGATAAAATAAAATATTTTTGAAGAAAGATATTTTCCTTAAGAACTAAGTTCAAGTGGTTTATCAAAATTATTTTCCATATAAGATAACATGGGGTTATGTTTATATCTATATTATTATATTTATTTGATTGTTTTTATAATGGAATTATTTTTATAAAATAAATTTATCTTATATGGATTATGTTATGATGAAATGATGTTAAAGAAACCCGTTTTATTTCATGGGTTATGCTATGGTGAATGTTTTTATGTTTTGTGGAACATGTAAGAATGATTTCACTATGAGATGGTTGGGAACTATATCTACCTCCAATGAATTGGGTAAAGATTTATATCTCATGATATAGACATGGTTGGAACAAAAAGTAAATTAGGTTCAGTAATATAAGGCTGGAACGACAAGTAAACCAGGTTCGGTAATGGACTTCATCCACTATGATGGTCTCGACATTAATTCCTTGGCTAATATAGAAATCCTATTATGTTATTAATTGTATTTTAAAATTAAATATTTTATTCCAATGCTATTCTATCATGTTTAATGTTATATTATGATCTATGCCTTACATACTGCAAATATTTATGTCATTGCTCAAGATTTTGATGTTTAAACTTTAGGTTCATGTTTTTACGTTCAAATGTTTATGGATTGTTTTATGTTATCCATGATTTCCCTTAATGCGAATTTTAACTCACCCTTTTTTTGTTTTCTTTTCCCCAGGATATAAAGAAAGGTTTTAGGTAGGAAAACAAAAGAGGAAGATATTTATGGGAGATGTTGAAGATATTTCACCATGATTAGAATATTATGTTCTGAGATTCCAAAGACAGTAAACTAATATGGTCTTTGGGAATTTTTTTATGTCATGTATTATGTATTATGAAAAATAAATGCAATTTCCATGTACATAAAGGTTGGGTCTCTATAGTTGGTATCAGAGAAAAGGTTTATTCATCCATTGTAAAATAGGATGCGAAAACTTTAGTGAGATCCCTAGAAATATTTCTAAGGTATGTTAAGGGATTTCCCTAAGGTTAAGTATAACTATAGGTTATAGTCTTAGAATTATGTTAATGATCATGAATAACCTGGGGTGAACCTAAGGTATCATTTATTAAAGAAGGTTTCATAAGTTATACATCTTATAATTGAATTTTTATGATTATCTGGTTCCTCATTATTTTAACTATTTATTACACTATGGTTTCTGGTTTTAGTCAATGGAGGGAACTAGAAGTAATTGGGTTAACATTGAATCCTATGGATAAATTGGTGACTATGAGAAAAAAAATTGCATAATGAATAGTGAGAAAGATATTGTGATTATACCGAATCAGTCATCGCGATATATGATTAACAAGGTGAACTTTAGTGGTCTTCCTAAGTCATAAAATAAGAGGAAGATGGACTCTTATGCATGTTTTCATGGTGATGAACATAGAGGAAGGAGGATTAATCTTTTTATATATCAAGAAGAAGGTAAGAAGAACCCTTAGGAATACCTCAAATGGTGGGGAAGATGTTATCTGTGTGGGGAAAAGTGTCATAGAGTGACGAACTGTCATGGATTTCAATGTCTAATATGTGGAGAACACAGTCATTACCCAACTCAATGCCCCTACTTAAGAGGTTACTTAAAAATAGAGGACGAACCTATTCCATGATAATCATTGAAGAGTATGGATTCAAGTGTTTATATATTGGTATTCAAGAATAATTGTGTAGAGGTACTTTTATGGTATTATGGTATTATGGAATATTGGAATATCTATAGTCTATTGTGGTTTCAATAAGAATAGGGTACTAGTAACCATGAAAAATGATTGAAATATTTTTTGAAAGCAGATGATATGTGCATAATGAAGGGACAAGGAGAAAATAATATGTTTTATAGTATTAATGAGCTCATGACTGATAAAAGGACAAAGTGATATCATGGTTTGAGTATATAGATTTTTTGGTCTGTGGAAAGAGTTAATTTTGACAAAATGTATGTTTTCACTAAGGTTCTACTGTAATTCATGTTATTATCATTTTTTAAATAAGATACATTATTAAGGTTTTCCCATGTTTGGAATGTAACCAACAAGATATATCTTATGATATATGGGGGATAAATGCTGGTATTCACATGCTTGTTAAATAACCTTTATGGTAATTGTTTTCTTTGTACTGTGAGATTGAACATAAGTATTTTGGATAAGCCTAAAAGTTGGAATAGATTAAGTCATACATCAAATAGTATTGTTTAAGGATAGATTTTTTTCTGGAATTTTATAATAGTATAGTTTTATAAATAGGAAAACCTGCAGGACAGGCGAAAACTTGTTGCGTTAGACAAGGCTATGAGAATCGAACCCACAACAAAAGTGCAATAAGACTTTATCGCCTACCACTGGCCTAAAAGAAGTCCCTGGTTAGTGTAAATTAGTTTCATTTTATTAAGCGGTATGATAGATGAAGTATAAGTCCATTTTTGTAACCATATACGATTAATCTGACCATAGATGGACTTATGAATATTAGATTACCTGTGCTGACTTTTTTTTGAGACAGATGGAATGAAATATCATTCTATATCATGATCTTCTAACACTTCAATAATTAAAAATTCAACTTCTTTTCTTTAGCTAAGATATGAAGTGGAAATTGTTCAAGGTACAAACAATGGTGAGATTGTACCAAAATCAAGTAAATATTTCTTCTCATGAAAAAATTCATGAACCTTAGGAAAATGATCTTGAAAACCAAAAATGTTATCCTAGTACCCTCATTTCCAATGAATCAGATGGAATCTTATATTATCACAAATTTATGGCTTTGTGATTGTTGACTTTTTCTTAGCCATGTTCTATACCACTCTCCATCAGAACTTTATGGTTACATTTCTCTTCTATATCCATGTTTTCAAATATGTTCTCCTATGTGGAAACCCAATGATGAGTTAATTTGGGTTACAATTATGTTTCTTACTTTAATTTTTAAAATTAGGTTTTAGTATTCCTTTTTATGATGTGGGTTTCTATGAAAGAAGCTTTCATGTAGTAAACCATTTATAACCCCGATGAATTTTAAGGGAGAAATTCATTTTAAGGGGGGTATAATGTAACACCTTGAGATTTTATGAGATAGATTATATTAATTTATTTGATACCTTGTGTTTTACACTACACCAATATTTTATTGCACTATATACAACACCATATTAGCTTGAAGTATACACAACACTATTCTTGGCTTGTGTTGCACACAATTCCAAGTTCTTTTGATAGAATTCATTTCACATAACACTGAGTATAGATTTTGTTCAATATATAAATAAACTAAGTTTTTATTATGTTATATGAAATAGAAAAAGAATATTTCACTACACACAACACTAACTTCGCTTGCGTTAAATGTAATAGCGACCTTCCTCGATAGCTTACGTTGTACGCGATACCTAGTTTCAATAAACAATGATATATTATTAAATATTATTATTTAATGGGATATAAAATAAACGTTATGAATATCATTAACAAAATTTTTAATTTTAAATAACCTTATCATTCATATTACACATTTTATAGAACATGAAATGATAACAAAATCAATTTTCAGATAAAAGAAGTATTTTTAAAAAATTGCAGTTTTACCACCATTTGATGGCACACCCATTTTAGATATAGTTTTTGACATGTTTAAAAGTTAAATTAGAAAAAATAAAATTCTTATTTGGAATCAAGACATAAAAATTTACTTCGGTATTTTTTTTGATATTTTTCTCATAACTTTCTTATTTTGATGAATAGTAAAAATATGCTAAATTTTATTTAAAAACAATTTTTTTCATCGATATAATTTCTATGGTTAAATTATAATATTTAATGGTTTTAAAGTATAAATAGAATATATTTTTACCATTTAATATAATGCATGTCATTATCATTAATATTACATTGAATTCATAGGTAAAAACATTTCAATATTTTACAATATTTTAACTTTTAAAACATGTTTTCTCAACAACGGGATTATTTTTAAATTAATTACTAAAACTTTTGTATTTTGAATTTTAAAAAATGGATTAAATATTTGGAATCATTAGGTCAAAATTATGTTAATAGGCTACTTTTATTTTTGGGCATTATGAATAGTAACTTTGGTAATTATTTGTATTACCAAAGTTAAATGTAAATCGGGTAATTAATGGTAACAATAATATTATAAAATTAACCTAAGACATGGAAAAATTATATTTAATGAATAAAAGTAAACCTATATCACCTAAGGGTAGGAATATATTCATTTCATGGACCTTTTTCCATGAAAATGATGTAATTATTATTAAAACAAAAGAAAGTGACAACATGTCACTCTTTTATATCTTATAAGTGTAATAATTTTAATTTAGTGATAAACTCCATAAAACTTAAAAAGTAAATAATAACTAGAAAGATAATGAAATTATATAGATAATTGGATTTTATTTTGAATTTTTAGAGGTTCAATAATTACCATAAATATTGACACAATAGTGATAGATTAATTATTTTATTAAGAAAAATATCAAATATATTACATTATAAATACAAAAATAAATATAATTTGAGTGAATTAATGTCATAAAATAATTTTATGAATTACTTTGACATGTTATTTATGGTTTAAATTATTTTTTTGAACATATATCTTTGTTATGATATTTATAAAAAGTCAAGTAATGAATAGTGTCAAAATTGACACTATTGATATTTTAAAATAAATAATATTTTATTAAATTATAAAAAATTCATAAAATTATAAAATTCTGCCAAATATTTGGGATAAAGTTAAATATTTCACCAATGTTCCATTTATGGATCATTTTTCATTTTAGAGTGACTATATTAACTCTTAGTAAATAAAAAGACATGTTGCCATGGTAAGAGTTAAAGGAATTAATTAAGGGTAAATGAAAATTATAAGGTTTAAAATAAAACCCAAACATGTCCAAAAAAATTATTGGACGAATAATATTTAATAATTTTCACAATATAATAGATTTTTAGTTGTTTAATGGACACTTTTACATGAAAATAAATTATATATTATTTAAATCAAAGATAGTTACAAAATATCACTATCTTGTATTTTAATATCTTTTATGTGTACACAAAGGGAAAAAATCAATATAGGAATGAATCTAAATATCAATTTTGATAAAAATGAAACCATTTTCATTATATGATTTTTTTTAATTTTTAGAAGTTATATAATCACCTTAAAATTCTCTTCAATTCTAAAACAGTATTTATTCAATTAATATAAAAATAGAATAAATAATTTCAAAAATATTAATTTTGTTATATTTTGGATTAGTTAGTGTTTCTAACAAATTTACAAGATCTATAAGATATATTATAGAAGTTTGAAAGAATTATATTTGAATTACCACTTTTTCTTATTATATTTTAAGTGAAATTAATATAATAGTATTGAATTTGGAAATAATAATATCTTATTGAATTGATTTATTATTAAATTTTTTAAAAATAAAAAAATGTTAAATAATCACAAGGGGATAATATATGGTCTAAATAGTCTTATAAATTTCATTTATGGGATATTTTTAATTATTTATATCTAGAATAGTCTTATTATATTTTAATATTTTGAGAGTTTCCTAAAGTGCCCCCTCCTCTCTTATAAAAAGGCATCTCCTCCCACATTTCCTCACACGTACTTGAGACTTATAGGTCGACCAAACCCTGAAAATTTATATTATAAACATTTCTAATATCATTCTATAGGTTTTGGTCTTCTCAAAATACCAACTATTGTTCCCTAAGAGGAAATTTAAAGGGGGAACGTAGAGGAAGAGGTAATTTCCTCTACCGATTCTTTCAAATTTCTTTCTTCTTATACTTCCTATTATTTTGTTGTTTCATTATTAAGTAATAAATTCAGTATCAATACTATACTTATATGTTATTATAAACATTAAACAACCCTATTTCACCTTCTATCCATCCTACAAAAAACAAAATCACTGCGCATGCGTACGTACAGATTACCATCTCCACGCCGTGGTGTCATCTATTTTTCACCACCACCATAATTAGATGGGTAAAATGGTAGAAATAATAAATATATATGATTATTATAACATTATATTAATTCTTAGAAAATATACACCATCCAATTCAATACCATTCAAAAATTATGGGAATGATATCGTCACTCGTGCGTACGTACGGCTGACCGTCTCCACGACGTGATGAAATTCCTTCTCCATGTTAACCATTCAAGAATATTTTTAAAGTATATAATAATGAAATATATTACATAATTCTACTAGATTTATTTATATATATATTTCACGTTCTTACTTCTATTCAATTTAATAAGGAAAGGAAAACAACGTTCATGCGTAAGTACGACCTACCATCTCCATGAACGGTGTTTTCCATTCCATTTGTCGATATATTATATATATGTTTATATACTGAATATATATGATATATAAATAATGTTTTACATTCTGTAAGTAATTAAATCATGATCTAAGTAATCATATCAAGAATAAAAATTCCAAACATGTACGATAAATGAAACGATTATTACCCAAAATGTTGCTTTAACATGGAATTGACAAATGAACGGGTAAAATAAAGTTTTAAGTGAATCATATATGATATAATAATTATAATTATGGTTCTTTTACGATTTCTAATATTTTTAAACCCACTATATAGGATTTTTTGACACATACTGTAGAAATCGGACCTAAGGTATGTGATAACTTTTCCAATCTCGTTTTATCTGAGATTGTTTATTCGTACATATTTACTGGGCATATATTTACCATTCATGTTTCTGTTTTCTAAAAATATTCTCATGGAATGTGTACTATTCTTATATTTATGTTTAAAGTAATTTTTACCCATTTTGAGTTTTAATACGTGGTTTGGAAGGAATCTTTCTTACGTTTACCATACATGGTACTTTTTACTTTTTTGGAAAAAGTACAAGAAGAATATTTTTTTAACGTATATGGCATGAATAGATTTTTACATCTTCTTAACACCTTATTTCCATGAAGCTTCCTCTAAACTATTTGAATTTTATTTTCAACTAAATTCTTTTCTTTTAAAATTTTGCGATATTTTTAGAAAAGAAAATGTTTTTGAAGAAGAAAGGATATTATCCTCAAGAACTAAGTTTAAGTGGTTTATCAAAATTATTTTCCATATAAGATAACACATGGTTATGTTTCTATCCATATTATTACATTTATTTGATTGTATTTATAATGGAATTATTTTTATGAAATCCATTTATCTTATATTGATTATGTTATGATGAAATTATGTTAAAGAAACCCATTTTATTTCATGTTTTATGCTATGGTGAATGTTTTTATGTTTTGTGGAACATGTAAGATGATTTCACTATGAGATGGATGGGACCTATATCTCCCTACTATGCATTGGGTAAAGATTTATATCTCACGAGATAGACATGGCTGGAATGAAAAGTAAATCTGGTTCAGTAATATAGGGCTGGAACAACAAGTAAACCCGATTCAGTAATGGACTTTGTCCACTATGATAGTCTTGGTAGCAATTCATTGGATACTATGGAAATCATATTATATACTTAATGGTTTGCATAAATTACATGATTTATGCCAATGATATTCAATCATGGTTAATGTTCCGTTATGATCTATGCCTTACATACTGCCATGATTTATGTCATCGATCAAGATTTTGATGTTTAAACTTTATGTTCATGTTTTTACGTTCAAATGTTTATGGATTGTTTTATGTTCTCCATGTTTACCCTTACTGAGAATTTGAGATCACCCTTTTTATGTTTTCTTTTCCCCATGATATAAAGAAAGATTTTAGATAGGAAAACAAAAGGTTAAGATCTTTATGGGAGATGTTGAAGATCTTTCACCATGATTAGAAGATTATGTTCCGAGTTTCCAAAGAAACTAAACTAATACGGTCTTTGGGTGTTTTTTTATTTCATGTATTAAGTATTCCGAAAAAGAAATGTAATGTCCATTTACATCAAGATTGAGTCTCTACACATAGAGTGGTAGGACACTAGTTTATTTTTTGTAAAACATACCCATGATGCGGTGGAAATTTTATTGGAGTAGTTTTAGAACTTATTCTACAAAGATTACTATGCTTCAACCTTTATTTAGATGCATATTCATGAGATTATGGTGCTTCAGTAAGGTGGGATGATTTTTTTAGAGTAATAATCTAGGTTCAACAACCTCACATGCTAATCTCAGAACATGGTAGGAGATGGTTACTTCCATGCACAGATTGTTTAGCAGGACCTCTGTAGAGACTTATGAGCTAGGGTTGTCTCTCTATGTATACCAACTTATTTTAGACTACTAGAGTGGGCCTCAGTGATAGAGAGCTTCCTGGAAGTGGAGCATAGGTTAACCATAGCTGTTAGTATACATCATGGAGTAGATTTGTTTGTTTCTACTGGTATACATCATACTTTACGATCTTGACACTGGAGACATACTCATGCCCGGGCCTAGACATAGGGATCTATGACATGGAGATCACAAAGTGGATCTATTTGGAATGGAAATGGAAAATGTTATTCTTGGGATGAATGAGGTCATATGGATCATGATTTCCTGAACCAACTCACTGCAGATGTTGGTTATATAGTAGATGAACCAATATGGTAGTGGAATCTTCGCGATCAGAGATCTTTGAGGGTAGCCAAGGCGGCCTTCAGAGAGACAATACTGATAGAGGAGTTAGAAAAGTTCCATGATGAGGAGATTTAGGTGGAATATTAAATTATGGAATTCTTTCACCACCATCCCTAGGTGGTCCATTATGATCCCAAAGAGCTTGTAGAAGAGGGAGTGGCTAGTTACAGGCTATGGAGGGATGTGAATAGGATACACATGAGATGATTCAAGGTATGAACTGTGACTTCTCTACATTAACTTTGGTACTTGTAGACATAGGTGTGAATCATTACTTTATTTTTGTATCCCTTATGTGATAGGTGATCATTCCCGTAGAGTCTTTAACCCTTCAATTGTGGCTAAATCTTCCTACCAAGATTGATTCTTCTAACTTGCACATCTGAAGATAGTGCGGGCTAGTGTTTAGTGGAGAGATTTTCACATGGGACCTCTTATTTATTATGATGAAACCATGTGAAATAATTTTGGTAATGGAATGGCTATCCATGGTATGGTCTCAGATAGATTGTCACTATAGGAGGGTTAAATTTATATGGGTATAAGGAAGAAGGTTTTCCTTCAATTACTATAAATACCTACTAGTAGAACAAATGGGGATTGAGAGAAAGAAGTTGCACCCTATCTTCCATAAGTTAGTGAGTTAATCCCTTAGTGTAGTGGGATCTTTTTACATCTATATTACATAGGAAGTATATGATTATATAGATGAATTCCATGAATATGTTTCAAGACTACCTATAAGAAGGTAAATTTTATTATACATTTAATTTCACACTAGGATCCCACCTATATCCTCTATGGTATATCAAATAGACTTTTCTGAGCTTGAGAGATAAGAGTGAAATTAGAGGACCTTTGAGAGAAGGGTTTTATTAGACCCAGTTTCTTCCCCTAGAACACCTTTATTTTGTTCATCAAAGAGGATGGGAGGTTGAGTCTTTTCATTGATTAATGATGCTTTAGTCAGGTGGAGATCATGAATAAGTACCCATTTTCTAGGATTGATGAACCCTTATACTAGTTAAAATGCATGAGATAATTCTAAAATATTGATCTTAGGTCTCGATACCACAAGTTGAGGGTTATCGAGGAGGATGTTCCAAAGATGGTATTCTGATGTTGCTATAGGCATTATGAATTCTTTGTGATTCCCTTTAGTGTGAAGAATTATACACAGTTTTCATGGAACTTATCAACTAGATCTTTCAAACTTTCTTAGACTGGTTCATGGTTTTCTAAATCAAAGAAATTATCATCTACTCGGTTCCTGATGAGGAGTACATAAATCATTTGAGGATTTTCTAGGAATTACTCTTGGAGCACCTGTTATATGGTAAACTCTTAAAGTGGTAGTTCTAAATTTTAGAAGCTCACTTTTTGGGGCACATCATCTATGATCATGGTGTAGGGGTGGACCCAAAAAATATATAGGAACTGTTATCTTGATAGCCAACCAAGATCATGCAAGAGGTGTAGAGTATCCTCAAATTTGAATGGTACTATTATAGGTTTGTGGTAGAATTTTCTAGGATTTTATCCCTTTTAACAACTTTGACACATAAAGAGAAGATTATTGAGTATAACGAGTGATGTTATAAAGAATTCAAGGAGTTTAGTTAACAGTTGACTATTAATCATGTGATGAGACTACAAGAAGATGGTGTTGAGCATGTAGTGTACTATGATTCCTTAAGAGATGGGCTTTGGTGCATGCTTATGAAGAGGTAATAAGTGATTGCTTATGGTTTGAGGCTGTTAAGAACCCATTAATATAACTATGAAACCCATGGTTTTTATTTTTCAGTAGCAGTCTTCACCTTGAGGATATAGAGGCATTATCCTCTAGGCAAGCATTTTTTGGTTTACTCATACCCACAGAGTCTCAGGTATATCTTTTCCTATAGATAACTTAACTTAATATAGAGACATTGGCTAGAGTTCCTATAAGATTATGGATTTAAGATGTTCTATACTCTAGTAAAGGGAAACCCAGTGGTAGATTCCCTTAGCATGAAATCCCAGTCTCACTTGGTGGGGGCGGAATTAGAGAGATTGGTCTCATTTTAGTTGAAATTAATAGAGTATAAGGAGAGCTTATCTCCAGTATATGTTATTTAATTCACCTTTATTCTAGTGTGTGAGAGATTATTAGTTGGGATACATCAATTTTTAGGTTCTACATGACTATATATCTTTAGGACATGCACCAGGTATCTTTTTTAAAGGTATGGAGAACATCATCATTTTTCAAGGACAGACGATAGTTATAATCATGTTGATAGAGGAGATGCTAATGGAGTTTCATAACCCCCTTTAGTGGTACATCCTAGAGTGGATAAGATGTAATAGGATCAATTGTGGTAATTTTTGTGGTTTGGTATTATGAAGAGTGTTTTGGAGTGCGTTTCTTCATTCCTCACCTATCAACAGGTAAAGACAGAACATCAGGTTCTGACATGTTTGTATCAACATCTTGAGATTATTAAATAGAATTTTTATGGAATATTGATGGATTTTTATGGGTAATTCAGGAATATCGATGGGAACCAATTCTATCTAGGTGATTTTAAATCATCTTATCAAATTGGATCAATTAATCACTATAAATGAGAAGAGTTCTATTAAGAGTTTTGGGTACTTGTACATGTAGGAGATCATATGAATTTATGGGGTTCCCTAGAATATTCTTTCTAACCATGATGTGTATTTAATTTCATATTTGTGGAGATGTTTTCAAGAATATTTTAGGAATCAGTATATATGAGTATAAAATTTGACCCCCAAAAAAATTGCTTGATTGAGTGAACCATACATGTTTTAGAGGATATACTGAGATCCTACATGTTAAACTTAGATCAGAGATAGAAGGATCACATTATATTAGTGGAGTTCTCTTATAAAAATATTTATCAGTTAACTATTTGAATGGAACCATTTGATTCTCTATATGTGATACCCGATAGGCCACCCTTATGTAGGGCATGGATAAACGAGTTATCACTTATGGGACCATAGCTAGTGCATGAAACGATTGAGAAAGTTAAAGTGACCCATGAGAAAATGAATACTTCTCAGAGTTGGAGGAAATAATATGTAGATTGAAATCATAGGCATTTGGAGTTTGAGTAGGGAGACTAAATTTTCCTAAAGGAATCCCCATGATGAGGTTTTTAGAGGTTTGTTTTGGGAAAACATTTATCCTTGAGGTTTATTAGGTTCTTCCAAAAACTATGCATGGTTGGATAGGTTGCTGATTTCCTAGAATTATCCCTATATTTGTAATGGATCCCTTATGTCTTTCATGTGTCATAATTGATGAGATATATTCCTGACATGACACAAATTATTCAATAGGGTGATCTGGATGTCAAGGACATAGTCACTTTTTAAGAGTATATAGCAGACATGGAGGGTCGACAAGAGAGGATCCTTTGTGGGTGAGATATTCAATTGGGATGAATTATTTGGAAGTAAGGGGATTCCCAAGAAATCTCATAAGAGCATTAGATCTAGACACTATCTCAATACTCTCACATTTTTGAATAGGTTTTTGCTTTTTGGGGAAAAAATCCTTGAATTGGGGAGAATGTAATGACTTCGTTTTTGATGACCTGTCCTAGTGGGACCTGTGTTGTGACTACCCAAGCCCACCTCCACTATGCTAGGGGATAGTTACTATCACCAGTAGGTATATCAGTAACAAGGGAGGCATTTTCTATTTACCTATACGCATGCACTCATCTCCAAACCCACAAAAATTCTGAAATGTAAAAAAAACAAGTGAGAACCAAATGAATTAATACCACTCAATCCCAACAAAATTACAATAGGAAATTAAATTGAAGTAAAGTAAATCGATCCCAAATACATTCCCATAAAAAAGAAATAGTCGATAAACCACAAAGTCCAACCTACAAACAAAGGTTCTGGGACTGCTGTCTGTAGCTTTAGGAACCCACCTCAAATAGTCTATAACCCACAAAGCTCCATCCGATCCTATTCCAGCTAGGACTCCATTAAAAGGTCACTTTTCTGCACAAGACATGACATATGTGGGAAAATCCCGTGTAAGGGTGAGTATAACAATACTCTGTAAGACACCGTGGAACCATAATGTAACACACAAAGGAAAGATACAATCATATATACATAAGTATATGTATAAAAAACATATAACAAGAATATATAGATATACTCAATCTAAGAAACACTGTCTAGAGGTAAGTCATAACTACTATATACCAACACTAGGGATTTGGTCTAAAGATTCCATGATGCACTCATTTGGGAGAACAAACTCCTGAGTCTGATAGCACTGATGACGTCCGTCTGAGAAGTACTATTCACCAAGAACCATTATGAGAGAGATACACTGATAAATATGAAGAGAAAGATATGATACAATATATGAGGATCATATCTAGGTCTATGGGGTGATACCAACAAATCCATCTGGAATAACCTGTTATGTATAGGATCGATGCTTGATGAAGTTTGTCACATCAATACTAGGGAATCTACCAAGGGAATATTGAATGAATAGAGGATCTTGCTCCAGGCCTCTCAAGGGGGTGGGGGTGTGTGTGGGGGGGGGGATTCTAAAAACTATATCCTGGAAGTCTTGCTGAAGGGATCATACTCCTATGAGTAGGAAATGATACACATCAACCTTTAGAGAAATGATCTGGGGCACAAACCCAAACAAAAATTGTCCAAGATATGGTAGACAAGAGATTCAAGCCATGTAGAAAGGGGTACATGACACATAGTAGGGTCACATGCTATGTCCCTTGATCCCAGGTACTATTTGTGTAAAACATCATGTGATATTGGAACATGTCATGTAGAATATGGGTACACACCGTGTTGAAGGGTCACACATCGTGTCCTTCCATATGAGGTCCACCTGTGTACTCTGGTCGTGTGCCAGTACACATTATCAACCCATGTGTCTCTTCCTATGTACTAGCACGTGGGGTTGTCCATGTACTTGGTCTAGGTAAAGTCATTTGGTGGGGTTCATGCCATGTAGGCAACCCGTGTACTCCAACCCGTGTTCATGTATCTCTCAAGATACACGATGAGTCTCTGGGAAGGTCCTACATGCCATGTGATAGGGTCACACACTATGTAGATTTTAACTAACTCCGAAAACCATATCCATCGCTTAGTGGGGGCCACATACCATGTAACCCTGGGTTACACGCCGTGTAACCCTGGGTTACACGCCGTGTTCATCATGATTTTCTAGAATCCCATATTCTTCCTCTGCGCACCTCAGCTGATGACCCAAATATCGTTTCAATGATCTATTCTCCTAGAAACTCTATATACTAGGTCATTTCATCACCCTAACACCGAATCAAGGTTTTTGGAACCTTCATTCGTCTTGAAAACCCACATTAAATCCATCCGATGAAATCTGCCCGAAGAACGATATCTTTTGAATAACTTCGATTCGTCCATATTCATTATTCTCACAACTCCATTAGGTCGTCTTGGTGTTGGATCTTAAATTTTGGATCATTTCACCATGAAATGAAGGCAGAATTATCATTCATTAATAACCCATGAAGAATGAAGAACATGTAGAATAAAACAGGGGAGAAAAGATTCACAAGGAACAAACCTGAGGAACAAACCTCAACTGTTGTTTATTCCGGACTCAATCCATTACTGTAAGAATGATCAAAAATCAAATCAATATAATAATCAACCCCATAAATCTCGCAATTAAAACCCATCCCACAAGAATGATCGAACCATGGATCAACCTATTCATTGGTTGGTTTTTGTTCATCATTGAATCCAAGAATGAGGAAAGAGAAATAAAAAAACACACCCTACTTGGGAATTGGATTGTCCGCTATTGAAGACCAATTGCTGTTGGAAATCCATCAAGAACAATCTCTGATCTCAGTCTCATAATCATCCGCTGAGAGAATTCTCGAGGGATTCTATCCAGAGATTCCGGGGAACTTTTAGGGTTATGAGTTTAACCTTAGGTCTATACCTAGCTTTTTATTTAAAATAAATAGTGTCTTTGCATTGCTAAATCAATGTAATGTTAAAATAAAATACATCTTCAATTTATTATATTCATTAAAACTTCTGAAAACTAATTTTCACATCTAACCAATGTCGGCTAATGTTAGGCCTCACCCAGGGTAAAGCCGCTACTCTGAATGCAATAGTACCCTCAGATTTATAATCTAGGCACCTTTTTATATGTTATTCCAATTTTTTAGGAAAGCTATTCCTATTACCTAATTAATATTTTAATATTATTCAAACATTTATTCCAAGAAAACTATGCCTTGTAATTGCACTCCATATCAGTTCCAAGTATCAAATTAATTTTATATAATATTTAAAAATAATACACAAAAAATCCGGTACATTACATTCTCCCCACATTGGGGATTTACATCCCCGAAAGGCCAAAACAAAGGATACTAAAAAAATATGAGGGTACTGAGCACGCATATGATCCTCCCACTCCCAAGTGCTCTCTAATATATTCTCATGCTTCCATATGGCACACACCAAAAGAATCACTCACCCATAAAGGATTCTCTTCTACCGATCCTCGATCTCCACTTGGTGCTCAAGAAAAGTCACTTCATCATCGATGTCCAGGTTATCCCAGTCAATAATGTGCAATGGTTCAGGAACGTACCTCCTCAGTTGTGACATGTGGAATATGCCATGTATATGGTCTAACTATAGGGGTAGAGCTAAGTGGTACCCCAACTCTCAAACTCTATGAAGTATCTGAAAAGGTCTAATAAACCTTAGAGATAACTTGTTACCCTGACAAAATTCCCGTAATCCCTGTCGAGGTGAAACCCAAAGGAAAACATGGTCTCATTCCATGAACTCCAAAGTCCTCCACCACCTATAATCATAATATTTTTGAAGGATCTATGCATTCTTCATCCGCTCCTAGATAATTTGTTCCTTCTTGGTAGTAGCTAGCACCAACTTCGAGCCCATGAGTGTTGACTCTCCTGGGTCAGTCCAGCAAAGTGGTGACCGATAGGGTTGCGTGTACAAATCCTTGACTAGTGCCATGACAATGGTGGAATGGTAGCTATTATTGTATGAGAACTCCACCAATGGTATGCGATCCTACCAACTACAACCAAATTCGAACATGAAAGATCGTAACATGTCCTCCAGAACCTAAATGGTCTACTCTGTCTGGCCATCTGTCTGTGGGTTATAGGTTGTGCTCAAGCATTACTGGGTCCCAAAATCATCTTATAATCCCTTTAACAATTGGGTTGTAAAATGAGCATCATGATCTAAAATAAATGCTGATGGAAATCTATGGATTCGAACTATATCCTAAATGTAGAGGCGTCCCAATATCTCTACTGAACTCTACTTTCAGATAGCTAGGAAGTGGTACGACTTGAGTCATTAAATGATCACCCATATTGAATCTTGTCCCCAAGATGTATGTGGTAAACCTATCATGAATTCCATCGACATCCCATCCCACGACCATTTCAGCACCTCAAGGGATTGATCTAAACCCGCTGGAACCTGGTGTTCAGCCTTCACTTGCAAACAAGTGAGGTATTGAGAGACAAACTTTGCAACTCCTTTCTTCATCCCTGACCACCAAAACTAACATAGAAGTTTCTAGTACATCTTAAACACACCTAGATGTACTACCAAATGGTATGTATGAAACTCCCTCAAAACTACCTCCTACAATGCCACTGGCACTACTATACATCCTCAGAAAAGGACGACGTGATCCCCACCTTTTGAAAATTCATCAGGAGCATATCCTATAGATATTTGAGAACATAGAGTCTCCTAGTTGGTATCCCCATGTCATGCCTCCATAAATAAATATAAGAGTAGAGGGGTAATAACCATCAACTAGAGGTAAGATTCTCCATCTCCATCCACAAAGTATAACTACAACAAGGCCAACTATTCTAATGCCTCATTAAACAACTATGAACTAGATCTCCTACTAGGAGAATATGCCACCATGTTCCCCTTCCCAGGAGTATAGACAATCTCAATGTCATAGTCTTGGAGGAACTCTATCCATCCACTCTATCTCAAGTTTAGGTCATTCTGAGAGAATATGTATTTAAGACTATTGTGATTAGAGTAGATGATAAACCGCTCACCCATTATGTAGTGTTTCCACATATTCAATTAAAAGACTACCACTCCTAACTCAATATCATGGTTCATGTAGTTATACTAATGTGGTATCAACTAGAATGAACCATATAAAATCAATAATTTCCTTTTCATCATGACACAACCAAGACTAGTTCTTGATATATCATAGAAAACTAAATACTCGACACCATCCTCCTTCAATCTCAGGATCGAAGCACTCATCAAACTCTGCCTCAACTCCTAAAAATCCAATTGAAACTTTTCTTTCCACATGAAAGGCCGCCCCTTTCAAGTGAAAACTGTCATTAGTCCTGATATCCTGAAGAAACCAAGCATGAATCTTCAATAATAGTCTGCTAGCCCAAGGAAGCTCCACACCTCCATCACGCTCCTAGGTGGCTCCCATTCTAATATTGCCTCAACCTTGGCTGGGTCCACAACCACTCCATCTGCTGAGATAACATGTCCCAAAAAGTGGACCACCTGAATCTAGAAATGGAACATCGAGAGTTTCTCATTAAGATAGTTCTCTCAGAGTATGTCTAGAACCATCCTTATGTGTATCACGTACTCCTCCTCAGATATTGAGTACACAAGGATATCGTTGATGAAGACTACCATGAACCAGTCTAAGTAAGGCTGGAAGATCTGGTTTATGAGTCCCATGAACACTATTGGGGTGTTCATCATTCCAAAGGGCATCACCAAGTACTCATAGTGACCATAATGACATCTGAATGCCATCTTTGGTATATTATCATCCCGTACTCATATTTGGTGATATCCTAATATGTGGTCAACCTTTGAGAACCATCGTAACCCTATCGAATGATCAAATAGGTAATCAATTCTTGGTAGTGGATAATTTTTATTCACGGTCACTTGGTTAAAGATTCGGTAGTCCACACACAACCTCAATCTCCCATATGCCTTTTTAGAATACAAAACTAGGGCCACCCAGGGTAAAAAGAATGGGTCTCACGAAGCCCTTCTTCTGAAAGTTCTCCAACTACACCATTAGCTTGCAAAGATCTGTGGGATCCATATGATATGATGGTGCTGACATTGGTGCCATATTAGGGTATAAATCAATCCAAAAGTCTATCTACTATTGGGGAGGTAATCCTGGAACATCTTCAGGAAATACATTCTCATACTTAGCCACTACTGTAGGAAACTAGTAACTCATGACATCAGATACACCGAGCATCATTCTAGCCAACTAATGAGTAATCAACTGCAACCTCCTATGCACGATTCCATCATGTGTTGCCTGGGTTTCCTTTTCCCTAACAAAGTAAAACCTCATTCCATCATTTTGGATACACTTCACCCTTCACCTAAAATAGTCAATCTTGGCATAGACTGTGAATAACCAATCTATACCAAGAATGATGTTGTAAGGCCTCAACACTGACACCAAGAGGTTGCAACTAAAACTCTCACCTCCAGGTTTCAGGTCACATTGTCCACACAAATGTGTGATCACTAAGTCTTCTTTAGTAGGTGTCTCTATGTATAAGGGTCAAGTCAATGGTTTAATTGAAATCTCAAGGTCTAAAATAAGATATGTGGTCAGAAAGGAATGACTAGAACCTGTGTCTATAAGTACTTCAACTAAAGTAAAAAGTACATATATCATACCTAGAATCAATATCGAAGCCCCTGGGTCATACGCCTTGACCACATGCAGCTTTCCTCACCCCTGTCCTCTATCTCCCTATGCCTGGTGTGGACCACTTGTGGGTAGTGGTGGTAACATGTCGAAACATTGACCACCTACTACTACTCTCCCATCTCATTTTCCACATCCACCACCCTACGGATATGCCTGATTCTATCGTTCTCTCTACCTATGTGGTCCATCCACTATTTACCTATCAACAACACGATGGTTTGGACAATCTCGTGTGAGATGTCCCCTATCATCACATAAATACCACCGCCACTACCTAGGCCAACTGGACGCACCCTATGATCCCGGAACTGAAAATCCTCTATCCTAGGACCTCCTCATAAACATTCTTCCACGTCTGGATCCCTAAGACTGATTTCAAATCCCTACTGCCAAGGTATCTTCACTTGATCTTCCACTACTGACTATCACCGACTGCATCTAATCATCCAAGAAGATTTCAACCACCAAATATTTCTCAATCACCCCAACATAAGTCATAATGCATAGAGGGATAATGCTAGCTTGGATGTCTCTACACAGACCTCACTCGAAGGTAAAATCCCTAAATTAATGATCTCTAACCATATCCATCGAGTACCTAGAAAGGTTGGTGAACCTTGATGAATAATCATCCATAGTCATGCTACCCAACTAGAGCTAAAGAAGCTTCAGTATATGCAAAGATCTCAGTGTAACTGGTGAGAGCTCCTCTCGAAAGAGGTGCTTAAACTTTTCCCTCAAAAGAGTCACATCATCATGAGTTTCAATAGCCAAACTCCACCATCTCCCTGCCGAGCTATGTAGAAGGATCACCTCTAGGATTACCATCTGATCCGCTGGTGTCTTAACTAGATATAAAACTTGGGTTAACACCACAAGCTAGTCCTTAGCCACCTAAGGGTCATGATCACCTCAAAACCTAAGGGGTCTCTATATCTAAAACTCATGAAGCACGCTCAACCTACGCTTTTCATCTGATGGTACTTCGGGTACTATGTTCTTCTCCACAGGTGGTGGTATAGCTAGTTCACCACATGGGGTGACATTTGGGGATCTGTTCCCTATATCAAAGCCTAATCACTAAGGGGGTCATCATCAAGATCGATCAACTGAATTCTAGATGGTATGCATCTTAGGGGAATCCTGTAAGAAAATAATATGTACCACATTCAATGACAATATTTGAAGAGATGACTCAAGAAGGACATATAACCACAACCCATTCCTATGTGATTCATGTACCATTATTTTCCTTGCAACCAATATTCTCGTGTACCAAGTTAAAAAGAAGGTTATCAGATTATTGGTGTATAGATACGTTGGTCTCCCACACCAAAACTGGAGTCTCTGGCTTAAAATCCAAACTCAAAACACATAACACTATTTCAACAAACCAATCTTATAGAATCCTAGTCCTATAGTAGAATCAACCACCTTTGATACCACTCTATCACGAACTGTCCTAGTGAGGCCCATGCCACGACACCCCAAGCCCGCCTCTAATAGGTCAGGGGCTGGTGAATAGAACTGAGCATGGATATTAATAACATGGGAGAAATTTCCCATGTACCTGTATACACACACACATATCTAATCCCACAAAATTATGAAATTTCAAAAAACCACTGAGAACCAAATGCATGCATACCATTCAATCCCAACCAGAGTACAATAAGAAAGTAAAGTGAGGTAAAGTAAACCAGGACAGAATATAAGCCCATTAAAAAGAGAGAGTCTGTAAACCACAAAGTCTAACCTATAAAAAAAGGGATCGGGACTGCTGTCTATAGCCTTAGGAACATTCCTCATCCTTTCTGAACTCACATGCTTCATCTAGTCCAAGTACACACAGGACTCCGTCAAACTTTTTCTCATCTGCATAAGACATGATACGTGCAGGAAAATCCTATGTAGAGGTGGGTATAATAATACTCAGTAGGAGACCCCAAAACCACAAAGAAACACACAAACTAAAGATACATAGGATCGCCCAAATTTACCCAATTTTTAGGGTTAAGCAGTCAAATGTATAGTAGCTTGGGTTGTCGATTCTTCAGAGGAAAAAGAAGAAACCTATAGACATGCACATTCTATGGACTGATTTTGGATATTAAGTGGCCAACTTTGGGTTGATTTTAGATAGGTTTAAGTGAATAATATGTGACTTAAGTGAAATCAAATAATGAGAAGGGTTGATCCTAGGTTATTAAAAGGGGTGGATTGGACAAAATTCTTTTTAACAATTTCAATTTCTTATATTAGAGATGGGTTTATTCAAGAAGATTAAACAACATCATCACTTATTGGTTTTATACCAAAACACTATAATAATAATCACCTATACACTTGGAGGATCAAATTTATGAGAACTTCAAGGTAAATTTTTGTATTAGCACTTGAAGTATGTGACCTTAAAATTCAACAAGGATGGGGAAGTTTTAAAATCATGAAATAAAAATCTCAATAAAAATAAGTGATTAGAAATTAATGGGGTGATAATAACATCCAATATAGACTCTTGATACTCCCTTATATCAACCCATAAGTGGGTTATCCCTCCATTGATTCTATGGTTTCAATGGAAGTGGGAAGTAGACACATGAGGGAGGAAATGGAGAAGTAAAAAGGAAACAATGAAATAAAGATCACTCCACCGTTGTGTGATAATTTCACAAAGTTTGGGGTGAATAAATTCACACCATGAGCCAACAGTATCAATGTGATATGAATAAGAATACAATAATAAGATAAGAATAACTTTTATTAAGAAACTAAGATGAATTAGAACAACTTACATGTGAAAGACAAACTTGAGACAACAAACTTGCAGCATAACATTACAATGAAAAAAAGCACCAAAGATGAAGAAATCCTCCAACACCACTGATTTAAATAGTAATTTTATGAGACTTTGGTCGAGACTCCAATAGTGAAAATTATCCCACTTGAGTATGGTAGGCTTAGGGGGGTGGAAATCTTGTGGAACTTAGAATTTTCCACCCTTGACCCTAAGTGGAAGGCAGCTTGCATCCACCAAAGAGACGCGTCGAAATGACCTTCTATATGGATGAATTAGAGTGGGACATAGAATGATAAAATTGATATCCAGATGTATCCTAATAGACTATAAAATTTCATCCCAAATTAAATTTTTTTTAGTGAGATATTATCGAAATGGTGGGCTGTTTTTCTCGGACACAGAATATGGCCAAGAATTTTATCTCCAAATTGGGCCGCCTGAAACTCTATTAAAACATCCCAATTAGCTCTTTTCAATGTTTTATGAAATGTTCTAAATTATTTCATATATCTTAAGTTAATTTTTTAGAGTCATTGTACTTCTATCTTGGCCTCTATAGTCTCTTTATTGGGATGTTGTCCAGTTTATTTTTCCCAGAATGTTATTGGTTCAAGGCCAACATTGGGGGTCCTCTAATGTGAATCTTCTAGTGATCCAAAAACATGAATTGTTCCTTATAGCATGGGAGAACTGAAAATAAGATATGAAAACAAAATAAAGGCAATTTTTTATTTTAGGATGTGTTTAAATATGTACCATGTAATAGTGCACTTTAATAAAGAATTACAATCATAATGTGAAATAATGTTCAAAGTGTAAAATGCACTACAATGGTGTTTATGAATAATTAATATCATGAATATTATAAATATTAACAATGAATATTAGCCTATTTCAGTGGCTAATCACACCACTCAACTTGAGTTTTTCTAGTCTCGAGAAAAATGTATCTCAAAAATATGAAATTCGAATTCCCTTTTCCAAAAAGTTTTTAATACACAATGATCACAAAAAATCCTTATTCCAAACAACTAGGAAATCCATCAAAATATTTTAATAAAAGATAGTTTCATAATCAGATACCAATCCCAAGCCCATTCCTTTGTTCAAATTCATCTCCATATTTCATCCAATATCAATTAAGCATGAGGATGTGTTGTGTATCACAATAGAAATGGGGATTCATCTTAATTGAAGGGGGAAATGACGGAAGTTCTAGGTGGAATCACATTTCAATATTAAGATGAGTATTAATTTTTTTTTTCAATTTTTACATGGTAATTGAAATTGCACTCAATAGAGTCAACCCATGTAGTGAGACTTTGCCAATGACTCCCAGGCTCAAAGACCTTAGGGCACCAAGTGAAGCCCACATACTTGGGCATCATCTCAAGTTAACTCAATTAAAATCAAAGTACAATGTCCACAAATATAGATGAAATTACTAACTCTAGGCCTGAAAACTATGGATTCATGATCCCTAGTGCTGAAATCCACGCATTAGGTCATTTCATTACTCTACGTGCAAATTTATTATTTTTTTGATTTTTTTGTTGAATACTCCTATTAAAAATAAAATGATCACCAACCCTATACTATTTATTTGGGGGACCCCATGAAATCAAACTAATACCCCACTATCCAAAGGACGTGCATTGTGATCTTATTTTTTCTATTTGGATGAAAATATAAATAATTAAATTTCACATTAGACAGACACACTTCCCAAAATCTATGCTCTTGAAATTATACATGGATGAAAATTAGAATCAGGGAATTCTAAATTATTTGATATTCAGTTTCAAAGTGTGCAATGTGTATTATCAAGTTCAAGGTTAAAGAAATTTTTCCTTCCACACAATTTTTTATGCACACAAAATTAATTAATTAATTTTTTTCAATCTTTTTTCATCCCCCAAGTTAGAATAACACCGTCTAAAGTGTTTAAAGAAGATAAAATTGCGAAGGGGGTAGAGGTATATTAAAGAAGTTATAAAAGGAATTTTCAATATGATTATAATGTAATGATGTCACCTGGTGGTTGAAGATGAAGTTCTTGCTACTCCAATGTAGTCCTTTGATATCCATGTCAATTGTAGAGTTCCCTAGTAGAGAAAGGAAAAAACAAACAAACAAACAAAATAAAACAATATATATAGATATATATATTTATTCATATAAAAAAAGTAAAATATATGTATATATACAAAAATTATAGAATAAGGGAGCACTAGAAGGTGTAGGTCAGTGGTAATTGTGCTCCCTTGTCTCCCTTCAGTCCTGGGTTCGAGTCCCCACTGCTTCACCAGTTGTGACGGGATTTTCCCTACAACCTATGATGTTCCCTTTTATTTTATTTTTTTTAATTTTTTTGTAGTTTTATTTTAACCTACAAACACACTAAAGTAAAATGAACTGATGATACATTGTCTTCTCTTTAAATTTCTGGGTAAGGTATTACTCAAGGATCACACCACGTGACACAAATGAATATGGAACTCCCCTTTCATACCAATCCATACTCATAATATAAGAAAAATTCAATAATATATTTTTTAAATATCAAAATGATTCATTAATCCTATTTGAAAAATAAAGATGATTCAAAAATATTGGAAATATGAAAACCACGGGTTGCCTCCCGTGTAGAGCTTTTGTTTAACATCGTTAGCCCGACATGGATCCTAAATATATCAATTTTTCTTAGTTCATAGGTTGGATCAATGAACTCAACCTCTATTTCCTGTTTATTGAATTATTGAATGAATGGTTTTAACCTATGACCATTAACCTTGAAAATGTGACCACTTGTGGGATCCTGAATCTCTACTGCCCCAGCGGAGGTCAATGCCCTGAACTTTTAGAAGCCACAGTACCAAAACCCATTCAATCCAAGTTACAATGACCATCCATGATTCCTTTTTAAAGATAAAAAATAACACAACCAAAAACCTAGCCATACCTAAGGACCAAACCCCTAACCTCCACAAAATTTTCAAAACCATAACCAGTTCCAACCACAACCAGTCTAATACCAACATCCCATCCAGCAACCCATGCAACAACCAATCCAACAACCAAAGTATCCTCCTGGACTATTTTTTGCTATGAAGTGGCCAACTTTGGGTTGATTTTATATGGGATTAAGTGAACACAAAGATTATTAAGTGAATTCAATTTAAAATAATGAGTTGATCCTAGGTTATCACTTGGGGTGGATTGGATGCAATTATTTTTTAATGGTTTCAATTTATTATATTTGAGATGAGTTTATTCAAGAAGTTCAAACAACTTCATCACTTAGTAGATTAATACCAACACACCAAAATACTAATCAACTATAAACTTTTAGGATCAAATTCATAAGCACTCTAAGGTAAAGGTTCATATTAGCACTTGAAGTATGTGGCCTTAAAATTCAACAAGGATAAAGAAGTTTTAAAATCATCAAATAAAAATCTCAATTAAAAGAAGTTATTAGACATTAATGGGGTGATAAATAACATCCAATCCATCCCCATTCTACTACCTTGTATCAAACCATAAAAGGGTTAGACCTACATTGATGATATGGTTTCAATGGAAGTGGGAAGTAGATTCATGAGGGAGGAAATGGAGAAGTAAAAATAAAACAATGAAATAATGATCACTCCACCGTTATGTGATAATTTCACAAGGTTTGGTGTGAATAATTTAACCTATTGAGCCAACAGTATCAACATGATATAAATAACAACAAAATAAGAGGATAAGAAGAACTTTTATTAAGAAACTAAGATGAATTAGAACAACTTACATGTGAAAGACAAACTTGAGACAACAAAATTGCAGCATAACATTACAATGAAAGAAAGAATCCAAGATGAATAAATACTCAAACACTACTACCTTAAATAGGAATTTTAGGAGCCTTGGGCAGAGCATACAACAGTAAAAGTCATCCCACTTGAGTATGGTAGGATTAGGATGGTGGAAAGCCTGTGGAACTTAGACTTTTCCACCCTTAACCCGAAGTGGAAGGAAACTTGCATCCACCAAAGAGATGTGTCGAAATGATCTTATAGATGGATGAATTAGAGTGGTCCATAGAAGAATAAAATGTATATCGGGATGTCTTCTAACAGTCTGTAAAATTTCAACCCAGATAGATTTTTTTGAGATATTATCAAAATGGTGGGCTGTTTTTCTGGGACGCAGAATTGGGCCCAGAATTTTATATCCAAATTGGGCTGCCTAAAACTCCCTTAAAACATCCGAATTAGCTCTTTTAACTGATTGATGAAATTTTATCCATGATTTCCTATATCTTAAGTAAAATTTTGATAATCATTTGACTTGTATCTTGTCCTCTACAGTCTTTTTATTGGGCTGTTGTAAAATTTACTTTGGCTAGAATATTGTTGGTTCAAGGACAACTTTGGTGGTCTTCTAATGTGAATCTTCTAGTGCTCCAAAAACATGAATTGTTCCTTATAGAATTGGAGAACTGAAAATAAAATATTAAAATAAAATAAAGGCCATTTTTTATTTTAGGATGTGTTTAAATATGTACCAAGTAATAGTGCACTTTAATAAAGAATAACAATCAAATTGTGAAATAATGTTCAATGTGTAAAATGCACTAAAATGGTGTTTATGAATAATTAATCTCATGAATATTAAAAATATTAAAAATGGATATTAGCCAATTTCATTGGCTAATCACACCCCCCAACTTGAGTTTTTCTATTCCTGAGAAAAATGTATCTCAAAAATATGAAATTTGAATTCCCTTTTCCAAAAACATTTTAATACACAATGATCACCAAAAATAATTATACCAAACAACAATGAAACCCATCAAAATATTTTAATACAAGATAGTTTCATAAGTATATCCCAATCCCAAGCCCATTAATTTTTTCAAATTCATCACCATATTTTATCCAATATTAATTAAGCATGAAGATGTGTTGTTTATCATAATAGACATGGGGGTTCATTTAATTCAATGGGGAAATGCAGAAAGAACTAGGTGGAATAAAATTTCAATATTAATATGAATATTCATTTTTTTTCAATTTTTCCATGGTAATTGAAATTGCACTCAATAGAGTCAACCCATGTAGTGAGACTTTTCCAATGACTCCTAGGCTTAAAGACCTTAGGGAACCAAGTGAATCCCACATATTCAGGCATCAACTTGAGTTAAATAAATCAAAAACAAAGTCAAATTACCACAAATAAAGTTGAAATTACTAACTCGGGCCAGAAAAATATGGAGTCATCATCCCCAAGTGATGAAATCCATGCATTAGGTCATTTCATTCCTCTACACACAAATTTATTATTATTTATTATTATTTTTATTGAATAATCATATTAAAACTAAAATGATCACCAAAACTATGTTATTTATTTGTGGGACCCAATGAACTCAAAATAATACCCCACTATCCAAAGGACATGCATTGTGATATTTTTTTCTTGTTTGGATGAAAATATAAATAATGAAATTTTACATTAGAAAACCAAAATTTCCAAAATATATGCTCATGAAATTATACATGGATTAAAATTAGAATCCAGGCATGCTAAATTATTTTATATTCAGTTTCAAAGTGTTTAATGTGTATTATCATGTTCAAGGTCAATGAATTGTTTCCTTCCACACATTTTTTATGCACAAAAAATTAATTTTTTTTCTTTCTTTTCACCCCCATCTTAGAATAACACTGTCCCCAATTTTTAAATAAAATAAAATTTAGAAGGGGGTAGTGGTAGAGGAGAGGAGTTATAAAAGGAATTTGAAATAATAAACATGGAACAAAGTCACTTTGTGGTTTAAGTTGAAGTTCATGCTGCTCCAATTTAGTCCTTTGATATCCATGTCACCTACAGAGTTCCCTAGTGGAAAAAGGGAAAAAAACAAAGAAATATATATATATATATATATTCATATAATAAAAAAAGTAAAATATAATTATATATAAACAAATATAGAATAAGGGAGCACTATAATCTATAGGTCAGTGGTAAGCGCTTTCCCCTGTCTCTCTTTGGTCCCGAGTTCGAATCCCCACTGCTTCACCAGTTGTGATGGGGTTTGACCCACGACACACGAATTTTCCTTTTATATATTTTTAAATTATTATTATATTTTTTTGTATTTTTATTTTAACCTAAAAACACATAAAAATAAAATGAACTAATGATACATTGTCTTCTCTTTAAATTTCTGGGTAAGGTACTACTTAAGGATCACACCACGTGACATAGATGAATATGGATCTCCCCTTTTATACCCATTTATACTCATAATAGAAGAAAATATCAAAAATATATATTTTTATATTTTTTTTATTTATCATAATTATTCAGTAATTCTATTTTAAAAATAAAGATGATTAAAAAATATTGGAAACATGAAAACCACGGGTTTCCTCCTATGTAGTGCTTTTGTTTAACATCGCTAGCTCGACTTGAACCTATTAACCAACCCAAAAACAACTTTAAACATTTTAAAGACCACAATTTTATCCACTTATACTAGGTTGATATTGATTATATGTTTATAATTTGTTTTATTCACAAACCTATGTTCTATAATGAGTGGGACAATCCAAGGAATATCAGAAATGGTTGATCTAGTTTTCTCTAGTGTCTTGCCTAAGACATCAATGATCATTCCAACATTGTTGGTTTAAATAGGATAATTAATTAAAATCGAAATGTCATGGTTATACCCTATGAATGGATACTTGAGTAGGTAAGTAAGGACAATAATTTTGAGTTTGGGTTGGATAGTACATTCAGACACTGTTTGAGATTTTGAATCCAACTCAGTTTCATTTTCCAAATTTCTCAAAAGAATCGGTTCCTTTTGAACAGAATATTCAAACAAAAAATTGGAAAGATCAGTGTTAGTATTGGTTATAGACTAAATGTTTTTTTATTTCTCTAAATGGTTCAATGATGGGTGTTTTTGAAAAATTATAAATGGATTTATACTTAGGAGACTCAATCCATGATGTCAAATTCTCCTATTTTGAATCCAAAAAATCAATTTCTTCTTGATTTAAAGACCCTTAGATAATTCCTTTATCTTCTACATCTATCACAAATCCAAAGGTTAGTTCTTCAATAAATTTATGAGAGATTTTTGGGAAAAAAGTGTCTTCTATCAATGAAGAGGAAGGGATACCATGAGTGGGAATGGGTTCCATTACCATCTCAAAGTTTTGTAGTTCTAATCTTAATGATGAAACCTCAAAATTAATTATCTCCATTTTTTGACATAGTTTTTCAATTAATGGATGTGGATAAAGAGGGATACGGGGTTGTGCTAAACAGTTTATTCTAGGTGGATAATTATGTTGTTGGAATTGCACAGGAGGGTGTTCGGATTGGATTTGTGGGGATTGAAACTCATTATATGTTGGAATGTTTTGTGGATTATAGGAGTTAAAATATTGTGATTCATTAGGTTTTTTATGATAAAAATATTAGAAATTATGATGGTTGTTGTACATCACAAATGGGGTTGGGTGATAAAAGTAGGGATAGGTTCCCCATTTTTGGATTTGTTAAAAATTTCCTTTCATAGGAGTGAGGGGGTGAGAACAGAGAAGTGGGACGAAAAGAAGGATGTTAGTGTCTAAGATAACTTACTTAGATCCCTAGAAATGACACTAAAATTTGGACTCAACCAAATTTAATCAAGATTGTATGATTAATAGATCACTTGTAGCTTAGATTGGGTTGTCGAATTCTCAGAGACCTAAGAAAAAACCTATAAACACGTACATTCTATGGACTATTTTTTGCTAGGAAGTGGCCAACTATGGGTTGATTTTATATGTTTTTAAGTAAACACTAAGAGTCTTAAGAGAATTTAATTTAAAATAATGGGTTAATCCTATATTATCAATTGGGGTGGATTGGATGAAATTATTTTTTAACAGTTTCAATTTCTTATATTTGAGATGGGTTTATTCAAGAAGATCAAACAACTTCATCACTCACTAGTTTAATACCAACACACCATAATACGAACCTTTACCTTAGAGTTCTTATGAATTTGATCCTACAAGTGTATAGGTGGTTATTATTATGGTGTGTTGGTATTAAATTAGTAAGTGATGAAGTTGTTTGATCTTCTCGAATAAGCCCATCTCAAATATAATAAATTGAAACCGTTAAAAAAGAATTGCCTCCAATCCACCCCAAGTGATAACCTTGGATTAACTCATTAATTCAAATTGAATTCACTTAATACTCTTAGTGTTCAATTAAACCCATATAAAATCAACCAAAAATTTTCCACTTCATAGCCAAGAATAGTCTATAGAATGAGTTGATCCTATAATGAGCACCAAAGTTGGCCTTTAACCAACAACATTCTCGGAAAATTAAACTGGAAAACAGACCAATAAAGAGACTGTAGCGGCTAAGATAAAAGTCCAATGATTCTAAAAATTTATATTAAGATAGAGGACATCATGGAGAACATTTAATCCAACAGTGACAAGAGCTAATTCGGATTTTTTAATGGAGTTACATGCAAACCAATTTGGAGATAAAATGTTGGGCTAGATTCTGTGGCCCTAGAAAAACAACCCACCATTTCTATAATATCTCGCAAAAAAAATTACATTTGGGCTCACATTTTACAGGATATTAGGAGAAGTTCTAATATCCATTTTATTTTTTATTTACCACACTAATTCAGCCATATAGAATGTCATTTAGATGCTTCTGTTCGGTGGATGCAAGCTGGCTTCCACTTTAGGTCAAGGGTGGAAAAGTCTAAGTTCCACAAGCTTTCAACCACCCTAATCCTACCATACTCAAGTGGGATGACTTTAACTATTGGAGGATCAACCTAAGGCTCCTAAAATGACTATTTAAGGTAGTGGGGTTGGAGGATTTATTCATCTTGGATGCTTTCTTTCATTGTAATGTTATGCTGGAATTTTGTTGTCTCAAGTTTGTCTTTCACATGTAAGTTGTTCTAATTCATCTTAGTTTCTTAGTAAAAGTTATTACTCTCCTATTATTATATTTTTATTAATATAAAGTTGATACTGTTGGATCAAGGGATTAATTTATTCACACCAAACCTTGTGAAATTATCACACAACGGTGGAGTGATCATTATTTCATTGTTTTCGTTTTTTACTTATCCATTTCCTCCCTCATGAATCTACTTCCCGCTTCCATTGAAACCATATAATCAATGGAGGGATAACCCTATTATGGGTTGATACAAGGGTGTAAAAAGGGTATGGATTGGATTTTATTTATCACCCCATTAATGTCTAATCAATTCTATTAATTGAGATATTTATTTGATTATTTTAAAACTTCTTCATCCTTGATGAATTTTAAGGCCACATACTTCAAGTGCTAATACGAACCTTTACCTTGTGTGCTTATGAATTTGATCCTACAAGTGTATAGGTGATTATTATTATGATGTTTTTTTATTAAACCAGTAAGTGATTAAATTTTTTGATCTTCTTGAATAAACCCATCTTAAATATAAGAAATTGAAACCGTTAAAAAAGAATTGCATCCAATCCACCCCAATTGATAACCTAGGATGAACTAAATCTTTTAAACTAAATTCACTTAATACTCTTAGTGTTCAATTAAACCCATATAAAATCAACCCAAAGTTGGCCACTTAATATCCAAAAATAGTCTATAGAATGTAGGTGTCTACAGGTTTCTTTTTTAGGTCTCTAAGGATTCGACAACCTAAGATAATCTACAAGCAACCGCTTAACCTTAAAATCTTGGGTAGATTTGGGTGAGACAAAATTTTTCCCCCATTTATGGGGAATTAAGTAAGTTATATTAGACACTAACATCCTTTTTTTATCCTGCTTCTCTGTTCTCACCCCCTCACTCCTATGAAAGGTAATTTTGAACAAATCCAAACATGGAGAACCTATCCCTAATTTGATCACCCAACCCCATGTGTGATGTAAAACAACCATCATAATTTCTAATGGTGGTATCATAAAAAACCTAATTAATCACAAAGTTTTAACTCCTATAATACACAAAACATTCCAACATATAATGAGTTTCAATCCCCACAAATCCAATCTAAACACCCTCATGTGCAATTCCAACAACTTAATTATCCACATGGAATAAACCATTTAGCACAACCCATTATACCTCTTGATCCAAATAAATTAATTGAAAAACTATGTCAAAAAATGGAGATAATTAATTTTGAGGTTTCATCATTTAGATTAGAACTACAAAACTTTGTGACGGTTACGAAACCCATTCCCACTCAGGCTATCCCTTCCTCGTCATTGATAGAAGACTCTTTTTTTCCCACAAACCTCTCACAAATTTATTGAAGAACCGAAATTTGGATTTGGGATAGATTTATAAGATAAAGTAATTATATAAGGATCTTTAAATCAAGAAGAAATAGATTTTACGGATTCAAAACAGGAGAATTTGACATCATGGATTGAGTCTCCTAAGTATAAATCCATTGATGATTTTTCAAAAACACCAATCACTGAACCATTGAGATAAATAACAAACATTGAGTCTATACCCAATACTAACACTGATATTTCCAAAAAAAATTTTGAATCTTTTGTTCAAAAGGAACCGATTCTGTTGAGAAATTTGGAAAACAAAACTAAGTTGGATTCAAAATCTCAACCTGTGTCTGAATGTACTATCCAACCCGAGCTCAAAATTATTTTCCTTACTTCCCCAATCAAGTATCCCTTCATTGGGTATAACCATGACCTTTCAATTGTAATTAATTATCCTATTTAAAACAACAATGTTGGAATAATCATTGATGTATTAGGAAAGACAACAGAGGAAACTGGATTAACCATTTCTGATATTCCTTAGATTGTCCCACTCATTATAGAACATAGGTTTGTGCATGAAAAAAATTATAAACATAAAATAAATCTAAAACTAGTAGAAGTGGATAAACATGCGGTCTTTAAAATATTAAAAGTTGGTATTGGGTAAGTTAAAAGGTTCAAGTCGAGATAGTTATGTTAAACAAAAGTGCTACACGGGAGGCAACCCATGGTTTTCATGTTTCCAATCTTTTTGAATCATCTTTATTTTTCAAATAGGATTAATGAATAATATTTATATTTAAAAATATATATAAAAAAATAGATTTTTGACCTGTTATTATATTATGAGTATGGATGGCTATGAAAGGGGAGCTCCATATTCATCCGTGTCACATGGTGTGATCCTTGAGTAATACCTTACCCAGAAATTTAAAAAGAAGACAATGTATCATCAGTTTATTTTATTTTATTTTTATGTTTTTTTAGGTAAGAATAAAAACACAAAAAAGATATATTAATAATTAAAAAAAATATAAAATGACACATTGTAGGTCATGGGTCAAACCCCATTACAACCGGTGAAGCTGCGGGGGTTCGAACCTAGGACTGAAGGGAGATAGGGGAGCACACTTACCACTGAACTACAACTTATAGTGCTCCATTATTCTATAATTTTTGTATATATACTTATATTTTACTTTTTTTTATTATATGAATATATATATATATATATATTGTTTTTTTGTTTGTTTTTTTTGTTTTTTCCTTTTTCCACTAGGGAACTCTGCAAGTGACATGCATATCAAAGGACTAAATTGGTTCCTCACAAACTTCAACGTCAATCACCAGGTGAATTTGCTCCATGTTTATTATTTCAAATTAATTTTAGAAATCCTCTCCTCTACCACTAACCCATTATAAATTTAATTTTCTTTAAACACTGGGGACAATGTTATTCTATGTTGAGGGGTGAAAAGAAAGTAAAAAAATTAATTTTGTGTGCAAAAAAAAAATGCGTGGGAGGAAAAATTTCTTTAACTTTTAACATGATAATACACATTTCACACTTTGAAACTGAATATAAAATAATTTAGAATGCCCTGATTCTAATTTTAATCCATATATAATTTTATGAGTGTAGATTTTGGAAAGTGTGGCTATCTAATGTGAAATTTCATCCTTTATATTTTCATCAAAATAAAATAAGATCACGATGCACGTCCTTTGGATAGAGGTGTATTATTTTGAGTTCATGGGGTCCCCAAAATAAATATCAAAGGGTTAGTGATCATTTTAGTTTTATTATGATTATTGAATAAAATAATAATAATTATAATATATAATAAATTATTGCGTAGAGCAATGAAATGACTTAATGTGTGGCTTTCGGCACTTGGGGCTCGTGACTCTATATTTGTCTGGCCCAGAGTTTGTAATTTCATCTCTATTTATGGTAATTTGAATTTTTTTTGATTGATTTAACTCGAGATGATGCCTGATTATGTGGGATTAAATTAGAGGATCAAATTCATAATCACTCCAAGGTAAAAGTTCATATTAGCACTTGAAGTATGTGGCCTTAAAATTCAATAATAACGAAGAAGCTTTAAAATCATCAAATAAAAATATCAATTAGAAGAAGTGATTAGAAATTAATGGGGTGATAAATAAAATCCAATATATCCATTTTATACTCCCTTGGATCAACCCATAAGAGGGTTATCCCTCCATTGATGCCATGATTTTAATGGAAGTGGAAAGTAGACTCATGAGGGAGGAAATGAAGAAGTAAAAATAAAATAATGAAATAATGATCACTCCACCGTTGTGTGATAATTTGACAAGTTTTGGTGTGAATAAATTCACCCCTTTATCCAATGGTATCAACATGATATTAATAAAAATATAATAATAGTATAATAAGATCTTTTATTAAGAAACTAAGATGAATTAGAATAACTTACATGTGGAAGACAAACTTGAGACAACAAAATTACAACATACCATTACAATGAAAGAAAGCATCAAGATGAATAAATAATCCAACAACACCGACTTAAATAGTAATTTTAGGAGACTTGGTTCTACCCTAAAATAGTTAAATTCATCCCACTTTATTATGGTAGGCTTAGGGTGGTGGAAATCCTGTGGAACTTAGACTTTTCCACCCTTGACCCGAAGTGGAAGGCATCTTGCATCCACCGAAAAGACGTGTCAAAATGACCTTATATATTGCCGAATTAGAGTGGTCCAAAAAATAATAAAATGAATATACTGATGTCTACTAATAGTATATAAAATTTAATCCCAAATAGAATATTTTTTTTGCGATATATTTTTGAAACGGTGGTCTGTTTTTCTGGGCCGCAGAATCTAGCCCAGACTTTTATCTCCAAATTGGGATGCCTAGATTTCCATTAAAACATCTGAATTAGCTATTGTCACTATTTTATTAAATGTTCTAAATGATTTCCTATATCTTAATTTAAATTTTGAGAATAATTGGACTTGTATATTGACCACTATTTTCCCTTTATTGGGCTGGTGTCTAGTTTACTTTGCCCAGAATATTGTTGGTTCAAGGCCAAATTTTGTGGTATTATAATGTGAATCTTGTAGTGCTCCAAAATCATGAATTGTTCCTTATATCATTAGAGACCTGAAAATAAAATATTAAAATAAAATCGATGCCATTTTTTATTTTTGTATGTGTTTAAATATGTACCAAGTAATAGTGAACTTTAACAAAGAATTACAATCATAATGTGAAATAATGTTCAAAGTGTAAAATACACTAAGAAGGTGATTATGAATAATTAATCTCATGAATATTAAAAATATTAAAAATTAATATTAGCCTACTTCAGTGTCTAATCACACCCCCAACTTGAGTTTTTCTAATCCCGAGCAAAATGTATCTAAAAAATATGAAATTCGAATTCCGTTTTCCAAAAACATTTTAATACAAAATGATCACCAAAAATCCTTATACCAAACAACTATGAAACCCTTAAAAATCTTTTAATACAAGATAGTTTCAAAAGAAGATCCCAATACCAATCCCATTCCTTTGTTCAAATTCATCACCATATTTCATCCAATATAAATTAAGCATGGGGATGTGTTGTGTATCACAATAGACACACAGGTTCATCTTAATTCAAGGGGGAAATGACCGAAGCGCTAGGTGAAATCACATTTCAATATTAAGATTAATATTCATTTTTTTTTTCAATTTTTCCATGGTAATTGAAATTACACTCAATAGAGTCAACCCATTTAGCGAGACTTTTCCAATGACTCCCAGGCTCAAAGACCTTAGGGAACCAAGTGAAGCCCATATACTCGAGAATCATCTAGAGTTTACTCAATAAAAAACAAAGTCAAATTACCAAAAATAGAGATGAAATTACTAACTCCAAGCCAGAAAACTATAGAGTCACGATCCCCAAGTGCTGAAAGCCACGCATTAGGTCATTTTATTTCTCTACGTGAAAATTGATTGTTTTATTATAATTATTTTTTTATTTAATACCCATATTAAAATTAAAAATATTAATAAATATATGATATTTATTTGGGGGACCCCATGAAGTAAAACTAATACCCCTATCCAAAGGTCGTTCATTGTGATGTTTTTTTTATTTGGATGAAAATATAAAAGATGAAATTTCACATTAGCCAACTACACTTTCCAAAATCTATACTCATGAAATTATACATGGATTAAAATTAGAATTAGGGAATGCTAAATTATTTGATATTCATTTTAAAAGTGTGAAATGTGTATTATCATGTTCAAGGTTAAAGAAATGTTTCCTTCCACACATTTTTTTACGCACACAAAATTAATTACTTTTTTTTCATTCTTTTCACCCCCAACTTATAATTACACTGTCCTCAGTGATTAAATAAAATAAAATTTAGAAGGGGGTAGTGGAAGAGGAGAGGAGTTATAAAAATAATTTGAAATAATATACATGGTACAAATTCACCTGGTGGTTGAAGTTGAAGTTCGTGTTGCTCCAATTTAGTCCTTTGATATCCATGCCACTTACAGAGTTCCATAGTGGAAAAAAGAAAAAACAAACAAAAAAAACAATATATATATATATATATATATTTATTTATTCATATAATAAAAAAGTAAAATATAAGTATATATACAAAAATTATAGAATAAGGGAGCACTATAAGCTGTAGGTCAGTGGTAAGCGCGCTCCCCTATCTCCCTTCAGTCCCGGGTTTGAGTCCCCGTAGCTTCATCGGTTGTGACGGGGTTTCACCTACGACCTACAAAGTGTCCTTTTAAATATATATTTTTAATTATTATTATATTTTTTTTGTATTTTTATTTTAACCTATAAAAACATACAAATAAAATAAAATAAACTGATGATACATTGTCTTCTTTTTAAATTTATTGTAAAGGTATTACTCAAGGATCACACCACGTGACACAGATGAAAATATAGCTCCCCTTTCATACCTATACATACTCATAATTGAATAACAGGTCAAGAGTATATATTTTTTATATTTTTTTAAATATCAAAATGATTCATTAATTCTATTTGAAAAATAAATATGATTAAAAATGATTGGAAACATGAAAACCACGAGTTTCCTCCCATGCATCACTTTTGTTTAACGTCACTAGCTCGACTCGAACCTCTTAACTTACCCAATACCAAATTTAAACATTTTAAAGACCACATGTTTCTCCACTTCTACTAGGTTGATATTGATTCTATGTTTATAATTTGTTTCATGCACAAACCTATATTCTATAATGAGTGGGACAATCCAAGGAATATAGGAAATGGTTGATCTAGTTTCCTCTATTGTCTTGCCTAAGATATCAATGATCATTACAACATTGTTGGTTTCAATAGAAGAATTAATTCCAACTTAAAGGTTATGGTTATAACCTATGAAGGGATAATTTAGTGGAAAATTAATGATAATAATTTTGAGCTTGGATTGGATAGGACATTCAGACACAGGTTGAGATTTTGAATCCAACTTAGATTTGTTTTCCAAATTTCCCAACAGAATCGGTTCCTTTTGAACAGAAGATTCAAACAAAAATTGGAATGATTAGTGTTAGGAATGGGTATGGACTTAGTGTTTTTTAATTCTCTCAATGGTTCAGTGATTAGTGTTTTGAAAAAATCATCAATGGATTTATAATTAGGACACTCAATCCATGATGTCAAATTATCCTCTTTTGAATCCAAAAAATCAATTTCTTCTTGATTTAAAGAACCTTCAATAGTTTTTTTTATCTTTTACATCTATCCCAAATAAAAAGGTCAGTTCTTCAATAAATTTATGAGTGGTTTGTGGGAAAAATAGTCTTCTATCAATGATGAGGAAGGGATAAAATGAGTGGGAATGGGTTCTATAACCGTCTCAAGGTTTTGTAGTTCTAATATCAATGATGAAACCTCGAAATTAATTATCTCCATTTGTTGACATAGTTTTTCTTGTAATGGACACTAGAAGAGAAACACTGTTTAGCGACGAGTTTTTTGCGTTTAGAGGCGGTTTAAACGCTGTTACATGGTTTGGCAGTAGTTTATAGAAACCGCCACCTAATATGGCGTCACCAATCTATTTGCGGCGGTTATTTCCGCTTCGCGGCGGTTTAAGGAAAGCATCGTAGCTGCCTCATTTCGTGGAGGTTTTACTGAGTTTAGTGGCGGTTTCTACGAGCCCTTGATATCAGTTTATTCACGGTAGTTATATGCCGCGAATAAACTCAAATCCAGCAGCTATAAAACCGCCATGGAAAGTAATTTCTTTTATGTTTCATGGCAGTTTTCATCGTTTAGAGGTGGTTTAAACTGCCTCTAATGTACATTTCTCGACGGTTTAAACCACCACTAAAAGCTGACCAGAAAAAAAAATAATTTTTTTGCTTCCACTGCACCACTTCCTTGAAAGACAAATCAAACTGGAAATGTCATATTGTACATACCAATAGAAAACAAGAAACATCAACCTAGGAAATTGGTATAGAATAAATTGAAAAAAATAAGTAAACATTAACATGCTATATAAGAATGAACCATATTGTACATACCAACATACAACAAGAAACATCAACCTAGGAAATCAGTATAGAATAAATTGGAAGAATATATATGATATAATCAACTATAAAACATAGGTACATTATTTGACTACTCTCCAAACATACATCTATCCTATCCTTCTTGATCCCCCATAATATATATCACTTAAAAACGAAACATTAGATCTACATGTGTGTCAGTGTTCCTATATTGGGAGTGAGCGTAAAACATAGTTAGATTTACCTTGTGTGGGCCTCCTACTTGATTTAATACCCCAAATATACCATCACCACACACATCTACTATACCAGGTGTCGTAGAGAAGCTTGCATGCTAGCCTCACTCCATACCTTATTGTGTACTTTTATGTAACACAACTAATATTCTATAACTTATTTCTTAAAAAAAATCTTGATACACAAAAACATTATGTTCTATTTGATCATAATTTAAAATAATTACTGAGATAAATTTTAGTAATCACCTTCTATACATGTTAGTATGACTCTAAAATTCATTACACATGTCATTGCAACAAAATTTTAATCTATGATGAATCATGTCACATTACCTTAAAATGTATGCCTTTAATTATATTGTATTTTATTCTTCTTAACTAGGATAAAATATATTCCCCTCTAAGGTTCAATACCAACATCAAGAAACATGCTATTATTCTTATACGATAAGAATAATATGAATCACTTTTACAAAATACCATAGTTAAAAGACTCTAGTATTAGATTCTTTATATAGTCCTTAATTTTAGATACCCCTCCTTGTATCACAATATCATATCCACCTTCATGTTGTATTCCCCAAACTCTTAATCATTCATCCATTATCATCATAACAACATATATGATATTGAAAACAACACATGGGCCCTCTAATAGGTGTAATCCACAACCATACCTTCTCCAAATTAGTCATTGAAGACTAAGATGAAGCTGAAATGAAAACTCATGATAAATTCAAACACTATCTATTTTTAGGTACCTTTCACAAAGTCTTCCCCTTAAAAAAAAGTTAAGATTCTTGAAATATTTCTATTTAAATTGAACATAAATGGTATGATGTATCCCACTAATCATTAATAAACTATATGTGTTATGATTCTATTTATAGAGATTCATATGATGCTCATCTCATGGGCCTGATCCCAACAATGTAAACACCTACGACCTCTTTGTATGGAGAAAAATGAATAATTTACTAACTATGTGGCCTTAAACAAATGAATCATAAACACATATTATACGTACGATTCCCCTAAAAATAATATATTTTCATATCTACACAGATTCAGAGAGATCATAAGAATAGGGGTAACTTGTTAAACACTAGTATTTTGATATTATTCATTAATAAATCATAAATATATAAGGGAATCCAATAATTCAAATGATTCCACCCAAAGAATATTTGATGATCCCAAAATCTCCCACCTTTTACCAATACCTATTTTGAAGAATCTATAGTATGAATCAATAGTGAACACATTTCATTGTAATTTAGTTCTAAAAGGACATCCATACCAAATATTCATATACATGGAATCCCATTGGAGGTTCTCATAAAAAAATAGATAACCTAATGTGAATCCATTAACATGGAATTGGATTGATAAACTATGAACTCTTACATTTGATGATGTATTGATGGTTTTCTTAATTGTGTTTCCTTTTCAATACCTTCATCACATCCTTCAATTAAAATTGAATCACCAAATGTACCAATTATGTTCAAGACCAAAAAAAGCTGATAGTACCCATAAGGAACACAATGGTGAGGCATGAAAACAATTGTTATGTCATACGTAGGACTGAATTTCTATGAATATATGTTCCCTATACCTTGACATACATTGTCTCCTACCCTTGTAAAATGAGTGCATGATGGTTCACACCTTATTTCAGGAATACCATCTAAATGGATCTATCCTGAAATTATATGACACTCATGGTAATCTATAGGGAATAATTCCCCACATGTTATCCAACTAAATATATTCTATGGCAAAACCATTTGTCCATAATTTCACATCCAACCTTTTTGTATCCTTTCAATAAATCATGAGAACACGTTTTTCTCTTATCATATTGATTTGGATAAATATATCCACCATAAATTAGAAATCACCTTAGAACTTCATTATGAGTATCATGTTCACTATAGTAATTTTTATTTACATGTGACCTTGAGTACTCAAGAAGATATATAGGGTATTTTTCCCTATTTCCTATACTCAAGCATCTAAAAGTTGACCCCACTGGGGATATCCAACCACTGACACTCAAGAGTATATTTATACCCCTACTAGTTTAAACACCCTTGAGGCCCATTAGAATATCTAGATAATATACTAGGGATGATTACAATGCTCTAATATCTAAAATAATCAGAATCTATCCTAAGTGGCCTTTGTGACTATAAAATTACAATGGAAAACATAAACCACATGGGTGGGGGAATTTTTTATCATTTTTTCCTCATGGTCATCTTCAGTATCATTCATCCTATGGGATCACACCCAAATTAATGATATCCCTCTTACAATGTAAATATGTGTTTCCTATTGGTGGTAACACATTAGTATATTTCTTCAATGTTAACCCAATTGATGCTGGGAAACATGATTCTATTGAGTATGAAATAGGTGTGGATGAATCCACTACCCCCTCACCACTAAAAAAATAGTAAAACCATCTCAACATAAGAGAATATTACTTAGTTCAAATTCAAAATAGTATAACATGTGAAAATCAATATTCAATTTCTATAGGGAAAAAACCCATTATGTATGGTGATGTGGTTGATGTTATCATACCTCATTTATCTAATATTATATAATAATAGTAGATTAATCAATCAATAAAGGTCGATCTGAGATTTCCAACATGATTAGGATCAAAAAAATTGATGCAAATTACCACAACATTAATGTTTTATCTATAGTTACCTTCATGGGGTATATATCTCAATCAATATAAGAAAATTATCCCAATGGTATTTTAGGATGTATTATCTTAGGATTCAGTGGATTCCTTCACTTCTCATATGGATTACATTGAGTTTTGATGTGAATGAGTACAACCTTATTGGAATTAATATCTTGAGCATGTGGATTCAAATCCTATACCACCCATATTTGGAACCTCCATATTATTGATATTCAATATAATGGCAGATCTCTATAAGTATATTAGGTGTTTTTAATCCCAATGTGTCGCAATGTTTGGTTCCCTAGAACAAATACAGGATTCACTACAAGAGAAACGTCGTTTAGCGGCGGTCAATTACCACTCACAAGGGCCTCCCAGTAAGACAAATTACAAGGGCCTCACGAAAGTGTCCACAACACTATCTCCTTGAGTACTATGAAATGACCCAAATTTTTCAACACATCAACAATGGGTTTAACTCCTAGTCATCCAAAATCTGAACTACCAATTCAAACACAGGCCTAAATGGAATGATGTATAAAACACTCGAGAAATCAAGACATAAAAAGAAACATAAAAAATTAATAAAACGTATAAAAGGAATCATGAGAAATCAAGGAAATTTTAGGACATGAAAATGTTTGGTGGAAACTATGTGCCACAAATGTTACATATACAAACCAACTGTTCCCATATTTGTTCAACACATCAACAATAGAACTACTCACTGTTCGATGAGGCATCGTCACCCTCACCACCTTCATATCCACTTTCTGTTGTCACCTGTAAGAACATTATTTTGAAAATTAAATATGGTTGCATATTTATATTAAAACTTAAAACCAATGAATGTTAGAAAACTAAATCATTTTGATTTTTTGTGATTTACCTGCATACCACCAGTCGATGCACTACTAACGGGGTCATATCTGTTCCTATGCCGACGTATTTTAATCAACTCTTTCTGCAAATCAGATATCTGATCCCCCTGTTGGTGAACTGTGTTTTGTAGAGAAACAATCTCTTTATGAGCATCTACAGGTATGGGCTGATAAAATCCAGGAGTAGATGTAGCTGCCATCCCCAATGGCCTGCTAAAAACCACAGATGGTACGGGTCCCAAACCCATCCCGCACACTCTACCAGGATGCTCCTTCCCAAGGACTTTAGCAACCGGGTCATCCTGGGAGACTGAGTAGGACTGTGCAGGATTGACATCCTATAGTTCTTTAATTTTTACCTATAAATAAAATATCAATATACATTAACATAGTAAAAACTGATAATAAGATATTATAATAAAAAATTGACTTCATACTCCAACTTCTTTAGCATGCTCATTAACAAAACATCCATCTGATTTCTTGTGAACATCCAACCACAGTTCAGTTTGGGATGCTTCATGCCCTAAACTCTGTGACTGCATTAAGCAAAGATAAATCAAAAATTCAATATATTAAACAGATAATACTATCTTATAAATTTTTAAACTAATTAAAAGATTACCAATGTCGTTCGGCTTCTAGAAAAGATTTTTGAGCCCGTAGTGTGAGGGATGACTTGCTTAGCCCGATTTGATGCATTCTGTCTTGAGTGATCCTGAAATAAATAAAATGAAATTTAATAGTAATGTATTAAATTTCATTTACTCTTAATATAAATGTATAAATGTAAAATGAGGATAATATAATAATATGTATTTAAATACCATCCACTTCTCATCACGATGTCTGTCATCAAAAACTTTCCACTGTTCTTTCGGTACCCCACTGGGTCGCTTCTCATACATTTGTTGCACAGTCAAGAAAGTATCATTGACTTCACACCATAATCTCCATTTGAAATCTTTCCATTTCTTACCTAGATTTTTCAACGTCCACTTTCGTGCTATCACATCAGCAACTGTAAAGTGGAAGAACTTCTGTATACCAAAATTCATTTTGAACATATTAGTAACATGACATTCAATTAAACCATAATGTAATAAATTTACCTTTATTTGAGAATCCAAAACTTCATTTTTCCATCTTGGAGGCATATGTCTCCAATCATCATATGAAATAGGAAGGGAAATGGGCTCTACTACCAGCTGGCCTATAATCTGGCCAAGTAACCCCGCAACATCATCCGTAGGAACCCCATAAGAATCAAACAGCACAAAGATCTTTTCTCCAGTCACATTCCAAGCATCTGAACTTTTTATGTATTTCTCCAAGATTTCATTTTTTTCATCTTCAATGATCAACCAATTAGTATAAACAAAATTCAATAAATTTATTTAATTAAAATTTTTACCTATGACAGTGACACTCCAGTATGCTCGTGATGAACTGGAAGGGGCGTGTCGCTGCCCCACTACTGAGGATCCTGAAGGGGGAGTTGATGAATCAGCCTCTAATGGGACATCCAAAGATAGTGTGAGAGATGGTGCAGAGGGAGGTAGTGCAGGGGTGTAAGCAACTGGTGCCTCAGATGTCATGAGGAGGGAGCCAGATGGATCGTCATTTGTCACAGAACTAGATGAAATAGTATACCGCTTCTTCCTTGGAATTCCTATCATTTAATCAAATAAAATTAAGTTTAGAATATATATTTCAAAAAAATTATGCAGAAAAAAAAATTAAAAATGATAATAGATGCCCAGTACTAACAGACAAAATATATATAACAATGACAATGAATGACTGTAGAAATGAAACAAGTGGTTGCTGAATAAATAAATAATTGTACATAAAACCATTTCCCCTTCAATAATGTTGGTTTCCTGCTCCATTTCTTCATCCACTTCATTCATCCTTACTAGAATAATATTTTCAATATCATGATGGACAAATAATTCGGCTTCCTATTGTTGATTAAATTCATTTTCAGAGGTCAAATTTTCCACTTCATCACCCATATCATACAAATCTCTTTGTATTATGTGAGCAACTACACTCCACCCTTCATCAACAACATCATTCATATAATATACCATTTTTTCTTGCGATTCTAAGATATATGGATCATGCAGTTCACGATCACTAACATCCATCAAGCGAGAGAAGTTCATAGAAGTAAATTTCAAGGAATCTCTTTTAACACCTCTAATAATATCGACCCATTTGTATTTGAATAAAATAACAGAAAAATGTCCGTGGTAGTTTAATTCAGTATTATCATGCAGCTATCCATAGTATTCCACTTTAGCAAATGTAAATATACCACTATTATATGTTTTCAAACCCACTTCTCGATCGACTGTATGGAATCTAAAGTCATTCACATTATAAGTGTCGAACTTTCTAACTTTTTTTAGATGACCTCTAGCAAGAAACCTCAAATCTTCTGACACCTCTGCTTGAGTATCAGTATTCATGATCTGAAAAAAGAAATATACTTTATTAGATTTACAAAAGTTATGTGTCAAACTAATATTTGTACTTATTGTAATATTTATGAACTTACACGTCGTGCAAACCATTCTACAAGATCTTTATTAACAACTTTCGTTATATCTTTCTCATTTCATGTCTGGCCTCTCATTAGTCTATTTTTTTGTATCCTAAACTCTTCAATAAATGGATTTGAAATTTCACTATTCAGCATCATATATCTATATGCCTGTAATAATTCCAATTCAGTCAGTGTCATATTTGAGGTCCTCCCAACTGATCGGCCAATAGCAGGAAATATTTTGTATTTCTAATGTATTTTAGATTGAGTCGATGTGTCATCAACAATTACAACTCGATTAAATTTTGTCTCAATATCATCCAAGTATCGAGAACAAAAGGTAAGACACTCCTCAGTCAAATAGCCTTCAGCAATAGAGCCTTCTGTTTGAGCTTTATTTCTCACATATGATTTCAAATGCCCAATATATCTGTGAAATTAAATAAACATAATTATGCATTTAATTAAGTACCAAAAATTGTTTACTTAACTGAAAAACACATAAATAAAGTACCTCTCAATTGGATTCATCCATCGAAAATGAACAGGGCCTCCTAATTTAGCTTCCTCAACCAAATGCACAGTTAAATGCATCATTATAGTAAAAAATGACGGAGGAAAGATCATCTCCATTGCACAAAGGTTCAATAAAAACCTCTCCTAGAGGTTGTCAAGCTGAAATGGACATAGAGATTTCTCACATAGTTGTCTGAAAAATGTGTAGAATTGGAGTACAACAACAGTAATTTTTTCAGGTAATAATGTATGCAATGCCAATGGTAGTAACTGTTGTAACAAAATATGTGAATTTTGACATTTCAATCCAAGTAACTTACGATTATTCAAGTCAAAACACCTCGAGATGTTACTTGAATACCCATCAGATACCTTAACATTCTTTAAAATTCAAAGGAATGTATCTTTATCCCTATTTTTCATTGAAAAAATTGTCAGAGGATACTTTTAATTCTCATCTGGCCAAAGATCGCATTTTATGTTCATTTATTATAAGTCTTTACAGGCATTGAGATGATCCTTCGACTTTCCATGATCATTAAGAAATGTGAAAACCAAATTGTCATAGACATTATTCTCAATATGTATCACATCAAGATTATGCCACAATAAATTAAATTCCCAATACGGATGTTTGAAGAATATACTTTTTTTCTTCCATTGTTGCGTTCCAATTTCGCTTGACGATGCACTTCAGACCCATTTTCTGCTATCATTCAAATGATGAACCTTCCCAAATTCTATTTCAACATTTTCAAGTTGTGTCAGTATTTCAGAACTAGTTAACAACTTTGGAGGTGGTCTACGATCAATGGAACCATTAAATTTTGATCTGTTTAGCCGAAATATATGAGATGCATCGAGAAATATTTGATGACACAAGAAGTACCATTTTCTACAGTGAGGTAGCCATTTGGTCTCAAAATAAATGTTACAAACGGGAAAAGCCAAACCCATGTAGGTGTTCTAAACAGATAAATTTCCAAGCCCAGGGAAATTACTAATGGTCAACATTAAAGCAACATGCATTTTGAACATTGTTTTAGAAGAAGCATCATATGTCTCAACACTAATGCTCCATAACTCCTATAATTACTCAATCCAAGGATGCAAGTATACATCAATATCATTTCCAAGCATTTGTTTTCCAGGAATAATCATCGAAAGGATAAAAGATGTTTGTTGCATATACATCCACGGAGGCAGATTATAAGGGATCAAAACAACTGGCCAAATGCTATAACTAGTACTCAAAGTCCCAAATGGGTTGAATCCATCGGCATCCAATCCCAATCGAACATTAATAGGATTAGCTGAGAAATATAGATGTAATGAATCAAATGTCTTCCACGATTGGGAATCTCATGGATGTCTCATTAACCCATCATTGTAATTATCTACAGAATGACACTTCATGTATTCAGCGGTTTTCGATGACATGAATAATATTTGAATCAAGGCTTCAAAGGAAAGTAACACAAAACCTTTGCAGGTGTGTTCCTTTTCTTCTTCACTATGAAATTATGTTCATTCAGACTTCCAACATCACCCTTTTCTTTCCATCTCGAATAAGAACATTTCTTTCAATTCTGTCTACCTGAATCCTCTCCCCCATAAAGCAAACAATCATTGGGACATGCATTTATTTTTTTATAATTCAGACCAAGCTTGTTAACAACTTTTTTCATATCATAAAAAGATTCTGGGATTTTTGATTCAGGAAATGTATCACAAATCAATTCCAATATCATGGACATTGACTTATTTGTAATTCCACATAGACATTTGATATGGTGCAACTTCAGCAGAAATGAAAGCTTTGAATATTTCAAAAACCCACTATACAACTCTTGGTTTCCATCGCCAACTAAATCATGAAACACATTTTCCTTAGTGAAGTTTTATCTTACATTTGGCTCCATAGAATCAAGAAGAGGATCCAATGATATGTTACAATCTTGATCTGCCCGTGTTACAGTCTCAAAAATATCACTTACGTTTCAATTTGTAGCACCCTCTTCTGGTTGTTCTGATATGTTTTGATGCAGATAGTGGTGTCTTGCAGTGCCGAATGCATCATTTATGAGGTTTTGAATTTCATTTTCTATTGTCGACGAACTTGGGACCCCATTCTATGGATTAACATCAGTGCTCAATCTTTCTGTAATGTTTGATTCTCCATGCCAAATCCAACACAAATATTGACCAGGGAATTGCTTCAGTATTAAATGTTCATAAACTTCATCTCTCTTCAACCATGTTCTAAATTTACATTTAGGACATGTACATTTTATTCTCCATTCAACGGATCGATTAGAAAGTGAAAAATCTAAAAACCCATTCAATCCCTTAACATAATGAGGTGTGTTCCTCGGTAATGTGATCCAACTTTTATCTATGTATATCACAATGTGCCTACACAATAATAAAAAATTAAAACACATAGTTACTACTAAATAGAGAAAGAGATTCATATATACGATAATATAAGATTACAAAAACATAATATAATAAATATGAGCCCCTAAGTTAGATATGAACCCTCTAGTTTTTGGGATAGGGGAAGTTTCTTTGGTAAAGAGAAACAGTGTGATAACAACATGGTAGCTACTTTACCATGAAAACCAAAGCACATTGTTAATTTGGAATAACCCAAACCTAAGTTCCCTATAAATTCTTCATATAAAACTCTAATATCGAATAAATCTATTATAAATTATGTTTAGGGAAAACCTTATGATGATTAAAAAACTCAACACATTATTAATTTGGAGTGACAAGAACCACGTGAGGGATGGTAGTCTAGCGGCATGATAAGTGGTGGTGTTCATGGAAATGCATGATGAAATAACTTGGGAGATTAGGTTTTGAGGTTCTACGAACCTTGTTTGGATTGAATTCCTAGACCTCTCTTTGGTGTATTCACATAGAAAAGAGTGGTGGTGTGACTTGAGGGTGATTTGAATCATATATGTGTTAGTGCTCATGAGTGGAGAATTATGGTTAAATGGGACGATCAAGGATCTGACCATGGAGTTGAACTAAGAGTCAGATTCAGAATTCGGTGTGAGCATTGAACATTTTTGTTATTCCTTGAAGTGTCCCAATATTTATTGGGAGATATGATCCATGGGGTGGATGTGATAATAAACTACTTGTTATTAAACTAAAGGAAGAACTGATTAAATCCAAAAAATGCATGAAATATGTGATGTAATAATTATTTCAAGTCTCATTTAATATAAAATATGATCAAAATGTGTCATGGCTGATCATGAATTAGAAAGTGGTGTTAATAAACCACTTTTTTTCTTCAAAAGTTGATCTAGAAATTTCATGCTGAAGTAAAGTCACTTGTTGAATATAGAAATACATAAAAAGGGATTATTCTAGAATAAAAATAGGTTTCCAAGTCTTAACTAAGAGAATTAATGATGTCATATTGAATCTGGTTTATAACAAGGGATAACAAGCTCTGGATTTAGTAGAATTATAGCACTAATAAGAAGAAAAATTTAGAGGAAGTAGTTATTACCATACTATCATTAGTTTGGTTTCAGTGTGATTGGAAAGTTGTTATTGACATGATAAATCTAATTTTGAAGTTATATTGATATTGTGCAATTTGATTAATGTGGATGACAAAGACACCACTTATGGTTCTATTCCCTAGGTATCTCACCCCTACCTAGGGGATAAATGTCTGTCAAGGGCCACATTCCCAACTCATAAGGTTTTAGAACCTATCATTATCCATATAGTCCATATTGATTGCTCATCAAGCAAAGGAATCTAACTTGGTTCCATACTGGGTCATTCATATGTTCTCATAGATTATTATACCATAGATGACCATTACCACACCATCCCATAGCCTCGCCCCAAGAAATTTCTTTAGGAGAGAATAAATTACCTAAAACAAGACCATTATAGATAACTTGAACCATAAATACACGATGAACACCCTATTGGGGTTTTAATTTCCCTATAGTTAAGCCTCTAACATATATAACATAGCCATCAATGGTTGTATAATCAATGCATCATACTAAAGGGAATTATATGAACCCAACATGAATCTATATCCTCATGTATCATAAGGTAAATAACTCATGGATCCTATTCATGTCACATACCCACCTACATGAAATTTCAATCCACAAAATAAATGCATAACCATATCCTATAGTAATATTATTCATAAACTACCTTGACCATAGAGTTATCCCCTTAAGAAATCTCATTCCATCCTCATCAAAGCCATCTCTAGGAACCAACACTATCTCAATCCCCTAACTCGTAAAATTACAACATATATTATAAAGAAATAATAATTAATTAATAGAATTAATCCATATTAATCCAATTAGTCATACTTTAGGGACATCTCATCAATTATGTATCCTCACTGTAACTTCAAGCAATGGGGTATAGATCACTCTTAGAACACATATGAGCTCATTTCTAAACAAAACCCAAATATATGAAGTCAATCCATTAAATGAATTCATCCATATTTGATGATAAACCAAAAAAATTATGGAAATGACTCAACAATAATGAAACTACATAAAACCTTATGCATTTTTCCTCCACAAGATTCCTCTAACCATTACACACAAAAAATCCACCGTAACAGGATGATCCCACCAACGGTAGGGGAGGGGAGCATACCTAGGGTATGAAATCTATGGGGTTGGGGGAGAAGCCGGCGTCATGAGTGTCGGGGGGAGAAGTGGGGACAGTAGTGACCGACGGTGAGGTCACCGGTGGCATGGGAGGGCAGTAGAGGGGACTAGATCGAGCTAGGGTTCGCGATCGTTGGGGTGAGAAGCCTCGCGGGGTCGGGGTTGGCTCGGGTGGGGGGGGGAGTGTCTTCGATGTAAAAAATTAAATGGGTATCATGGAGGTTTTTAATAAACCGCCGCTAAATCTTTTTAATGAAAGGTTTAGTGGAGATTTTGTAAACCGCCGCTACAAAACCACCGCTAAAGGTGTTTTATGTTGTAGTGGGATGTGGATCAAGAGGGATAAGGGGTTCTACTAAATGGTTTATTCTTGGTGGATAATTAAGTTGTCAGAATTGCACAAGAGGTTGTTCAGATTGAATTTTTGGGGATTTAAACTCATTATATGTTGGAATTTTTTGTGTATTATAGGAGTAAAACATTGTGATTTAGTAGGTTTTTGATAAACCCACAAGTAGAAATTAGTATGGTCATTGTACATCACACATGGGGTTGGGTTAATTAAATAAGATTAAACAACTTAATCACTTACTGGTTTTATACCAACACACCATAATACTAATCACATATACACTTTGAGGATAAAATTTATGAGCACTCTGAGGTAAAGGTTCATATTATCACTTGAATTATGTGGCCTTAAAATTCAACAAGGATGAAGAAGTTTTAAAAACATGAAATAAAAATATCAATTAAAAGAAGTAATTAGACATTAATGGGTTGATAAATAACATCCAATACAACCTCTTTCTACTTCCTTATATCAAACCATAAGTGGGTTAGACCTCCATTGATGATATTGTTTCAATGGAATCAGGAATTAGACCCACGAGGGAGGAAATGGAGAAGTAAAAAATAAAACAGTGAAATAACAATCACTCCATCATTGTATGATAATTTCAAAATGTTTGGTGTGAATAAATTCACACCATGATCCAACGATATAAATGTGATATGAATAATAACATAATAAGAGGAGAAGAAGAACTTTTATTAAGAAACTAAGATGAATTAGAATGACTTACATGTGAAAGACAAATTTGAGACAACAAACATGCATCATAAAATTATAGTGAAAGAAAGCACCAAAGATGAATAAATCATCCCAAACCACTAGATTAAATAGGAATTTTAAAAGCCTTGGGTCGAGGATCCAATATTGAAAGTCATACCACTTGATTATGGTAGGATTAGGATGGTGGAAAGCTTGTGGAACATAGACTTTTCTACCCTTGATCCAAAGTGGATGGTATCTTGCATCCACTGAACATACACGTCGAAATGTACTTTTATATGGTTTAATTAGAGTGTAAAATAGAAGAATAAAATGGGTTTTAAGATGTATCCTAATAGCCTGTAAAATTTCATCCCAAATGGAAATTTGGTTTGGAAGATATTATCGAAATGGTGAGCTATTTTTCTGGGCCGTAGAATCTGGCTCAGAATTTTATCTCCAAATTGGGCAGCCTGGAACTCCATTAAAAAATCCAAATTAGCTCTTGTCACTGTTGGATGAAATGTTCTCCATGATGTCCTCTATATTAAGTTAAATTTTGAGAATAATTGGACTTGTATATTGGACTCTAAAGTTTCTTTATTGGGCTGATGTCCAGTTTACTTTTCCCAAAATGTTGTTGGTTCAAGGCCAACTTTGGTGGTCTTCTAATGTGAATCTTTGAGTGATACAAAATTATGAATTATTCCTTATATCATGGGAGGACTGATAATTAAATATGAAATTAAAATCATGGCCATTTTGTGTTTTAGTATGTATTTAAATATGTACCAAGTAATAGTACACTTTAACAAAGAATTACAATCATAATGTGAAATAATGTTCAAAGTGTACAATGCACTAAAATGGTGTTTATGAATAATTAATCCCATGAATATTATAAATATTTACAATGAATACTTTCCTATTTCAGTGGATAATCAATATAGTTAGCTCTACACAATTATATATCTATAGATCATATAGCAAGAATATCTAGATATAATCAATCCAAGACACATAGTTTAGAGGTAAGTCATAACAACAGTATACCAACATTAGGGATTCAGTTCGAAGATTCCATGATGCACTCATCCAGGATAATACTCTCCTGAGTCTGATAACACCGTTAACATCTATCCAAGAATTACTATTCATAGGAACTATCATGAGCGAGATACACTGATAGATCTGAAGAGAAAGATACGATACAACATATGAGGATCACATCCAGATCCATGGGTTGATACCAATAACTCTATCTAGATCAACATGCTAAGTAGAGGATCGACGCCCAGTGAATTTGTTCATGTCAATACCATGGAATCTACCAAGGGAATGAAGAATGAATAGATTATGTTGATCCAGGCATCTTGGGGGGGGGTGGGCTTCCAAAAACTCTATCTAGGAAGTCCTTCTGAAGGGATCATACTCAAATGAGTAGGAAATGATATGCATCAACCTTCAGGGAAACAATCAGGGGTACGGACCCTAATGAAACTTATAAAAGATACGATATAAAAGAGATTCATGCAATGTAGAAAAGGTTACTCAACACTTAATAGGGTCACATACTGTGTCCCTTAACCCTGGGTACTACCCATGTACAATGGCACATGTCATTGGAACATGTCGTGTAGAATATGGGTACACGCCGTGTAGAAGGGTCACATGCCATGTACTTACATCAAATGTCCCCCCATGTACTATAGTCATGTGTCAGTACATGGTGACAACCTGTGTGTCTTTTCTCGTGTACCAGCACATGGGGTAGCCCATGTACTTGGTCCAGGCCAAGTCGTGTGGTGGGGTACATGCTGTGTAGGCAACCCATGTACTCCACCCCATTTATGTGTATATTTCAAGATACATGAAAAGTATATAGTAAGGTCCTACACACCATGTGATTGGGTCACACACCATGTGAAATTTAACTAACTCTTGAAACCTTAGCCGCCACTTAGTGGGGGCCACACGTTTTGTAACCTCGGGTTACACACCGTGTTTATCCAAATTTCCCAAAATCCCACAATATTCCTCAATGTACCTTGGAAGATGACTTGGATATCATTTCATTGATCATTTCACCTTGAAACTCTAGATACTAGGTCACTTCATCACCCTAACACTGAATCGAGGTGTTTTGATCCATCAATCGGCTCAGAAAACCACTTTAAATCCATCTGATGAAAACCTACCAAAGAATGATATCTCCCGAATTGCTTCAATTTTTCCATCGCCATTTCCATATAATCTCTGTTAGGTCATCCTGATGTTGGATATTCAATTTAGTATCATTAAACCAAGAAAAATAAGTCTCAATGATCATTTTTTAATAACCCACAAAGAATGAAAAACACATAGAATAAAATGGGAGAGAAAATATTCACATGGAACAAAGCCGAGGAACGAACCTTGACCGTTTTTTGTTATGGACTCGATCCTTTCCTGTAAGAACAATCAACAACAAAATCATTATAATAATCAACCACATAAATCCTATAATTAAAACCCATCCTGTAAGAATGATCAAACTGCGGATCAACCTATTTGTTGGTTGGTCCATGTTCATCATTGAATCTAAGAACGGGGAAAAAGAAGTCAAAAAAACATGAACTACCTAGGAATTAGATCATTTACTGTTGAATAATGATTACCATTGGCAATATATCAAGAACGATCTCTGATACCAGTCTCGTCATCGTCCACCGAGAGAATTCTCTAGCGATTCTCTCCAGATCCTCCATGGAACTTTCAAGATTATAAGTATAACCAAAGGTCCCTACTTACCTATTTATTTATAATAAACAGTGTCAATACATCACTACATTGATGCAATGTTAAAATAAATTAAATCTTCAATTTATTTTATTCATTAAAACGTCCGAAAACTACTTTTCATAGCCGACCCACATCAGACGATGTTAGGTCTCGCCTAGGGTAAAGCCACTTCTCTGAACAGAATAGTGTACTTAGATTTCTAATCTGGGAAATTGTTTAGAAGTTATTCCATTTTTTTAAGAAAAATGTGTAAAAATGCTAATTAATATTTTAATATTATTCAAACATTTATTCTAGACACACCAGACTTCATAATTGCACACTGTCTCAGTTCCTGATCTTAAATTAATTCCATATAATATTTAAAAATAATACACAGAAAATCCATGACATTACACTATTTTTGATATTTAGACCCTTTGTATATTAATATATTTATATCAGGGTTTTTCTTTGGAGTTCATACGATGTTACATGTGATGCAGGATCCCAAAATTGATTTTTAAAAAATATTAAATATATTAAATTTCACACATGAAATTTTTTATAATAAATAGTTTTCTCATTGATCAGTTTCTTGAATAGAAAAAATGAGCCTGTGATTAAATCCAAAATATGGGATTTACTCTAGGTGAAACATAAGTTTCATACTCACCGGGTTTCAAGACGGTGGATTATCATGGAAAAATTAAAATTAATAAAATTAATTATTTAATTTTACTTGTTTTAATTGTTTAACCTAATAGGTAACCCTATATAATATCTTCTATACAATCTTCATGGTTAGCCACATAACCCTAGGATATTGAGAGATAGATGAGACTTCAACATGGGGAAGGACCTTCAACGATCGAACGATGGAGGAATAAAGGATCAATGTTGATTGTTCATGGGGTACTTGTGGAATGAAAGGCTAACCTGGTGGATTCTTCAACAACATTGATAGAGAATGGGTTCTTCACCAATGATATATCTGTTCTTGAGGTAGGTCTTTTTATTTATGGATTTTCACCCAGTTATTCTTTAATTCTAGCACAGATTAATATATATGCTATCAATCACAATATTCTTCCACATATTAGAATTATCAGTATATTTATATTTTGAATTTAAATTATTATGATAAATTATTATTTATTCCTCAGTTTTTTGTAATGATGATCATTGGCCAATGATGTTTCTCACTTTAATATTTCATTGGGTTTTCCAATTTTTCTTCAAGTTCTTAGTTGTTAGACCCATTCCACATGGCGGTTCAACTATTTTTGGCATAGTTTGAATCGTGATTAAACCCATCAATTCATATTGGTGTTTATGTGGATGGAAAATTTGATCAAAGGGTGAAGATATTCAAGGAATTTTGGAAAAAACAAGATCAATAGATAGACTGAGTTCTGTTTTTCCAAGTTTGCGTGTACATGAACGATGGTATTGAATGAAGATTTCTATTCCAGTGATGTTAAGGATAGAACTCAACTTTTGATGGTGGTAGATCCACGATTGTATTATTTGGAGACATATTCATTGAGATTCATGATGTGATCTGTGAACAATTGAAGATCCGAGGGACCAGACTTTACTTTATATAAAAAACACAACTACATTTCATGTGTTCCAATAGAACACAAATTGTGTAGTCAACTTTCTATGGTGTCTAGGGTTTCCAGTTGAGTAAAATATCACATAACTATGAGGTGGACCCATACATTGTGTGACCTTACCTAGACAGTCGATACGTGTATTGGGAGTAAACCCCTAGGACCCAAGGTAGTCACACACACTATGTTTATGGTGTCACACACCATGTACATTAACCTCTACATGTTGAGTGGAGGATAAATACAAGAGTTTTCTTAGACTTGGGAGTACACCCTGTGTAAACCAATGGACTCATCATGTACTTCTCTTAAAAGGTTCTAACACCATAATCTCTTTTTTATGACTCAAATTTGTGCTTGTTAGTACTCAATTATGAGAATTTTTCTATATAGAACATGATGGTGGCTATTGTTTCTACACCCGAGATATGATATGAGGCAATAGGAGTAGTAGGATTATATCAGTGATGATTGGCCTTTTATAGGGCTCATGTGTGATCATCAAAGTGATGTTGGGGTCATTAATCCCCTGAATGATTTTTTTTCTAGGGAGTGGGTACCCCATATCATATGTATTGGTACATTCAGTACTCTCCCAAATTACTAGGGAATGTGTCCTATTTATTTTAATTTTTTACTCCCCCTTAATGGAGATCTAATAGAGAGTGAGTCCTCCTCGGATTTAGTACTTGCTCAACCAAGGAATCCTCCAATGAGGTGCATGTCCTCTATTATATTCTGGTGAGGTTAGGTTAGGATAATGGCATTGGGACAACAATATATACTGGAGAAATGAACAAAATCATCCTTTTTATATGTATGTGAAGATCATGATTTCCCTCTCTTTGATCAAGACTTCATTATGAGCATATCTACGATGACTCTATTTTCCCTCTTGTCACGCGGGTTGAGCTGATTGTCCTCTTGTTGTTGGTCCCTACATGTTATTATGTGTGTCTAAATGGGTATGTATATACTTACCCCTATATGGTATTTACCTTTATGTGTTGTTTCTTATACAAACGACATGTAGTTTGGTCAAACTTTACTTATAACATCCTGGATGAAAGGTACACCATATTTTATATTGAAAAGTATGTTTCTCAGGTTCATAGGGAATCAAGAATATTTCTTATGTTTTTCAGCATATCATAGGATGGTAATACCTACAAGGAATATTTATAGTGAAAAATGTTAATTTATGATGTATAGTGGTTATGGGGCACAAGCTGTGAAAGTAATTTTCAACGTAAGTCTAATTATTCCAAAATCCCAATTTTTAAGTTATAAATATATCACCCAGAATTTATTTTTAAATGAGTTGATATATTTTTTCAGTGTATATGATTCATGGTAGATTTACACTATAAATTTCTAGTTTACGACATAAACCATTTATTCCATGTAGGTTTTATGTGCTACAATCCTGAATCCTAATCCATTTGGATTTTTACTCCCTGCTTCAATCCGTAAGCCCCTCTAGGCGATTTTGAGGGCTTCCTCCTATTCCAGATTTATTTTTTTGGAACTCAATCTCCATGGTGGTTGTGTTTTTCTTATATTGATAATTTACCTTTCTTCTTATTCATTTACATTGGTTTGGGTTGTGGCATCGGGATGCATTCATGGATCATTTGATCATGTGATGATGATTCTTGTTTGTTCCTTCTCGATATATTGTGCAATACTCTTCTAGGGCCCGATCTTTTCTTTGGTCATGGTGCAACATGTTTAGTACTCAAGTTATATGTGACCTAACCACTTTCCAACCCTTATTGTTTTGGAATATGATTCTATGATTTTTGAATCATTGATAGGCCCTCCATTTTTTTTGTTCCTTACAATGGTTGGGAATCCCATCACTTTTGGTGTAAAAGATGAGTTGAGGTGTGTGGTTCAATATCTATCCTATGATATGTGATTTATTGTTTACTATTATTTTATTAATTTTTTTTCTAAATTAATTTGAATGATTTATTGATTTTTGTGTGTGTTTGAAAACTAGTTTTTGAGAAAATATGGCTTTCATCTTGTTTTGGTAAAAGAAAAGGGTATTTTCAAAGTACTGTTAAATGGATTTATGAAATGGTTTTCAATGAATGGTTTTAATGAAATGATTTAGGAAATTAAATACATGGGAAGCCTTGTGTACTAATGGTGTAAGGTGTAGCTTGGGGCCATTTTCCATTTTATTATTGGGATGTTTACTCATGGTGTGTTACTCTACTCCCTTGGACCATTGTTTTAGGGAATTAGTATTGAAATTGTTGAGGGGGGGGGGGTTCACTCATGGGGCGTTACTTTTCTCCTTAGGTATGTTTTCTAAGGAATTTATTTCAAACTAGTCATTTATTATGGTATGAGTAGTCTGCTATCCTAGACTGTAGTGATTCTTAGCATGAATTACCGGTGATTTGGTTTGTACTATTTTGGATTTGATTACCTTATTTAAAAAATGTAATATGAATTTAACTATTTTAACTAACAAGTTTTAAAATTATGGAAAATGAGTATTTATTTACCTTGTTTTTGAGATAAAAACTATTTAACTGCTTATCATGTAATGTTTTTCTATAAAGTTTTCATGTTGATATTATTGTATAGATACTTGATATAGAACACCCGGTTGGGACCCCACTAAGGCTGCTTAGAACATACCCTACACACCCCTTTAGTAGTTTTTACACCCTATTATGTCTTTTGATGCAAGAAAAGGAAAGGTTCCATAGTGAGGCAGTGAGGTTCATGTTAGCTAGGTTTGAGTATCTGGTGGGGATATGGTGGGTATTTTTCCATGTATCACATGGAGTAGTGGTTTTTGGTTTTGGTTATCCTTTCATTTTTTTTGAAAACGAAACTTTGGGTTTTTATCAGCTATTTTAGAGTTGTATCCCTTCAAAATTTTCACTTTGGTTATGGAATATATTTCTTTTATATTTTCTTCCACTATTTATTCTCACTATGTATATGTTCCATGTATCTTGTTTTATGTTGGAAAAAATTGTTCCCTTTGTTTTTTGTTTGACGATAGTGTCCTAGTCTCTAGCCCATGGGGATTGGAAATGACCTTCATGTCTTTCTATATTTTTGTTCAGATCCTAGATAGATGGGTTATCTAGGTCAGGATGTGACAATTTTTTATCAAAGAATGGTTACGCTCAATCTTGATATGTTGGTAGACAAGATTTAGGATTTTTGGGTCTTAAGGGGTAGGTTGCGGTGAGTTCCTAGCCATCTCTTTTTGTATCGAGCCTCAAGTTACCATGGGACATTGAGATGTTTGTATGTTGTGCTGGGTTTTGATCTTAATCTTAGTTTATTCTTATTAGATTTTTCATTTGAAATGTTATTATTATGTTGTCTAATCATCATCTTCTATTTTTGGTGTATAACAGTATGCCTCTGAGATGTCTTCCATGGGTTCTACAGGAGGGTGAAACAGATGCTCCTCAAAGGAATCCTCCGTTGGATTAGAATTTTATAGAGTCTATCATGCAGACACTTTTTTCAAAAGACAAACCTGTTCCTTTTGTTCAAAACCCATTCACCAAAGTATAATCAAGAGTTGGAGGAGACAAATACTAATCATGTGAGTTCTAACATGAGAAACCACTATACTTTAAGGGTTTGAATGAGCCCTAATAAGATAAGTACTAAATGGAAAAAATGAATCGGTTTTATGAATTCTTGGATACAATTAAGGCTATTAAGGTGAAGCATGTGATATTCAAGCTCAAGGGCCCCAACAAGTGATGGTGGGATTCCATGCTATAGGAAGATCAGCACATGGGATTCGATTGGAAGGGTTTCAAGACCCTCTTATTTTATAAGTTCTTCCTAGGGTATCTAATGACGGAGAAGTATCTAGATTTACTCTATATGAAGTAGGGAGAGCATTCAGTATCGGAGTATATCAATCAGTTTGAAAAGATGGTTCATTTTTCTCTATAGGCAATAAAGAATGATCAGCTAAAAGCTCAGAAGTACCTCTAGTTTTTTTTAACTGGATATCTGATTGCAAGTGTACATGATAAAGTTTTCTACCAATGTTGACATAGTTAATAGGGCTATGAAGAAAAATATGAACATGGCCGGAAATATTGTCTATACCTTCCCTTATCTTCCACCTAGTGTAAGCTTCAATGGAACACAAGGAGGGAAGAGGAAGTGTCATAATCATCGCAAGAGTAGTGGGGGTGGTTCTTAGTAGTGGGCCTCCTCTACACTATCTAAGGTAGCTAGCAGTGTGCCCATTACTTTCTACCAGTGTGAAAAGGTCAGCCACACATGATGTTTTTATTCCTCACCCCCAAAGGTGTGCAATTCTTGTGGCTGCTATGTCCATATATAGTGGTTTTTCCATTCAATGTCTACACCTTAATAGGGATAGGGATATTTGGCTCCAAGGCTACTATGGAACAATCAAAATCTTCAAAGTCCACATGGATTTATCCATAGAACTCAAGATTTAATTAGCTTTATATAGTGGATGAGTTCCCAGTAGAAGTTGATACAGGATCAGTGACTTTAAGAGTTACCATTTTTATTACATATTCTATAGCTATTGCTTTATTTGATATAGGTGTCTCACACTCATTTATATCTAACAATTTTTTTGATGTGCTAAAAATTACAATAGTGATCATGTCCTTTGTTATGTATTTTGAGGAACCTCTTGTAAATAGGATAAAGAAAGGGTTTCGGTGCCTATCTTATTCTCAATCGATAGATGATGCAAAGTTAGTTTAGGATTTTCTGGTTCTCGATCTGTATTTGTTTGAATTCACTATCTGGATGGATTGTCCTATTTCTCATCATGCTGAGATTTATTGTTATCATTATCATGTTTAGTTTCTTGTTGCCAATGGGAGATATTGGGTCCTTATAGTAGAGTGGGATATAATGTTTAGTCATGCATGAAATCCTATCCTAGATCTTAAGAGTTTCTCTATGACATTGTAGTTGAGCTTGATAACAATTCCTATTTTAGTGATCTTCCCATAGTTGTCTTGGAATTCCATGATTTATTCTTAGATGAATTATTTGATCTTCCTCTAGAGAGGTAGGAATAGTTTTTTATTGATATAGTGTTAGGTACACATCTAATCCTGATACCCTCATATATCATGACATCAACAGAGCTGAAATAGTTCAATATTTAGTTGAATGATCAGGTAGATAAAGATTTTCTTCTCCTTAGTGTTTTTACATGGGAAAACCCCATGCTCTTTACTAATAAGGATGATGGTTCACTTCATTTGTGTGTGGACTATCAAAATTTCAACCAATATATATTTAATAATAAGTATACTTTTCCTCATGTGAATGATTTTTTTGATTAGTTAAAAGGGGAAAAGTGGTTTTTAAAGATTAATCTTTGGTCGAGTTATCATCATCTCAGGGTTCAGAAGTCTAATATATTGAATAAAACTTTTATGAGTATGTATAGACATTATGAATATCTTGTGATATATTTTGGTCTAACTAATTCTCCTAATGTTTTTATGGATTTGATGAATAGAATATTCCATCTATATCTCAACGCCTTTGTTGTGGTGTTCATAGACAAAAACTTGGTTTACTCAAGATCTGAGTGTGATCACGAGCACCATCTAAATATAGTTTTTGAAATCTTAAGGAGCCACCATATATATGGAATTATTTTGAAATGAAATTTATCGATTCAAGAAGTGAAGTTAATGGGGAAAATGATTTATGAGTATGGATTATCAGTCGATCCTAAGAAGGTAAAGTTTTTCTAGTCATGGGAGGATCCATAGATTATCTTTGAGATTTGGAGTTTCTTAGGTATTACTAGATACTATCGGAATTTTATCAAGGATTTATTTAATTTTGGGTCACATTTTACTTCTATTAATAGGAAGGAGGTAAAATTAATATGGGATGCAAATTGTTAAACTTATTTCATTGAGTTTAGAAGACTTCAGGCATCAACACTTATTCTAATCTTACCTGATCCTAGTAAGTAGTATATGGATTACTGTGATGTTTCTAGTATTGGTTTCAGTTTCATGATTATGTCGTACAATCATGTGGTAGACTATGTATCTCTTAAACTTTTTATGCATGATAATAATTATCTTACTTATGATTTAGAGCTTATCATGGTTATGAATGTGCTTAGGTGTTGGTGGAATCTTCTTTTTGGGGAGAGATTTATAGCCTTTTCTGAACATAAGAAACTGATTTGTATATTTTATTTGGTAGAATTTAATCTCAGAAAGAGACCTTTAGATGTTTGATTTGAATAATTCCTACACCTTGAGGAAGGGAAATTTCATTGAGAGTTCTCTCAGCTAGATAATGTCAACGCATGCTATCTCAGAATTGAATAAAGAGTGAAAACTTATGGGATTATTCACTCAATTTCACCAGGATACTCAGGAGGATGATTATGGAGTGGTTATGACCAGTGTTCAGTTATTTTCATTACTCCTTTAGTATATTCTATAAATTCATTAGTAGGATTATGAGTTCATAGGAATTATAGAAACCCTTGATAATGGGGAGACCATTTCTGGTTGGTCTCTCCCTTCTAATGATATTCTCTACATGTGGAATTGGTTTCTTATCCTAGAATATATGAGTAGTTTAGTTTTTTTATAATATAATTATTCATGGTCCATTCATATGATAACTAAACATATGTATTATGAAATGATATAGAGAATCTGGTGGCTAAGTATGAAGTGTTACATTACTGATTCTGTTTCCCACTATTACACCAGTCAACAGATAAATGCAGAGCATATAAAACATTATGGTTTTGTCCAGAATATTCTATTACAATTTGTAAATGGGATGAGGTGTCCATGGGAATTGTTGTTGGATTACCATAGACTCCCCAAAGGAATAATTCTATTTGTTTTTTGGTTGATCAGTTAATGAAATCTTGTCATTATATTTTGATCCGGGACACTGCTATGATTGAAGATCTTGGTAAGATATATGCGAATGAGATCATGAGGTTACATGGGGGTCCCTATTCCATTGTTTTAAATAGGTATCCTAGCTTTACATTCAAGTTCTAGAAGAGTCTCCAAGAGTTGATAGGGACTTATGTTAGGTTGAGTATGGATTACCATCTATAGAAAGATGACTAGGCTAAGCATGCTCTTCAGATCTTAGAGGATATAACCCATGTCGGTGTCTTTGATTTCATTGGATTGTTGGATATCCATATGTGGATGGTTCAGGTTCCTTAAAAAAATAATCCCTAGTTTTTTTTCAGAATTGAACCCTTTGAGGCCTTGTATGGTTATCCATTCAGATCACCTATTTGTTGGGTGGAGGTTGGAAAAGCCTCTCATGTGGGACTAAGTCTCATTCAGGAGATGTAAATGAGGATCCATAATATACGACGATATCTAGTTATAGTGTAAAGTTGGATGAAATCAAATGAAAATCATCGATTCCTTACTTTGGATTTTCTGATTGGTGATCTAGTTTTCTTGAAATTTACTCGTCAGTTGGGTCACCATCAACTTGGGAAATAGGAGAATTTGGATATGAGATATATTGGAAAATTTAAGGTCATTGAGTGGCTTAGGAATTTTTCTTATCAATTAGAATTTTCATCTCATTTGATAGGTATCCATGATATTTTTCACATATCTCAACTAAGGAGGTATTATCCTGATCCCTGCATGTTCTAAGTTTTAAAGAGACTGAGTTGGAGCTAGATGCTTTTGTTATGAAGAAACCAATGGAGATTGTTGATTCTCAGGTAAAAGTCTTTCATGGGATGTCTATTACATCGGTCAGAGTGTTATGGTGATACAGATCGTATTCTCATGAGAATTGGGAGCATGATTCATCCGTGAGAGAGAAATTAACTCGCCTCTTTCTGGAGAACCCATCTCCCACATGAATTCCCAGGAATGGAATGTCTGATGGTGGTGAGATAGCAACATTTTGGATAAAAGGTACTCCCTATTTAACTTTTAAGTGTGTGTTTCTTGGGTTCAGAGGGAATCAAGAATGTTTTGGGAGTTTTCAATAGATCTTGAGTTAGGGATTCCTACAGGGCACATTTACAATGAAAATGGTTAATTTACGATATAGATGAGTCACAAGGAACATTTTATTAAACTGTTTTATAAAGTAAGTCCATTTATGCTATAAAAAAAATTTATATCATAAATATGTCTCCCTATATTTTTTTACCAAGATGATATGTTTTTCGGCATATATTCTTCATGGGATATTTATTCCATAAATATCTAGTTTACTAAATAAACCATTCATGCCTAGTGGGGTTTATGTGCTACAAGAAAAAATCTTAATCCATTAGGATTTTTGTCCCCACTTGGAACCTAGGATATTCTAGAAGATTTTGGGGGATTCCTCTACATTAAGATCATTTTTTGGGTGCTCGATATTCATAGTGGTTGAACTACATCTATCTTGGTTAGTAACCTTTAATTTTCTTCATTTCCATTGGTTTTTATTGTAGCATTGGGGTGAATTCATGGATTGGTTGATCATGTGATGATGATTCTTGTTTTATCCTTTAATATTCATTGTATGATCTTAATCTAAGGACTAGTTCTTTCTTTGTTCATGTGTGTGTGTTTCTTGAGGTATGTGTGACCTAACCTCTCCACCAACACTTATTACTGTGTAATATGATTATAAGATGTGGGAATCATTTATAGGACCTATTTTTATTGTACTAAATTCCTTATAGTTATTGGGGATCCCATTTCTTTTGGTGTGTGACCTAATTTATGGTGGGTGGTTCCATGTCTAGCCCATGTAGTGAGAAACATTGATTTATCTTATTTTATTAATTTTTTTCTAAATTCATTGGCATGATTTATTGATTTGTCTATCTATGAACAATGTTTTATGAGAAAATATGTTTTTCCCATTGTTTTTTGTAAAATAAGAGGGAATTTTGAAAGAATCATGAAATGAATTTCTGAAATAGTTTTCAAAACATGTTTTTGATAAAATGATTTGGGAAATATAGCCCATGGGAAGCCTTATGTACTTAGGTGAAAGGTTTATATTGGGGATATAATCCATTGTATTGTCAGTAAGTTCACTCATGGGGAATTCCAATACTCCCCAAGACTATTATTCTAGGAAATTTGTATTGAAATTATCAGAGGGTTCACTCATGGGATGTTCCTATGCTCCTTAGTCTTGAGTTATAAGGACTTGATTAAATACTAGTCATTGATTGTGTTATGAGTATCCTACTAGATGGACTAATAGTGTTCCTTAATGTGATTTAACTATGATTTGTTTTTTAATTTTTTGTATTTGATTTCCTACTTTGATAAATGTTATATGCTTTGAAATATTTTATCTAGTTAGTTTTAGTATTATGGAAATTACGGATTTATTTACAATGTTTTTTAGATAAAAACTATTTATCTACTTATCATTCCATTTTTGTTCTATAAATTGATCTTGTTTTGATTTTCATATAGAGAATTTATATGGAACACTTGGGTGAGACGACACTAATCTTGTTTAGCACAAACATTGAAACCCCCTTCAATGATGTGTGGACCTTGTTATGTATTTTGATACAGGAAATGATAATGTCTTGTAGTGATGTGGAAAGGATCATTTCAACTGGGTCTGGGTAGCTAATATTGATATTGTGGGTTTTCCCATGAATTAAATGGAGTATAGATTTTTGGTTTTGGTTTTCGTTTCTAGTTTTGTTGGATACGTACCTTTGTGTTTTTATCTACTATTTTAGAGTTGTTTTTTCTACTACTATTTCACTTTAGTTATGGAATATATTTCTTTTAGAGTTTTTCTACTATTTATTTCCATTGTGTATATTTTACATGTATCTTATTTTAGGTTGGATGAAAACATTCCCTCTATTTTTTGTTCAATACCCAGGTGCTAGTCACCATCCCATGGGGATTGGGAATGCCCTTTGTATCTTGCTGTATTTCGGTTCAAAACCTAGATATATGGGTTATCGGGGTTAGGATGTGGCATTAATAGACCCGGAGTAGGCATAGATTAGTTTCACTACTAGAATATGATATTGTGTGGTGGTTAGTTACGAATATTGTGAGTCAGTTACTACAGAAAAAAGGATATGTTGATGGTTTGGTACCATTGTTATATGCCCTCAAACCATTGGTATAACCTATACAAATAATTTTATGGAATTTTGGGTGATTTTCTATTGGGATCGAACAATACCAATGGTTTTGATGAATTTTAGGTATAGGTGATCTATAAAAATGGTTCACAAACCTTTGGTATAGATAATTTCATAAGAACTACCTTTACCAAAAGGTTTCTAGAACTGTTGATATAGGTTTTGTGAAAAAATAAATGGTGGAAACTTCTTAACCCAATACCTCTCTCTTATAACTGAAATACTTAACCACTGACCTATAAATTTTTTTATTATATAATTAGATATATATATATATATGTATGTATAAAAAATATAAATTTTAAATAATTCTATTTTATTATATATAATTATACAAAAATTGTTTTTCCTATACCAATAGTTTTCAAAAATAATTGGTATATGTTTAAGTAATTTCTAGAACTTATTCCAAAGATTTAGGAAAACTGTTTATATAAGTACCCAAATGAGACCTATACCAATTATTATCTAAAACCATTGCTATAGGTCCCATGCATTTTTGGAACCTATACCAATGATTTTATAAAATTGTTGGTACAAGTCCCTATTGGGTACCTATACTAATAGTTCTAAAAAACCATTGGTATAGGTCCATTAGTATAGAACCTATTTCTAGTTGTGGGTCTCTCTTTTCACCCACAACAATTTATTTAGGTTGGGTGAAATTTATTTTGTTGGTAATGTATTTTTCCTCTTTTTACAAGGCTTCGTTGTTGTACCCTAATGTTTACTTGGAGGTTGTTTCATGTATTTGTTCACACTCTAGTTATTTCATCTTTTAATATTTTCCATGCACTATTTTATGGTGACATGAGCATTTGTATAGGCACTAGAGCTTAAGGCTACCTATCATGTGAAATATTCCTACTCAGTACTAGTCACTAACCCCTGACTTATTGAAGGTGGTCTCTGGTTGTTACTCTCAGCTTAATACCAACCCAGGTGGGGCCTCGGTGGCCCAGGACATGAAATTATTTGAGAGGATACTTCACTACTTTATGTTTCTTAACCTTTTTTACCTAAATCATATTTAGTACTATTCTTCTCTAGAAAATTTATAGTGAAGTTTACAGTACTTCCACACTTTTAAGACCTAGGTGGATGCTTTACTTTATACATGCCCTTTCCTTTTTCAAACATTTTTTTAATTAAGATCCATAATTCTCTTATAGTCTTAATCTTATTCCCGAACACCAGATTCACATGAATCTCCCTCTTTATCTTCTTTATTTTTGGGTATTTTCATTTCCTTGAATATCATTTATTTTTTTCTTTCTTTTTAAATATTTATCCTTTCCATAACTCATCATTGAGGATTATATTTTAAAACTCATCACAATACTTCTTCCAGGGAAGATATATTTGAATCAAATATATCAGAGAAGTTCCTATTAATCTTCTTGGTGATAGTTAAACTTTAAAAATTATCTCCAATGCCCTTTATATGACTCACTACTTCAGTTACCCTTATAAAGTAGCCATCCATCGTATTATCATCATCTATTTGGTTTTATTCTAACATTTATCTCCAAATATAATGTTTGTATTCCTTAATATTCACATTGACTTCATTAATACTTTCATGTTAAAACCACATCTCATTGAATGTTTTTAATACCACAACCTTGGTGTAAAATTTATCAAAAAAGGATGAAAAGATATCATTATTGGCCTTCATATCCACTTATAAATTCCTCTTTTTAGTGAATTTCATGGGATCATATCTTCCAAGTGGGGTAAAATACACTATTAAAGAATTAATAATTTCTAGGCCCTATGATAAGAGATAAAGAATCATATTACTCTTCTATACATGAAACTTATTTCCATCAAAGATAAGAACACCTATAATGTTGACTGAATTAATGTTTTCCCTCTTAAATTTTAGTAAAGTTTGGATCATTTAAATGGAACCTAGTTTCCTTTAATACCAATTTTAGTTTCCTATTTCAATTATATAACTTAGAGGGGAGGTGGTGAATTAGTGATACCCTTGTCTTATGATTTTCTTCTCCTCTAGTTAACCTTTGTGTTTAGTTAATATCTTGATCCTCAAAAAATGTTTATCTCATCCTTAACAAGATATTTAAAGAAGTAAATGTAATAATACAAAAGAGATTTATAAGGCTAGGACAATTCATGGAATTCCTACTCCCTGCTATGATTGGTTATTCATCCCAATCATAAATTTTCCAAAATAAACACATGTGGTTACAATTTTATAGAATTACCATCGATCCTACAGTGCATGTTAAACAATACATAGTCTCCTACCATATTTATACATCATCCCACTATTTTTTACAATATCATACCATAAGATACTTATATTGCATCACATTGTCTTTAGTTCTTATGACTAGTATATCTTCTTGCTGGTTTGGAATGCCTCATCTACCATTGACTGGTTGCTTCCAACAAACTCGTGAGTAGGGATTCAATTGATTATATCTTCATAGAGTAATATCACATATTACTTGATATTATTATCAAATTTTTTTTATCATATTCCTTAGAATATTCTATGATATGAATATATCATAGGCCTTCTCATAATTATTCTTCTTTAACATACAAGTGCACTCCTTTATGAAACCAACTGTTTTCTTCTTTGATACACATATGATCTTTAATGGTAGTAGTATCAAATTATATTGTTTCCTATAACAAACAATCCTTATACTTCCAACATTATTATATTTTTATAATTATCATGAGTATTATTTCCCATATGTAAAATATGAAAAACTCCTTATTTTCTAGTCATAGTGATATCTTCTTATTCAAATTGATGGATATTTTCCAGTTTGAATTTTCTTTCTAAATCCCAGTTAATAATATTAATTTAATCCTCTAGTAGACTTGGGATATTTTTATATCTTTAAAATTATCCAAAAAAACCATGACATTATAATTATTTTAAATCTTCCTTTACATGTGTATGGAATCATGTAGCACTATGATGCCACACTACACGTGGCATGGAACTATATTCAAACTTTATCTTGAATCAAAAAATATTATTATGATGTTTATTTGAATGAATAATATTTCATAACATCATATGATTTCAACTACCTAAAACCCCATGATTTTTCTTGACAACTCATTTTTAAAGATTTGATAATGTATCAACTTTATAAGGTGAGGTTTACCTTACATTCCTTAGTATGGTGATCCTTCGTTTTCTAAATCCTTGGAAAATAAATATTTATAAGGATAGGTTTACCATATTCTCTTAGGGTTGAGTTACTACCTTTATCATATTTCAGGATGAACCTTTATCTTAATTTGGTGAGATTCATTTTACATTGCATATGCATCAACTCAAGGTTTTCTAAACTTTCCTCATGAAAACTATCATTCACATTATGATATTCTAAAACTAACGTTATATTACCAAATATCACCTTATGTTTCTTATAATTCAGTTTAGGTGATTAATTTATCACTTTTTAGAGTCCATCGTTCACCTTAAAAACTCCATCCCTTTTCTATTTTCTCACTTCATAAGGTATGTTTTACTTTATGCTTATACACAAAGTTCATTCCTTTTTTAGACTTCTTACAAATGATATGGATGACTCTTACAAGCTTATTAGACTTTAGAAATTTGTAAAATATAAAATCTAACTCCAAAATTTCATTATTATTTATATCAATCCGAACCCTCTTCAATAACCCTAGAATTACATCAAGGAATTCTTAACCACTTCAAAACATCATCCAAAGGTTCTATTCCACCCGATTCACCTATTTACATGTTTAGTGCACCACATAAGGTTCATATTCACTTAAAAAAAATCTTTTCTTACTTAATTATAGTTATTTAATATTCCATTTATCCAAATTTCATCAAAAATTAATTCAAACTATTTTAAATAGTCTATTTTTATCTAGAAACATTTTTCTTTGGTCTCTATGAAAATCAACTCTACAATGATCACATTTAATGGTTGCTAATTGAATCAGAATATAAAAGTTCTCTAAGTATCATATTAATCTTCCTTTTCCATTTATAATGGTATCATATTCATTTACTCTTCTTAGATAACTCAAAACAAATTGATAGTTTCGCTTCATAATGACAATCATCTTTAATAACACCAAAATAAATTCTCATATGGGTTCTTCCATCAACTAGTCATCTCTACCACTACTAAATATACCCTAATACCAACTTCATTATAAATATATAGCTTCACTAATATATTCCTCAACAATATTCCTACCATCATACACATCTTGGAACTTTATATAGTATGGTTCTTTTTTATCACCAATTTAGGAGAATAATGTACAAGATCTATAACTTTAACATATACTAACATATTTCCTTGATCAAATTCTGAAAATTATTTGGCCAATATCAGCCTCAACTCCTTTGGAAAATAGTATCCATTAAATATCAAATATAAACCCATTTAGTAAATGTATTTATAAATTAATATTCCTTTATTATCCTTTTTACTTTTCAAACTGGACCATCCAACAAATAAGATATGAACTCAACCTTTGAAATATTTGGAATATATAAGAATTAGAATATTGGAATGATTTTCTTCCACTATTCTTCTTTTAACTCTAGTCCAAGATCACATCTCAATGATGGTGGACTCTACTTTCAAAAATCTAACTCCCAATCAGTTTTATTATGGTATATCATGTTTGGATTCTCTATCAAATTTTCTAATAGATAGCACAATCATGCTCACTGGATGAGGATCCTCAAAAGAAACTTCTACTTCTACTTGTATTCAATTATGAAATATTTTTTTTAAAATACCCAAATAATTTACTTGAAATAAATTATCCACATAAAAATTCCATGCTACATCTAGGTGGATCTCTAATATACTTATCTATTGAGTAACTGGAATAATAAAACAAGTTTTTTTCCATAAAATTTCCAAAAAACATTTGAAACTAAACAATAATTGAGTAACTAGAAATATATTTTCAAAATAATTATCAAAATCTCTTTTCAAGAGATAAAATTGTATCATATCTTGAATAATGCATAAATACTTACCCATATTAACCCATCATTATAAGATTTTAACAACTGGAATGGTTAGCTATGTATTTTTATGGTTTCATATTGAGTTCCAACCAACCCGACATCCATGGCTAAGAGAGTTCCCATGTCTTAACCATGTATTGATACAATTTTGTAATGACCTGGCCTAGATACCTGAATTTTGAGACTTGGAATGGACCACTACGAGGCCTCAAGCACACTTCCCTATCACCAAAGGCTGACAACTAGTATACAGGGAAAAAATATACTATTAGAGGGTAATATTCCCTTGATAAATAATAAACTAAAATGCATATAAATTAAAACTCTATTAATAAAACTGAAAAGAAGCATCAGTTGAAGAGGAAAAAATTTGAGATGTAAAAATTAACACCAAAAATGAAATAACTTGTATACATAATAAATATAATGTTACACAATCCCAAAGTCACATTTACTTCTCCTCCTTAAATATCTCTATCAATGATCTCCGAATCACTCCTAATGAAGAATAATTTCATTAAAATTCATAATTATGGGGTGATTATAAACTCAGTAGGAATTATATAAAACTCTAAATTAATCCCAAATATTAGTAATTAAAACATGCATGGTCTATGAAAGGTTTTATAAAAAAATTAAATAAATGGTTATCAAATTTTTTTTAAATAACCATTTTTTTATAAAATTAATAAATAAGGAAATGATAATTTGAAATAGAAACTAAAAAATCCATTAGAAACCTGAAAAAAATTATTATTTTAGGAAAAATAATAATAATCAAATACAAAACCCACAAGTCATAAGTATAAATTCCCATATGAAAAACTATAAATCCTTCAAAAATAATTCCCTTATAATCTATAAGGTTACCAAAGCTTAGTATGAGAATAAAGGAACCCCCAAAGAAATATACATTACTAATAATTTAATTACTACCTTGATAAACCATCTTCTACCTAATGAAAACATATGGATGAAGTCATCACCAGAAAATACTATAGGATCATAAGAGTGCATAGAAATAGTACAAGAGGAGGGTGGGGGGGGGGGTGGCGGTGAATTGTATTTTATGAAATAAAACAACTAATTTTTATTACCTCCTTATATAGGTTAATCGGATGGAACACTATGCAGTAAATGAAATTAAGATGGCAAACAGTTGTTCCAATACTTTATAAAATCAGAGTGAAGGAAATCATTAAAACATATACCTTTCCTTAATCACACGCAAAAAAATAGAAAATTATAGAAACAAGTAATATAAAACTGTATAAAACAAGTAATAAAAAATAAAATAATTCTTATAATAATGATCCATACTTTAACATTTAGTGTTAAGGAACTCTATAACCCAATCTTTAGATACCCAATGTTTTAACAAAACTATAAAGTTTTGTCTTCTTTAAGTAATAAATCCCTTGATACAAATATCAGAAGAACTCAGCTTCCCTAAAAATGACAAATCTCAACTAGAAATATTGTAAAAAATCAATCTTCCTATATATAGAATTCCTCGGTCACATGAGATCAAAAAAACAAACATAGAAAAACTCAAGGAATTTACAAATAGCCTCACAAAGAAGGCGACTTAAGTAAAAAATATTTTAAAGAATTACAATGAAGTAATGAATCAAAGTAAAAATATTTTACAAAAAACATCACAAAACTCTTAGATTGTTAGTGATGAAAAAGATTAAATATCCTCGAATGATGCTTCTATTTATCAGAAAACCTACAATGTCCATATTCTTCATTATTTGGTGTTGGTTGCAATGGATTCATATGAACTCTTTGTTCTCTTGAAAGGTTTTGTATAACTTCTCTATATGATGGTTTTTATATTTATACATCCCTATAGTGTCTTTGTATTTAATCCAGTAGAATAATAATTGTATATTTAGTGAAATGATATTTATTAAAATGATATATTTTGAAAGGTTCATACAAAGATCATATTTGACTCCGTCCAATAAATGTTTTTCTAATGGTCTTTGTATAACTTCATTTGATGAACTTCATTATGCTTATACTTATATAATTTTGTAAATCTTCATCTAATGAATATTGTAAATGTATGTTTGATATAGGTGTGTCTGATTAAAAAAATATTCAATCCAATACACATATATTTCTACATCTAGAAAACTGACATTCCTACAAAAACATTGTTATACCTAGGGTAGTATAATGGTTAATATGGTATTAAAAAAATATGTTTGTGATTTCCAAAAATAATGTTATAAAGTGTATTAAGATAATATTTTTACTTGAGAAATACATCCTACATATAACCTTTCTATAATAGGGAAAGAGTATAAAACCAATCTATAAGGCTCTGGTCATAGAACCATACATAATCAATATAACATAACCCTAAAAATTATAATAACAATGAAAACCATATTTGGAAATAATCAAAACATCTTTTTTAAAACAAATTAAAACCCCATATCCTAGATATGTTTCAAAACCATATTTTTTTGTAATAAAAACTAGGAAAACATATTTATGAAACCCCAATTTTGAGTGAATCTAAAAACACAACCCATACATAAACAATCTTTGAAAAATCCATAATTTGGAATCGTTATAACATATTTATTAAAAAAAACCCACATGGATACGTTAATATGATTTATTTCAAAACCTTGTATAAAAATTAAATATTAATTTTAAACAAATAATTATTTAAAATGTACATATGGATATTTATCCCAAAACAAGAATATTTAATCATTATTTAAAATCCATTTACAATTCGTATATTGACTAGACAAGTTAGGAATAGTTAGGGGCCACCTACCAAGTTTCCCTTTCATTGAAAATTTTAAGAACCCTAAATTTCATAATCCTTATTGTATAAAGCACCAAGATCTATCACCAATAGACCTCTATAAAGAACCTTTCCACTATTTCATGACCTGTTATTATTTTACATGGTTCCCATGTGAATTTATATTTGAAAGTGCATAAAATCCATATAGTGGCATGAAACCCATGCCAATATGGAATGAACCTATGATATTTTATGGTTTAACGGCCTTAAATGAGAATATGTCACATGGGAATTATAATTAGTGGCAAGGAACCCATGCTATTTTGACATAGGCCATGTTAAATGTTGTAAATCATTTCTTAACACCTCAAACAAGATAATGTTATAATTATAAGATTTATAAATCTAACACATTGAAAAATACTTTAAATAACTTTAAAAATAACGTATAAAACAATTCATATAACCTATAATGATGAAAAAGACCACTCTTTTAACCATATAATAATTTTTTCCTTTGCTACACCTTCAGTATAGAGGAATTATATAAGAGAGAGAGATCTTGAGAAAAAAATGAGGGAATTCTAATGAGGTGCATGACAAAAATAGGAAAACCACTTCTTCTATTATATTAACATTCCCATTTCCCCTTTCCCCTTTCATGTCCATTAATTCCTTAAATCCCCTATAAATATTCTCCATGCCACAACCCAAAAATTCATCTTACTCTCATAATTTTTCCAACATTAAAGGTATCCAATAATGTATAACTCATAATTCTCAGTTAACTACATAAATCAATTCCCTAAACCCCAATAACTCTAATTATGTCTACAACCAAACTTAAATTATCAAAATTCTCTAATTAAACACATAAATCTCCACTAACTACATTCCATAGGGAAAAAATTCCAAAATTATATCCCAATGTTAACCATCACATCAAATCCCATAAAATCATCCATCATTTTAATTCTAATAAATTATTTTTTAACCCTTATAAATAATTAACTCTCAATAATCATGGGTTAACAAAGTATAACTTATAATAAAACAATAAAAATTTAATATAATCACTGCCTCTAACACTTCAATTTATGAACTGATGTCACACCTCACTTTATTAAATAATAAAAAAACATTGGTGTTACACTAGGACTAATTCCACCACAAGTATCCCCATTTCATTCTCAATTAATGGTGTTCATGGACTTTACAAGCACTTATCCGATTTTTTTTATCATAGACAGGCCACTATGGTTGTGACATACATTAGTTCCACTAATTACACACCAAATTTCCATGTTTTTTCCCAATACAAAATGGTTTATTCTCTGAAATGGTATATGACACTAATTAAGGATATTATATTCACTTTCAAATGACATGAAATTTAACTAATAGAAACAAAATTTTCCAAAAAATTCATTATATTAACATGGTACATTAATAAAAATATTATAGGTTTGAGACTCAAATAAAATAAATAAAATATAACCAATGTATGGGCGTATTTGCATGATGTGTTTCAAAATAAACACAATCAAGAATATATATTTTATTATGTAAGCTTGATTTATTTAATCTACCAATTAATTTTTTTATTTATAATCAACGTTTAAATAATAATATATTTACTATGATCCTCAATTTTTTATAACCATAAACAGTATATAAATTAACATGGCCATTAAAATAGGGACAATTAAGCCATAGGATAACTTTGGGATACACAATAATAGAAACTTACTTTAAATTTCATTCCAATTCTAACATATTATTAGGGGTAAATTAGAGAAGAATATATAAACTATAAATGAGAATTAGTTGAGTTTTTTGGATGACATTTAAACTCATTAAATAGATCACGAGTTCATTAGTTTTTATGTTTAAAATTACTATCTCTAAATTATCACATGCTCATCCTCACATGAAAAATTTTCATTATTAAACTACTTTATAAATTTAAATCAATATTAATAGATCATAATTCAATTAATTAAATTAAAATAAATGATTTAAGAAAAATAATTTAAGGTGTTAATAATTAGATCAATTACGATAAGTGATTACTTCTCAAAGGGTGGAGTCATCATAAAATTGACTTACATAATCAAAATATTCTAAAGGGTAGGACCCAACCATATTTTAACTCTTTATGTCCATACTAATGACTATTAAAAATAGTGATGGAAATAATTAAAAAATAATTTAAATTTAAGATAAAGGGATATTTTTATTGTAAGAACAAAACATTATAATGCAGAAGAAGAGGAATAGAGCATCAAGTGAGGGTTCCTTGCATTGAAGCTTTCCCTCTTCCAACAGATTAGAGAAATGGGAAGGAACCACTTAATATCTATTAAAATTATCTTAATACATTAAAAATTACACCCAAGGTTGAAAAATAAAAATTTATAGAGTTATTGGGGGATAAGGTTATGAGTGATTGAAAGTGTGAATGGTAAAATATGAGAAAATATTTTTCTCCAACTTCATTAAGTTTTCATCCCTAAAAAAGTATGAAAAAATTTTACATATATAAGGATAATTTTTTCAGCCTATATTCCTAAAAAATATTTCAAAATTTTATACTAATCCAATACTGGAAGAAAAAATTATGGCCTGAATGGTGAGGTGGTTTCCAACATGGGGTGTTCAATATATTTTGAATTAATAGACCATTTTCTCCTCTATAATGATGGATCCAAAAAGTATGATTCAAATGAGCATTTTGTTCTAATGAGTTATGAGTATTATAAAAAACATTTAAATAAATCCCATAGAAATTTTTATTAAAAAAATACTAGAGTATAGTTAAAATGATCAAAAATGGAACTTTCATCAAATTTAAAAATACATGCTCCAATACCAAATTTTTAATAAATAATCATATTTAATACAATGTGCAGAAATTATATTAGTTATTAATAAAAAAATATTAACTAAAAATATATTTTATTAAGTCCCCTATACATACCATTACACTTTTATAAATTATACCTATATCCTCACACTTATATCGATGAGATAAAATATTTGTGACTATAGATTTGAATTTTTCATAGTTTATTTGGAACCATGGATAAATCCTTACTTGATTCATACTAAAGAATTGATCACTAATACTCATCGCTATAGGTCTTGGGATTTAGCCATAATCTATTTTCTACTATTGCTAAATGTATATATTTGGAAACCTATCTCCATGAGCACCAAGGCACATGGATATATGAACCTCTAATGAAAACCTATAAGCACGATCCTTAGGGATCATATCTAGAATAACCCTATGTCCATGGGCATATGGTTTGTGTTAATAGGGTTTAATGAATTTCATCACCTACAATGCCTACCCCATATTTGGTTAAACTCTAATCTCCTTCCCTTCTTTTTTATTTCTCACACCTGATTATCCCTCCTGATATTTTTTGAAGGATCTTCAAATTTTATTTCATCCCTCAAATCAACCCTCCATTACTCTTCCCTGTCTCAAATTAACCCTATGATATTTTTTATACCTTAATGTATGCCATGATCTATAGGTATTAACATGTTTGTTTGGTAAATAATCCCTAATTGTTCCAACAATTGATTAACCTTAGATGTTTTTTGTATGTGAATCTGAGCCATAGTCAGTAATTTTTCCCTATGTTAATTAAGATTTTTATTATTTTAGGGGGAATTATGTGACCAAAAACCATTTAAATTCATTAATATTCTATGGTATATTGAGATGTATGTTTACCTAGGACTTGGTTGACTAGTTCATTTAAAGTTGTAAACATTTTAAAAAAATAATTTTAACTCCTCTATCTTGATACCTTAATTTTATAATGTAGCTTGTTGATTTTCTATTGCGTTTTGTTGGTTCTACCTTATTGTTTATTGGTTACATTGATTATAAACAAGTTGTCTAATTAACTCATTCATAGTAGGTTATTCTTTTACTTGATCCTACCCTTGAGGTTGATAGATGATTGATGGTTGTGAATTATTCATTGCTTTTTGAATGATGGTGGTTATGAGGATTATTGAAATCCTTACAGTAATGAAGTCCTTTGTTGTTGGATGCCAAATTCATATTGCACATTGAAGTACTCCATCCATCCTTGGTTTCTCATTAGTTATCGAAATTACCCATTCTAGTAAAAAACATCACAACACTTTATATTGTGAACTTATAGGAAACAATATATATAGTGTTCTTGAGATTTAAAAATACCCCACGTAAAGGGTGGAGTAGATGAGGACCCACTTTCCTAGGTTAGTACCATTTTTCTCAAAATAATAGTATGTTCATCAATATGAGACTCAAATAAAGGAGGGTTCAATGATTTTACCTTATGGACACCTCTTGATGTGGTATTCCTTATATTGAATTGTTGATATCTTTATGAATTATTCACAATCAAACCACTTGATTTTACTACATAATTTTCAATAAAATCTCCTCCAAATGATGAATATGAGTGATTTCTATTGCTATCGAGATATATTTTGTAAAAAATGACAAAAAAGTGATTCTACTTTATTTCTTGGTGTGGGAAGCTTGTACAAATATTTTTCAAATTATCCTAATATATGTATAAAGATTCTCTCCTAACTTGTCTTATATCATATATCCTTTTCCTCAAAGATGTGACCTGAGAGGAGTAAAAGAAACTTTGGAGGAAAAAGAATTATAACCCTTCCCAATTTTAGACTTCTCCTAGTAGTAGGATATACAAAAACTCATTTTCATTCCCTTAATATGAAGAGTGAAAGACCATCTATTTAACTTGATCTAGGATTGACATCAAAGTCAAGCACAAAATGCTAAATTCATTTAGTTGTTTTTGGGGTCTTCATTAGTAAGTCCATGAAAATTTTGTAAGAGTTTTATAGTACATGATTTAATTCAAATTCATTTGATTATTATGGATCATGGTTTGATTTTTTTGGTAATTGAAATTAGGTGTAGAAATATACCTATGTGTTTGGTCCACATTATAAATATTTTCATCCATGGTTTCAAGATGTGAATTAGAATCAAATGATGGGTAAGAGTGTGTAGAGCCATTTTTTTTGACAAATTCACTTTGAAGTTTTAAAACTAGTCTCAAGTATGTTGATCTAGCTAGTAAAGATCAATCAACATCAGGATAAATTTCAAATAGGTCTTTGCGTGATCGATACATATACCAAAATTCATTCTAAAATAAAAAAAAATAAAAAAAAAGTGAACAAAGAAAATCAAGAAATAATGATTGAGCATTCCAACAATGATGTAAAATTTTTATACTAGTTGTCACAGTTTGTGAAAAATATTATTTAAATTTATCTAAAAATAAAAAGGAATGAAAACCATGAGATATCACTCTTATAAGATTATTCTAGCATGATTTCTCTTTTATGACATTTTTTATGTTTTTCTGTGTTTTCGATAACAAGTAAAATAAAAGTGATGTGTCAAGTGGTTTATAAAATTTGAATGTAATGATCGATTTTTTTTAAAAAATATATTAATTCAACTATGGGATAATATTTTATTCTTAGGAAAAACCTATGATGATCCTCTTATTTGACACTAGTTTATTATTCCAATCTTATTTTTATTGAATACCAATAATCCAATAAACAAAAACCATCAATACCCTGAATTGTTTCTTATATTTTTTGTTAGAACATCCACAAATGGAAAGATCTATCCCCTTTGATTTATTTTTAAGTTGGTAGAATTACCACTACAAATTAGAGACAACATGGTGGTTATTTTAACTCACATTAATCACAAATGGGAATCACTCATCACTTGATTTACTCCTCTACAAATGCATGATAAATAACCAATTCCCTCGATTGTTTGTGCTTCATTGCTTCATGAGGCAGTAGAATATTAGTTCTAACATCATGATAATGAGACCCCTTCACTACTGATGTAAAAATCAATGTAGCTGGACCGTCTTATTGGGATTGGATAGTCAAGTTTTATCATTGGGCCTAGAGTTGGGGCCTAGGATCCAGTGAAACTGGTCTTCACTGAATCTTTGTCTAATATAAAATTCATCAAATAATTTGTGGGAAACACTGGAGAAGATCCTTGAGTTAATCCTTAGTGCGAGCTGGACTTACTTGAATTCGCTACAACAATGAGAAATTAGATGTTGGATTATGTTGGGTCAGTGTAGTGAGCAGAGGTTGGGTCTTCGTATTGGAGTGGTTTCAAGGCTGACTGAGTTCAACACCATACAAGTGCTGGCCATGTGATGTGCAGTCTGAAAATGAGGTTTAAATTCTAGATTCTTGCATTTATCTTTTGGTACTTTCATCATACATTGGGTTTGTGGATTTCACATTTCAATTTTTTAAATCTATTCCAATCTTATAGATGTATCTTCAATTTAATCGCCCTGGAATAGTTCATTCTATCACACCATATAATTATTATACTTCTACAAAAAACACCCAATGTTGTGGGAATTTCCTTCTATGGGGGCCAATCCCAATCTGGGGAGGAATCAACAGAGGAAGTCCTTTGTTGGAAACAACCCTAGTGTGAGTCTTCTTTGGTGTCCAACCAATGTGGTGGACAAAAAATAGCAGGTTGGACATATTCATGGGTAAATGAAAAACCCAAACAGTTGGATAAATTTATAATTTTTTCTTCCTCTTTATAATGCGATCAAATCCCATGATCTTTAATACATTTATGTGATCCTCCAATTAATTTATCCAGAGAGAGTAATAAGAGAAACAATCCCCCTTCTCTTGTTGATGTAGGCACCATTTCCAAACCATGTAAATCATTGCATTTTCTTATATTTTTCCCTATTTGTGTGTTGATTTGGGGACCAAAAACCACCACTAGCCTAAAAAAGTGGTATCAATGGGTTCAGGTTTGAAACAACGATGTGCAGAGAGGATTTTATTGTGACTAGAAAATTGAAGTTGGTTGGAATTTTTTTTGATTCCAGATCCAGAAATATTTCAGTGAGATGATTCCAATGGTGCAAGAAGCATTAAACCAAATCAGAAACAAACATGATAGATCTAGTAAAATTTTTAACCAAACCACGGGTGCTATAGTACCCTCTTTCCAGAGAAGAAGACATTGTGTACACCAATAGTGACCTTTTTGAGAATTTTTCGATGACTATTCTGGCGATCCATGTCAACGCCACTTTAGCAGTTTATCTATACCATTGAAATTGTTTTGGATATATCTTGGCCAATCAGAGTCTATTTACAGCAATCCATGAGTTGATTTTAGCTATTTCAACCATTCCTTACATATCCATATGTTTAGATTTTTTAAATTATGACTAAATAAATGGATGAAAATATCTGTAACATGATTAAGACTACCAATTTTAATTATACCATTTGGAAACCAAGAATAGAAGATATTTTAAATATTAAAGATTTGTGGAAACCAATAGTAGAGACCGCAAATCCCATTTTAGTGAAAGTGGAGGAATATTCAACAAGCGGTCAATCCAGTGAGAAGACATTAGAAAATAATCCACCAGTCGATGCAGATTGGGTCATGCTCAATAGAAAATTCACTAGCCAAATTAGATAGTAGACTGACAAGAGTATTTTTTGAATTTTTCCAATGAACATAATGCTTCTATTATTTGGTAAAAATTGGAAAAGATATATGCAAGGACAACTATGTAGAACAAAGAAAACCCAATACACCATCTTATCAACTTGATGTATAAAGATGGGATCAACGTATCAGCGCACATGAGTGAGTTCCAAGGTACTGTTGATCAATTTAAATGCATTAAAATGATTATTGATGATGATTTGTGGGAACTTTTGATGTTGAGTTTTTTATTGAAGATGTGGGACACACTAGTTGTGTCGGTAAGCAATTCCACTTCATATGGAACTCTCATCATGGATATGGTGAAAGATAAAATTATGAATACAGATTATTAAAGGAAAGAAAATGGATATGAACATGAATCATAGGATCTTGTCATGGAAAGACAAGGGAAGAAGAATTAGAAGGGAAGAAGTAGAGGGAGAGAACCCTGTGACTAGAGTCTTCAAAGGAGGAAGTGATTAAAATATATATCAAGATATGACATGAAATTCCACCCATATTGAAAGACCAAACACTTTGTCCAGTATTATAGAAGGCTGAATGTAGAGCATAGGAATCAAGAAGGTAAGACCCAAAATAATGATTCTATAGTTGTTAATGAAGAGATCATTATTTTTCAAAAAGATAATCAGGTTAGAATTTCCAAACAAGAATTGACATGAGTGATCAATTTCGGTGCTTTGTACCATGTCACTACTAGAATAGATTTCTTCTCAGCTTACAGTTTAGGGAGTTTCCAACATTTGAATATGGGAAATGATGGTGCATCCAAAGATACTAGTATTGGTAATATTTTTTTGGAAACTAATATTGGATGCATGTTATTATAGAAGGATTTGAGCCACATTCCTGATATTTTCCTAAATCTGATATCTACTGGAATTCTTAATAATTATGAAAATTTCAGTTTCATCAGTGATGGGAAATAGAAGCTTACCAAAGGAAACTTGGTAATTTCTAAAGGAAATAAATATACTTATCTTTAACTCACATATGTGAGACCTTGTAGAGGAGAAGTAAATACACCAGAAAACCTGTTCCTAAAGAAGTTTGGAATAAGAGACTTGGTCACATGGGAGAGAGAGGAATCATAGTTCTCTCTAAGAAGGGTCTATTACTTGGACTAAAAGTTACACACTTCGATACCTATGTTGATTGTATAATGAGAAAATAACACAAAGTATCATTTCTTGGTTATATACCCTCTAGAAAAGAATTTTTTTTAGATTTGATTCACACTAATGTCTGCATGATGAGCACTAAGTCGATGGTAAGTGCTATTTTTTTACCTTCCTAGATTATAATTCTAGAAAACTATGGGTCTTTTCTTTGAAAACTAAAGATCAAATGTAGTATGTTTTCAAGAAGATTCATGTCAAGGTTGAAAGAGAAACATACATAAAGTTTAAGTGTGTGCGGGAAGACAATGTAGGAGAGTATCTTGGTCCATTTGAGGAGTAATACAAGAGGTTTAGAATTAGGATGGAAAATTTGTACTAAAGATGACTCAGAATAATGGTGTTGCTAATAGGATGACCATAACAATTTAAGAGAGAGTTAGATGCATGATATCAAATAAAAAGCTTCCAAACACCTTTTGGGGGAAGGAAATGAGGACCATAGTAGATCTTGTCAACCATTATCCATCATTTCCACTAAAATAAGATGTTATAGAATGTGTTTGGACAAGTAAAGATGTTTCATAAAAACTCTTCAGAGTTTTTGGCTGCTGGGAATTTTTTACATCCCAGAAGATGAGTGGGAAAAGTTAGATGGAAAAGGAAAGCATTGTATCTTTTTGGGATATGCTCCTGAGAAGTTTAGATACGAATTCTGGGATCCTATCAATAAGAGGATTATTAGAAGTAGAGAAGTGGTGTTTTTTAGGATCAGACGATTGAATATTTTGAGACACTAGAAATGTAGAGAAGTTGTAGTTTGAGGTAATTTAAATAAATATTGAACCATTATCACCACCATCAGCACTAGATAGTGAGATAGAGATATGTGACATTAAAAATACATCACTACCAGGTAATATGTCTCCATAGATTGATATGTCACCATCATATGATAGTCCAAAATAGATTCCCTTCAAAGTACAGTTCAGTAGATCCACAAGAGAGTGAATAATGAGTCATATATACTCACCACATGAGTATGTGATGCTCAATAATAGGGGAAATCTAGAAATTTATGATTATGCAATTAGAATTAAACATAATATGGAATGGAAAAAGGCTATACAAGAGGAGATGATACCCTTACAAAATAACCACACATTTTATTTGGTAGAGTTACCACATGGAAAGAAGGAACTCAAGAACAAGTGGGTGTACAGAATCAAAGGAGAAGATCAAAGCTCACAACCACGCTACAGATCCAGAATGTTTGTGAAGGGATTTGGTTAAAATAAAGGTATTGAATATGATTTAATTTTTCTCCTATGGTTAAATTTCCCTATATCAGAGTTGTTATTACATTATCGGCTAGTCTGAACCTGGAGGATCAACAACTCAATGTAAAGACAACTTTCATACATGGTGATATTAATGAGGAGATATTCATGGAGTACCCAGAGGGATTATAGGTGAGAGTAAAATAATAACTAGTGTGGAAACTTAGTAATGTTTATATGGTTTGAAATAGGCACTGAGGAAATAGTATAAAAAATTTAACTCATTCATGAAGAAAAATGAGTATATGAGGATTACTGTTGATCACTGTGTTTTCATTAAACAGTTTTCTGATGGTGATTTCATTATATTGTTGATTTATGTTGAGGATATGTTTATTATTAGTGGAGATATCACAAAGATTTATAGGTTGAAGAAGGAGTTGAACAAGTCTCTTGAAATAAAGGACCAGGGTGACGCTCCTCAGATTCTTGGTATAACGATTAATCATGATAGGAGGAATCAAAAGATTTGGCTATCTCAAGAGCAGTAAATCGAAAAGGTTCTTGAAAGAATCATCACGAGAAAGGAGAAACTAGTTAGCACTCCATTTGTGAGTCATTTTAGGTTCACAATAAGTAAAATTACATCAAATGCAGAGGAGAAAGAAAAGATGGAAAAAGTTTCTTATCAGTTAGTAATTGGCAGTCATATGTCTGCTATGGTGTCCAACATACCAGATATTGCTCTTATTGTTGTTGTTGTGAGTATATTCTTATAAAACCCATTAAAGGATCATTGGAAAACATTAAAATGGATACTAAGGTATCTTTGAGGTATATACAGTCATTATTTATTTTTTCAAACTAACAAACCTATTTTAGAAGGATACACAGACGAAAATATGGATGGAGATGTAGAAATAAGGAAATCCATATCTGGGTACCTGATTTCATTTTCAGGGGGAAGAATTCTCATGGAAATCATGACTTTAGAAGTGTGTTTCAGTGTCTACCATAGAAGCATAATATATCACAGTCAGTAAAGGCTACAAGGAGATGTTTTGGATGAAAAAGTTTTTACAGAATATGGGACAAAGTCAGGATAATTATATTTTGTATTGCGATAGTCAAAGTTCTATTCATCTCAGCAATAACTCGACATTTCATTCTAGTTCCAAACACAACAATGTGTAATATCACTTGATCCGCAATGTGATGGAAGAAATATTTTTGAAAGTTAATAAAATCCACACCAATATAATGGTGAAGACATAATGATGAAGGTTCTACTGAAAGAGAAGATAGATGCCTACAAGGAGACAACATGTCTAACTTTTACCCCAAATAGGTCATGACGGGGAGATTTGTGGGGACAACTCTTAATCTGTGGGGGGGGGGGAATCAATGGAGGAATTCCTTTTTCATCAACAACCCTGGTGCATGTGTTCTTTTGTGTCTAACCAACACGGTGGATAGAAGCTGGAATCTTAGACATATTCAAGGGTAGATGAGCTACCCAAACAACAGGATAAATTTATGTTTTTTTCTTCCTCTTTATAATGTGATTAAATCCCATGATATGTAAGATTATTATGTGATCCTTTGAAAAATTTATCTGGAGAGATTAATAAGAGAAACATACCCCTTATCTTGTGGATATAGGAACCATTGTTGAACCACGTAAATCATCGCATGTTATTCTATTTTCCACTATTTGTGTGTTTATTTTATTTCCATGAACCTCCACTGGCCCAACACCTCCATGGGTATAGTCTATTGAGATTTTCTTTTTAACCATGACATTGGTGACAATCATTTCCAATACTACTCCCCATGGTCAATTTTCATCTGATCCCTCAATTTTCCCAAAAACAACAACTAGAATAACTATATGAATTTCCACCTATAACTGTGACCTAATGATAAAAATATATTCCCCCACTGTGTACTACTAGGAAATCATGAGTCACAAATTTATACATTGACTACTTTCCTTTAATCTCTTCACAGGTTGATTTAGATATCTCACCATGTCATGTTCATGGTGTCACCATGACATAGATTTGGATTATAATTTCTAAATTTATTTACATCCTCCTTACCCCCAAAAATTGTCTCACTCATCCATGAGAATCGTGTTAGTAAATAAAAGACAAAAACATCTTTAATACTCCTGAATGAATTCTTTCAGTAAATAAGACATAGTAATCTTCAAATGAAGAAGTTACCTAAACACCACATCATAGGATAAAATTATGCTTTTGAGAGTTATCCAACTCTTAGTATAAGTATTAATACTATATTAACCATGAAATATCCTATTAAAATTATTTAGGGCTATGTTGTGGATGGGAGATATTATGCTATGGAGAGAATGATTGCGACATGGATGAGTTAGCCCACAACCTATAGTCATCGAGGAGGTCGGTTGGTGCCACTACCATTTTAAGGGGGTAGTTGGGCCATGGTTAGGATTATATGGAATAGCCACTTATAAAAGTTTGTTCATGCGACATGGAGGGAGTTGTTGTAATGTTAGGGCTTAAGGGGTGGTTTTTGGCAGATTCTAACTATTTCAACACCCTTATGGTGTAGTGGTGGGTTGCAGCGTAGCATCTTCCTCAACAATGGTGAGGTTATATCATGGTAGGAAGGCTACGCCATGGACTTACCCTAGGTAAAGAGGATTTGGGAACACCCTACACCATGGTTTTTAGAGGGCAGTTGATTGGGGTTCACTACAGCGTGGGAAAGTTCTCTATGGTGTGTTTCATCAAAATATTCCATGGTCTTCTAACATCCAATCTACCTATAAATATTCCAAGCCCCTCGAATCCTAGCTTTCATACATCTATTCTCTTTTAAACATTAGGTTCCAGTGCGATTTATTGGAAGGCCTTTAAAGTCCTTCTTGATTATATTAAACCTCTAGCTTTAAGAGATATTTCCTTGGTGTCTTTACTCCATTATTGAAGTAGGTGTCACTATAAAAAATTTTTAATTCTTAAATAACATGATATTATTGTTCAATTATTTAGTTTTTGCTATGAAAAAGTTTTATTTGATATCAAAGCATATTTTATTCATGAAAACTGAGTTTTTAAATGGATTTTTTAAAAAACCTTTTTGGACATAGTATGGGTGGATGAAATGACTTAAATGTTATTTTTTTTATTAAAAATGGGTTTTCAAGATTTGAAGTGGAGATAATTCACTGTGAAAAATAATTTATAAATATTGGGAATTAATTTTAAATAGTTTTCAGAAAACATGTCACATTGGGAACCTTGGGTACTTCAGGAAATGGACATGTCACTTTAGTGCGTGTAATACCACTAGAGGTTTTGTGATATTGATTGGCTATTATGGGAATCAATATCGGTTGGATCCATGTTATGCCTAATTTAGGATTATTATTTTTATATCAAGTACGTATTTCCCTTGGTTAGGGCCCAATATTGTTCTTTTTAATTGAGGCTTGGTTTTACACATGATGGTATATTTCATGGTTGGTTTCTAACATGTTTATCTTATGGTGCATCCATGGATGATTTTTTCTTATATTTTCTTAATTTCTTACTTATTCTTATAATATTCATTATATTGTGAATATGAAAGGATTTTAATGAAAACTAAAAGATTTTTTGTTTTATTAAATGTTTTATATTATGGAAATGATTTATAAACTCATTATGTTTTGAAGTTAGAACTAACATTTTGAAGTTTGACCAGGAGGAAAGTTTCTGTCATTTTGGATTCTGAAAGGAGTTATCTAATTATCCCTATAAGTTATGGAGGCTATGGGAGGTGATACTTCAAAATTTATGGATTCCTCCCTTTCAATGGAGTTCGAAACTCCTTATGATCACCTAGGGGGAATGTGATGTAAATCCCATGCTTCATGTTTGTAATATTTGAATGACCTTTTTAATTCCAGGTTTTTATGCTGTTTTTCATCATTTTATCTTCTTATTTATTTGAGTTATGTACTATTATGTCATGATCAACTCATATTATCATGTTTGTGGGTACCCATTCATGTGATGTTTCACACACCGTTCACCACTTCTTCTTCCCCCTTTAAATTGTAGTGTTTGTGTGGTTCATATTGGTCAATTGAACTCTCAAAAACTATATCAAGACCATGTTAATTTATGTCAATGCATCACAAATAAATATCATACAATCCTAGATGGTGCATATATTTCTTCATGTGTTTCCTTGGTGAGTTTCAATTATGAAGTTGAACACAAATCACCCAATCATCAGCGGTATCTGATGAATCACTATGTGTTTCTAACTCAACACTAGGATGTATCCTAGTATAAAATTAGTAACATTATATTTATAGGTGTTACAAAATAGTGATTTAAATATCATAACCCTATCTCTTGAAGTGATAAAGGATAAACATCATGAGATTTCCCTAGGTTGATCATACTTAATTAATTCTGTTAATTTCTTATTTGTTCTATCGCTTTCCATTTTGTTCTGGATTTTTAAATCCCCAAACCCAAAGTTTTACCTAACCCCATTCCTTTTTTTAAATTAATGATCTAAGGCTCTATCGAGAAATTCCCTATAGTTCCTATAATATTTTAGAAATTCTAGTAAAAACTATACAACTAATTTGATACACTCAACAACACGATTAGGGTTCCTTATATGATTGTTTCTGATAGGGACTAACGTATTACATATAGTTTTTGGAAGGGTTTGAAAGGGATGATGAGTTCATAGTTGAAACTAATAATGACATATTATCTATATATGGATGGGTATATGGAGAGAGCTATCTAGATTCTTGAGGATATGCTATAGCGATTCATGTTTGTTTTTTGTGGTACTTAGGAAAATAATCTTCCTCTAGTTGAATTTTCCTATAAAAAGAGTTACTATGATTTGATTAAGATGGATCACTTTGAATCATTTTATAGGAGTCCATATAGATCTTCATTGTTATGGATATATTTGGGAGAGAAGTCCTTGGTTGGACCAAGACTAGATCCAGAAATGATAGAAAATGTGTAGTTGATCTGGAAGAAATTGGTCATGACCTAGAGTCATCAGAAATCCTATAAAGACTGTTTTCATTGGCTACTCAAATTTGTGGTTGGTTATTGGGAATTTATTATAGTTTCACCTTTCCTAGGACACCTTTGGTTGGGTACATATCATAAGTTGACACTGAGGGTTTTTATCCCCTTTGAGATCATAGAGAAACTTTGAATAATAGCTTATCTCATTTTTCATTGATACATGAAGTGTTTCATTATTCCCAGTTGAGGAGGTATTAACCAAACCCTTCCCATTTTATTTAATGGGTAGATGTTTATCTTTATCTCAATATTATAGTGATCCAGAAGCTGATTCACATTATGGATCACCGAGAAAATGTACTATACAGTAAAACAATCCCTTTTTTCCTATTATTATGGAAGTGTAGATGGGATAGCCATTCAACGTGGGAATGAGAATATTTTTTAAGGAATAATATTCATTTTATCTTTCCATGTCCATATTTATGAGAACATTCTACGAGAATAATTCTTTTATAGTAGGGAGGTTGTAACATACTGCTACTAGCCTTTAGGGTTGTTCCACAGATGGGAGAAATTTCACTATAGCGAGAATGGATACTACATGGAAGAGTTAGCCTTAAAAATAGAGTCTTAGAGGAGGTATGTTTGTGACACTACCATTTTTGGGGGTGGATGTGTAGTGGATAGTAGGCTGCTGCATTTCATCTTATGGTTGTTTGGTCCTTTGGTGTGGAGGGAGTTGTTACAGCGTAGGGGGTTGAGGGGTGACTTTTGTTCAGTTCTACCTATTTTGATACCCTTATGATGTAGTGGTGGTATATGGTGTAGTGTATGTCTCAAAAAATGGGAATTTTGTGACATGGAATTAAGGTTTTGGTGTGGCCTCACCCCTAGTAAGGAGGATCTGGGAGTACCCTACACCATGATATATGGAGGGAAGTTGATCGAGGTTCATTGTGGCATGAGTAATGTCTCTATAGAATATATTGGAAGGTCTAAATCATGGTTCATCATTATTCTTCATGGTATTATAACTTTTAGACTACTTATAAATATTACAATCCCCTCTAATCCTCGACTTCATCCAGATTTTTCTCTAAAACTGTAGGCACCCACAAGATCTCTTTAAAGGCCTTTGAATCCCTTTTTGATTGGATTTGACCCCAAGATTCAAGAGACAATTGCTTGGCATCTTCAATCCATTATTGATGTTTTTGTCACTATAAAAAAGTTTTAATTATTTAATAACATTATGTTATTGTTTATTTACCTATATTTTTTACAAAAATGATTTATTTGATATCAAGATCAATTTTTTCCATGAAATCTATTTTTTAATGGTATTTTATTTAAAAATGTTTTTTGACACACTATGTGTGGATGAAATTCCTTAAAGGTGATATTTTTATTACAAATTGATTTTCAAGATTAGAAGTGGAGATTCTTCACTATGAAAAATGATTTATAAATTGTGAGTAAGATTTTCAAATGGTTTTTAGAAAACACACTGTTAAGACCAACATGATGACGAAGGTGATTGTATTCAAGTGTTCTATTTTTACTTCAAGAATGCTTTTGAAGATAATAAAATATCATCACTTTTTATTTGGTGAAAATCAAATTGAACATTATATTCAAGAGAATTGGACTTACAATGCTTGAAAAGGTCCATCATATTCCGGAGAAGTTGGCTAGTTTAAATGGTCATCAGATTCAATCTAAATCTGGTATGAATAGTTTGATTTTAATGGAAGAATTAGAGTTTTTATGACTAAGATAAAAATGTGACAATACTTTTCTGTTTTGAAATTATCATAAATCCTGAGTTGGCAGTAAAACTTCTGATGAAAGCCTGTTAAAATAATGGGGGAGTGAAATTGATTTTGTTATTTATTTTGATCAGATATGGATGAAGAGGGAGAATATTCTAGAAATTATATTCATCTTGACTATATTAAAATCAATAATATTCAAGAAAATTGTATTCTAGATAATCATATTCAGGTTGAATTGGAAAAGAAAGATGGTTGATGAAAATGATGGGAAGTTACAATACTTTCCAATGAAGGATTGATGAGGCTAGAGGTATTCTCAAATATATTAAAAATCATTAAAAAGATCATGATACAAGCACAAGTGTGGAATTGATGGAATTTTCTAAAGTTGAATTTGTTGACACCAGTCCATAATATTCTATATACCATCGTATTTAGCCAATATTTTTCCAACAAAACTGATGGAAAAGGAATTGATTTGAAGACAATAAAAATCAAAATGATAGAGACCAATCAACAATATACTCAACCATTTATAATTGGTTGAATTACTTTATTTATTATTAAATTGGATCAAGAGAAGAGATGAAAGAAATAACTAGATGTTTTGTCGATGGGGAGCTTGAATTTCGAAGAATATGTGTTGTATTTCAAGTGGTTTAAGAGAAGAGATGAAGAAGATTCCATTTTTTTACATATTTCCTTACCATGATGAGGTATATCATAATGAAAATCAAAATTAGAATTATACTTGAGTATTTGAAGGATATCTTTTAAAGTATTATCAAGGGAGGAATCATATTTATCAATCATAATGATAAATTAGATTCATAATGACATTTGATAAATAAATTATGGAGAAGATATGAAGTTTTAAAAAGATTTGAGAAGATTCAATAAGCATTAACAAAGTCAAAAATGCACCTAAAATTCAAGAGAAATCCATATTTTAGGTAATTTGGTTGAGTGGGAAAATTTTAGGTATTACCACCAAACCACTTTTAGGTTGAATATAAAAGGGGATAAGTACATCATACTTCTTAGAGGACTGACATAGATGTACTATTCATAGGAAGAGAGAGAAGCTCTGAATTTCTAGGGAGAGAATAATTTTTCCGTTTTAAGCCTTTGTTAAAGAAGTTTTGAGAGATAATAATGAAAGGAGAAGAAATAAGATTTCAATGTTGTTCATATGATCATCATATTCAGTGGATCATCGTATTTAGCTGTTTATCATATTCTTCTTATCATCGCATTCATCTGATCAACATATTGAGATGGGTAATCAGATCAATATTTCCATATTGGGATTTCCGAACTAAGGAAAGAAGGGTTTCAGATTATCTTGATCATATTTTGGTAGAGTTATATCTATCGTATTGGGAAAGCAGATTTGAAGAATCAGGCTGGGAGAATCAAATTTGGATAATCAGACTTAGAAATAAGATTTGAATACTATATCAAATTCCTTGAAGTTCTAACCATCTTCTGGGTATTAAATTTAATAATTGTTTTCTATATAATACATTTTTTTATTTTGAAAAGAATCACAAGTAAAATGAGTTGTTACATAATCATTTCTTTACCCTATTTGTTCTAAAAGGGTTCATGTACACTATTGGATTGTTTTTATAGTGCTACACGATTGAATGGGTATATCCTACTCATTGTATTCCACAAAAGGATTGTTTCTAGTGGATTGTGTAGTATTGAATCATTTCCAAACTATACCAAGGACGTAGCCATTATTATTGAATATTGAACCTTGTAAATACTTTTGTTCCTATGTATGTGTGTTTGAATTGTTTTCTACAGGGAATAGAATATTTAACATGAGGAAAAGGTTGTTTCAAGGAAACATAAAAGTAAAAGTATCATTGATTCACCCCTCCACCTCTTAGTGATACAATTATACTGACTGGGCACTTTGAACTAGAATCAGAGTGAGGTTCCCTTCTATTATTCTTTTCTGATGGAGAATTTGGATTATGTGAACAATAAAGGTATTACAGTTTTTGATTAAAAGAATTATCATATCTGTAAAGATATAATGTTTCCTTATCTTATGCCTATTGGATATGATGTTTTTGAAGATGCAACATATGAGTTTCATCCTATTGATTATAAAGTAACTCTTACATATAATGATAAGAAGAATCTTGGGAATAATGGAAGGGACAAGAATTCATTACTATCATCACCTTTTGAAAGTGAATTATTAAGAGTGAAAGGTGTTTCCACAACCAAAGATATATGGGATTAATTGAAAAAACACATACAAAGGTAAAAAAATAGTGAAGAAGTAAAAATTAAAATATGGAGATTGATGTCTGAAGATCTAAAGATGGGTGGATATGAATATTTTGGGGACTTCTTTACCAGGGTGAATGACATTGTCTGTAGTATCATATGTCTTGGTGAAAAGTTATATGATTCCATAGTTGTTGAAAGGATTTTAATAATCCTTCTTGATAAGTTTAATGAAAATTTTTCTTCACTAGAAGATAGAGATACTGAAACATTATCTATAGACTATTTACATAGAACTCTCATTACTTATGAAATGAGAAGGGAGAAAGATATGAAAAGAAAAACAAAATTTTATAGAGAAATTACTTTCATGTCTACTAAGAAAGAGAATTCAAAGAATATTCTTATCAAAGATGATTCTAATGAATCTGATTCTAAAAACGAGTTATGTAAAAGTTTTTATGATATTTTATTTCTTTTATAAAAATTTGAAGTGAGGAACAAAGAAATAAAAAGGGAAAATTCCATTTAATTGTTTTAAATGTAGATACATTGGTAATTTTAATGCTAAATGTCCTCAAATAATGAAAGAAGAGGATATCGATGAAGAATAAATAAGGAAAATAAGATCGTGGAAGAAACATGGAGACAAATGAAAATCATATTCTATAGGTAAATATAGAAAATTATTCAAATCCAAAAGAAGAATTTTCTTATCTAATGATTAAGAATACCAAGGTAGTGATTCTAAATATGAAAATTTTATTGACTATGGTATTGATGATAAATTTATTGTAACAAAAAATGATGAATAGTTTTGAAGCAGTAGTTCTGAGGAAGAATAAACTCAACTTTAATTTCATTTAAAAGAAGAGTTTAAAGAATGTCTGAGAAAGATCAAAAGGCTTGAAAAGAAAAACAAAAAGTTGGAAGATTAATTTTCCTCAACAAGTAATAAATAATGTTTTTCTGATGAGAGTGTGAGGAAGGTGAAAGAAATTTATAATTCGAAGAAATATATTTTGGAAGAAAAGAATCATAATGAGAATCTGGAGGTAAAGCTGGAGGGAAAATAAGAAGAGTTATATTTTTTCAAACAAAAGTTATTTAAAGCTGAATTAAGGAATACAAGTTTCAAACACTATATCTCTGAAGTTGGTGAAAGTTCTCATAATGAGAAACCTTATGAGGTTCAATAAAATTTACCTTCAAAGGGTGAGAAGATATATAGAATTATTTCTAAAAAGAATAAATCTGGAAAAGTTATGTATGTGTTTAAGACCAAAAAAGTTGGGACCTTAGAAGTTTCAAAATAAACTGAGTTTGAAAATGTTTTCAATAATTATGGATTTGATAAAGGTGAAAATAAATGGAAGACTTTGACTGATAACAGAAAAGATGAAAGCTTAGAAAAGAAACACAAGAAGGTAAATGAGAAACATATTCACAATTAAAGTCAATATGAAAGTTTTAGAGGAAAATGACCTTTCTATGGTTACTGTTTGTATTATGGTGGATTCAAACATATAGAAAATATTTTTTGGTTCAACCAACAACATTACTATTACTCTACCAGTTATGGAAGGAAAATTTTGAGGGGTAGTCAATCTCCTCAAAGAAAGAAGTCAGAGAGGGTTATTTTCAAGAAACCTGAGAAGGTTAGTGTGAAAGTTGAAAATAGGTTCCAATATTTGGAAACTATTTTTGAAATATGTGAACAACCTATAAACCTTGCAAAATGATGTCTTGTTTTGTTATTTTTACAAAACAAATTTCTTAACAATTCTCAAAAGTTGAAGGAAAAAAAAGAAAAGGAAGAAGAATAAACTCTTATTGTTGAAATGACATTAAAAGATACAAAATGAGAATGAACTTGGATTCTTGATAGTGGGTGTTCTTCTTATATGGTAGGATATTTAAATTTTTTTGAAGAATGTGAATGAATTTAGATAAAGAACAATGAAATTTGGAAATGATGAATCCTTGAAAATCAAAGGTGTTGGATCAACCATCATTGGGAATGAAAAGATAAAATTCAATAAAAATTTGTATGTTGATGGGAAGAAACACAATTTTCTAGGTGTCTCACAACTGTGTGATGAGGGTAACAATGTTCTCTTAAGAAAATATGGGTTTTTTTATGAATATTAAGGAATATGGAAATATTATTACAAGAGGCAACGTATAAAAGGAAACTTATTTTTGGTTGGTGAGATACAAAACTCTTATTACTTGAGTATGGTGGAAGATAATCAATCATGGAATAAAATACATGGACACATGTGTCAAAGAAACATGATAAAGTTATCAAAAAGATATAGGGTTTGAGGAATTTCTGATTTTCCAAGAAGAAGAGATTGGTGCTGCACTATTTTCTAGAAAGGAAAGATTACAAATTCAGTGCATAAGAAAGTTGAGATTTATTCAAAACAACCCCTAGAGTTGATTAATTTTGATATTTTTGGGCCAATGAGAAAACAATAAAAAATAGATATAAGTACTTCATGACATTCATTTATGATTTTACTCTCATTACTTATGTTATGTATATGAAACATAAATTAGATACTTTGAAAATGTTTAAAAGTTTTTGAAAGAAAGATGAGAAGGAATGTGAGTATTTAGTGATGAAGTTGAGAATTGATAATGGTGGTGAATAAAAAGTAAATAATTTTATAGTTATCTTGAGAAGCATATAATTTGGTATGAATATAGTTCTCTATATACTCCCCAACAAAATGGGGTTGTTGAAAGAAATAATAGAAGTTTTATAAAAATGGGGAGAACTATGCCACTTGAACATAGTCTTTCTCATTAATATTGAAGGAAAGACATGAGTACTATTTTTTATAATCAAAATCAAAGTTTCTATAGGTCATGATTGGTTATGAATCCATAAGAATTGTTTTATGCCAACACTCTAAGTTTGAAACACTATAGAGTTTTCAGGAGTCAACGTATTATAAAGAAGATAGGTGGAAACTATGGAAAGTTTGAGATGAAAGGTGAAGATGAAAATTTTCTAGGCTATGTTCTGGAAGGAAGAGGATATAGTTGTTTTAATAAATATATTAGAAAAAATTTCAATTTAGGTGATGTTAAAGTAATTTAATGGTATGAGTAATACAAGCGTATTTGCGCAGATAAGGAAGTTGTGTAGGGTAAGGAATGTTTTGAAAACAATTCTAATAAGGATACAGACAATTGTATTCCTCCTCAAGAAGAAGAATTAGACTCACATATTTTTAATGATGAGGAAGATACTCTAAAATATCATCCTAGGATGAAATAACAAGTGGAAGCTCAAAATATAATTGGCGATCGACATTAGAAGTTTCAAAAAAGAAGAACAAAAAATGTTATTACACATACTTATTTGTATTCAAAAGTTGAGCCAAATGATGTTAAAGAATATTTTGAGTATCTGGAATGGTTTCAGTCCATGAATGAAAAGTTGGATCATATTAAAAAGAATGATACATGGGAACTCATAACCAAGCCAGAAAACAAAAACATTATTGGTACAAAATGGGTCTTTCAGAACAAGCTAAATGAAGAAGGTTATGTGATATAAAAAAATCAAATATTAGTGTGTAAAGGTATTCAGAAATTAAAGGTATTGATTTTGAATAAACCTTTCCTCTGATGGAAATACATGAAACAATCAGGATTTTTCTTTCTATCACTACACAATGAGGCTACAAGATCTTCATAATGGATGTTAAATATACATTATTGAATGTTGATTTTGATGAGAAAGTTTACATTGAAAAACCTTATAATTTTTTATTGGGAATGATGAAAGTTATTTATGTAGATTGAAAAATTATTTGTATGGGTTAAAGAAATATCTGAGGGAATGGTATTCCAAATTTGATACTTTCTTAAGGAATATAAGTTTCAATAATGTAATATTTGATAGAAATATTTATATCAGAGAAAGTTAAGAGTATTACCTCATCATAACTGTTTATGTTGATGATGCTATCTTTTCTAGGACTAATGAAAGAAGTTTTGAAAGATTTTATGAAGAGAGAAAAAATGTATTTGAATTGTCCTTGATGGGGTAAATTAAATACTTTCTTTGGTTAAAAATTTTTTAAAATAAGAAACATATCTTTTTTTCCTAATAAAAGTATGCTAAAAAACATTTAAAAAGTTTTGGCATAGAAAACTCCAAACCTGACTCCACACTGATTTCAGTGGGAAAAAGTTAAAAAAAGATAGAGAAGGAAAAGAAGTTGACCAGAAAGAATTTTGGAAGTTTATTGGAAGTTTATTGTATTTGACTACCTCAAGACCCGATATTGTTTATGATTTTACCTTATGTGAAAGATTTAAATGTGCTAAAAAAATCACATTTACTTTCTAGAAAAATAATTCTCAGATAAATCAAAGGTACAAAAAATTCCCAAGTCTAGTTTGATAACTTAGATAGTATTGAATTTTTTGGGTATTAAAATACTGATTGGTCAGGAAATGTTGATGATAGAAGATCCACATATAGTGGAGCATTATTTCTGGGAAAGAATTGTGTTAGTTGGAATACAAAGAAACAAAATTCAGTAACTCTCAATGTGGCTAAAGCTGAGTATGTTGCTGCCACTCAAACCGCTATTCCACTTTTGTGGATGAAAACTCAATTAGAAGACATACTTATTTAGGTGAAGTTAACCTTGCTATTGGGTTGTTACAATAAAATTGAAATCAATATCACCAAGAATCTGGTTCTAAATTCCCATTCAAAACATATTGACATCAAATATCATTTCAACAAAGATCATGTGGAGAATAATGAATTCATGATGGAATATGTTCCAACATCAGAACAAGTTTTTGACATTTTCACAAGCACTTTAATGAAAGAATAATTTTCTAAATTGCAGTTGACCATGGAAATACAAACTCTTTCTCATAAAGTTTTAGGTATGTGTTCCTTTCCCCTCTCTCATCTTACCTTTGGATAGTATTTTCAAGACAGGGAATTGAATTGTTTCATAAATATATCCTTTTGTATGCATGTAAAAAGAGGGAGTTGTGGGTAAGCTATGAATCCAACATTTTATTGTGTGTGAACTATTATAACTATTTTTTGGAGTGGATATAGGAAATAATTTGTTTTGTATTTCAGGAAAGGTAAAGAAGTTGATAAAGAAAGGCTAAAGGAAAGAAAGTCTATAGAATTTTTCATAATCACTTATTTTGGAAAACATGGTTTTACTGTCAATGATTCTTGTTTCATAAAATGAGTTAGCTCACTTAGGCTTAGAACTTTTGATAATTAATCCATTTCTCAAGGATAAAAGATTCAATAATTTATGAATCTTGGTTGAAAATAAAATCCAAATGGGGAGATTATTAGGACCAAGCTAATGATGATGGTGATTGTATTCAAGTGTTGTCTTTTTTTGGTAAGAATGTTTTTGAAGATAAGAAAATAAACTCACATTGTATTTTGGGAAAATCATATTTACCATCATATTCAATAGAACTATAATTACAATGCATGAAAAGGTCCATTGTATTCTGGATAATCTAGCTGGAAGAAATGGTTTTTAGATTCACTCTAAATCTGGTATGAATGGTTTTTTCATAATGGGAGAATCAAAGTCTGTATGACTATGATAAAAATGTGACAATGCTTTGCTATTTTGGAATTCTAACAAATCATGAGTTGGTGGTAAAAATTGTGATGAAATCCTATTAAAATAAAGGGGGAGTGAAAGAGATTCTATCAATATTTTTGATCAGATTTGGATGAAGAGAGAAAATATGTTGGAAATCATATTCAGCCTGATCGTATTCTAGGAAATAATATTTAGGCCAATTATATTTTGGAAAATCATATTTAGGATGAATTAGAAAATAAATCTAGTTGATGAGATGTATGGTAAGTTACAATACATTCCAATGAAAGACTGATGATGCTAAAGCTATTTCAAATGTATTCAAAACCATGAAGAAGATTATTATACAATCACAAGTGTCGAATTGAAGGAAGTTGATGAAGTTGAATATGTTGACACCGGTCCATTATATTTGGAATACCATCATTTTCATTCAATTTTTTCCCCAAAAAACCAATGGAAAATAAATTGATTTGAAGACGATACAAATAGTAATGAAAGAGACTAAAGAAAAATGTAGTCAACCATTTAAATTGGGATGAATAACTTTTTTTTATCATTTAAGTGGATCAAGAGAAGAGTTGAAGGAAATAACTGGATGTGTTATCAAGGGGGATCTTGAATTTCAATGAATATGTGTTGTATTTTAAGTTGGTCAAGAGAAGATATGAAGAACAATTTATTGTTTTACATTTTTCCTTACCATAACTAGGAAGATCATAATGATAATCATAATTGGACTCAGAATTTTGTATGTGAAGGATATTTTTGAATGTATTGTCAAGGAAGGAATCATATTCAGAAATCAGAAAGAGAAATTATATTTGGACTGAAATTCAATAAAGAATGTCTATAGAAGTGATGAAGTTTGAATTGGTGACACTATCTCTTTAGTGAGTGGTTTACTATGTATTCAGATCATATGAGCCCAAAGTATATCTTTATCCATAGATATCTGGACTTATGGAAGAGAATATAGGTTTATTATCTTTATACTTTTGATTTTGATATTGTATACACACCTGGAAAAGATAATGTGGTCATCGATACATTGATTAGGAAGTTACCGACTCAACCCTTGAAAGAATTAGTGTAATAGTAGTCTTTGATGAGTATATTCACTTAGTTTCACTAGGATTTGGATGATTGTTTTTGGAAGGTGTTCATATCTTCTATGAAAGTTGATTCAACATTTGATGATTGGGTTCATCTTGGGAAATAAATAGAAATAGATTGTCAATGTTTAAGTAAAATCCTTAATAGTGGGGAGACCTTGGATGTTTGGTCTCAATCTATCAATGGTGTCTTGCAGTTCCAAGGTAAATTAGTCATTTTGATAACTCTGAAGAAGGAGATGACGGAAAATGGACATTGATTCAGTTTTTCCATACACATAGAGAATATTAATATGTATCATGATTTTAGATTTTGGTATTAGTGGTTAGGGATGAGGTGGTAGATTATATACTTCATATCATGATTCCTTGCCTTCCAAAAGATAAAGGTGGAGCACTAGAGACCTTACATTTTATTTCAACCTTTACCCATTCTAGTGTGAAAATGGGATGTGATACCCATGGTATTTTTTTTATCATAGACTACTATTAGTAAGAATACAATTTGGGTGATCATTGACCGATTTATAAAATCTGCTCATTTCCTTCCTATTAAAGAGTTGAAAGAGGTGGAAGAGCTCAAACACATGTATGTGCATGATATCCTGAATCTGCATGGAGTACCTTCTTGTATGAAACCATGTTTTTAAACTCGATGAATTTCGAAAGGAATTTAATTTTTTTTGTAATCAGTGGACAAACACATTTTAAAACCTAGAATTAGAATAATGTTCCACACATGGACCGTTTTAAGCGTTATTGTTGGACTGCGTATGGTTAGTCAAACTGTGCGAGTCAGCGATGCATGATACCCCGGGTATCCGTTAGCAAATGCATAGGTTGCACATGGTTAGTCAAACCGCATGGGTGAAGTTATGTGGTTAACTAGTTTTTAAAATGTGTTTTTATTTATTTTAAATAAATTATTGTTTTAATAATAATAAAATAATGATATTATTATTTATATTATGTTATTTAATTAAATTCAAGGAAAATCGAATTTAATTAATTATGGGAGATTAATTTTTGATTAATATTAAGTCAAAGATATTATAATTTTGAATCAAATAATTAATATAGAGTAACAATTATGTGGAATTAATGAGGCTTTTGGGTATCTCAATGAAATGTTTTTTTAAATGAGGAGTTCATATTTAATAAATAAGCATTTTAAATATATGTGGTGTTTAGATTTAATTAGATAAACATTTAACGGTGATAGAAATAATAATGTAATTACTATTATTATTATTCTTATAATAATAATAACAGTTTATAATGGTAGTGAATTTATGGGTTTTATTTATGTTATAGGTTAGAAATTAAAAGGGAAAAGAAATTCCCTTCTTCTTCTCTCCTTAAGAGGTTTGACATGCATAGGAGAACCCCCCTACTAGTGCACGCCAAGTCCTTCCCTCCATGGACAGACTCCCTATGGTTGGATCTCCCTCCCTTGGCTGAACCACCTCCTTCCATGCGGTGCGACCCAGCTGCGCATGACCCCCAGATAGCCTACATCAGCAGCACATGACCCCCTCTTGGAAGATCCAGTAGTACGCGACTTCCCCCTTCTCCGGTCATCTTACCATGGATGATTCCTCCTATTTTTATTTCTGGTTAAGGTCTAATTACTCAAGGTGAGGTCTTCTCTCATGTTCTCCATAATATCTTTTGGGAATTGACGATGTTTTGGAACTCGATTTGGTTTTGGCCAATTTTAGGGTTTTGGGATAATACTCGTTTATTCTGTTATTCCTTCAATAGGGTATGCAGGTGGTGTATCGGGACCCTTTGGTCCTTGTTTGGGCATCCACCATAAAATATGAGGCAGATGGACTCATTTTCCCAATTCTGCTAATGTTCCAGGTAAGGTTATATACCCATGGTTTTGTTTCACATCATTGAATTAAGGGTTTGATAATTTTTATGAGTCCCAGGTACCTAGTTAGAGGTGAATTGGTCCATACTACATTGATTCTGGGTTCCTGTTTAATATATTGAATTTTGTTGATCAATGTAGACAACACGCACATATAAATATAAATATATATATATATGTATGTATGTATGTGTGTGTGTGTGTGTATATATATATAAAGGTGTGTGCACGTGCGACTGCTGACCAGTTGTGGATTGGTTGTCGATGTATATCAAAGTGCTGAATATTAAATTGGCTCCACCTTGAGGTAGAGTTCTCAACCTTGCCTAATTAATCAAATACTGTTTTGTTGTTTTACTACTTTGATAATGTTGACTGCAATGTTGGATTGAACTGTTTAATAGGGGAATGAGATAATTAGTTATGAATTAATTATATGTCTTGTGATTGTAAAATAGATAATTAATTGGTCCATTTAATTATTAGTAACTGATTTGGTAAAGTTGAGATATTTAATTAGGAATTAATTATGTTCTTTAGATGATAATTAAATAAGGGATTAATTATGAGTCATTAATTTTATTAATTTTGAGATAATTAATTATGAATTAATTATGTTCTTTCGATGATAATTAATTGAGGGATTAATTATGACTAATTAATTTGATGAATTTTGAGATAATTAATTATGAATTAATTATGTGCTTTAGAGTAGAATATTAAATAATTACTCAAAGGATTAATTATGAGATAATTTATCCAATGATTAATTGTGATATGTTGTTTTGGCTAAATAGAGATATTTAATGATGGATTAATGACTTGCTTTTTTAGTGATAATTTGGATAATTAATTTTGGGAATGAATTATGGGAAGTGAAATTATAATGAGATAATTAATTCTATAAACTAATTATGAGATGTGGTGTATATTGTGAATGAATTGAATATGCATTCTTATAAATAATAAAGGCTATTTACCATGATTAAGGGACACCCCATGGGTACGTTTCCCTGGTTTGATTGTTTAAGGTCGATTGGGCCAAGAATGCCTTTTGATGTGTTTTTTCCATGCATTAAGTTGTTTAGAATGGAGTTGATTAAATATATGATATTCCATGTGAGATGGTTTCTAAATATCTGAGCCTTGTTCAACTTGTTTGACTTGATATGTTTATGACGTATATGTTAATTATTAAAGTCCTGGATGAATCACTCCTTGAGTGGATGAGTTCAGACTTGTTAATGAATTGGGTGAATCACTATTTAGTTGATGGACCCAGAAGTGAATAACTGTGTTTAGTGGATGAGATCTTAATTATAATTGTTTATGAATAGGGTGAATAACCATTTTTAGTGGATATACCTAGGAGCGAATCACTATATTTAGTGCACAAGCTCATATTTTGGTATTGGTTGGGAGAATCACTATTTTTAGTGGACGAGCTTGGACAGAATATATAAAAGATTAAATTAAATATCTTATGATGCGTTATCCAAGCCAAAGCATAAGCATGGATTCAGTATTTACTTTGATTACTTATATGTTCTTTAGAGACATCTGTTGTGAGTGACTTATACGGGGGATGTTGGGCTTTGCCTGAATCTTGAGACTTATATAATTTAACGAGGTTTGAATAATTGATAAATTAAAATGAATGTGTGATGACGATTGTGTATGCATGACTAATGTATAATGTAGGTTCAAACACCAACTGAGGGCTAAAGCAGGTACTTGGATATATAGTTACATTATACTGCTTACTTTATTTATGAATGATTTCACATTGTTTAAATTATTTATTGAATATCTGGATTTGGGGTAGACATCGGTGATCACGACCTATTGAGATTTATATCTCACACCCTACTCAGGCTGCCAGTGCACTGGGGTACCCAAGTAGATTCTATTTGGTTGCAAGATTATTCTATTTGAAAATACTTGGGAGATAGAAGCAGAGGACCGAGTGGAAGCTCAGGACGCTCGAGGAGATCACCCTCCTGGGATTTGAGTCATTTTTATTTATTTATTTATTGATGTGTAAATCATGATGTATTGTTTATTTCTTTTATAGTTGTACCATCATAACATTCATGAATTGTATAACATTGGTGTTGGCCATTTTGTTTTATACAAGATTTATAAAATTATGTCTTCTGTTGCTTTATTGTTATTCACAATGCTTCCTCCATTTTCTTATATTGTCCACTGTTTTTATTCTGATAAGAGGATATAGTCTCCCCACTGCCTATCCTTAGACTCTCACTACTAGTTGGCAGCCTCTGGCGTATGGGAAGACATGCTTGAGGTCATGTGGTGACCGGTCCGACCACCAGTTCAAGGGTGATCTGGGTATGGATGTTACAAAGTGGTATCATAGGTTCTTTTCCTTTGTCTTATTGTTTTTGGGTTGGTAGATAGGACACTAGGAATGTGTCAGTGCTTGGGTTAATAGCTATGATTGGGAATGATCACCCCATGTACGGGAAATGACCAAGTGGGTAGGGATGGGAATTAACGTGTGTAGTATTCGAGGTTACAATTGATATGATTTAACCTTGAGTGACTAGTGTATTTTTCACTGCTTATTAATTTTTATAATTTTTAAAACCAATTGTCTTGTCCTGATAAGGCAAGAAAGTTTCATATATACTTCATCTTAGGAACTTAGATATTTATATGCCATGCATAAATCCCATTCCATGTAGTTTCATTAGTAGGATTCATAATAATATGGATTGTGTGCCTTGAATATGTGCCATTACTTGTACTTATTTATCATGCCTTTTTAGATACCATGTTTCAGTGATAGATTTAACTTTCTTGGGTGATAATATTCCAAGCTTCTTATCTTGCTTATGTGACATGATTCTGTGTTATAACATGTTTAAGTGGTTTAATCATGTTTCTCTGTGTTAGTTACTTGTAGTGACATGTTATCTTGTTGATAAATGATTGGTTTCTTAGGCTAAATTTATTTGGTTGTGATTACGATGGAACCAGTTCTCAATTGTAAGGTGTATGAGCGCCTTATAACTGGGAAAAGGGGGACCCAAGCATTCGGACTTGTGAAAAAGGTTACTAAATTAAATAATAAAGTAAGTTTATTTTGATTAAAAGGGATCCAAATTCTAACAGTAAGGTGTATGGGTGCCTTATCGATTAGTAGGTGGCCACCCATGTGACAAATAATTATATAACCTTGGTGTGTTTCAAAATGGTTCTGAATGTAAAACTGATGCGTTTTTATTTTAATGAACTATTGTGGGGTTTCCTTTTTAGAACTTGGATTGAATGAATGGGACCCTTCGAGGTCTCCTTCTTGGTAAAAGGAATGTAGATGCTAAATTTCCGATTTTTGTTTGAATAACACTGAATGTTAAATGTTTAAAGAGGATGTTTGTTATAGCATGCCTGTTTTTCCCGTGGAGCATTGATTGAAAAACAAGTAACTTGTTGTGAAAAAGTACTTGTGTGTTTATATAATTCATTCAAATATTTAAAGGTCAATGAATTAATTAAATGTCTAAAATGAAAAAGAGGCTTTTGAGAATGTGATTTCAGTTTTGTGTGACCAAGAGATAGGTTGAAGTTTATGTTTTTTAAGAGACTAGCCTGTTGGACTTTGGTGTTTTGACATGCCGTTTGGTTTAAATTTAAGATTTCATGTTAAATGTTTTTATGTGGTGAGTATGGTTCATGGAACATCACAGGTGTGTTAAGGTGTTCGGAAATAACATACTGGTGAGTGGGTGATCTTTTGTTATGACGACATGGACAATCCAAAGGTGGGTAGTATCACATTGGTTATGGTAAATGTGGCAGTTCTTGCTTAGAAGCATGAATTTGATGAGTTTTAATGTGTGTGAAACACTTTATAAACTTCTTAGTTTGGATGAGTTTCCATTTTAAGCCTCGAAAGAACATAGATTCCTTGGGAGATATAGGCACCATGGATTGGTTGATGGCACGTCGGCAGGTGATGTTGAGCTTTTTGAATAGAGTCAACCGGTAGTAGTTTGATTGATCATCTTGGTGACCTTGGTTTTATCTTAGTGCACTCTTCCAAATAAGATGAGTATGTACCCAATCTTGAACTTGTTCTAGTGGCACTAAGATAGCGTCAATTATACACAATGCTAAAGTTTAAAAAGTTGTGGGTTTGTTTTTTGACCTCCTTCTGGGTTGTACATGGGATGTGTGGTTTCTTTGGGCTACACCTTTATTTGTTATGGGGCATGGTAGTTTTAAAAGCCTTGAAAAGGTTTTACTTGAAAATATCACCAGAGATCAGGTAAGGACTTCGATGTACATGTGGTTGGTTTTGGAATAGTTTTAAAGGAACATCATTTGTTAAAGGAAGAGTGAGGGTTTTGGGTCCATGATGTCTTTTAAGGAAATCATGCGCAACCTATTTTTGTTGGATGATCAAGATTCGACCATTTTTGTTGATAAGGTCCTGGAAGTGGTTTCAGATGTAAGCTATATTCCATTGTTTAAATGGAAATGTGAGATTTGGCTCAGGTTTTAAGGGTTTAAGTCACAGGGCTTGTGAAAAATGGTTAAATGTGTGTTTGACATTTGGGCATGCAATGCAGCCATTCAAATGAGACTACATGTCCTTGGTTGGTTGGTTGAGATTGTAGTAGTTCATGATGGCTTCTCGGGGATGATATGTTTTTTAAGGTGGGTAGTTTGTAAGAAACTGGGTTTCTAAATCCAATTAATTTCTGAAGGAATTTATAATTTTTGGTAATTAATGGATAAACTGATTTTAAAACCTAGCATCAGAATAAAGTTCCACACGTCGATTGTTTTAAGTATCAATGTTGGGTTGCGTATGATTAGTCCAACCATGCGAGTCAGCGATGCGAGGTACCCCGAGTATTCATTAGAAAACTCATAGGATGCGCACAGTTAGTCAAAACGAGCGGTTAAAGATGTTTGATTACCTAGTTCTTAAAATTTGTTTTTATTTATTTTAAATAAATTAATGCTTTAATAATAGTAATATAAGGATATTATTATTATTATCTATATTATGTTAATTAATTAAATTCAAGGAAAAGTGAAACTAATTTGTTGTGGGAGATTAATTTTTGATTAATATGAAGTCAAATAGATTTTAATTTTGAATAGAATAATTAATATGGAGTAACAATTATGTGGAATTAATGAGGCTTTTGGTTATCTCAATGATACATTTTTTTTAAAAGAGGAGTTCATATTTAATGAAGAAGAATTTTAAATAAATGTAGAGTTTAGATTTAATGAGATAAAATTTTAATGGTGATAGTAATAATAATGGTATGACTATTATTATTATTTTTATAATAATAATCATTAATAATGGCAATGAATTTGTGGGTTTTAATTATGTTATAGGTTAGAAATTAAAATGGAAAAGAAATTCCCTTCTTCTTCTCTCCTTAAGAGGCATGAAATACACAAGAGATTCCCCCAACTGATCTGTGCTAGGTTCTTCTATCCACAGTTGGACTCCCCATGGCTGGATCTACCTCCCTCAGCCAAACCTCTTCCTTTCCTATAGTGTGACCCAGCAGCATGCGACCCCTATACGACCTGTAACAGCAGCACATGATCCCCCTGGGCAGATCCCGTAGTACGCAACCTCCCCCTTTTCGGGTCCTCCATCCATGGATGATTCCTCATATTTTTCTTAATGGTTAAGGTCCGATTACTCGAGGTGAGGTCTTATATCAAGTTCTTCATCATCTCTTTTGTGAATTGACGCTGTTTCAGAACCCGATTTGGTTTTGGCCGATTTTAGGGTTTTGGGATAGTACCCATTTATTATGTTATTCCTTCAATAGAGTATGCAGGTGGTATATCAGGACCCTTTGGTCCTTGTTTTGGCATCCTCTTCCAATGGTGAGGCAGATGGACTCATTTTCCCTATGCTACCAAGGTTTCATGTAAGGTTATATATCCGTGGTTTTGATTGTCATCATTCAATTAAGGGTTTGATAATTTTTATGAGTCCTTGGTACCTAGTTAGAAGTGCGTTGGTCATTACTACATTGATTATAGGTACCTGTTTAATATATTGAATTTTGTTGATCAATGTAAACAACGTGAAGACACACACACACACACACATGAAGGGGTGCACACGTGCGACAACAGACTTGTTGTGGATTGGTTGTCAATGTATATTAAAGTGCTGAATATTAAATTGGTTCCACCCTGAGGTAGGGTTCTTGACCTTGCCTAATTAATCAAATACAATTTTTTTGTTTTACTTATTTGATAATTTTGACTTCAATGTTGGATTAAATAGTTTAATGGGGGAATGAGATAATTAGTTATGAATTAATTATATGTATTTTAGTAGTAAAATAGATAACTAATTGAGCCATTTAATTATTATGAACTAATTTGGTCAAGTTAAGATAATTAATTATGAATTAATTATGTTCTTTAGTTGATAATTAAACGAGGAATTAATTATGAGTAATTAATTTGATTAATTTTGAGATAATTAATTATGAATTAACTATGTGCTTTATATGATAATTAACAAATGGGTTAATTATGAGTAATTAATTTCATTAATTTTTAGATAATTAATTATGAATTAATTATGTGCTCAAGACTAGAATATTAAATAATTTCTCAAAGGATTAATTATGAGATATTGATTTAGCTGAATGAGATAATTGATTTGGTGATTAATTGTGATATATTGTTTTAGATAAATAGAGATATTTAATGATGGATTAATGATATGATTTTGCAGTGATAATTTGGATAATTAATTTTGGGAATGAATTATGGGATGTGAAATTAGAATGAGATAATTAATTCTATAAATTAATTATGAGATGTGGTGCATATTGTGAATGAATTGAATATGATTTCTTATAAACAATAAAGGTTGTTTACAATGATTAAGGGACACCCCATGGGCACGTTTCATAGGATTGATTGTTTAAGGACGATTGGGCCAAGAATGCCTTTTGATGCATGTTTATTTTCCATACCTTAAGTTGTTTTGGATGGATCTTCTTAAATATATGATATACCATGTGATATGGTTACTAAATATTTGACCCTTTTTCAGATTTTTTTACTTGATATGTTTATGACGTGCATGTTAATTGTTAAAGTCCTGGACAAATCACAACTTGAATGGATGGGTTCAGACTTGTTAATGAATTGGGTGAATCACTGTTTAGTGGATGGACCCAGGAGAGAATCAATATTTTTAGTGGATGGGCTCTTACTTAGAATTTTATATGAATTAGGTGAATCACTATTTTTAGTGGGCATACATAGGAGAAAATCACTATATTTAGTGGATGAGCTCAGATTTTGGTATTGGTTGGGAGAATCAATATTTTTAGTGAAAGGGTTCGGATAGAGTATATGAAAGATTAAATTGAATATCTTATGAAGCGTTATCCAATCCAAAGAACAAGCTTGGATTCAATTTTTTTACTTTGATTCCTTAGATGGTCTTTAGAGACATCTGTTGTGAGTGACTTATACGGGGGATGTCTGGAAAAGGACGAATCTCAAGACTTATATAATTTAATGAGGTTTGAATAATTTATAAATGAAATTTAATGTGTGATAAATATTTTATATTCATGAAAAATGAATAAATAATGTTCAGACACCAGTTGAGGGATGAAGCAGGTACTTGGGTATATAGTTACATTGTACTGCTTTATTTATGCATGCTTTTACACTGTTTAAATTATTTATTTAATGTTTGGTTTTTTGGTAGACACTGGTGGTATTGGCATACTAATATTTATATCTCACACCCTACTCAATATGCCATTACACTGGGGTACCCAAGTAGATTCTATTTGGTTGCAGGATTGTGCTATTTGCATATACTTGGGAGATAAGAGTAGAGGACCGAGTAGAAGCTCGGGATGCTCGAGGAGATCACCCTCAGGGATTTGAATTATTATTCATTTATTTTTTATTGATATTTAAAGAATTATTTATTGTTTATATATTTCATATTTCCACCATCATAACATTCATTCATTATATAACATTGACTTTGGCCATTTTGTTTTATACAAGATTTATAAAATTATGTCTTCCGTTGCTTTATCGTTATTCACACTGCTTCTGCCATTTGCTGACATTGTCCACTATTTTTATTCTAATAATAGGGTATAGTATCCCCACTGACTATCTTTAGACCCTCACTGCTAGTTGAAAGCCTCTTCCATACAGGGAGACATGCTTGATGTCATGTGGCGACTGGTTCGGCCACCAATTTAATGGTGAGTTGGGTTTGGACGTTACACTTCTAGAGTTGTTTTTATAGATATCCACAATTTACTACCTAGTTTTGTAAAGGTTTTAAATTGGTTATTAGTACCCAATTGAAGTAAAACATGATGTATAAACCTTATATCGATGGGTAGATTGAGTGAGCCAATCAAATTCTCAAGAATATTTTCCAGTTATGCATGCTTTATTTTGATGGTTCTTAGGAAAAGCATCAACCTTTGGTAGAGTTCTCCTATGAAAATATTTATAAATAATATATTAAAATTGATCCCTTTGAATAATTTTATGAGTATCCATATAGATATATTTTATATTGGGAAGAATTGGGATAATGGTCTTTGGTTATACTGAGTCTTGTTCAAGAGATGAAGGAAAAGGTACAATTGATTTAAAAGATGTTAACAAAAGCATAGATTCATCCGAAATACTATAAATACCATTTTTATCACCCATTTTAATTTTTACTAGGTTATTATACTTTTTCTCAGGGTTTCAATTCATTTGAAATATCATTATTTACATGAGTAGGGTAAGTTGGCACTGAGGTCTGTTGGCCCTATTGAGATCGTTAAACATCTTAGAAAGGTGTTTTATTATTTGGAATTTCAATTACTATTGTCATAGATTCATTTTGTGGTCCATATTTTTCAATTAAGAAGGTATCAACCTGAACCTTTATATGTGACTGAACATGAGGATGTTGATCATGAGCATGAAAAATTAGTGGTTCAATAACCAGTTCATATTATGGATCGCTAAGATACGGTGTTGTTCAATAAATATGTTCCCCTGGTTTGGGTACTATGATAGAGTAGATGGGATAACCATGAGATGTGGGAGTGGGAATCATTTTTTATACAACATTTTCTTTATTTTTTTTGAAATACCATAATCATGAGTGCTTTATAAGGACATAAAGTGGCATGGTGGGGATAATTATGACACCTTATGGGTCATATGTTTGTTTAATTTTGGGATTAGTTTATCTCTTTTGAGGTTTTGAAGGATTTAAATAATCATGGGTTGAAAATTTAGATATTTAAGAGAAATAGGCTAGACACATGGTATGTGTGTGGTTAATAGTAACCTTATGGTAACCATGTGATCTGTTTGTTCAAGTGGAGTTTTCCATGGATTTTCTAATAGTAAGAGTTACTAGGAAAACCATATAGATTAAGTGGTTTGTTCCCAAGGGTAGTTTCATGATTTGAAAATGGTTTTTCTAACTGTTTGATTACTCCTAGGTAACTATGTACTTTTATTTTGAAGGTACAATAGCAACCACACTGTTAACACACAGTTTCTCTAACTATATGACATAACCTTGCAACCTATGCAAGTTTCTTGAAATTTAAAATTACCATGATACCCTTCATTATATATAACTATAATATCCTCCTAATACCTAATTAGATCGACCCAGACTTTCATTGAAACTGTAGGAGGTTCTTTGTTTGGTTCTTTAGCGACTCTTTTTTTTTTATTATTGGTGGATCTCTTTGAGGTATGTTCCAATTTCAAACTGATAAATTCTTATCATTCTGGATCCCACATTGATCTCTCATCCCATTATTTCATTAAAAACCTTATGGGATTTGATTTCTAGTTCTAGTGGGTTTTATAGGGGGATTAATGATGTTTCTTATTTATATAGTATTATGAGGGGAGAATATCTCTTCGTTTATAATCCATGTTTTTAAAGGAAACTAGTTTTTCTCCATTAACAAGGTAGGTGTATATATAAAATGTTTTTTTTATCATGATAGGCTTATTTTTATTGTGAATTTCTTTGGTTTGGATAACAAAAAATGATTGATTTTATATCTATTAGGGATGGTTTTTGAAATTTATTCTTTTGTGGGATGGAAAATTGTTTTAAAAAGGGCTTATATTTTACAACAGTTTTATACACTTCTTATGTTTTATGAAATTACTTGAAGATGGTTTTGACTCTAAAATGGGTTTTTAATAATAGTAACAGTATTGAATTTCTTTTGTAAATGTTTTATAAAATGGTGATCATGGTTTAAAATAATGTTTTGAGAAAACATACCCCTTTGGGAACCTTGGGTGCTTTAGGTTATGGAAATATAAAACATTAGTTAGTGTGGAACCACTAGGGTTATGATTGTGATATTGATTGACTGTGATAAGATTCAGTATCATTGGATTCAAATTATTCCTATATTAGTGTTATTTACATGTCCTAGTTACATATTTTTATGGTATATAGCCAATTTTTTCTTTGTTATTAGTGTTTTTTATGGTATTGTTCATACATTGATTGCTCACATATTTATCTTTTCAGATGTGGATGTTTTTTTACTACTTCCCTCAATGTTGTAATTCATTTTTATTTTAATATTCTTCTATATTTTAATATGGTATGTTTTAAAAGGAAAACCAAAAGATATTATGTGTAAAATGTTTTCAAATGAAATAGATATATCGAGATTATTTGTTTTAAAGAAATAACTAATGGATGTATAGTGACATACATTGTATTAATTCATGGTGGTATCCTACTAGGAGTTTCTCTCACACCCTGAATATGAATTTGGGCTTATGAAGCTTTGGTTTTATAATATATAGGTAAAGGGAATGAATTTATGTAAAACATTAACTTACCTTGGTTGATGTCATCTTCTTAGTAGGTTGTGTTGGTGTTGATGGATGGTCACATAGAGACTTAGTTTTGGTCTTGGATTTTCTTTGCTTATGGGTTTAGAGATTTTTCTTGGTTTTTTATGTCTCATGGTTGTTTACTTTTCTTCTATGTTGTGATTTTATGGTTTATCATTCACTTTTTATACACGATTTATGTTGTCTTATCTTTCAAGGTGAAATAATTCCCATGGTTATGTATATTGATACCCAGGTGATTATCTATAACTAGTGGAAATCAGGAACACACTTTGGGACTTGTTCCAAGCAATCTTGGGAGATGTGTCTGGCAGACCTAGGTTAGTTCATTATAATATCCACCTCATCCATATATATAAGACATACCTTGATCCCATTATAACCCATTTAAAAACACCTACATATTATATGATCTAGTAAATGCATCATATGATACATAACTCCATACATAATATAATAATAATAACCATAGTATTTAATAATCAGGAATCATAATGGTCCAAGAAGATAATAAACATCCTTGTATCATTAGATATCAAAATCAAGGAAATACCATTAACAACCAAAATTTTCTATTATAATCCATTTACTCATCACTTTACTTACTCAGTATAACCCATTACATTGTTATTTAAACATCTCATTAATATTCATATCATTCCATTAATAACTTTAACATCTATTTATAATTTTATCCCATTCTAGGTTTACCATTTCATTCATTTCCAATACTATACCCACATTTAGTTTTATTCCTTAATTTAATAAATTAGTCATAAAATAATGTGAAGGAGTTATTTTGATTATGTAATTCATCATTATAAAATGCATCCCTATTTGTATATATACTTAAGCATAACAATAATATTAATAGTCCATGGACTAGTTACCAATTCATTTAAAATTTTAAGATATGAAGAAAATTCATTTAGTTATTTTATTTTTATTTTCAGTGGGTTAATTTAATCATTGAAACACACCTTAGGACAACCATGAATTATGACACAACCTCAAATCATAATTTTTAAGGCAACCCCGAACTAGGCCTACAACTATGAGACTCTCTAATCCAAACAACCTATCAAATAATAAGTAACATCACCACTTATGTCTTATCACTAGTCCATCTGACTCTCAACACATAATCTCACACAAGAACACACTGAATCACCCCTCTTCCATTCCAGTAGCTCACACAACCCACCTTCCAACCAGAACTAGTAGAACCACCCTAGAAGGAACAACATGCCTCATTCTCTAAGGGACCTCTAAATTCTTACTAAACTACCCAGGGTTCAAGACATCATCCTAAGATAAGGGAAGATATATATATAAGTAACCTACCTAAATATAATTAAAAAAAATCATTTACTAACCAAAATAATACAATCCATACCTCACTAACCCACCAAAATGTTTGGTAAATGACTAGAGATTTAATCATAACCATATCTACACCCTAAATAAAAAAAAGTGTTTGATTTGGTTTCCTAGAAACATTTTTTTGTACTTTATGTTGCATTTATATTAAAATAGGTGCGTATTAATTAAATAAATTATTATATATTGATCATTTTTCTGTCATACATTAATGTAATAATGTACTAGATTATCTATCACATTAAAAAGGGAATATCAGTTCTCTATTATGATGAGAACCTTAAAATTCTATGATAATATTACAAAAAATTTTTCTATGGTCTGATAAAGTTCTATGATGGGAAGAAAAGTATGGTTATTATCTGGTGTGAGTAATCATAAGAATATGAGACATAACATCATGATGTTCTCACTTGGTAATATCAAATATGGGAGACTATGAGAACAAAACTGTCTATAGAAAATCGACATGTTTTTGTGTCATTGGATATTCATGCCTTTGAGAATTTTTAATTATCCTTATATATTAGGATTATTATTAAGGAATGTCAAGACTCATACACTTTGATGTATTTCAACAAATCATGATGATATACGATTGCAAAAAATTTGAGTATGTCAGGTGAATCATGAATGACATGTTATTAATGAATAAGTCAAGGAAATATTTGTTCCTTCCATATCTATGGAAGTTGATGTCTTGAAATATTTATTGAAATGGAATTTTACCATTAAATTCCATGACCATGGTGTATTTATGTGTTCATTTCAGACAGTCAAAGAAAGATGTATCAAGCATATAGGTTGATGATATGGGTGCAAAGCCTACTTTATGAGATATTGTTAAAAAGTTATTATATTACATAGTGAGCATTCATATGTTTTTTTTTCATTGAAAAATATATTATTCCTTTTTTGGTTCCAAGACCCATTTCTAGAAAATAATCTTTAAATATAGGTAATCCCACCTAATGCCACTAAGGATGAGGCCTAGAGGGTGACCCACAAAGGGTTTCCTTTAATCTCAATTAAATACTATTTATATTTAACAGTTGGAATAAATATTATTATCTAGATTAAGATTTAATATTTTTTAAATATTTATTAAATGATCAAAAATATTAAATAAATATTCATTTTCAAGGTAATTATTTATTTACATGAATATATAATCTTTATTTATCTCTTATTATTCACACCATAACGGTTAATTATTTATTTATGTGAATATTAAATAAATATTTTTTCATGATACTATGAATAATATATATATATATTTATTGAATGAATAATATTTATTTAAAGTATTTATTAAAGAATTCAATAAATGTTGATGAGGATGAGCAAACCAGTTTTTTTATCGATGAATATTTATTTACCAAACTATAAAATAAATCTTTATCATTGTGATGGTTAGCACAAAATATAAAATAAAATAAAATCACTTTTTAATTACATGGAATGAGGTTCATTTTGAGTTTAATATATTATTAAGGGACCTTTTTTAATTAATTAAATATTAAACCCAAACACTTGGTCTATAAAGAGATTGCTATGTCAATCGGAGAAAGGTTAATTGTTGTGCACAACAATTTCCTCCCAATATATCCCTCCTCATATCTTCCTCTCAATATTGAGAAGAATAAGGTAAAATTCCATCAATTCCAAATTACATGAAGAAATCATGGAAAACAATGAAATACGATCAATCGATCACACAAGCACCCAATGTTTCATTAGTGTTGTTTGAAGATCGAAGGATCATATGTGGATCCCCACTAGAGAGGATATACTTTGAGATATCACTATGCGATGACAATACACCAATCAATTTGGAATTATCAACATCATCAATGAATAAATATCTAAATATTGAGGTAATATTTCTTCATGTGTGTTAAATTTAATATAAATTAACATGAAAAATATCCTCTCTCATAGTTCTAAAAGAATTATTTGTGAATATTCCTTGGAAAAATTTTCATTAATCATGAAATTCATGTCTTGTACATTTAGAAGGATCTGTTGAATAAAAAAATGATGAGTTTTCCATAGACCTAATAAGTGCTTCTCCTATATCTGAAATTGTCATGTTTTATCAATGAAATAATGTTAAATTTATAATTATTTTATTAGTGTTGATCATTATAGGTATTTATAGTTAGTTTTAATTTCATTAAATTCATTCTTGAATCTTATCTACAATATATATTCTTCTTCCCATCATTTCTCTATAATTTAATCTATATTATATCAAATTTTAACATACAACTGAAGAACTAATTTGGAGGTGCCAAAGAGTCTTCCTAGACAACACAAGATTAAAAATCATGTAGCCGGAGTATATGTAGTGTATCCAAGTTCATCACACCAGGATATAACATAAATTAATTTTACACATCATGCAGTGAAAAATATGTAGTGCATTTAATGATCTACATATTAAGTAATCCAGGATGACACACAACATGTGGGACTACACACTGTATATATGGGTTACAAGTCATGTAGTCCATGTTTTTTTACTATGAAAATGAATAGTCAAATACACATTCAGTAATTATTACATAAAACATAGGGATTGAAACCTATTTCATAAGGAGGTTACACAATGTGTACCAGCTATACACACTATATACCCCACATATGTTCATGTAATAACACGTAATGAGTCCCAAGGAGTGCATGACATATATATGATTTGAATATATGTATATGTATACTTAAGAAGGTATAAGTCAGATTCCATTGAAATGTTCAAGGAATATAATAATGAAGTCAAGAACTAACTTGGTATATTAAGAAACTATGCTCAAACAATAGTGGATAATATCTTAATCAATACTTTATTGATTATTTATAGGATTTTGGGATTCTATCCCAACTCACTCCTCCTTATATATCACAATGGAATGGTGTAAGTGAAAGGATAAACCAAACCCTACTATACATGGTGATATCAATGATTATTCATGTGATTATTCTATTATAATTTTGGGGATACACATTACAGACAATAGAACACATTATAAACTGAGTTCCAACTAAATTGGAAAATGGTATTACATATAAAATTTTGCATGGAAATAAACTTTTATTGTCACATGTAAGATTTTTGGGACACAAAGAATTTATTAATGAAATTTCTAGAAAAAAACTTTTTCCTTGAGGCACTAAGTGTTTCTTTATAGGGAACCCTAAGGAAAAAATGGGATATTACCTTTACAACCCCTCAGATAAGAAGATTTTAGTTAATAGACATCCCACATTCCTTGAGGAGGATCAGATCTCTAAAAGATATATTGGGATTTAAATAGACATTGATGAATTCTAGGATCAATATACACAAGAGTTGGCAAAGAGATAGATTCCAAAAAAACCTACGAAAATGAATGTTCAGAAGACACAAGTATTGTGTTAGGGTATAAGAGATGTTATAGAACCACAATGATATGGTTTTATTGTCAGTAAGAATGGGAACTCATTATTAGTTGATAATAAAGATCCTATAACCTATAATAAATAAGTAAATGGAAACAAATATACCAAATTAAATGTAACTATTAATTCTAATATGGATTCTAGGTACGAAAACTAAATATGGGGTTTGATAGACCCTCTAGTGGTTATAAATATTATTTTTTGTAAATGGGTATTCATGAAGAAAATAGACATATATGGAAAATTTAGTACCTATAGGAAATTACTAGTTGTAAAAGGGTCAAAAAAAAATTTAAGGCATAGGCTACAATGAAACGTTTTTTCTAACTGTTATGCTAAAATTGATCAAAATTGTACTTTCCATATAATATTACCATGAAAATGGGTATGAAAAACTATATTTTATTACAACTTAATTCATGAATTACAATATAAATATACACATAATAAAACCCCATAATATCATGATTCCTAGTGTATTTGGGTAATTAGTTTCATACCATAACAAATTGAAAAATAAAAAAAATAATTTTTAAAAACTCCATAACATTGTCTTATATTCCATGGATATTATAAAAATATATGGGATAACATGGGAATGCACATAATAAATGGGTGAGATATAAATCATAGTAATGGAATAAAGAAATCATAACATAAGGTAAATTAGTAAATTAAATCCAAGTGGCATTTCAAGGTAACATAAAAGTGTGATAATTATTATCTTGAACAATGAGGCATGATATAACATGATAACATAAAGGCAATATAAGAATGTGGCACTAACATAAAACCTGAAATCATAAATACAAGCTAAGGACAAAATAGATACAAAATAAAATAGTGTTCTTATGATAACCACTCATGAACTATGCATGGAATATCATGAGATAAAAACATTACTCAATGCATTGGAGGGCTATACCATTCTGATCCCACTTGTCACTTTTATATCATGTACATGCATAACTATGCCACATAGATCATAAAACATAAGGATGTATTCAATTAATTTTAATCCTATCATTAAGGACTGCGACATACATACATGGAATTCCCCAATCAATGAATTATAGCTACATCTATATCAATACAATCGAGTGTAAATGGATATGTGTATTCACTACACTAATGCTTGGTATGGAAAATTGTAAGGAAATTTTGACAGTATAACAGGTGTACATAAATGTTAATAGAAGGGGTTAATGAGTGAGAAAGGGTTTTGTAATTAATTTTTAATAATAATTATATTAATATGGACGTGTAAAAAAATATCCCAAATTTAAAAACTGGAAATCAAAATTCACGACATAAAAAAGGCGCTTGAATAAAGAGGATAAGGAGAGGATCCATTACCTAGAAAGGGAGCTTCTAAAAACATTGGGTGAGATTATAAAAAGGTTTGGGACTAATTTGGAGGTATATAGAGAGGTAATTTTAGATTAAACTCTTGATATATGGGTTTTGAGTGAATATGAATAAGAGGTTGAGTGGTTTTTATTACAAAAGAGAGGGGAATTCTTTATTAATTTCAAAACATTGGTTTTGGACTCTATGATAATGTAATAAAAACCAAAATTCATCCTATGGTTTTTACCATGGATTCTTACATATAGGAGTGTTTTTCATTATTTTATAAGGCTATGAACTAAACGCATTAAAATAATTTCCTTGGTGATGAGTAAGTGAGTCATGTTTATAAAGAATTTATTTTAAAACATTAAAATATAATATAGGTTTTAGAAGATTAATTAAGGTCGTATAAAATTAATAAAATAGATTTTTAAAAAATTATTTTAAAGGTAAACCATAATTTTTGTAGTGTATAATCTTCATAGTATTTATTACATTGCTTTTGGTCTTTTATGATGTCAAAATACATACTGTATAATTATATCATATTTAATTTTCACCTAAAAATTCGGCTATCTTGAAAATTAAAAAAAAATTCACCGTTGGATAGTTTCAATGTGATTATTTAAAAAATAATGTTTATTTTATAAAAATAATTCACTAAATACGAGAATTTACACTTTTAAATAAAAAATACCAATTTATTCAAAAATATTATTTTTTACAATAACATTTTTATAGCCCTTATAAAAAATACGATTGACTTTATAAAATCATATTATAATTTATATTTAACAATTATTATTATATTATAACATTTTATTAAAATATCATTTATTTCAATAATTCTTGAATTCATAAAAAAAGTGTGTTGATCAAAACTATATATTTCCAAAAAATACAATTTGTGTTTCATCGCATAAAAATTTAATTTTATCAAACTTATTATTTAATAATTTTAAAGTAATTATAAAAAGGATAAATATAAAAATTATTTTATTAAAAATAAAAATATGAAAATTCATACTATTAGGGACTATATTGATAACCCTTTAGTACACCATCAAATTCCCAAAGGGTAAGGTGTGTAATAATATGATTTTCTTACGGTGGTTCGATATAAATGGTTTGAGCCCTGATCTCAATGAGCTTTAACTTCTCCCATAATCAATTTCACTCATGATTTATTTATTTAATATCATCTTGTGATTGGTCAAGGGTAAAGCCTAATGATGCTATCACCCTCAGAAGCTCTAATAAACGGGATTCATAGGGTATGATCCTACTGGTTGAGGTCATCACTACCTTTGTTTATGTCAAATGGATTTTATCATAACCCTTAATATAATAATCTTAATATTCACTATAAAATTACTATATTATCAATTTTTATGATTCTAAACATCCTTTTCAAAATTTCAGAACATATAAAGACCCAAAATAACCTAAGTAGTGCATGTGTTTCTATAACTTCATTTTTTAAAAAGGCATTTACTTATTTAAAAAAGTAATTTCATTTATAAAAGTTCAGGAAATTAAATTATTTCCCCCATCAGAAAAATAACCTTTAAAATTTTCATTTCATACAATAAAATAGAAGGTGGTACCATTGTTTCATCTCCTATTCTAGTTCCCATGTCGCTTCCTCAAACATGTGGTTCTAACATAACAGTTTACCATGTGAGTTGTTTTGTTTCATATAACTTTGCCTCTATGATAAAATATATTCACTAGCTTCTACTCATATAAAATATCATTATCCAATGGAACCACCATTATATTTAGTACATGTGATGGGTCTAGTATGTACTTTCTCAAGAGGGATATATGGAACACATCATATACTTGAGATAAGTTAGGAAGGAGTGATAGTCGAAAGGACAGTTCTTCTATGTGATCAAAGATATCAAAGGGGTTGATGTATCTATGAATAAGAATTCCCTTATTTCTAAACCACATAATTTTCTTCCATGATAGTATACAAAGGAACTATTTATCTCTGACCTAAAACTTCAGGATTGTTCACTGACTGTATGCATAGTTTTTTGGTTGAATTTGTGTGGATTTCACATGAAATTTAATGGTTTGAACCCTCTCTATCATTTACACAATAAGATCATGTCCCATTATATTCTAATCTCCTAATTCATACTAGTATGTCATATTATGACACCAGTTCCTATGTAGATCCTCAAAAGGCACAATTTGAATGATAGAATAGAAACTATTGTTATATGAGAACTCCACTAGGGTATTGTGTTAATCCCAATATCCTTAGAAATACATTTAACATGATCTAAAAACATCCTCCATATTTTTAATGGTTATTTAATATTTTCCATCCTTATGAGGGTGGTAAAAAATGCTGAAACCCAGTTTTGTATCTAATTCTTGCTAAAGGCTTCTCCAGAACCTTATGGTTAACCTCAAATCTTAATCAAATGCAATATATAGTGGAACTCCATGTAGTATTATCAATTACCTTATGTATATCTTATATAGTTGATCAGCAGAGAAATATTATTTTATAGAAATTAAATGTGATTACTTGGTATGGCAATAGACTAACACTATGACAACCTTGATTTTATTACCAACTTAAACATGATTTATTACATAAAACTTCACTTGATACAATAAGAAGATTGAGAGGTTTAGTGTATTTGGGGCTTAGGATCATTACATAAAAACTTCAAACATGAAATACAACATCTTTATTGAAAACTTCCTTTACATTACCACTACATTCCCTCGCACTTAGCATTGCATGGGATAACCTGAGGACATGCATAAGAAAATGGTGAGCTATAAAGCCCAGTAAGGGAGTACACATGGAATAACATGAGGAGTAAAATACATTTTAGACAATAGGAATATCAATGGAGCATAAAAGAAACATGGAAATAAAGGAATGATAAAGCATGATAATCATAACATGGAAATGTGGCAACAACACTTAACATGGAATTAGCATGAGCCAAGGCCCATTGCACATGGAGCATGAGTAAATCCTCTTTTCACATAAAGCACGAGTAAACCATCGTTGCACTTGAATTATCATGAGTAAACACTCATTGTACATGACGTATCATGATTCTATACTTTACCCAATGCATTGGAGTGCTATAAGTGCACACCCTTCTTAAACATTTCATTTCATGCATAAGTGTGCCACATGGATCATAAAACATGGATTCATAAAACATAATCATTTATTCCATGATAAAGGAATGTGGAATTCATACATAAAACATTGTAATCAATAAGTAAAGGTTCATAAACGTGGATACCCTTGATGGAGAAATTGGCATGGTATCCACTACACAATGGCATTGGCTTAGAAAATCGGTGCGATTTCGGCAGCGTAACGACGTGACATAAGAATTCATAAAAATGGGTGATGAGAGAGAAAGGTGTTCCTAATCATTTTTACATGTAATGGAAAGTAAGGAGGTCATATAGATACATGTCCCAACAATTGTAATGGAATTTAGATTCATGATACAAAATTATTGCTTGAATGTAAAAGAAGAGAGAGAAGTTCCTTTCAGAATTTTGGCATAGTAACGGGTGTACATGGGAGGCATTTAATGAGAGAGAAAGGGGTCTCCCACCATTCAAAAAATAATAGGTAAGTATGTGGGAAGTGAGAAACCATACCCCAACATTCATAATTGAAATTAAAAGGGCAAAACAACTTAAAGAAAATTGGACAAAAATGAGAAAGGAAGAAGAAACCCTTACTTGGAAGTGTGCTTCCAAAGGCTAGAGAGAGGCTTGTGAGAGGATTCTTGGGAGATTGGGGCACCTTGGGAGGATTCTAGAGGGAGTAGGGAAGAGGTTGGACGAACTCTAATGGCTTTGAGTGAGGAGGAAGTGGGATCTTGGGTGGGTTTATATAGGAGAGGTGAGGAAATTCTTTATTATTTAGGTTTGGGTCCCCTTACATTAAATTAATCCAAACCACAAACCATCCCATGGTTTTTTCCCTTGGTTTTTGGCAAATGGAAGAGGAAAACAATATTTTATAAGGCCAAAGTCCTAAATTCTTAAAATATTAGGGTTGCTTATGTGGAGGTGAGTCACACTCCTATGGAAATTAATTCAAAAAAAGACAAGGTGTTTAAGAAGTCATGAGGGGTCCATAATGCATTGAAAAGTAAGTAAAACAAACCCAAAATCACATTATTTTAATGGTAAAACATATATTGTCCGAAAATAAAGATTATAGTATTTTATTACATCACTATTGGGTCATTATGATGTCATAAAACACATTATATATTTAAACGGTATTTAATTTTTACCCAAAAATTTGACTGTCAGAAAATTTTGAAAAATTAACCATTGGATAATTTTGACATCCTGATTCCAGAAATAACATTTATTTTATCTAAATAATTTTTTAAATATGTTAATTTTCACTTTTAAAATAAAAACCGACATTTATCGAAAATTCACGGGTTTTGACAGAAATGGCTTTCAAACCTTAATAAAAATTTTAATTGCATTCATAAAATTATAAGATCATTTATATTTAATAAAAAAAGTAATTTAATAATAATATTATTATTTTATTAAAAAATTATTTTATTAAAAAATCCCTTAATTTAATTAAATATATTTCTTAATTAAATAATAACTAAAAACACCATTTTTACTTTAAAAACTATTTACAATGCATCAAAAATGACTTGAAATTATATTCATTATTATATAAAAAAATAATGTACTTGAACATAATACTATCGATTAGTTACATAACCCCTTAATATAGCCGCATAAGACCTAAGGGTAAGGTGTGCGATGGTGACAGACTCTTGGGGTGGCTTGGATAACATCGCTCGAGTGGTAATTTCAATCAACTTCCACTTTTCCCGTAGAAGGTCACGTTAGAGCTTGACATGATGAAGCTCAACATGGGCTTGGTCAAGGTTGAAGCCCAAAGATGCCACCTTTTTTCTGAGCTCTGACAAATGGGCTTTTTATGGGGCAATTCTACTGGATGAGGCCATCGCTTCCTTTGTCTGAGTAAATTGGATTTGTTAAAGTCCTATATTTGTACTAATCATTTGATCACTGTTCAACGACTATATTAGCAACGGTCAAAACTCTTATCATAAAACCAAAGAAGTTGATATTTTATAAAAACATTTTATCTCAAGAGACAATTAATAAGATCAAGAGGGATTTTCCATTAATGAAACTTTGGGTCATTTCAATATTCCCCCCTTAAGAAATTTCACCCTCGAAATTTTACTTTTCCCACACTAAAACAAATGTGGGTAACTCAGCTTCATCATATCCTCTGATTCCCAAGTCGCTTCTTCAAACTTGTGGTTTCTCCACAACACCTTGATGAGGGGCATTGTCTTATTTCGTAGAACTTTTTCTCTACGATCTAAGATCTTCACTGGTTTCTCCTCATAAGAAAGATCATCTTTTAATTGTACCACCGCAGAAGAGAGTACATGTGAAGAGTCCGGTATGTACTTCCTTAAGAGGGATACATGAAATACATCATGTACTTTGGCCACAGTTGGTGGAAGTGCAAGTCGAAAGGCCACAGCCCCGACACGATCAAGAATCTTGAAGGGGTCGATGTACCTTGGACTTAACTTCCCTTTCTTTTTAAACCTCGTGACCTTCTGCCACGGAGATATGCATAGAAAAACCATGTATCCAACTTTAAACTCAAGGTCTCGTCAACGATTATCTGCACAACTCTTTTGTCGACTCTGGGCTGCCTTGATATGCTGCTGAATGGTTTTCACCTTCTCCACCATTTCCTTGACCATTTCTGGTCCAAGTAGCTTACGTTCACTGACCTCATCCCAACATGCTGGTGTTCTGCACCTTTTCCCATATAGGGCTTCATATGGTGCCACTTTGATGCTCGAGGGGAAACTATTATTATAAGAGAACACAACTAGAGGAAGTTGTAGATCCCATCCTCATTTAAATTCCATTGAGCACGCTCTCAACATATCCTCAAGTGTTTGGATAGTCCGCTCGGATTGGCCATTAGTTTGAGGATGATAGTCCGTACTAAAGTTCAATTTAGTATTCAGAGCATGTTGAAGACTCTTCCAAAACATAGAGGTGAATCTTGGATCTCAGTCAGACACAATAGATAGTGGTACTCCATGCAACCTTACCACTTCCCTGATATATATATCCGTGCCAGTTGATCCATTGAGAAATCCTCCCGAATAGCAATGAAGTGTGCAGTCTTTGTAAGATGATCCACAACAACCCAGATTGCATTGTTGGCTTTGGATGTCCTCGGAAGTCCGGTGACAAAGTCCATGGTGATGTTTTCCCATTTCCATTCTAGTATGGGCAATGGTTACATCATCCCCTTAGACTTCTGCCTCTCTGCCTTCACTTGCTGACACACCAGGCACTTTTATGTATATTCAGCGATCTCCTTCTTCATATTGTCCCACCAAAAGTTTTCTCAGAGATCTCAATACATCTTTGTGCTCCCTAGGTGAATAGAGAAATTTTAACTATGTGCATCATCCAAAAGTTCCTTCTTCAGCTCCGGACGTGATGGAACACATAGTCTTTTCCCAAACCGCAGAATTCCTTCTTCATTAACATTAAACTCTGAGGATTTCCCTTTTTTGATAGCTTCCACTTTTTCCTGAATTCCCACATCATCCATTTGATAATCCTTTAAACATTCCAAAAGAGATTATTGAGCAATAATTTGTGAAAGGATTGATGATGTTCCCTTCTTTATGATTCCCACGTCCATCTTCATCAATTCTAAGAAGATTGGGTCCTTATAAATTCTCATCATTGATAGAATTGCTGGGTCCTTTCTACTTAGGGCATCATCCACCTTGTTCACCTTCCTAGGGTGGTAATGTATTGTACAGTCATAATCCTTGATGATCTCTATCCATCTTCACTGGCACACATTAATCTCTTTCTGTGTGAATATATATTTAAGACTCTTGTGGTCAGTATATATCTCACATTTCTCTCCATAGAGATAATACCACCAGATTTTCAGGTAAAAGATCACCGCTTCTAACACCAAATCATGCGTTGGATAGTTTCTCTCATAGATTTTCAACTACCTTGAGGCATAAGATATCACTTTATCATTCTGCATCAGCACACAGCCTAAGACCTTCTTTGAAGCATCACTAAATACCACAAAAAGTTCCCCACTTGTGGGTAAAGTGAGCACAGGTGCCGTGATAAGCCTCCTTTTTGACTCCTTGAAGCTTTCTTCTCATTAATAACTCCAAACAAACTTTACTCCCTTTCGAGTTAGCTTGGTAAGAGGGTTAGACAATCGTGAGAAATTTCTCACAAATCTTCGATAATATCCAGCTAACCCCAAGAAGCTACGAATATCCGTTACCGATGTTGGCCTCGACCATCCCTCAATTGCATTTGTTTTGGAGGGATCCACAGATATCCCATTTCTTGTGATGACATGGACCAAGAATGAGACCTCCTTCAACCAAAACTCACACTTGCTGTACTTTTCATAGATCTTATCCTTGCGTAAAGTCTCTAGTACAATTTTTAAATGCTCCTCATGATCCTCCTTGGTTTTGGAGTATATTAGAATATCATCTATAAATACTACCACAAATTTGTCAAGGTAATATCTAAAGAATCTATTCATCAAGTCCATGAATATTTCTGGAGCATTGGTGAGTCTGAAAGGCATTACTATGAATTCATAGTGCCCGTACCATGTATGAAAAGCAGTCTTGGGGACATCTTCCTTCATCACCCTTACTTGATAATATCCAGACCGCAAATCCACCTTGGAGAAGTATTGTGCTCCACGCAGCTAATCAAACAAGTCATCGATTCTTGGGAGGGGATACTTTTTCTTTATCGTTATTTTTTTAAGTTCACGATAATCGATGAAAAACCACATTTATCCATCCTTCTTCTTGATGAAGAGGACTGGTGCACCCCATGGTGAAGCACTTGGGCGTATAAACCATTTATCCAGATTCTCTTGTAGTTGTTTCTTCAGCTCTTCAAGCTCAACAAAAACCATTCTATATGAAGTCTTAAATATTGGTAGCGCCCCGGGTATAAGTTCAATTGGGAACTCAACGTCTCTTCTAGGAGGAAGACCAGGCAGTTCCTCGGGAAACACTTCAGCGAATTCCCTCACAATAGGCATTTCTTCAAGGATGATTTCTTCCTTGGACTCAATCATCTGAGCCAGATACGCATGCTCATAAGGCAGTAATATCCATGCTTGAGATGATGGAGCTAAAGAAGATTCATCTTCCTCTTGACACTTGAAAAGAATCGGGGGTCGATTCTCCATATGGAGTGCGATTTCCCTCTCCAGAAAATTTATGTTGGCTCTATATAAGGAAAGCCAATCCATGCCAAGAATTTCATCAAATTCCACAAGAGGGAGTATGAAGAGGTTATTCGGGAAATTCAATCCTCATATTATAATAGGGGAGGACTTATATTCATGGGATGCAATGATTTACCCATTTTCCATACTCACCGACATCTTCACTTCCATGATTTGTGGTGGTGCTGAGATTATTCTACTAAACATTAGATATATAAAAGAATGCGTAGAAACTGAATCAAAAAGTATGTTCGCTATTTTTGAATGAATAACTAGCGTACCTGTCACCACTTCATTGTCAGGGTTCACTTCGGCAGAAGTGATGACAAACGCTCTTCCTTGCTGCCTTGGAGGCTATTGGCTGTCTCCGAAAACCCTTGGATTAGGGCACTGATTTGTAAAACGACCCGGTTCTTTGAATTTGTAGCATTGAACAACGCGTTTAGGTTTAAACGGAGCATTCCTCTCCTCTGTCACTGCCGTGGGTCTTTCTTTCCGAAAGTTAATAGCTAGGTGCCCTTCTCATCCACACCTAAAGCATTTTCTCGTCCCCTTAAGGTAATTTCCATGGTGCTTCTTTCTGCACTTTTGGAAAGTGGGGTGATGGATCTTCTTAGCACCGTTGGATTTATCCATCGGACCACCAGAATTGAATTCCACATTATGCTTCTTGACCCCATGATACCCTTGTGATTCCCCGATCTCCATTTAGACCTTGAGGGCACATCAGACAATTTCCTCATAGCTGTCGAAGTAACGGATCGCTAATACTTTCTGCAAACTTGGCTTTAGCCCACCAAAGAAGCTGTCAACCTTGCATTCGGGGGTAACGACAAAGCCGGAATCATATCGTGAAAGCCTTGTGAAGTTTTCCTCATATGATCCAACAGATTATTCAACTTTTTTCTTGAGGGAAAGGAAGTCCCTTTCCATCATAATACGGAGGGTGCACGTAAAATATTTATCGAAATACATCTTCTGGAAATCCTTCCATTCCAACGCCTCGATCTCCTCCTCAGGCTTCGTATTTTTGATCAGCGTCCACCATTGATCAGCTTCACCCTCTATACGATAAGCCTCCAGGAGAACCTTATCTTGTTCAGAATATTGGAGGATGGAGAATATCTTTTCAATGGCATTGATCCATTGTTCAGAGATCATGGGATCGGATGATCCACTAAAAGTAGGAGGCCTTTGTCTCATGAAGCTCTCAATAGCGACTTGTTCTTTCTTAGGGGGGGGGGGGATGAATGTTCCTCTTGACCCGTGTTTCTATTCAAAACTTGATTTAGATGAGAGAGAAGTGTGACAAAGTTTGCGATTCCCGCTCCCATTGGATTGGGCATCTCATTAGTAAAGTCATCACACTGATCTTAACAACGGTTGTTAGCCCAAGTCCTCCTATTACTGGCCATTGGCTGGAATAAAAGGAAAGTTAGGGGTAACACATAAAGGGTGATCCAAATACAAAAGTTGATTACTTATAAATAAAATTTCATTTCCTTAACTCATTAGTCTATAGGCTTCAATCTTTTCTTTTCATGATCTACATTCTAACATATATTCTTAGGGGCATTTTTGTTAATTCCATTAACAAGGGTTCATACTAAGCTTGTGAATTTACTAAAGAATATCCCCTAGGAGTTTCATAACCAAGAGTGCAGCAAGGCCCGTTGTCGTGCACCAGTTCTCGTTCGAGTATAGCTCAAAGCAGTGTTTTCGGGTGTTACCCCTAGGATACATCTGTGATAGAGCCGCCTCTACCTGCTCGTATCCAGATAGGGTTGTATTTGTTTGATAAACCACTTACTCAGTACATACCAAAAACATAGGGATGTTTTTATTATACTTAGTCTTGTATCTAAGGCTTTACAAGGGTTTCCTAATCCCAAAAATAACTAAACCTATCCCCTGATACCAAATATGACAACCCTACTTTTATTACAAACTTAAACATGATTTATTACATAAAACATCACTTGATACAATAATAATATTGAGAGGTTTAGTGTCTTTGGGGATTAGGATCATTACATAAAAACTTGAAACATTAAATACAACATCTTTATTGAAAACTTCCTTTACATGACCACAACATTCCCGCGTACTTAGCATTGCATGGGATAACCTGAGGACATGCATAAGAAAAGGGTGAGCTATAAAGCCCAGTAAGGGAGTACACATGGAATAACATGAGGAGTAAAATACATGTTAGAAAATAGGCATATAAATGGAGAATAAAAGAAACATGAACATAAAGTCTTGATAAAGCATGATAATCATAACATGGAAATGTGGCAACAACACTTAACATGGAATTAGCATGAGCCAAGGCCCATTGCACATAGAGCATGAGTAAATCCTCATTGCACATAAAGCATGAGTAAACCCTTATTTCAATAGAATTAGCATGAGTCAACACTCATTTCACATGACGTATCATTATACTATACTTTACCTAATGCATTGGAGCGCTATAACGGCGCACCCTTCTTAAACATTTCATTTCAGGCATAAGTGTGCCACATGGATCATAAAACATGGATTCATAAAACATAATCATTTATTCCATGATAAAGGAATGTGGAATTAATACATGAAACTTTGTAATAAATAATTAAAGCTATATTAAGGTGGATACCCTTGATGGAGAAATGGGCATGGTATCCACTACACAATGACATTGGCTTAGAAAATCGGTGCGATTTCGGCAGCGTAACAGCGTGACATAAGAATTCATAAAAATGGTTGATGAGAGAGAAAGGGGTTCCTCATCATATTTACATGTAATATAAAGTAAGGAGGTTATATAGATACATTTACCAACAATTGTAATGGAATTTAGATTCATGATACAAAATTATTGCTTGAATGTAAAATAAGAGAGAGAAGTTCCTTTCGAAATTTCGGCATAGTAACAGGTGTATATGGGAGGCATTTAATGAGATAGAAATGGGTCTCCCATCATTCAAACAATAAGAGGGAATTATGGGGGAGGTGCGAAACCATACCCCAACATTCATAATTAAAATTAAAATGGAAAAACAACTTAAAGAAAATTGGACAAAAATGAGAAAGGAAGAAGAAACCCTTACTTGGAAGTGTGCTTCCAATGGATAGAGAGAGGCTTGTGAGAGGCTTATTGGGAGCTTGGGGAACCACGGGAGGATTCTAGAGAGAGTAGAGAAGAGTTTGGAAGAACTCCAAGGGCTTTGAGTGAGGAGGAAGTGGGAGCTTGGGTGGGTTTATATAGGAAAGGTGAGGGAATTTTTTATTATTCAGGTTTGGGTCCCCTTACATTAAATTAATCCAAACCACAAACCATATCATGGTTTTTGCCCATGGTTTTTGGAAAATGGAATAGGAAAACAATATTTTATAAGGCCAAAGTCCGAACTTCTTAAAATATTAGGGTTTCTTATGTGGAGGTGAGTCTCACTCCCATGGAAATTAATTTAAAAAAAGACAAGGTGTTTAATAAGTCTTGAGGGGTCCATTAATGCTTTGAAAAGTAAGTAAAAAAAAACCCAAAATCACATTATTTTAATTTTAAAGCATATATAGGCCGAACATAAAGATTATAGTATTTTATTACATCAATATTGGGTCATTATGATGTCATAAAACACATTATATATTTAATCGGTATTTAATTTTTACCCAAATATTTGACTCTCTCAGAAAATTATGAAAAATTCACCGTTGGATAATTTCGATGTCCTGATTCTAGAAATAACATTTATTTTATCTAAATAATTTTATAAATATGTTAATTTTCACTTTTAAAATAAAAACCGACATTTATCGAAAATTCACGGGTTTTGACAGAAATAGATTTCAAACCTTAATAAAAATTTTAATTGCATTCATAAAATTATAAGGTAATTTATATTTAATAAAAAAAATAATTTAATAATAATATTATTATTTTATTAAAATATTATTTAATTCAAAAATCCCTTAATTTAATAAAATAGATTTCTTAATTAAATAATAACCAAAAACACCATTTGTACTTTAAAAACTATTTACAATGTATCAAAAATGACTTGAAATTATATTCATTATTATATACAAAAAATAATGTACATGAACATAGTACTATCGATTAGTTTCATAACCCCTTAATACAACCGCATAAGACCTAAGGGTATGGTGTGCGATGGTAACAGACTCTTGGGGTGGCTCGGATAACATTGCTTGAGTGGTAATTTCAATCAACTTCCACTTTTCCCGTAGATGGTCATGTTCGAGCTTGACCTGATGAAGCTCAGCTTGGGCTTGGTCAAGGGTGAATCCTAAAGACGCCACCTTTTTTCCAAGCTCCGAAAAATGGGATTCGTATGGGGCAATTCTACTGGAAGAGGCCATCGCTTCCTTTGTCTGAGTAAATTGGATTTGTTAAAGTCCTATATTTATACTAATCATGTGATCACTGTTCAATGACTATATTAGCAATGGTCAAAACTCTTATCATAAAACCAAATAAGTTGACATTTTATAAAAACATTTTATATCAAGAGACATTTAATAAGATCAAAAGGGATTTTCCATTAATGAAACTTTGGGTCGTTACAAACACCCAGTTGGCGTTATTACCTTTAGGTGTCTTGGGGAGTCCTATGATACAATCCATGGTTGTGTTTTCCCATTTCCATAATGGTATGTGAAATTTTTGTATCATACCCTTATAATTATATAATTTTTCCTTCACTTTTTATCACACTAAGCATAAAAATACAAACTCCACAATATCCTTATTTATGTTATACCATCATAAGTTTTACTTCAAATCTCTATATGTCATAGTTCTTCCTAGATTAATAGTGAAGGATGAGCTATGCACATCATCCAAAAATTCCCTCTTCATTTCTGGTTTTTATGGGACACATATCTAATATAAAAAACTTATAATTCAATATTAAAAAAAGTTAAAATCTAGAATATTAACTACATCCTTTTATAGAAACTCAAAATATTTTTGGGACTCCTTGATACTTTTAAGAAGAGTTGGTTGAGAAGTTATTTGATAAAGGTAAGATGAAGCTCCGTTTATTATTTCTCTTTCTATCCTTTACATGTCCAAAATATTGGACCCCTTTCAAAAATAATCATGTATAGGGTTGAAGTATCATTTCTACTCAGATATTTTTACACTTTTTTTCCTTCCCAAGATGGTAATGTATTAAACAGTCATAATCTTTGATCAGATATAACCACTATTGTTGGTGAATATTAAGATCTTTTTTTGAGAATATATACTTGAGGATTTTATAATATGTATATATATCAAAATTATCCAAATAGGGATAATTTTTCCAAATATTCAATTTATGTATCACTATATCCAATTCTAGATCATGAGTTGGGTAGTTTTTCTCATGGATCTTTAATTGATGGGAGGAATATACTATCACTTTGTTAGCTTGATGAGTAAAAAACCCAATTCCTTTTTATATGAGACACTATAAATCACAAATAAATACCCTATGGTTGGTAATGTGAGTATAGGTGAAATGATTAGTCTCTTCTTCAACTCCTTAAATATCTCTTCACATTCATCAATCCACAAAAACTTATCTCCCTTCATAGTTATCATGGTTAATGGGCTCGGAAATCGTGATGCTTTTTTTCACAAATTGACAAAAGTACCCAACTAATCCTAGGAAAATATTTATTTCCGTAACATATATTGGTATTTTCTATCTTTAAATTACCTTGGTTTTTGAAGGACATGAAAATATCCCTTTATTGGTGATGAAATTTCCCAAGAAGGTTTCTTCCTCCATCCAAAAATAATATTTACTTTACTTATCAAACAAATTTTCCTTTCAAAATTTATTTAGTATGACATTCAAATTATCCTCATGTTCCTCATTTCTTTTTGAGTAGGCAATAATATGATCTATATAGACCACCACAATTTTTTTGAGGTTATCCATAAATAATCTATTCATTAAGTCCATGAAAATTTCAAGAGTATCAATTAGTACAAATAGAATCACTGTGAACTCATAGTACCTATACCTTGTACAAAAAGTAGTCTTGGGGATATCCTTATTCTTAAACTTTACATGATAATATACTAAACAATGATCCAACAGATAGAAGTACTTGGATCCATATAGGTTATAAAACAATTCATCAATCCATGGTATTGGATACTTGTTCTTTATCGTTATCTTAGTGAGCTCATGATAATCAATGTAGTGGCACATTGAACAATTCTTCTTGAAAAAGAGGACCAATGCACCCCATGATGAAGCACTTGTTCATATAAACCAATTATCCAGATTCTTCTATAATTGTTTCTTCATATCCTCATGTTCAAAAATGGCCATTATATATGAATAATTGGATATTAGAAAAGCTCTAAGTATAAGTTAAATTGAGAACTCAACATTTTGTCTAGGAAAAAGACCAGAAAATTGTTCAGGAAACATATCAGTGAATTCTCTTTTAATGGAAATATCATCAAGGATGACATTTTCTTTAGTATTAATCATTTGAGCTAGATACTCTTTATCATAATTAAATAGTGTCATTTCTTGGGATTATGATACCAAATGATATTGACACTCCTCCTTGCACTTGTATAGAATCAGTGGAATATTAGTGATACAGAGGGTGATTTCCTTCTCTCAACAAATTATGTCAGCTATATATAATGAAATCCATTACATATCCCCAAATTGAATAGAATTATGATAAATGGAGCATCGTAAGGTTTGTTGGGAAAATTTTCTGACAAATTTGGACAGGGTATGAGTTAGATTATTGGGATGAAATAATTGAACTATTTTTCATCTTCACTGATAACTGAACATCTATGTTTTGAGGTGGTGTTTTAATAGTTATACTAAACTTTGATGATATAAAATAATGTCTAGAACCATAGCCACATATAACATTTTATGTTCATGAATCAAGGATATTCCAAACTTTCCATATTTGATTATGGTTCTAATCATTTATTTTATCCAAAATAGACTTATGGATGAGAATTTTCAAACTGTTAAACACATAAAAGGGAAACTATGAACAATGAAGGAATAAATCATAATTGACATATATTCCTTGACTTATGAATTTCTATGATTCAAACTAAGTCATCCAAGATCTATTTACTAACATAATATCTTATGGGAAATTTTGTTCCATCAATAATGGTTCATTAGGAACTTGTGATTTTACAAAATCATGTACCCCAATAGTGTCAAACTAGGTGTGCATCAAGACTTGTTGTCATACATCACGTGATTATTGAGTCCATCTCAATGTTAGCTTTTCATAATTTTTACCCCTAGGTACATAATGTTAGAGACACTTCCAATTATAGTATCTAGACCAATATCTATTTTATTGGAAACCACTTACTCTATACTTTACCAAAATTTAGGGATTTTTTCCAATGTTTAGCCCTACCCCAAGGCTTTCACTATATTTTCCTAATCCTAATACCCAAAAATAAATATTATTTTCTTTGATAGTAACTATGAAAATCCATATTTTATTACGCCTTAATTCATGATTTATTAAATAAATATACACATAATAAAACCCAAGAATATCATGATTCCTAGTTTCTTTGGTTAATTAGGTACATTTCATAAAAATTTGAAAAATAAATAAAATAACATTATTTAAAAACTTAACAACATGCACTTATATTCCATGGATCTTTGAAAATTGCAGAGGATAACATGGGTACGTACATAAGAAATGGGCGATCCATAAAGCTGAAGGTTCCGAGCGCAACGAAAGTGTGGTTGGAACGTCACCCAATTTTTATTTTTACCATGATCAATGATTATTTTGGGATCAATACGATGATGAAATCTAGTCTCCATGGCATATAATCAACGATTTAGATAAATAAGAAAGAGTCCTGAAACCTTTAGAGTGGATCTTACACATCATATTTATAATTAATTTAATTAATTTTATAAAGAAAAATAATACCTGGATCTTTGGTATTTTTCTTCGTTGATGATGTTGATCATCCAGAATGACCCTTTCGGATTATCTCGTTACACTTGTAAGGATCCAAACTAGAATCCCTCTAGAGATGATTGACAAATTCTCTGACGGCCTCTGATCGACACTGCTTGTTCTCTGAGTGCTAGCGTGGAAAATCGAGTGTCTTGTGTTGGTAGTTCTTGATCACCTATTCTTCAGCCTTGAAGAACGTCTCTCATTTTTTAGAGATGAGAGAAGAGTATTCGAGAGAGAAATTGTTTGGCTCAACAATACTCAATTCAACAGGAATGTGGTGTGGTGTATGGCACAACATGCATACTTGCCTATTTATATACATGGAATTTCAGTTACGATATTTAATTTCATAGAAAAAATTAAATATATTCATGAACTTAGAGAAAAATCATTCATTTAATAATAATACCACGTCATTATTTATGGTGCGCCAACTTGTGCAAAACAGAATTATAAATAAAATTCTACCTCACAAAATAAGAGTAACGTTATTTTAATTTGTGCCAACTAGTTAAATAATTATTTACCTTCTTGAAAATATTTATTTTACTACTGGAATGACCTTGGTCCGCTCGAACTCCACTTATATTTATTTAACACTTGAATAAATAAATAAATAATTTATTTTCTTAAATAAATATATTATTTACAAACTAGTAAATAAATATTTATTTAATGTTCAATAAAATAAATAATTATATTTTATTTAATTTATTCAATCATTTTAACTTGAATAAAATTATTCCATGGTCTTGAGAATAATATTTATTTCATTAATTAAATTCAAATAGAATTTAACCAAGACCACCAAAAAAACTTAACGTGTGACCCTCTAGGATTCCTTCTCGTTGTCATTAGGCGGGCTTGCCTAAAGTCCAAGAGTACTATCTAGGAATGGGTCAAATCACCCAAGAGAAATAATGTAAAGTCACAAAAATGACATCCACATATGAATGCTAACTGTGTAATATAATCTCTTTGTCGCAATATCTCATCAAGCAGGTTTAATGACCATGTCATCAACTTATATGCTTAATACATCATTCTTTGACTACCAGAAATAAACTCATCATTACACGATGGCCATGGAATTTAATGTGATGGTCATATTTAAATAAAAGGGTTGAGCTATCAACTTCCATAAATGGAAGGGACAAATCCTTCCTTGACTTATCCATTAATAACATGCCACTCATGACACAACCAATGTACCCTACTTCCTGCCAACTGTCTGCGTGACATTTTTTGTTAGTAAATCAAAGTGTGTAAGTCATGACACGTATTAATGATAATATTAAAGTCTATGGATCATCACACATGATCACAGATAGAAATATCTGACGACACCAAAACATGCAGAATTCCTACTAGTGGGTCTATTATCATAATATCCTATCATGGAGATTACCAAGTGTGAACATCATGAGAGGAAGTATCATCTTCTTATGTATACTTGCACCTGATGGTATGTATGCTATGTGTCCCATAATAACATTTCATCCAACCGCAGAACTATATTTAAGAATATTGTTATAGCATTTCAAGGTTCTCAACATAGCATGAAACTTCCATGACCTTATCAATGCAACAAATACTCTAGGACATTATTACATCATAATCATGCAGGAAAATGAATAATATGTAATAATACATTAAATATCCCTGTAATAAAACTAAAACAAGTTGGTTCTAGGACACTAACTCTTAGAAACTCCCACTAGGACTAGAGCCAACTACCTACGACTTTCAGTCTGCTAGATCTCACATGAGGATCATGTTTCTACTGAGTCAAGGATTTAGTCAAGGGGTTTTCCACGTTGTATTCTGTAGAAATAATGCACACTGCAAATTAACCTCTCAGAGAAATATCCCTCAAGAGATGATACTTTCAAAGTATTTACTTCATCCGTTGATGTGACCTTAGCTATTTTGCGAGAGCCCCCACTACAGTATTATCATAGTACAATGTGATGGGATATTTACTACTAGGTATCACATCTAGATCATAGAAGAATATTTTCATCCAAACTGCTTCTTTAGTTTCCTTAGAAGTTGCGATATACTCGGACTCTACTGTAGAATCTGTGACCACACTCTACTTTGAGCTCTTCCAGCTCACTGCACCTCCATTAAAAATGAAGATGTATCCCGTTTGTGACTTCATGTCATCTTGATCAGTCTGGAAACTAGAATCTGTATATCCTCTAATGACTAGTTCCTTATCTCCTCCATAAACCAGAAACATATCTTTAGTACACCTTAGATACTTTAGGATAGTCTTGACTGCCATCCAATGGCGGTCACCTGGGTCAGCCTGATATCTAACTACCACACTCAATGTATAGGAGACATCTAGCCTAGTAATTATCATGACATACATGACTGACCCATTCACTGATGTGTATGGAGTCCTTTCCATTATCATTCTTTCCTCATGTTTCTAAGGACACATTTTCTTGGAAATATGAATGCCATGTGATGCTGGAAAAAATTCCCTCTTGGATTGTTCCATACTGAATCTCTTTAGTATCTTATCAATGTATATACATTGACTTAGGCCCATCAGTCTCTTGGATATATCATGATATATCTTTATCCCAGGAATATATGTTGCCGCACCAAAGTCTTTCATAGAGAAGCATTGATTCAACCATGCCTTAACAGAATATAAGACTGGTATCTCATTTTTAATAAGTAATATGTCATCAACATATACTATTAGAAAAACGACTACACTCCCACTAAACCGTTTGTAGACACAAGTCTCACATTCATTCTTGATAAAACCAAATTATTTTATGGATTAATCAAACTGAATGTTCCCTGACTTGGATGCTTTCTTTAATCCATAAATGGATTTCTCCAACTTGCATACCATATTGGCATCCTTTTGAGTCACAAACCCTTCAGGTTGTGTCATGTAGAAATCTTCCTAAAGGATCACATTAAGGAATGCTGTTTTGAAATCCATTTTCCAAATATCATACTCATGGTAAGATATAATGGAAAGTTGAATTCCGATGGATTTCAGCATTGAAAATGGTGAGAAGGTTTCATCGTAGTCAATTCCTTGATTCCATTTAAAACCTTTTGTAACCAGTTGTGCCTTATTGGTACTGACTTTTCCTTCCATATAAAATTTCTTCATGAATACCCATTTTTAACCAATAAGATTTACATAAACTAGAGGATCTACCAAAATCTAGACTTGGTTTTGGTACATGGAATCCATTTCAGAATTCACGGCATCTTGCCACTTGCAACGTCTGTTCCACTTACTGCTTCCTTGTAGGTTAAAGGATCATTATTATCAACTAATAATGAGTATCCATACTCAGTAACTAGAAAACCATACCATTCCGGTTCTCTAACCTCTCTTTTACTCCTACTCAGTACTTGTGTCTCTGGAACAAATTCTTCATACATAGGGCTTTGTACAATCTATTCTGGCACCAACTCTTGTGTACCTTAAGACTCGACTTCATAGAAGCCTATCTCACTCCCATCATCTCTTTTGGAGATGTGATCCCTCTCATGGAATATGGCATGTCTTTCCATTATAAACTTTTTTTTTCTAAGTATATGTATAGGTAATATCCCCTTTTTCCCTTGGGGTATCCTATAATGGTACACTTTGTGCCTCAGGGTGTGAGTTTGTTACCTGAAGAGGCCTTAAAAAATGCTTTACTACCCCACACAGGTAAATTTGATAACATGATTTTTATTTCACTCTTGAACTCATATGTAATACCATTTATCTATTTAGTTGGTACTTGGTTTAGTATGTGTGCCACTTTTTGTAACATATATCCCCAAAAGGACAATGAAATAATCACATGACTCGTCATTGATCTCACCATGTCAAATAGGGTTCAGTTCCTCCTTTCAATCACACCATTCCATTGGGGAGTGTTTGGAGTAGTGATTTGGGATAGGATCCCAAAATCCCATAAGTAATCAATGAAGTATTGATTAAGATATTATCTACCTCATTCTGAGCAGAGTTTCTTAATCATCTTACCAAGATGGTTCTCAACTTCATTCTTGTATTCTTTGAGCTTATCAAAAGAATCTGACTTATACCTCATTAAATAGATATAACCATTTCTACTAAAATCATCAGTAAAAGTTATGAATTATGAGTACCCTCCCCTTTATTCAACTGGAAATAGTCCACACACATCAGTATGAACCAATTCAAGAAGTTCTTTAGCCCTTTCACCTTTTCCACCAAATGGGGCTTTGGTCACTTTGCCTTGTAAACATGCTTGACATAATCCAAGTGGTTTTAGTTCAAAAGAATATAAATATCCATCTTGATGTAACTTTGTTAAGAATTTCTCATTTACATGACCTAGCCGGTGATGGCAAAGTTGGGTGTGGTATGAGTCATGTGAAGTATCTTTGTCATCGATTTCCATTACCTGGTTTGTGTAATCCAATACATAAAGACCATTGTATAATTGTTCCCTACCAAAAAAAATTCTATATTTATAAAAGAAGCAAAATTAATTTCCAAACTTGAAAAAATCCATCTATATCTAGTCTGGATACAGAAATTATGTTTTTGGTTATAGATGGAACGTAAAAACAACCCTTTAACACCAAGATCATCCCAGTTAGCAACGTGAGGTGGTAGTCACCAATAGCTATAGTAACACGACTGGCTTTGTTAGCTTCTCTTAGATCTACCTCTTCTTGATCAATCTTCCTGAGTCTACTTGGTTCCTATATTTGGATACATATGTGAGCACCACAAGTTTTATATAATACCCAATTTGTAAAAAAAAATATTTCATTCGATAACAAACACACCTAAAGCTTCCCCTTGATTTTTAGGCTGGGTATAGTTCTTCTTCCAGTGGCCCTTCTTGCCACATGTGAAAGAAACATTCTCCTATTCCATTGCCTCCCCTTTGATCTTCTTTTTCTTGGAAGGTTGTGAATAATATTTGGGATTAAAGTGCTTCTCCTTTCCTTTACTCTTATTCACCATAAGGATAGAAGGATTCTCATGCTTCATATCTTTGTCCACTTGGTGAATGAGGATAAGAAGATCATATAAAGAATTCTCAATGTTGTTCATATTGAAATTTACAACACAGTTAGAGAAGCTCTGAGGGAGTGATGAGATAATGAGATCGGTGCCCAGTTCTTCAGGGTGTTTAAACCAAAGAATCTCCAGGAACTCAATTTAGCCAATGATCTTGACTACATGAGGCCGACCTAGGGAACCTTCTCCAAGATTACTCTGAAAGAGTGCTTTAGAGATCTCTAACCTTTATTGTATTTCTCTATTCTAGTAAATACCACAGAGGTTCTCGAGCATGCTATAAGAATCCATGTTTTCATAAGACATCATGAGGTCACTAGACATTGATGATATCATCAAACATTTAACGTTGACTGTGCCATTCATATGTTTCTCATAGACTAGGAAATCCTCATCACTCGCCTCTTTGGAAAACAGATCAGGTAATGCCGACTCTAGCATGTAAGACTTCTGTTCATGGCATAGGATAACCCATAGGCGTCTAAACCATTCCTAGAAGTTACTATGAGTGAGGATGTTGTCTTTATCCTGAATTGATCATAGGGGTAGTGTGGTTGACGAGTTTGTAATTTTTATTCTACAATTAAAAGAGCAGATCATCAGTATTTTCTCAATTACATTTTATAAGAAATAATAAATTTTATTAAGTCTCCCACTATTTTATCAAGTCCTAATAACACTCACCATTGAAATCGGAATGTCCATTTTCCATGAAATTCTAGTGGCCAGGATCCATTTTCCCCTTCGCATAACCCCCAAAAGGATTTTTCAAGATATTATAAGGTATTTAGGTTGGCAGGTCTTTAACAACTGCGGGCTTGCAGCTCCTTGATATGTTGAGTGGACTCCCCAATCCTGAAATCATGAATTTGGATTTTTTAAACTCTTGCCTCCAATATTACACCAAGTCTAGCAAGGGATACTTCTCTTGATGTAATATTGTTAATTCAACCCGAAACCTTTCATAAGGACTTCCTGTATAAAAGTAAGTGTCCCAACAAGGGTTGTTCAAACAGATAGTTTTATTGAGTTTTTCCATTAATCAAATAACGGAAGGCTTGTTTTGACTTAATATTTTATTTGAGGGAGTTTTATCTCTTATGCGTGAATTTCTTATTATCATTATCACACGATTTTTAATATTAAGTGGAAATTACTTAAGTGATTAACCATGTCTTGATAATATTTATGCATATGTATGGTTTATTTTAGTTCCATCTTGCATGCTTATCCATCATCATCATTTCAATTTTTATTCAAAAAAGAATTTATAGAAAAGGCATCTCTAAGGATACTGAAAATAATGCAAACCAAGGGCATCGTCCCGAATCAAGTTCACCCCCTCAGGTTTCAATTGAAAACCAGTAGAAAAACAGGTGATCAAGATGATGTCACTCACCAGATATGCCAAATGATCTGCCACTTTGGTGCGCTCTCTCCATGTATGAGTAACTTTTGTGCTCCTAGACATTAAGTCTTTTCATTCCCTAATCGTGTAAATGATAGGGCATGGGAATAGACCTTTGCATCGGAGCACATCGTGGATGACCTGGGAGTCCGTCTCCACCTACGATAGACTGATTCCTCTCTGGATTCACAGGGAGAGGCTTGCAAGCACTGCTCTTTCCTCTGCCTGTAGGGAGCAAAAATTCCCAAAATTCACACAAAAGGCCATCACCGCACTCCCCGCCTCGTACCGAACAACCCGTCCCCCTTGCATCATCCTCTGCCAGCATGGCCCATCAACATTCAACTTCAAACCCTCATCCGGTGGATGCCACCGCACCCAGTTCCCCTGACTCCCACCCCGCGACACCTGGACCCACCCTCAAGCCCCATACATCACCCACAACGCCGGCGCGTCCTTCCAGTCACCTGTAAGGTGAAACCAATCTTCCAATATGAAGTAACCCTAGCGATGGTCACCCTGCCCGAGGATGCCTCCTCCTTGAACCTCACCCAGTTCTTGGCCTTCCAGAACGCCCAACATCATGCACTCAGGGGGACGGCCCGCACCCCCTTCTATTTCATGTTCGCTTCCACTCCCTAGAACCAAATGGAACGAAAGTCCTCAACTGTCTCCACCAGGAGGTACAACCCAATGAAACCACCTATGAAGCCCCACACTGCACGAGCCCAATATCATGCTACAAAGATGTGAGACATCGTCTTCTCATGGGAACCTACACAAAAGATGCACTGAGAGGCCATACTAATCCCCAGGTGCTTGATATTATCATCATACGATAGTGCGACATTCTGTATCCTCTAGGTGAGGAAATTGAACTTTGTAGGAAGGGCGTTATACTATAGCCAACCACTCCACCCTGCAGGTTGTCCCTGGGGGATGCTACTCCTATGAAAATATTTCAATGAGAACTTCCCCATAAGAGTAGGTGTGAAGACACAGCGGACACGCTCCGCACTGGTGCTGATAGAGTCAAAGATCTCATGCTGATCAACATCTAGAATGGGTCTAAAGAAAGAAGGGTACAACGTCACCTCCTTGAAAGTGATCATGGGCACTGGACATCCGGGATATCGAAGAATGCTACCCGAAAAGTTGTGATGCCAAAATAGAATATTTCCCTCTCCAACGATCCACCGAGAGAGATGAACCATGTCTAGAATAATGGTGTTAACCACTGACCACAAATGTGATGCACTCACCGAAGAAAGGCCATCACTGCCCCTAAACCTGCCCGACATGAGGCTCCCCCACAAAAAACGTTCTTCAACAACCTCCCATGTCAAATTCACATGCATATAATGGATCGTGACATCTAAGATCTTCACATTGATCCCACCCTCCTGAGTAGGCCGAGCCATCTTCTTCCAGGAGACCCAAAGTCTCTTCCCCTACGAAGCTGAATCCCAGATAAACCGAGCCAACATCTTATCAATAGATCTTACAACCCCCTTCGGGACATTAGTCGCTGAATGTGAATAGACCGGAATGGCTGACAGAACACTATTCACAAGCAATATGCATCCTCCAAAAGATAAAACCCGTTTTTTCCAGTTCAGGACACGCCCCGATATCCGACTCACCACCCGATCAATGTCCTTTATCCTCATCCTGCCAGCCGACACAGGAGTCCCAAGATATTCAAAGGGAAATAACCCCTACCTCATACCCATCCAAGAGCCCAATGATGATTCCCTACTCCTGTAGAAATCCTTAGACACATAGATTTCACTCTTCTCCCTATTGATGATTTTCCCACTCCAGTGACAATACTTCTCCAGGATCTTGATTATACCATACACTGATTTCCTCCCCCATTGCTGAAAATAATGGTGTCATCCGCAAACATCAAGTGCGATATAGATGGTAATCCCAAATTCCTCATGAAAGGCTGAATATCCCTATTAGATAGCCCTCTATTGATAATTCTGCTCAGTGTGTCCTGTATGAGGATAAAAATGCTCGGTGAAAGAGGGTCACCCTAACGAAGACCACACACAGACATGAAGAAACCATGATTTCTCCCCATGAAAGAAACGGCCATCCAAGCAGAGTTGAAACACTTGAAAATGATATCAGTGGATGAGTTGAAAAAACCCAGCTTGTTCAGGGCTCTGTTGATAAATCCCCATTCGAATCTATCATACACCTTATTCATATCCAGCTTAATCTCCATGTTGTTCCCACAATATTTTGTGTTAATGTCTTTCAACATATCCTGAGCCAAATCAACAACTCCCTGGATCGAGCGATCCTTCACAAACCCATGCTACTCTAGAGATATCCACTGGGGGAGATGGCCTGAAAACCACCTGTTGATGATGCTTGCTAGAATTTTGTAAGGGAAGTTACACATGATCACCAGCCGGTAGTGGGAAAGGGAAGAAGGGTCCTTAACCATTGGAAAGAGCACTAGAGTTGTGGCAGCCACAATCCTAGGAAGCTCCCACCTCTAAAAAAATCCTTAATGGAAAAGAAAACATCCCCCTTCACCACCTCCCATGAGCCTCTATAAAAGGATCTTGGGAAACCATCGAGACCTGTCGCACTTTCATGATTGAGGTTAACCATAGCTTCATAAATCTCCTCCTCCTCTGGGATGCCCTCCATCATTTCGGTGTCCCGGTTTGACACCTAGGGCATAATTACCTCCCAGAACTCCTCACCCCCTGCGGGTACCCCTGGCTCATGTTGGAATTCAGGCCAGCAAGAATATCCTTAAAGAAAGCAACCGCTATCCCCCAATCACTTCCCGATCATCCGTGAAGGTACCATCATCAAGCTCCAGGTTCGGAGCTACCAAGTGCCGCCTCTCCCTAATGCATGCATGAAAGAAAGCAATATTTTTATCACCCTCTTTGATCCATTTTATTCTCGAGCTATCCCTCACCCTACTCTCCTGGGAGAGGATCGTGGCAGATAAAGTACTTTTCTTCTTAGATATCTCCCTGAAGTATTTCTCATCCCAGGCCTCCACAAGACTAGCCTCAAGGCGATCAATGTCTCTATTAAGCGACTCTAGATCCTGATCCAAGGGAGGGATGCTCTCAGTTCACATACTAAGGGCATTCTTAAGGCCACACAATTTTATATGTAGAGCCATCCAAGAGTGGTCCTGAATTGGACCCCCCAGCATGACTCCACCTTTTATTGATAGTCTAGATAGCTCTGCCAATGACTCATGTACCTGAAACTCTCTTGCGTCGAGATTCTCCTATCCATAGTCAGAATCAATAGAGAGTGGTTAGAAATACCACGAGTCAAATTTAATACCTTCAAATTGGGGAACATCAAGATAGCCTGCACATTGGCCACACAACAGTCAATCCTAATCCAGCATCGGTTACCTCCCTGCCTATTGTTGCACCAAGTAAAAGGGTCACTAGAGTACCCCAAAACCGACAACCCCATGCCTAATAAAACTGGACAAAAGATCTACTGGCCTAACGCTGAAATTCCCCTCTCCCTTTCCTCTCCTTAGGGTCTGTAATGATATTGAAGTCACCCCCTAACACCCGAGGCTGAACCCCCTTGGTCAAAATCATTCAGATAACTCCATAACACCTCTCTCCTCTGCGCATCACAGTTACCATAAATGAAAGACATGAAAATGGTAACCCCCGCCCTAGATACTCTTGTTGTTAAGTGCTGGTCACCTGCTTATATCAGCTCCACCGAGACATCCTTATTCCAGAAAATCCATATAAACCTGTTGATGTGATCTGCATGCAAGGAATCATGCAACTTCACTATACGCGAGAACTCCTTGATTTTAGTAGAATTTTGCTTGTGTTCCAGGACCGCTGCCACCTTTATCTTCTGATTTTTCACAGCTGACGCAATGAAATTGGTTTTCACCCTTTCCTTAAGCCCTCGAGCATTCCAGATTAATGTGGGTATCATTGAAATAGTATTTTCCCGGTATTGACCTTAGGCACCTCAGTCACTGACCCATTAGAAGCAGAACACTCTTTAACCTGCCTCCTTTTCATTGCTGATCTTGTACTCACTCCTGAACCATCCTTGTATAGGCCTCCTAGATTGGAAGAAGGCTTCACTTTCCTCTTATGAGTTGATCCATCCTCCACCCTCGAAGCCAACCAGGCCTTAGCAGCAGGCGTCACAACCTTCAAGCTGCCAGTGGGGCCTGCATCAGCCACAAGCCCCTCGATGATCTGCCCACCCTGCACTAGAGACAACCAGGCCTCTGGTGAAGCTGAAACCTCCTAAGGAGCACTAATGAACAACCTCTTTCAAAGACCCGAATGACCCAAGGTAGGGGGCCAATCCTCCAACCCTCCATCCACGTTGATATCCAACTTCACACCAGAACTGTCATCACCACCAACAACGTTCCGAGCCCAAAACCTTGACAACAGATCCCTCATGGGGGACCACATGACATTATCTAGAATCTCCCCAACAACCACCAACTGAGAGGAGTCGCATAAAAACTGGAAGGAGTTCAAAGTAAAACGCACCAACCCTAGCTGGAATAGAGCCATATCCTTGAAATGAATCCCATCTGATGGCTGAGGCACAATAGAGGGCCCCGGAGCAGACTAAACAGCCCCTGCCCCAGCATACGAAGAAGGAGCCACCACCCCAGGCCTGGCACCTCCGACATCCTCCTGCCAAAACCCATGGCCACTCCTCCTTCACAATTGAGACAAGTGCCCCTAAGGAATACATGAAGTGCAGTACCTAGGGAAGAGAGGGTAAACAAACACATGGGTCCACACCGAGGACTCTTGTACCTTCAAGGAAATCTTCTCCGGAATCAAAAAGGTAAGGTCCAATTCAACGTATATCTGGGGAGCCATGGTCTCCTCCCCACGGCGAGACCAAGGATCCATGCATAAAAAACCTCCCATAGCATCTTCTATAGATTAGAGAAAGGAAGAATTCTGAAAGGGGAGAGGAAAACTGGGAAGGCTTACCCACACAGTGGCCGATGAACTTTCCTTCACAAGATGGACCTCCATCGACCACCTAGAGAGACTGAAGTGCCAATGAAATAGAGACTGAGGGGAATGGCACCACGCTTGGACGAAGTCCACCTCCATTGAGAAGACCAAGAAGATGGAAAGCCTATGGATTGTCGACACCCGAGCTACTCCCTGCAACCCCCACGAATCCACAAACCTCTTGAACACCAAAAGCGGGGGCTTCGCCAAACCGAACCGCACCACCAAGGTCCACCTCAGGCTGGACACCGCCTCATGAACGCCATCGTAGGGGTAGAAAGTGTAAGGGAGACACCATCCCTCACCACCGAGTGTGATAACAATGCAACTTCCGAAAAGCAAAGGTCTGGGCCGCCAGGAGATCTTTCGCAAAGGGCTTCCTTAAAAGACGCCACCGGCTGATCCGGCCTAGGAGAAGGAGCCAGAGGACCCCAACATGGAGAGACCCTACTGTATAGTGCTTTTGATCTAGGATTGAATGGAATGGGAGTTGGGATCAGCACCGGTGAATGGGAGGAAGAGGACGCAGCGGGTGGCAAAATTTGAAAAGCCTCGGGTGCATGCAGTGTGTTCTTTAGGCGAGAAATTTATTTTGGTGTATTGTTCCTTCAATGCTTATTTGATTTATTAATTATGGGATCATGACAACACATCCATAATGATAAACCATAAAACTGATGGAAATAAAATAAAGTAAATGGAATGATCACGAGATTTTATAATGGCTAGTTTATATAGCGGTTGATAAACTATCACTGACCTTTGATAGAAACACCTTAAACCTTTTGGGTTTGTGTTTTAGTTTCCACCTGTCCACCTATGTATCTCCTAGGATTGGTTTCATATTAGCTCTATCTTGAACCACCTCCACTAGCTAGGGAGTTCCATCCATTACATTTTCCCCTTTTAACTCATATGTAAGTTAGGGGTAAATAGGGGTTTTACATAAAAGAAACCTTGAGCACGCATTCTCTACATATTAATGAGGAGAAGGCTCACATGCCAAAAAATTTAATTCAAATAAATAAATTAAAAGAAACCATCCACATTCAATGGTCTTGGTCTAGCTCATGATCTTCCATACATGCAACGATATTTACGCATAAATAAAACTATAAATGAATTTTTTAATCATTCTTGTTTAATATAAATCATGCTCGAATCAATTAATTATCATATTTAATTAATCAATCATTTTATCTTAAACCCTTTTCTAATTTTCCTTGAGATTCTCATCCATCAAAATTTTTTAAAAAATAAATTCATTTAAAATTATCTTTCTATATAACTTGTACCTTGGAGGCAACCTAGTGAATTCCTATTCAAAACTACCCAATGATTAGATATGAACATTACACAGATGTCAAATTAAACACACATATATGAAAAACCTATCACATGTTGTGCCTCAGCTTTATGCCTGCACGATGGTACACATCTAAAAGGTTTGTATAATATAATAATACATTTTAATAAATCTACATAATTTGGATGAGTACACGACGTGTAGTTCTAACTACACAACATGTACTATTTTTCACCGTCTATTCGAAGTACACGCCTGGGGAAACGACGTGTGATTATACATCAGAAATTTTAGGAGTACACAACGTGTCCAATGGGACACACTCCAGGTAGTTACTTGTTACACAGTCTCCAGCCAGGCAAGACGTGTACGGGGTACACGGTCCAACCCTAACCTGAAGGGACTACACACCATGTCCATTGGGCCACACAACATGTAATCCGGAAACCACGTACCACCTGTTCCTGGTCAACACACAGAGTCATTTAAGACATATAAAACTCCAAAACATGGGTTGGTTTGGAAGACTGGTCCGATGCATTGAATATTGAATACATGACGTGTACTGCCAAATACACGCTGTGTGTCCTGGTGTTGTATGAACATGAAGCTTTGGAACCTCCGGATGAAATCCTCTATTTAATTTTAATCAAAATTAAAAGAGAAGATCATTTTTGTAAGGTGAATGAGAAACAAAAGAGGAGGAATAGATCTCGAGATTCATATTTTCATAACAATTTACTTGAATTGAAACAAATACATTATTAAATGTGTAAGTCATTAAAAATATATCTAAATAATTATAAACTATGATGTAACCCCTTTGATACCACTTGAAGGTTCCGGGAACAACAGAAGCGTGGTTGGAAAAACACCCAATTTTTATTTTTACCCTGATCAATGATTATTATGGGATCAATACGATGATGAACATCAGTCTACACAAAATATAATCAAATATTTTGATAAATAAGAAAGAGTCCCGAAACCTTTAGAGAGGATCTTGAACATCTTGTTTATAATTAATTTAATTTATTTCATAATGAAAAACAATATCTGGATCTTTGGTTTTTTTCTTCATTGATGATGTTGATCATCTGGAATGACCCTTCCAGATTATCTCGTTGCACTTGTAAGGATCCAAACTAGAATCCCTCTAGCGGTGATTCACATGTGCTTTGACGGCCTCTGATCGACACCACTCGTTCTCCGAGTGCTAGTGTAGCGAATCGAGTGTCTTGTGTCAATCGTTCTTGATCACCTGTTCTTCGGCCTTGAGGAACGTATCGCATTCCTAAGAGGGGAGAGAAGAGGATTTGAGAGAGAAATTTTTTGGATCAACAATTCTCAATTCACCAGGTGTGTGGTGTGGTGTATGGCACAATAGGCGTACTTGCCTATTTATATACACAGAATTTCAGTTAGAATATTTAATTGCATAGAAACAATTAAATACATTCATGAACTTAGAGAAAACCCATGGATTTAATAATAATACCATGTCATTATTTATGGTTCACCAACTTGTGAAAAAAAAGAATTATAAATAAAAGTCTATGTCACAAAATAATAGCAGCATTATTTTAATTTTTTCCAACTAGTTAAATAATTATTTACCGTCTTGCAAATAATTATTTTACTACCAGACCGACCTTGGTTCGCTCGAGCTCCACTTCCATTTATTGAACACCTGAATAAATAAATAAATAATTTATTCACTTAAATAAATATTTTATTTACAATCTTGTAAATAAATATTTATTAAATGTTCAATAAAATAAATAAATTTATTTTATTTAGTTTATGCGATCATTTTAACGTGAATAAAATTATTCCATGATCTTGAGAATAATATTTATTTCATTAATTAAATTCAAATAGAATTTAACAGGGGCCACCAAAAACACTTAGTGTGTGACCCTCTAGGATTCTTTCTCATTGGCATTTGGCGGGCTTGCCTAAAATCCATGATTACTGTCTAGAAACGGGTCACGGAACCCAAGATAAATAACATAAAGTTGCAACAACGAAATCCACATATGAACGCTCATAGTGTAATATAATCCCTTTGTCACAATATCTCATAAAACAGGTTTCATGATGGTGTCATCAACTTTTATGCTTGATACGTCATTATTTGACTACATAAAATAAACTCGTCGTTACACCATTGACATGGAATTTTGCACGACGGTTCTATTTCAATAAAAGGTTCGAGATATCAACTTCCATAAATGGGAAGGAAAAATTCTTCCTCAACTTATCCATTAATAACATGTCACTTATGACGCACCCAAGATACCCTACTTCCTGCCAAATGTCTGCGTGATGGTTTTTGTCAGTAAATCAAAGTGCATAAGTTGTGACACATATTAATGACAATATTAAAGTCTAAGGATCATTACACATGCTCATAGATAGAAATATTCGATGACACCAAAATATGTGGAATTCCTACAAGTGGACCTATTCTCATAATCTCCTATCTTGGAGATTACCAAGTGCGAACTTCAGGAGAGGAAGTCTCATCTACTTATGAGTACACACACCTGATGGTCTGCATGATATGTGTCCCATCATAGCATGCCATCCAACCACATAACTATATTTAAGAATATTGTTATATCATTTCAAGGTTCTCATCATAGTGGGGAACTTCCATAAACTTATCAATGCAAAAAATACTCTAGGACATTATTACATCATAATCATGTAGAAAAATGAAAAATATGCAATAATACATTAAATATCCATGTAATCAAAGTAAAACCATTAGGTTCTAGGACATCAAATCTTAAAAAATTCCATTAAGGGAATAAAAAAAATCATAGCATATGGTATAAAATTACATTTGAAGCAAGAATCATATCAAGGTAACATCATAGGGGTGAGAATCATGATCTTGAAAAATGAGGCATGATATAACATGATAACATAAAGGGAATATAGAAATGTGAAAACAATATAAAACATATCATCATAAAAATAAGTCAAGGCTAAACAACAAGACAACATAACATAGTGTGATTAGGATAACCTCCCTTTCACCATACATGGAATATCATGAGATAAAAACATTACCCAATACATTATAGGACTATATAATATTGATCCCACCCATCACTTTCATATCATGTACATGCATAAGTGTGCTACATATATTATACAATATAAGGGTTTATTTAATCACTTTTAATCCCATGATTAAGGAGTGAGAGAAAATACATGTAATCCACCAATAAATTAATTATAGGTACATATAGTTTAATACCCTTGAGTGAAAATGTATATGGGTATTCTCTACACAAAATATTGGTACAGAAAATCATAGGGTAATTTCGATAGCATAATGGGTGTACATAAATGTTTATATAATGGATAAGTGAGTGTGAAAGGGGTATATCATTACCTAAGAATCACAAGGATAGTAATATGGATGTTTAAAAAGATATCCAATATTGAAAAATTGGAAATCAAAAGGCATGACATAAATAATGTGCTTGAAAAAAATAAGAGAAGGATATGATTTATTACCTTGAGAGGGTGCTTATAAAATATTAGGAGGAGATTATTAAGAGGTTTGATATACCTTAGGAGGTATTTAGAGAGGGAAACGTAGACTAAATTCACAATTCAAGGGTTTTTAGTGAAGATGACAGAGAGGTTGGGTGGGGTTTTATAGAAAAAAGAGAGGTGAATTAAATATTAATTTCCAGACTTAGGTTTTGGAATCTATGATAAAGTAATGAAAACCAAAAACCTTCCCATTTTTTCCCCATGGTTTCTTAAAAATTGGAGTGGATTTCATTATTTTATAAGGCTAATAATTGAACACATTAAAATAAGTACTTTGGTGATGTGTAAGTGATTCATGTTTATAAAGAATTGATTTGAAAACCTTAAAATATATTGTAGGAATTGGAGGATTCATTAAGGGATTATAAAATTAATAAAATAACTTCAAAAAACATTATTTTTAATTAGAACATAATTTTGGTTTTAGATACTATTTATAGTATTTATTACATAACTTTTAGGATATTATGATGTCGTAATACACACCATATAATTATAAAATATTTAAATTTTACACAAATTTTTTACTGTCACATAAAATTATGAAAAAATCACCATAGGATAATTTTTACATGATGATTTAAAAAATAATATTTACATTATCAAAATAACTCTCTAAATATGGGAACGTACACTTATAAATAAAAAATCCTGTTTTGTTTAAAAATACTGGTTTTTTTATAATAATAGTTTTCTGATGCTTACCGAAAATACATTTGATTTCATAAAATTATATTATAATTTTATTTAATAAATATTATTTAAGAATAAAATTTTTATTTATTTCAAAAATTCTTGAAATCATTAAAAAGCGTGTCTAGATTGAAACTATATATTTTCCAAAAATACAATTTGTGTTTCATCACATCAAAATCTAATTTTTATCAAACATATATTTTGATCATTATAAAGTAATAATAAGAAAGTTAAATATAATAATTATTTTATTAAAAATAAAAATATAAAAAATCATTCTGTTAGGGTCAAGATAAATAACCATTTATTACACCAACAAAAGCCCTAATGGTAAGGTGTGTAATGGTAAGATTTTCTTGGGATAGTTTGGCATACATGGTTTGGGACATGATCTTGACGTTCTTGAACTTATCCTATAAAAGGTTTTGTTCGTGATTTAGTGGGGGAATATCATCTTTGTATTAGTCAAGTTAAAAAACCAGTGATTCTATATCCTTCAAAATAACTGATAAAGGGTATCAATAGGGCATGCTCATACTGGTTTAGGTCATCGATTCCTTTGTTTGTGTTAAGTAGATTTTATTATAAACCTTAATATACTAATCTTAATGGTCACTATAAAGAAGATATATTATCAATGGTTTTGATTCTTAAAAATATTTTCAATTTGACAGACTATATAAAGGTCTAAAATAACCAAATTAGTGTATCTGTTTTCTATAAATTAATTTTTAATAAGGTATTTTCTCATTTAAAAAAGGAATTTTATTTATAAATGTTTGGGTTATTATAATGGGATTTGGAAGATAGATGTCAAAAAAACATTCCTTAATGAGAACTTTCAAGAAGATGTTTATATGAAACAACCTAAAGGGTTTGTGACTCTAAAGGGTTCCAATAAGGTATTCAAGTTGTAGGTATCTATTTACAGATTAAAGTAGGCATAAAGGTCATAACAAATTCATTTTAATAATGATATAATGGAATTTGGTTTCATAGAGAATAAATTCAAGTCTCATGTTTATAAGTAGTTTAGTGAGATCAAGATCATTTTACTTAAAGTTTATGTTGATGAAATACTACTTATAATAAAAAATACCAGTTTTATAGTCTATTAAAGACTATTTAGACACATGATTCTCTATAAAGGACATAGGAAAGATAAAATATATTATTGGGATCAAGATAAATCATGATAGATCCAATAAGATTCTTGGACTAAGTCAATGTATGTACATTGACATGAAACTGAAGAGATTCAATATGTAATAATCTAAGAGGGGTTTTTTTTCAGTGTTACATGGAATTAATCTCTCCATGAAAATGTATCCTTAGGAATATGAGGAGAAACATAGGATGACAAGGACTCTATATGCATTAGTTATTTGGTCATTCATATATGTTATGCTATATTTCAGGCTATATGATTCCTATACCTTATGTGCATAGGAATATATAAAGCTGAACCAAGTGACCTACATCAGATTCTAGTCAAGACCATCCTTAAATACCTTAGGTTTAATAAGGATATATTCCTTTTCTATAGAGATTATGAGATGATAGTCTTCAAATAATAGGAATATTCTAGTTTCCAAATAGATCGAGATGATCTAAAATAAAAGTTAGGATACCTATTCACACTCAATAAAGCTAGTGTGAGCTATAAGTTCTCAAAGAAAGTCATGTTTACTAATTCTATAGTGGATTCAGATAATATTAAAACTTCTGAGGTATCTAAAGAATCATTTTGTATTTTCAAATTCAACCATGAGTTTGAGGTGATCCCTAATAGTAAAGACCCTATCACAGTCTATTATAATAAAACTATATCTATGGATCTTTTAAAGGACCCAAGGTCACATACATAGATGAATCACATACATTAGAAGTATCATATCTTGAGGGATTTATCTCAGAAATGCGACTTTGTAGTGAGAAGAGTGTCTATGGAAGAAAACATAGAGGACCCCTTAACTGAATCCTTAACATAGTAAAAACTTGATCATCATGTGAGAGACAAAAAAATAAAATTTATTTTTAGTTTTCTCCCATATAAGTGGGAGTTTATTGGATTTGGTTCCCTCGAAAAATCTTTTTTTACTTTAGATTTCACATATATTCAAAGAGGTAAATATTAATTAAATACTTTATAACATATTTTTTTTATTTTTCTATGTGACTTCAATGTAATAATGTCTTATAGAATCCATCACATTGAAAATGTAATAAAAATTTACTACTATGATGAGTACCCTAAAATACCATGATGATATTCTTAAACCTTATTCTACAGTAAAATAACATTATATAATGATATGCATAGTATGTTGACTTTTAGGTGTGAATAATTGTAAGCATATGAGGCTTTATCTCATGAAGTTTTCACATAGTAATATGCAAGATGAGAGATTATAAGAACATACCCAATTGTAAAAAATTCACACATTTATGTTGTAAGAATCCAATTTCTCACTCAGATATGGATCCTTTAAATTTTGGTCTAATTCAATTTTATAGACCTAATATGGATGATTAATGAGTTTGTGAAGGTCCGAGGGGGGTTTGGAGCCTGTTCAAAGCTCGGAACTGAGATTTTTGGGAGAAAAAGGCCTATCACATGGTTGGTTTATACCATGAAAGGAATTCTACATGGTTTGTTTAAACCATATGAGGCTAGACAATGGGATGGAATAGGGCTCATTGTTCGATTTAACCGTGCGATATGGGCCTCCCAACCAAGTGAGAATGTATAAAATTTTAATAAATCTATTTCACACAGTTGCCACATGGTTTCTCTAACTGTGCGGTTTAACCATACATGTGACCCTTCCTACAAATCCTCGTGCATGATTTTTTTCACGGTTTGACCAAACTGTGTGGACAAACCATGCGAAGGGTAATTTTTGGGTGAAATGATGAATTTTCCTAAAATTCATGTTTTAATTCAACCCTCCTTCTCTTTTGGTTTTCTAGTGTACATCATCCCATCCTCCTCTCATTTTTCAGTTTTTTAATCCAAATCTAGAAATTGAGATTGAGCATCCATCCAGAGTCCAAATCTATCGCTGTTCTTATCGTTGGATCTAAACAGGTATGTTTTGGATTCCTTTTTAATCATTCATCATTATTATTTCTATCTATGATGCTATTTGGATGTAGGATCATATGACCCAATTTCAGGGCATTGATCCGTTATTCATATCAACTCAAATCCAAGACAAACTATTGGCTGATACAAGATGAGGAGATGCATATGAGTATAAGGTCGGTGGTCTATAAATCATCCTTCAATTTCTGTCATTTTATAAATTTCCATATCATTGCGCCAATTTCATCAGGAATCATCTGTTGAATTTATATGTCAATCTTGTAGTTGTTAGGATCATGTTTTAAGACCCTTTCCATATATGTAATTCATTTTTGGTGGTTACATCCACAACTTCAACCTCCCAACATAGGGTGATGTTCCATAATTGGTTTTTGGTGGTTTGACACCTTTGGGCCAACATTCGGGTGTTTTAGAGCTTGATCATTATAATGGTAATCCTCCTTATAATAAATGGATATTGAATTTTGAATTTATCATGGAATGTACCATAGTATCCTTCCACTTGACCTGCATAAGGTAAGTTCTTAAACATGATTATTAAATTATAAATGGAATTGGAAATTAAAATATATATATGTGACTTGGCCTAATTTTATAGAAATGAATGTTTGGTTTATTGTTGTTGGACCCCTTTCCACAAATTTTGAAGTTATAGAAATTATCAAATTAATGTGATTATTACTTAAATGGATTAATTAATTTTTTTCATGCTCAATTGGCCTTATTACACCAATGAAAGGAAAGACTTGAACCTCTTGACTCTTAAATGGTATGACCATCACCTGGATTTAATTATCAAATGAAAAAATGTATGGTGCCTATTTATATTACATATGGACCTTGACATACTTATAAGAGTGGTTTGAATCGAGATCACCTTGTATTCCCAAGGTAATGCCTTGAACTATCAAGAATTCCATTCTGATTCAAGGATGTCGGTTGCCTTGGTTGAGACCCACCTTATAACCTTATCCTCATCTATCAGTGGATGCATGATATGAAACAGTAGGATACCTCTATTAATATTACAAGATGAATTGGATACACTCCTTGGATCCAACATGGTTTCTATGAACATGAGGTGCCATTGTTATATCATTGGGCTTAGCCATAACTTATCTAATTTTACCTCGGATGGATTCCTTAGACTTGGATAGATATTATTATTATGGAATTCCTTGGAAAATGATCCTTAGATTAAAATCTTAACCCTATACTCATGATTCAATTAATAATGAGTTGGTGACCATTGAGGTCTCGGTTTCCTTGGTTATTACCATGGAACCCCTTTATAATTAACCCCAAAATTGTTGCCTTGTTACATCTTGTAACCTCTTCTATCACTATCACAAGGTGATGTCAGTGATGGATTTTTCCCATGTGACTTAAATATAGAAACTGAAACTTAATTAATTAATGAACTGGTTACATGTTCAGTCACCAAAATAGTTTCTAATTAGGTACTTGGGTAATTATATTTTGGTATTACTTTACTTTTATATATACATGCTTTCATATTGTTTCAATTTATATTACATAGATATGATGTTATAGAAACCGTTGGTGGTGGACTGTTTAGATTTATATCACACCCTATCCAGGCTTCCATTGGTACTAGAGAAGACTATATGTATGTAGGCTTTGAAAAAGGGAAGTGAGTTTCTTCAGCACTTAATTACTTGTAATTTTAGGATGGAGCTGGTAGCAGATGATAGAGCTACATCTGAGGATGCTTGGGATCGTTTTTGGTTTAATTTTTATACTTTTGTATAGCATATATGTATGATTCTATGTATCCATGCTTTATATATTATTATATACATGATATATCACCATCATTTATGTATATGAGTATTAGTTTTTCAGTTGTTTATTACTCCTATCTGCTTCTACTGTGACTTTTATTTATCACACTGCTTCCAATATTTTCTATATGTTACTTATTTTTCCACAATGCTACACTCAGGTAATAAGGGCATAGTCTCTCAATGGACTCACCCTAAGCTCTCACTTCTAGTCGGCATATTCTAGCATTCAGGGAGATGCACTTGAGGTTATGTGTCCAACCAATCTTAGGGAACCATCAGTGGCATCCGGGATCGAGATTTCATAAAGTGGTATTAGAGTAATTAATTTTTTGATTTAATATTTTGAGACAATATTAAAGAGATTAATAATTATTGTAACTTAGTGATAAGTTGTTCTTGTGTGTCAGGAACCCATGTTCAGGGTAAAGGCTGAGTTTCCTGAATTACAATTGTTGTTTTGTTTTTCCAATTATAGTTGATATCATTTCACTATTGGGTTACTCAAAATCTATATGGTGTTGTTAATTATTCTTATGATTGAGAATTTAATTCCATACTTGGCCTAATTATATGATGTAAATGATCATTGTTACATGAATAATCATAGGCACCTATACTTCACATTTCATGCATATTTCCATGCCATATAGGTGCATTTCACTCTTTAAATTGATTTATATGCTTGTGATTGTTGATTGATGTTGTGGTAGTTGTATTATGCCTGTGATTTCCCTTGGATGCGATTGAGTGATTTCTAGTTTCAATCCATGAGGTGTTTTGGGCCCTCATGGGTCGTAATTTTTAATTTACCAAGTCAATCCCTTAGATTAAAATAAAATTGGTGTTAATCTCAGTGATAAGAAGTATAGGCCCTGATTTACTTGGAATGATGATCTATTTTAAATGAAATTTGGTATAAGTTATAAGAAAATTCAAACATAAAAGTGAATCATGGATTCTAAAATGTAATGGTTGAATATCCTTATCCCGCCTTGTCATGTTTTTGAAAGGTAAATGAGTGAAACTTATTAATTAAATATGGAATGAATGAAATGGTTTCCAGTAAATTATGAGGAAAGGTGATATGGAACCTTCATATATTGGAACCCCAGTAAGTTATAATAGAGAACTAACCAATACCTAGCTTTCTAAGGGGTATTTGGGGTAGTATATATAAGTACCCAGCCTTAAAACAATACTTAATCTTGAATTTTCATCAAGAACATTCATTATTAAAAATTGAGGATCTTTTTGGGTTTATATTTTTAGAGAATTAGGATATCTTACATACATAACATACCAGATTCATACAAAGAGGATACTACTAAAAAAATATCCATTTTTTTGAAATATAAAACATTAAAACTTAAAACATTATTTCTTTGACAACACTCCATATCATTCATCATGGCTCTCTTCTTTCTCTTACCCATCCTTATATCCTATGAAAAACATTTTGAAATATTGACATGAGTATAAGACTTAGTAAGGGATATAAAGAAATAAATTTTTAGTCAAGTGATAACAAAAAAACTAATAAAACCCATAATCATAAAAACTCATATGGATAGAAACATCATGTTTTTTCCTTGGGACATATTTACCATATCACTATTACATTCACCCTTACACATGGAATAACCTTTGGGTCAACTTCCATCTCTGGAGTACCCAATACAATGGAGAGCTATAATGGGGCTCACCCATCATATCTTGAGCTATAATAGGATCAACCCAACATATATAATTTCTAAGGAACATATCATGAATAAATTACTTCGTAACTCATTTACACCCATGATCAAAACACATTCACATTTTAAAATCCCCTTTTTCGTAAAAATCACTCTTAGAACATAATCACTACACACACAAAATAATGAAAAAAATATTTTTCAAAAATAACTATAAAAAATATAATGGAGACAATATATTATTAAAACATCATAAAATTAAAATAAAACACTCATGACTTAAAAAACAATCTCTTTGGATTTCATAAAGGAAACATCTAAAAATATTTTAAGGGGAAAGTCTTTTACAAATACCATAAAATTTTATATATAATTGATTAAATGAAGAGAATATGTATATATACTATAAATAAACATAATAAAAAAATAATATAATCAAATTCCATTTCACAAATCATCTTATCTTGATAAAACCATTGAAGTTAAAGGTTAACCCAAAGAATGGAAATTGGGTTTAGAATTCAATTATGAAACTTCAGAATGATAAAAGGAGTACATGGGAGGGATTAATGAGATATAAATGGAGTATATAATCATTAATATATCTTAAAGAAAGTATGGGGATGGTTTGAAAACATACACCATCATTAGGAATTAAAAATTAATGAGAATAACATAGTGGATATTCTAGAATAAAATTGAGAAAGAGAGAATCCCTTACCACAGATTTGACGTCACTCCAACGTGTTTAAAACTCCTGTTTGAAGGTTAAAATAGTGTTCTTAATAATTTATATAAACATATTCATGTTTATAACACATTTCATGATCTTTTTATAACATCATTCCACCCATTCATTAATAATATTTTGTTAATTCCATTGTTTTCGAGTGTGTTCTTCACAAGGTTTCCATGATCGATTTATGATATAGATTCTTATCGATTGGAAGTGAAACTCTATAATTAGAATGAAATGGCATTTAAATATTTATAGAACCATAAATTATACCAATTATAATTTTTAATTCTGATATGAAGATGATTCATTAGTTAAAACATTAATGATGTTCAGTTAGATCGTTTGGCGGTTCTTTGATAACAATGAACTCATTTTGTTTTGTAAATCAATATCATGTGTAAAAAAATGATTCCAAAACCTTATATAAGATATAAAACATAAATTATAACCTGGTTCAACTATAAAAATGGTTTCATGACCATAGTTGAATGAATTAAAGGAAATTGAAATCACGTCGTCCACGATGTTGGTAAATCAACACATCATGGACAACATTTTCATTTCTAGAATAAGTGGGAGAGGAGAAGAAATATAATGGCAAATCTTCCATAAAAATGATGAAATACAAAATATTTAAGATGCTGGATCAATCACTTCTCTTGGATAATGGGAGGTGAGGGAAGAATAATAATTGAAAATAAAATGAAAAGAAAATAAAAAAAACAAAAGAGGATGTTTACCTCTTGATCTCTTCTCCTTGAGATCCTTCTTAAGGCCCTTGGTTTTGGCCTTTTGGTGGGACCAGAAGGTCTTGGAAGTGGGGAAGGGGCTTGAGAGGATTATTTTTCAGAACTTAGGTATGTCTCAAGGCTTGAGAGGTGTGGGAGTAAGAGGGGAATAAGGGTGGTATTTATAATGGAGGTGAGGAGAGGTTTTACATTATTTAAATCATTAGTTTAATATTTTTGCTCAAGACTATGAGTAGTCTTGATTCAATGTGACCAAAATAGTAATAATTGCATGTGAGTTATAACCAAGTGGGCTTAAATTATCCTTGTATCATATATGATGCAATGAACCAAGTGTTTATCATTTATCATAATTTATTGTATTTTACCATTCATAAAAAATTCATGTATTTCATAAAATTACGAAAAATTATCCCAATTTTTTTTCAATGTGTAGAGTCTAAAAATGAACTCCATTTTATCAAAATAATTTTCTAAATATAAGAAATCGAGTTTTTAAATAAAAAAATATTTTATTCAAAAAATAAAAATATTAAAACATTTATTTACTTATTCCAAGATATGGGTATATCATACCTTTAATAAAATATTATAGATATACTATCATTAGTGAGGTTATTATTCATAAGGTTATGTTACTATTCATAATGGTAACATTTCTATTCATAAGGGTATGTTACTATTCACCAAAAATTAAGTTTGTCTTATCAGAATCTAAATAACTTACTGATTGAAACCGTGTTTGTCTGTTTTTCGAAATTCGAAACACAGAAGTGGGAAAATTATGTTTAGGGATAATTATAACTATATAATTAAATATTTTTTTCATGCATTTCAATTTACTTTTAAAATATTTGGGTGTTACATTATCCCCACATTCTTGAAATTGAATCCTTGCAATTTAATTTACTTATTAAACAAGTGTGGGTACCTTTCCCTCATAGTATTTTCAGATTCCCACGTTGCTTCTTCTAACATGTGGTTTCTCCCAAAAACCATTACCTAGTTGATTACCTTATTACTCAATACTTTCTCTATATAATCAAGAATTTTAATTGGTCTCTCTTCATAAGTAAGGTTCTCTTCCAGCTGAATTGCTTCTGGGATCAAAACATGAGATGAATCTAGCACATACTTTCTCAACAACGAAATATGAAAAACATTGTGTACCTGAGAAAAACTTGGAGGCAATTCTAATCAGTATGCAACTATTCCAACATTCTCCAAGATTTCAAAAGAACTTATGAACTGAAAACTTAGCTTTCCTTTCTTACCCAAATGCATCAATCTTTTCCAAAGAGAGATTTTATGGAAAAAATGGTCACCTACCTCAAAAGATAAGTATTTCCTTCTATTATATTCATAACTTTTCTGCCTACTCTAAGATATCTTCATGTGATGTTGGACTATCTTCACTTTCTCATCCACTTACTCTATAAATTCTAGCCCCATCAACTTTATTTCATCGAATTCATCCCAAAACACAAGAATCTGAAACCTCTTCCCATAGAATGCCTCAAAAGGTGCCATATTTATACTATAATGAAAACTGTTATTATAAGAAAACTCAACTAAAAATATGTTGATCCCAACTTCCATTGTAATCCATTGAACACGTTCAAAGCATATCCTCCAAAGTTTGAATCATTTATTTTGACTACCCATCTGATTGAGGATGACAAGCTGTACTAAAATTTAATTTTGTGCCCAATGAATATTGAAGGCCTTTCCAAAAATTAAAAGTGAACCTAAGATCCCAGTCAGATACAATTTAAAGAGGTACTCCATGTAACCTGAAAATTTCTTTGAGGTACACTTGATAGAGCTGATTCATAGACATTGTATCTCTAATAGAAGGAAAATGTGCAGATTTAGTCAAATGATCAACAATAACCCAAATAAGATTGTTACCTAGAGAAGTCTTTGGTAGTACCAGAACAAAGTCCTTGGATATATTCTCCCATTTTCACTTTGGCACCGGTAAATGTTGGATAATCCTATTTAGTAAATTCTGATCCTCTTTAACCTTTTTACATGTTAAACATTTCTTGGTAAAACCAGCAATATCCATTTTCATTCTCTCTCACCAGTAATACTCCCAATGGTCTCTATAAATCTTAGTGATACTATGATGAACTGAAAACAAAGAATTGGGAGCTTCACATAACAATTATTTCTTCAACTGAGAATCACAAGGCACACACAACATTTATAAAAATAATAAAATACAATCTTTATCAAGGATAAATTCTGAAAACTTGCCCATTTTAACCAATTCAAACTTTTTCTTTAGCTCTGCTTATACCTTCTGTACTTGCTTTATTCTGTCTGAAAAAGATTATTTCACTGAAACCTGAAACAAAAAAGAGCAATTTCCTGCACCAACAACTTTCAATCCAAAGTTTATCAAATCATTTACCAAAGGATCACATTCTAAATTTCTCATGGTTAATGTAGCATTACTCTTTCTACTCAACACATCATCCACTATGTTTTCTTTCGTAGGAATGTAATGAATCATGCAATCCTAATCCTTGATTATTTCCATCCATCTTCTATGTCTCATGTTTAATTCCTTCTGATTGAATATATACTTCAAACTTTTATGGTCAGTATATATTTCACAATTGGCTCCATATAAATGATGCCTCCAAATTTTTAAATCCAAGACCATAAATGATAATAACAAATCATGTGTAGGGAAATTTAACTCATGGGTTTTCAACTGACGTGAAGCATAAGAAATTACTTGATCATTCTGAATCAGAACACAACCAAGTCCCTTAAATAAAGTATCACTATAGATTACAAATCCACCATTTCTAGAAGGTAGAGTTAGAACTAGAGCATTCACCAATATTATTTTAAATTCTTGAAAACAAAAATCATGTTCTTCTATCCAAACAAATTTAACCTTTTCGTATTAACTTAGTTTGTGGGATAGATAACCGTGAAAAGGTTTTTACAAACCGTTGGTAGTAACCTGTTAATCCAAGAAAACTACGAATCTCTGTAACATTTTTAGGAAATGACCATTTATTAAACACTTTTGTTTTGGTAGGATCAACTGTTATTCAATACTTATATACAATTTTCCTAAGAAAAGAATTCTATTACATCCAAAAATCACACTTGCGGAATTTTACAAACAGTTTATTTTCTTTTAAGGTTTTCAAAAAAACCATTATTTGTTTTTCATGCTCCTCTTTACTTCTAGAATATACCAGAATTTCATCAATAAATACAAGTACAAAATTATCCAATAAATCATGAAATATTATATTCATAAGATTCGTGAATACAAAAGGTGCACTAGTTATCCCAAAAGGCATAAATATAAATTCATAATGACCATATCTAGTATGGAACGCTGTCTTTGGGTTGTCTTCATCCATTACTTTCAACTAATGGTTCCCCGACCTTAAGTCAATCTTTGGAAAATACTATGCTCTCTGGAGATGATAAAATAAATCATCGACATGAGGCAAAAGATACTTCTTTTTAACAACAATGTTTTTAGGGCACTATAATCAATGAAAAGTCCCATTGAACCATCTTTCTTCTTAACTAATAAGACAGGATCACCCCAAGGTGAAGTGCTAGGTGGGATGAAGCCTTTATCTAATAATTACTCCAACTAGTTTTTTAATTCTTGAAGTTCCATTTAATCCATTTGATAAAGAGGTCTAGAAATTGGATTAGCATTAGGAACTAAGTCAATAGTGAAATCAACCTCTTGATTAGGAATAAAACTAATAAAATCATCAGGAAAAACATCTTGGTATTCATTTACCACTGGTACATCATTAATCTGTAAATTTATCTTATCTTCAGTAATATGAGCAAGATAACTTTCATTTCCATATTTTATTAATCTCTTAGCTTCCTGATATGTTATAAATTGTATGGGTTCATTCTGGTACACAAAATAAAACACTTTTTTTAAAAAAAACTTCTTTTTCTCTGTAATCTATATTAGCATGATAAAAAGAAATCAAGTCCATACCCAGAATAACATCAAAGTCTACTAGAGGAAAAAAACAAGGTTTGCAGGAAAACTCTTTCTATAGACATAGATAGGTAGATTCTTATAATTTATTTTTGTGACAATATTTCCTCTAGGTGTTTTTACCATGAGTTCTGGTTTCATTTCATGAGGTGGAATTCCTAATTTTTCTGAAAATTTCTCAGAAATGAAGGGATGTGTAGACCTTGAATAAAACAACACAATTTTGAAATCTATAAAAATGAGAAATGTACCTAATAAAATATCATTTGATGGCTCAAAATATGTAGAAGTGGTTTCAATGGATTTTTCTACACCCTTCTTCTTATAATAATGTTGATTTTCTACCTGAGTGACTAGATTCGGAAAAACATTAGCAAAATGACCCAATTCCTTACAGTTAAAGCATCTCATCATCAGCTTCTCATTAATTTTCAGATCATTTTCCTTGTAGTCACAAGACATGTTCCCAAACATTCTATATTGGTAGCACTTCCTAAAATTTACAAGGCATTCACCAGGATTCCTTTTACTACAGTTTTCAAAAAAGGAAAATTGGTTTTCTTACCTTCATACTTCTTTGATGAATTCTTCCCCAATGCCTTCCAACTAGACTACTTTATATTCTTGTCATCACGAGACACCTGTGTTTCAGCAAACTCCATCTCCAATTTTTCAGCACAACAAAAAGTTTCTCATATCTTTTAAACTATAGTTAAGCCAAAGATCATTGTAGAAAAGGTTTCAAACCAGAGTAAAATCTATTAATTTTTCTATCAAACTCCCATGTAAAATATGTTATGTACTTGGACAGTATTGTAAAATTGGTTTCATATGATGCCAAAAAATCTTCATCTTTATATATTAGTTTCAAGAATTTTTTGTCCATTCTGAGTCAAATAGTTTTAGGAAAATATTTTTCTAGAAAAAGACTCTTAAAATAATCCCATTCCAAACTATTGAGATCATTTATTTCTCTCATATTCTTAACTAGAGACCACCATTGATCGAATTCACTTTCCAAATGTTAAATGACTAGAATTGCCTTTTTATGTTTTGAACGTCCCATGACATCAAATATCTTTTCTAGAGCGTTGATCCATACATTGTCTATCACAGGATCTGTGGTTCCATTGAATGATGGAGGATGTTGTATCATAAAATTCTCCATAAAAGACATGTTTCCTCGTGGTAGATCATATTACTATCCAAAATGGATACCTCCACTATATATTTCATTTTTCAACTAAGCCATTTCTCTCACAAACTACTCAGATCTGATTCCCACCATTGTAGGCTATAAATTCAGACAAACATCAGCCTCTTGGTGTCTTCTTACTTCAGATTCATTGTTTCATCTATGGAAAACCATTTTGAACAGACATATCTCAGAAGAAGAAACATGGTAATCCTTAAATGGTATAACATTTCAAATTAATCATAGAGTAAAAATAATTTATGGTATTCTCTTAACATCATCCTAACCCCTAAATTTATCTAAACCATCCTCTGATACCAACTATAAGTACCCAGCCTTAAAATGTTACTTAATATTGTATTTTAGTCAAGAACATACATTATTACACATTGAGGATCTTTTTACGTTTATATTTTTAGAGAATTAGGATATCTTACATACATGACATACCAAATTCATACAAATAGGTTACTACTAAAAACAGTATCCATATTTTTTGAAATATAAAACATTAAAACTTAAGACATGATTTCTTTGACAACACTCCATATCATTCATCACGACTCCCTTATTTCTTTTACCCATCCTTATATCCTGTGAAAATCATTTTGAAATCCTTTTATGAGTATAAAAATCAGTAAGGGATATAAATAAAGAAATTGTTAGTCAAGTGATAACATAAAAACCAATAAAACCTATAATCATAAAAAATAATATGCATAGAAACATCATATAGTTTCCTTGGGACATATTTACCATATAACTCTTACATTCACCCTCACACATGGAATAACCATTTGGTAAACGTCCATATCTGGAGTACCTAATTCATTAGAGAGCTATAATGGGGCTCACCCATCATATCTTGAGCTATAATGGGCTCAACCCAACATATCTAGAGTTGTAATGGGCTCCATCCATCATATCTTGAGCTATAATGTTAATAAATCATCATATATTGAGAAATAATTGGATAAATCCAACATCAATAATGTCCATGGAACATATCACGAATAAATTACTTCAAAACTCATTTACTCCCTTGAGCAAAACACATTCACATTTCAAAATCCATTTTTTCATAAAAATCACTCTTAGAACATAAACACTACACACACAAAATAATGAAGAAATTATTATTCAAAAATAACTATAAAACATATAAAGGAGACACTATAGTATTAAAATATCATGAAATCATTAGAGAACCCTCCCGACATAAAAAACAATCTCTTTCGATTTCATAAAGGAGACGTCTAAAAGTATTTTAAGGGGAAAGTCCTTTACAAATACCATAGCGTTTAGGAGAAAATTAATTAAAGGAATGGAATGTGTATATATAAAATAAATAAACATAATAAAACATAATATTATCAAATTAAATTTCACAGATCTTCTTATCATGATAAAACCATTGATGTTGATGGTTAACCCAAAGAATGGAAATTGAGTTTAGAAATAACTTACAAAATTTCCGCATGGTAATGGGTGTACATGGGAGGGATTAATGAGATAAAAATGCGATATATCATCATTAATATATCCTAATTGAAGTATTGGGAAGGTGAAAAAACATACACCATCATTAGGAATTAAAAATTAATGAGAATGACATAGTGGATATTCTTGAATAAAATTGAAAAAGAGATAATCCCTTACCTCGAGTTCGACTTCCCCTCAAACATATTTAAACCTCATGTATGAAGGTTAAAATAGTGTTATTAATATTTTATTGAAATATATTCATGTTTATAACACATTTAATGATAATTTTATAACATCATTCCACCCATTAATTAATAATATTTTGTTAATTCTATTGTTTTTGGGTGCGTTCTGCACTTGGTTTCCATGATTGGTTAATGATGGATATTCTTGTCGATTACAAGTGGAACTATATAATTATAATGGAATGGTATTTAAATATTTCAGGAACCAAAAATTATACCATTTATCATTTTTAATTATTATATTAAGATGATTCATTATTCAAAACATTAATTATGTTCATTTAGATCATTTTGGTGGTTCTTTGATAATAACGAACTCATTTTGTTTTGTAAATCAATATCATGTGTAAAAAAATGATTCCATAACCTTATTTAAGATATAATACACAAGTTATAATACATTTTAACCATAAAAATGGTTTCATTACTAGATTGGAATGAATTAAATTAAATTGAAATAACATCATCCATGATGTCGGTAAATCGACACATCACAGATGATGTTTTCATTTCTAGAATAAGTGGGAGTGGAGAAGAAATATAATGGTGAATCTTCCATAAACCTGATGAAATATAGAATATTTAAGATACTGTATCATTAATTCTTCTTGGATAATGGGAGGTGAGTAAATAATAATTATTTAAAAGAAAATGAAAAGAATGAAAGAAAACAAAAGAGCATGTTTACCACTTGATCTCTTCTCCTTGAGATCCTTCTTAAGGCCCTTGGTTTTGATATATTAGCGAGACCATAAGGTATTGGAAATGGGGAAGGGGATTGATAGGATTATTTTTCAAAACATAGGTAAGGCTCAAGGATTGATATGTTTTTGTGGAAGAGGGTAATAAAGGTGGTATTTATAGTGGAGGAGAAGAGAGGTTTTACATTATTTAAATCATTAGTTTAATAATTTTTCTCAAGGCTATGAATATTATTGATTCATATGAAAAAAATATTAATAAGTGAATGTGATTTTGAACCAAATGAGATTACATCTACCTTACACCACCTATGATACAATAAAACAAGTATTTTTCATTTATCGTAATTTATTGTATTTTACTATTCATCAAAAATTCAAGTATTTGAGAAAATTACCAAAAAATCACCCCAACCATTTTTTGATGTGTAGAATAAAAAACTAAATTCTATTTTATCAAAATAATTTTCTAAATATACGAAATTGAGTTTTTAAATAAAATAATATTTTATTCAAAAAATTACAATCTTAAAACATTTATTTACTTATTCCAATATACGGGTATATCATAAATTTAATCAAATATTATGTATATATTATCATTGGTGAATTTAATATTCATTAGGGTATGTCACTATTCATAAGGGTAACATTAATATTTATAAGGGTATGTTACTATTCATTAAAAATTAAGTTGGTCTTATCAGACTCAAAATAACATAGGGATTGCAACCGTGTATGTCTATTTTTTGAAATTCAAAAAACAGATGTGAGAAAAATATGTTTAGTGGTAATTATAAATAACTACTTAAATTTTTTTTTCATGAATTTCAACTTACTTTTAAAACCTAGGGGTGTTATAGTATACCATGGGTAGTGATACCTTTATTATTTTCAAATTATTCTAATGTTGTTAGATATTTTCTTCTAGATATTATGTGGAATGTGCTTGAAATTTGTAGACCTATTCCACTAAATTTTCCTCGTGTTTTGTGCTAGGAGGGTGGAAATGACCATGATCCAAACATGATAGGCATTGAGTTTCCAGTCTTACCTCCAAGAGTGACACTTTAGGCACTATCTACTATACCTAATTTGGCAAATAACTCTCAAGTTTGAGATAGTTTTCCAAGTCTGATGCAGTCATTGCATGGTGCTCCATAAGCTGCACCTATGATGGAAGATCTCTCATTTGAGTACCAGCAACAGTATCCTCCTACCTTCTTGGTGGATAGTAGTCCCAAGGATTCTAAATCTTGGCTAGATTCCACCTTGACTATCATTGAGAATCTGGAGATGCCTCCAAAGTAGAGGGTCAAGCTTACTACTTACATTATGCATGATTCAGCTAAGTATTGGTGGGTTGTAGTAACCCAGGCTGGTCACCATCATGGAATGGTATGGGCTAATTTCTAGATTACCTTCTATGATCAGTTCTTTCCTCAGACACTAAGATCTGATAGGGATGGTGAGTTTATTCAACTTTAGAAGGGTACTATGTTAGTTATGGAATATTTGGTGTGTTTTAGTGAGTTATAGTTATTTTCACTACTTTTAGCTAGTGATGAGTTTTCTCTTGCTAGAAACTTCGAGGATGGGATCGTGTATACTATCCATACTTAGGTGAATGTCTCTCTCCATTCCATCATCTCTGAAATAATCAATCAATATCTTATCACTGAGCATAACCTAAGGGAAAATAGAAGTATCGGGCATAAAGGATCAATGCTGAGGTTGGCCAATAGTTTCTCTGGTAGTAGGAAGTGATCCCCCGAGGTTTTCCATCAGGGCAGTATCAGCTAGAGTACCCATACTGGAAACTCTATGGTGTGTCACTAGTGTGGAAAATAGGGGCACCTGAAGCCTTAGTGTGATAGATAACCTCTAGAGTATCGATGTTACTGTTGTATAGGGGAATCTACATATATTCTGTCATACATTTTCATCCACTTCTAGTGGAAGAGAATCCTCACTAGATCCACCTTTAGGAACAAATAATTTTACTCTATGTCAGGAGGGGAGTTAAAATATCATCAGTAGGACTGACCAAGGAGGATGTCATGGCCATGGTAGCTAAAATCCTTATCACCAGCAGTTCTAGAAGATCAATTTTGATTATGGTAGTCCAACTATTGTATAGGGTTGTGGATCAGGTCAGTTTCCTGAACTACAACCAATACCCAAGGATCAGTCTTTATGACCATATACTGTATGAGGTACTATTCTAGTATCCTCTGTTATAGTATCTACTTTATTTGATATAGGTGCGTCACACTCCTTAATCTCTTTATTTATCATGGAAAGCCTTGAGATGGAAATACAATATTTTTATGGTTTAATTACCATGGATACATTGTTGGGCGTACAGTCAGAGGGAAAACGCCAATGTAGGGATTTCCCCCTTGAGGTAAGTAGTTACCCTTTCTAATGAGAACATTTTTTTCTCCAGATTATTGGATTTTATTTCATTATATGGATAGATTGGTTGGTTCTATATCAAACCTTTACATACTTATATCACCGAAGGGTATCATTTACATCACTAGAGGGAAGTAGTTATCTGCATAAGGGTGATTGGGATGTCCAGGATAGAAGAGCTGGATCATGGTTTACATCAGGCTGAATTCTCTCTAGTAGTAGATCATTTTTGGGATGTCTTTCCTCATTATTTTTCTAGCTTACCTCATGATATATAGGGGTGGAGTTTATGATATTGATTTTTCTTGGAGTATCTCCAGTTTCTATTCCTACATATTGGATGGAAGCTACTGAGCTTCAGGAGCTCGAGAAAAAGATAGAGTATCTAGAGGAAAATGTTTTTATTCAGACTAGTACTTAGTCTTGAGGTTCTACCATGTTATTTGCTAAGAAGACAGACACGAACCTTTGTCTATGTGTGGATTATAGATGGTTGAACCGGTTTATGGTCAATAATTGGTATTCACTTCCTTGAATAGATGATCTCTTTGACCAGCTCCGAGGAGCTAGGGTCTTCTCTAAGATATACTTAAGATTGGGCTATAATCAAGTGTGAGTCAGGACATCAAAAATACCTCATAAAAGTTTCCATAGCAGGTATGGTTTGTATGAGTACCTCATTATGCCGTTCAGTCTTACAAACACTCCCACGGATTTGATGGTTCTCATGAATAGGGTGTTCCACCCCTATATGGATTCCTTTATTATAGTATTTGTAGATGACATATTTGTAACACCCTGATATTTAGTGAATTTTTTTTCCAAATGAATGTAATATTTTGATATTTTGACTTCACCAAACACTGAATATATATATTTTTTATTATATAATACCACTATGTTTGAATTATGTTATATACAACACCAAGGGAAGCTTGCACAACACGCAACACCAACTTGGCTTGCGTTACATGCAACACCAAGTTTCTACAAAACAACACATTATTATTATAATTATTTAAATAATATTGTTATAAACTAGCCATTAAACTTGTAATATGAATAAATAATTTCCAAATATTATTTATAATGGTTATCATAATGAAACATATACTTTTTAGTAAAGTCATTATATGTTTAAAACTACTATTTTATCAAATAATTTTTTTTCTTGTCCTTCTAAGAGAAATAATAAAATTATTCTTAAACACTCATAGAAATTGAATTTGATAAAATAAAAATCTTTTTTTAATTTTTAATGTCAAAATTAACTTAGGGCGAATTTTTAGTATTTTTCTGAGTAGTTTCATTTTTTGATGAACAGTGAAAAATACTACATCGTAGTTAAAGAACTATGTTTTTAGTTTAAATAATTATTTTATTTTAAATTGATTCTAAAGTCACAATAGAAAAATATTACATTTATTAATAAAATTTAGGTTATTGGTATAATTTTTATTTTGAAATTAGATTAAAAAAATTTATTGATGTTTTGAACATCTCTTTTACCCGCCTTCTAGGCACATCTATAAGATTAACATTAAACACAATTTTACTAATTTTGAGAATTTAATTATAAAAAAACATACAGGGTTGTAATCAATATGAAATTTTTTGTCAAATAGGATCAAAATAATTTTTGTTGAATAGTATCTTTTCAATTCTATTTACCATGGTTAAAGGTAAATAGGGAAATTAAAGGTAAAAATAATATTATAATAATATAAAATTACCCGAACACTTGTACTAAATTCATTATATTAGTGTTTTTCAAAACAAATTAACATTAGGTCAAAGGTATAATCCCTTTTAAGTGACTTATGTTAGATTAGGACCTTTGTTATATTTTATTTAAAGGAGAGTTGAAAATGTCATATTCAAATTTTAATAACTATATCATTTTTAATATGTGGTCATATAAGTGATATAGAAAATATAAATAATTATTATAAATATAAAATTTTTATCTACATCATGAAAATTTATTTATAATTTTTATACATTAAATATTTAATTTAATTGTGACATAATGATGATGTAGTAATAGATTTATTAAAGGAGGAATCAAATAAATGATATTAATAATATTAAAATAAATATTATTTGAGATATTTTTTTCCATAAAAGAATTTTTTGGATGATTATGACATGTTAGGGATTATTTAATGTATTTTTTTTTGAAGGAATCAAGTTTTTAGATATTATAAAAAGTCAAGTAATAAATAATGTCAAAATTGACATAAATGAGATTTTAAAATAAACAATATTTTATTAAATGATAAAAAATTAATAAAAATATATATTTAGTCTAACTAAATATTATAATTTTAAATATTTCATTAATTATACAAAAGGAGTTTTTTTTGGTATTTTATAGTAAATATATTAACCGTATAGTGTAAAAATGCTAGTTATCACAGTAAGAGTTTAATTGTTTAACTAAGGGTTAAAGCCAAATGATAAGGTTAATTTTCTGACCTAAAAATGTATAAAATTCATTTTATAAGTTTACTTATAACCATACTCATCTAAAATTTGAAATAACTAACTTTGGAGATATTTTAAATCTAAAATTAATTTACAATAAATTAATAGTTTTGGAGTTTCCTAAAGTGCCACTCCCCTCTCTTATAAAAGGAAACCTATGATTCTCTTTTATTCACACCTATAAAGATTTTGGATCTAAAAAACCCTGAAAATTTATCCTAAAAATTCACTCAATTCATCTTAGAGGCCATACTTTGGGAAGAAGGCCAACCTAAGGAGTCCTTTTGTGAAAATCAAAAGGAGAAACTTGAAGATGAGGTAATTGTTTTACCAACTCTTTCAAAGTTCTTTTATTCTTATACATCATTTTCCTAAGTTGTTTCAATAATAAATTAATAACTCTAGAATATAATATATTTTTATATTTTATTATTCTTATGGTACATCTATATTATTCCTTTTACCCATCCTATGAAAAAAATATCACCATGCGTGCGTGCGTATGACTTACCATCTCCATGCCGTGGTGTAAACTATCTTTCATCTATAATTTATTTCGATGTATATAATGATGAATATAAAGGATTTAAATAAATAATATGAGATGATAATTATTATTTATAATTAATATACCATCATATTCCATAAAATTTAACCATTAAGGGAATGATATCATCGCTCATGCGTACATATGACTTACCGTCTCCACGATGCGATGAGATTCATTTTTCATGCTAACCATTAAAGAATTATTATAAATTATATATAATAAATAAGTTTCAGATATATTAAATAATTATTATAATGGATTAATATATATATATATATATATATATATATTTTATTTACATTATTCCATTCAATACGATAAGAAAATGGAAACAACGTTCATGCGTATGTACGACCTACCGTCTCCAAGGACACTGTATTCCATTTCATTTATATATCTATTATATATATATATATTTATATACTGAATATATATGATATATTAATTATGTTTTAAATTTTTTATGTAAGTAAATCATGATCTAAATAATAAGATCAAGAATAACAGGTCAAAACACGTATGATAAACAAAGTGATTATTACACAAAATGTTGGTTTAACATGGAACTGATAAATGAATGGGGAATATAAAGTCATAAATGAATATTATATGATATCATTATTATTATTATATATGAATATAAGTTAATAATATGTTTAAAATCACTATATATGATTTTCAGACACGTATGAAGGGAATCAGACCTACGGTAAGGGATTTTTGTCTCACCTTTACTTTTGTGAGACACATTCCTCATATACTACTTGTTTCATATATGTGGTGTATATAATACCCATGAATGTCTTTTATGAGTATTATCTATAATGTTATGATATTTATATATTCTTATAATTTTTTTACATGGGTTATACAATTCTATAGATTATAAAGTGATTAGTGTTGATTTCACAATCTCTTCCATATTTGGGATTGTTTTGTTTTAAGTCTCTCTTGGGTAATATTTATTATCCATGTCTATTTTTTCTAAACATGTTTTTATAAAATGTTTTATTATTATAATATGGATGTTTAAAGTCATTTTACCAACTTTTTACTTTTTTACTACATGGATTGAAATGAATATTTTTTTTTTCATTTTTCAAATGATGTACTTTTTGACTTTTTCGGAAAAAGTACAAGATTTTTTTTTTAAAATTATACAAAATGAATGGATTTTTATGATTTCATGATTAATTATTACCTTGAAGCTTACCCTACAATCTCATAAGGTTATTTTCAAATAAAATTATTTCTTTTAAAATTATGCACCATCTTAAGAAAATAAAATTATTTCAAAGAATAAAGGATATTTTCCGCAAGTAATATTTTAAATTATTTTCATTTTTCCTTTATATGTTTTCAAAGTGGTTCCATTTAAAATAGGTTTGAAAATGTTTTACGTTTAAAAAAAGTAATTTTTAAGGAAATTTATTTTCCATGTGATCTTTCAAAATCCTTCCCCACTTATGATGAATCCTTTTTATAGTTTAATAATACCATTCACATTATTTATTTGAATGATTTATGTTTTTATGGTATGATGTTTTAGAAATCCCCTTATTTTCATGGGTTATGGTTTTGATGAAATGATTATGAAACCTATCTCTTTTTCACAGGTTATTATATGATTAAATATTTATGAAACCCATTACATTACATTGGTTATGATGTTATTGTTTATGATCTTATGGAACATTTACACATGATTTCATTAAGAGATGGGAGTGACCTATATCTCCCTCTAATGCATTGGGTAACGATTTACATCTCATGAGATATACATGAAGCAACTTGTCCCTAAAGATGGTTATGGGAGTGAACCATGACTACCATGATTGTTATGATAGTGAACCATGAATACCAAGATGGTTATGGGAGTGGACCATGAATACCAAGATGGTATGGGGAGTAAACCCAGACTACTAAGATGGCCTTAGAAGTAATGCCTTGACAAATATGGAAATCATTATTATGTGCTTTTTTTTCTTACACAATTCCATGTTGTATTCCTATGTTATGATTCCATATATCATGTTATTTTTCCCTATGATTCATGTTTTATGAACTTCCAATATTTACTCCATGATTCATGTTTATGATCTTTGATATATAGAGTATTGATCTTCTATTTTCATGATCATGTTATCATACCCTTATAATCATGATTATGTTTACATGTCTCCCTTATTTACCCTTACTAAGCATCTGAGCACACCTTTTTTTATGTTTCCTTTTCCCTAGGTTATAAAGAAAGGTTTTAGTTAGGGATACTAAAGGGGAATATCTTTATGGGGGATGGTTAAGTTATTTCAACAAATTATAAGAATGTATTCTATGTTTCCAAATTCACTAAAGTAATACAGTATTTGGGAGTTTTTGTGTGTAATATATTAAATATTCTACAAAAAGTGATGTAATGTCCATGTACATCAAGATTATGTTGTTATAGTTTCTATTAGAGCTAAGGTTTAGTTATCCTTTGGAAACTAGAGTGAGAAAAATTTATTGAGATCCCTAGAGATATTTTTGAAGGATATGTCTAGGGATTTTCTAAGGATAACTCTAAGTATAGTTTACAATCCTAGAGTTTTTGTGATAATCATGAATAGACTAGGATTAAACCTAAGATATAATAGATTGAAATATTATAAGTAATTTATCATACTTATGCATTTTAATCTCTGATATGTAATTCTCACACTTTTCTTTCTAGTTTTAGTCAATATCCAGAACTAGGTATTACATAGTTAACCTTGAATGTTTTAGATATGGAAAGTATGGGAATTATGAAAACCAATTTCTTAAGTGGAAATCTATTAAAGAGAATCATGGAGGTGGTCTGAGTATTGGTTATACTACTGAGGATGAAGAGATTATAAACGATATGTGAAAGGTATGGGATGTTCTAGAATTTTTTCTAATAAGCTTGGTTAGATTATGGTTGAGGAACCTTAAGACATGATTCATATTTTAGGATAGACTAAGATGATGGATCCTTAGTAATGGTTTAAGAATAAAGTTGGATTATTGAGGTGTATATGTTTTAGAATTAAAGGATTATATTAATCATGATATATATAAGTGTTTTTAGTACAAGTTTTTCATTAAGTATTATAAATAATATGTTGAATGGTTCTTAATACCTAGATATGTAATTTAAGGGTAAGATGATATATTTGGAGAAAAAATTACTAAGGTAAAGATAACCCTTAACATGTCCCTTATTGTAAGATAATGATGTCCTGATAATGATATTTTGAATATTAATAAGTAAATTAGATGATAGTAGTTTCTTGAAAAATAATTATGGATTTGTTGTCAAGAGGGTTATGCTATCATGGATAAAGTATTCAAATTTTTGGGACTTAAGGAATATATTTAATAAGTTTTAGAATAAGGAAAAACACATGTCTTCAATAAGTATATAGGGTAATTTAAGTTATTTCCATGTTTCAAGAGAATACGTGATTAAGGTATTCACATGTTTGGAATTTCAAAACCACAAACTTCCTTATGATATATGGGAGATAAATGTTAATATGGTTTAGTGGACTTCTTAATAATGTTTTGGATTTTTAGATTTCATAAGTATTGTGGGATTATCCATTTATTAAATGTTTAAGTAAAAATTAAGATAATTTTGTGAGATTAAAGTATTTTCTCACCATCAGTAGATTTATGCATACTCGATAACTTGTTATAATCTTTTTTTTGTGATAAATATAGATGGAATAACCCATAATTCTATTTATGGATCTCATGATCTGTGAAAATTTCAAGAATGACAAATTTAACTTAATTTCATAGAATATGATATGAAGTGGAAATTGATATAGGAACACAAAAGGGGGATGTTATACTGAAATCAAGTAAGTATATCTTCTCTTGAAATGTATTCAATGTTAGAAAAATAATCGTGATGTAAAAGGGTGTCCTATTATAATCATTTTTTATAATATCAATGACCTATTTCAATCTTCTTTAGATTACAGTTTTGTGAATGTTAACTTTCTATGGATCACTGAATTTCTTGTGATAAGTGATCTTTATCAATCTCTATAATTATTTTCACTTTTCCCCCATGACCAAATCTTCACCTATGTTCTTTATGTGGAAGCCTAGTTACAAGTTACTTTGGGTAACTATTATTTTACAACAATTCCTTTTTAAAATGAAGTTTTATAATTCATTATTACAATGTGGGTTTCGTTGAAAGAAACATTTAAGTATTACCTTTGATAACCTAGATAAATTTTGAGGGTGAAATTAATTTTAAGGGGGGTAGAATGTGACACCTGAAGATTTTGTGAATTTATTTTTGTAAATTAATTTTAATCTTTTGATATTTTCAATTCACGCAAACTGAATATAGAATTTTTTATTATAAAATATAATTATTTTTTGATTATGTTATGAAACACCAAGGGAAGATTGCACTACATGCAACACTAACTTGGCTTGTGTTACACACAATAATGAGTTTCTGCAAAACAAAACTTTGTTTTTATCATTATTTAAACAATATATTTATAACCTAGCTGTTAAACTTTCAAAATGAAAAAATAATTTTCAAATATTAGTTTTAATGGGTTTTATAATGAAAATATAATTTTTGTTAAAGTCTTTATATATTTAAAACTACTATTTTCTCAAATGAAATACTTTTCATGTCCTTCTATGAAAAATAAGAAAATTAATTTTAGACACTAATATAAATTTAACATGATAAAATAAAAATATTTTTTGAATTTTGAATGTCAAAATTAACTTAGGTTGATTTTTTAGTATTTTTCTGAGGAGTTTAATTTTTTGTTAAATAGTGAAAAATACTGCATCGTAGTTAAAAAAATACATTTTTCATTTAAATAATTGTTATATTTTATATTTATTTTAATGTCACAATAGATAAATAATACATGAATTAATAAAATTTAGTTCATTGGGATAGTTTTTTTATTGAAATTAGATTAAAAAAATTTATTGATATTTTGAACGTCTCTTTTACCCGCCTTCTAGCCACATCTCTGGGATTAGTATTAAACATAATTTTTCCACTTCTGTGAATTTAATTTTAAAAAATATACATCATGGTTGTAATAAGTATGAAAATTTTGGTCTAATATGATCAAAATAATTTTTGGTGAATAGTAACTTTTGAATTTTATTTACCACAATTAAAGGTAAATGGGGAAATTAAAGTTAAAAATATTATTATACTAATATAAAATTACCCAAACCCTTGTCCTTATTTCATTGGATAAGTTTTTCTCAACCAAAATAAACCTTAGTTCAAAAAATATGACCCTTTTTAAGCCACTTGTGTAAGATTTGGACCTTTATTATTATTTATTTAAAGGAGAGTTGAAAATGTCATATTCAAATTTTAATAACTATATCATTTTTATTATGAGGTTATATAAGTGATATGGTTGAATATAAATAATAATTATAAATATAAAATTTTTATCTACATAATGATAATTTATTTATAATTTTTTGTCATTAAATAACTAAATTTAATTGTGACACAATGATGGTGTAATAATAGATTTATTAAAGGAAAAAGAAAACAAATTAGTTTAATAATATTAAAATAAATATATTTGAGCTATTTGATTCCATCCATGAATTTTTAGATGATTATAACATGTTAGGGATGATTTAATATAGTTGTTAGGGAATACATTTGTTATGGTTTTATTAAAATTCAAGTAATAAATAGTTTCAAAATTGACATTCAAGAGATTTTAAAACAAATAATACATTATTAATTGATACAAAATTCATAAAAATTTATATTTCAGAAAAATAATTTGGTTTATTTTAAATATTTCTTAAATTATCCAATTTTGGTTCTTTTTTAATTTTATAGTAACTATATTAACCCTATAGTGTAAAAATACAAGTTGTCAGAGTAAGAGTTAAATTGTTTAACAAAGGGTTAAAGCCAAAAGATAAGGTTAATTTTCTGACCTAAACATGTATACAATTCATTTTTGAAGGTATTTAGACCTATCCTCATATAAACATATATAAAACACACTTTTTATAAATTTTAAATCTAAAATCAATTTATAACAAATTAATAGTTTGGGAGTTTCCTAAAGTGCCACTCCTCTCTCTTATAAAAGAGAACCTCTCCTTCTATTTTATTCAAACCTATAAAACCTTTTGGATCAGAAAAACCCTTACCATTACTCCTACCAACTTCCCTCACTTCACCCTAGAGGCCATAATTTGGGTAGAATTCCAGCCTAAGGAGTTATTTTGTGAAAATCAAAAGGAGACACTCGAACATGAGGTAATTGTTTTACCAACTCTTTCAAATTTCTTTTTATTATTATAATTACTTTTCATAAGTTTTTCCCCTAATAAACTGATAAATTAAGTATATAATATATTATTATATGTTTTTATTATTATGGGAAAACTATATTACTCCTTTTACCAAACCTACAAAAAACAATATCACTATGCGTGCATACATACGACTTACCGTCTCCACACCGTGGTGTAAACTATTTTTCTTATATAATTTATTTTGATGTATATAATGAAGAATATAAAGGATTTAAATATTGAATATTACATTATAATTATTATTTATAATTAATATACCATCCAATTCCATACCATTTAATTATTAATGAAATGATACCACTTCTCGTGTATACGTACGACTTACCATCTCCATGACGTAATGAGATTCATTCTCCATGATAACCATTAAAGAATGATTATAAAGTATATGTAATACTAAGTAGGAAATATATGACGTAATAATTATACTAGAATTATATATATATATATATATATGTCATTTACTTGCTTTCATTCAATATGATAAGAAAACAGAAACAACGTTCATGCGTACGTACAACCAACCGTCTCCATGAAAGATGTATTCCATTTCATTTACCTATCTATTATATATATTTATATACTGAATATATGTGATATATAATTTTTTTTTACATTTTTAAAGAAATTAAATCATTATATAAGTAATAATATCAAGAATAAAAAGTCAAAACACATAGGATAAACAAAGCGATTATTAATCAAAATGTTTCTTTAACATGGAATTTTTAAATTAATGGGTAATATAAATTCATAAATGAATCTTATATGATATAATAAATATTATTTTGATTTTGGTATATGTTAATAATATTTTTAAAACCACTATATATAAGTTTCAGACACGTATGGAGGGAATCAAACCAACAGTAAGGGATTTTTGTATCACCTTTACTTCTATGAGATACATGCCTCATACACTACATGTTTCTTCTACATGGTGTATATAATACCCATGACAGTATTTTATGAGTCTTATTTATAAGATTATAATATTTCCATATTCTTATAATTTTATTTTTACATGGGTCACACAATTCTATTGATTATAAATTGATGATTGTTGATTTCAAAATCACTTCCATATTTGGGATTGTTTTTTTAAGTATTTATTGGGTAATATTTATCATCTTTGTCCATTTTTTCTAAAAATGTTTTCATAAAATTATTTATTATTAAACTATATATGTTTAAAGTCATTTTTACCTTTTTTTGAGTTTTTACTACACAGATTGAAAGGAATGTTTCTTTCATTTTTCAAATGACGTACTTTTCGACTTTTCAGGAAAAAGTATGAGAAGAAAGTTTTTTTAAATTATATGAATTTAATGAATTTTTTAAATTTTATGATTAATTACTAACTTGAATAATCCCCTATAACATTACAAGTTTATTTTCATATAAAATGTTTTATTTTAAAATTTTGTTTCGTTTTTAGAATAGAAAATTATATCAATAAAGAAAGGATATTTTTTCCAGGTACTATTTTAAATAATTTTCATGATTAATTTATATGTTTTCAAAGTGTTTCGAATTAAAAGGGGTTTAAAAATGTTTTAGGTTTAATGAAAAGTGATTTTTAAGTAAAATTCATGTTCCAAGTGATCTTTCAAAATCCTTACCCACCTATGATGACATTTTTTATTATAGTTAAAGAATACCATTAATATTCTTTATCAATATGGTTTTTGTTTTGATGGGATGATGTTGAAGAAACCACCCTTCTTTTTTTGGGTTATTCTTTTGATGAAATAATTATGAAACCTATCTCTTTTTCACAGGTTATTATATGATTACATGTTTATAACACCCATTCCATTACATTGGTTATGATATTATTTTTTATGATCTTGTGGAACATGTATGTATGATTTAATTATGAGATGGGTGGGACCTATATCTCCCTCTAATTCATTGGGTAATGATTTAAATCTCATGAGATATATATGAAGGACCTAGTCTACCAAGTTGGTTATGGGAGTGGGCCATGACTATGATGATGGTTATGAGAGTGAACCATGAATACCAAAATGGTTCTGGGAGTGAACCCATAATAACAATATGGAATTGGAAGTGATGAATTGAAAAATTTGGAAATCAATATTATGTGATTATGTGTTTTTCACAGTTCCATGTTTTATTTATATGTTGTGCTTCCATGGATCATGTTATCTATTTCTCTATGATTCATGTTTTATGAAATTGAAATCTTTATTCCATGAATCATATTTATGATCTTTGATATATAGGGTATGTTCTTCTATTTTCATGATCATATAATCATACCCTCATGGTCATGATTAGGTTTACATGTCTCCCTTATTTTCCCTTACTGAGCTTATAATCTCACCATTTGTTTTGTGTTTCCTTTTCCCCAGGTTATAAAGAAAGGTTTTAATTAAGGGTACTAAAGAGAAATATATTTATGGGGGATGTTTAAGATCTTTAAATAAATTAGAAGAATGTGTTCCAAGTTTCAAAAGTCACTAATCTAATATGATCTTTGGGCATGTTTTTGTGTAATGTATTATGTATTCTGTAAAAGTGATATAATTCACATGTATGTCATGCTTGTGTTTTAATAATATTGGTTTATTCAAATAGTCATAGTGATCATGAAAAAAAAACTTGAGATAATTCTAAGTACACTGAGTGAGCATCATATTATTTCTAAGCATTCTATGTGCCACTTATGGATCAACAATGTTCACTTCTTGGATCATATTATCTTGGAATCATGAGTTTATTTTGACCTAAAAAAGGTTAGTGTAGTTGTTTCCTAGGAGAACCCCATGAATGTGTTTGAAATATATATTTTATTGGGGATGGATGGATATTACATTCATTTTATATAGGACTTATCATGCCTTACTCCACCTCTTACTGGTCTTACAAATAAGGGTGTTATGTTCCTGTGGTCAGAAACATGTGAGAAAGCCTTTCAAGAGTTGAAAGAGAATCTTGTCTCAACACCTATTCTAATACTTCCAAACCTAGGAAAATGTTATACTGTGTTCTATGATGCATAAATCATTGAACTGCGAGTAGCAATGATATAGGAGGATAGAGTAATTGCATATTGATTTCAAAAGTTGAGGCCTCATGATAGAAACTACCCATTTAACAACCTTAAGCTAGTAGATTTTTTATGTCTTATGTTGCTGGAGACACTATCTACTGGGTGAGTGCTTTGTGGTGTACACAGAACACAAGAGCCTCAAATATATATTTAAAAAATGTGACATGAATCTCAGACATTAGATATGGGTCAAATATATTTATTCCTTCAATTTTAAAATTGCCTATATTCTTAGAAAAAGAAATGCAATTGCAGATGTGTTGACACAAAAAACATAGTCACATGCCATACGGGAATCTAGTGATTAATTGAAATTGATGGCCCTTATTTTTAAGATTCACCTGAAGTTTCACATCATAATAAGAAATCCTATCTTCAGCATTGATATTTACCTCTTCCCTCCTTGAAAAGGTGAAGAGTAGGAAATTATCAGATCCTGAGGTATTGGTTCTCCATTAGAGTGTTTCAGGAGCTAACTCACCTATATATTGTTCTACTAGTAGAAAAAAAATCATTTTTAAAAATGGAAATGTTTGGGTTCCTACATATATAAGAGAGCGAGAGTCTTACGCTTCTCAGTGGGAAGTTCATCCAGGAATCTCCAAGATGTATCAAGACATGCGATGCCAATATTGGTGGCCTGAGATGAAATATCAGATAGAAGGATCTATCAATAGGTGTTCCACTTATCAGTAGGTGAAGGAGGAGCACCAGAGACATGCAGGATTGTTACAGTTTCTTCCAGTCCCAGAATGGAAATGGGAAGATGTTTCCATGGACTTTTTTGTCATCTTACCTAGATCACCTGGCGGTAGTGACGTTGTATGGGTTTTCATTGAACAACTGATGAAAGTATCCCACTTCATTAATATCTAGGAGACTTTCTTAGTTGATGAGTTGGGAAGGATGTATGTCCATGAGATCATCTGAATACACAGGGTCCCTCGTACTATCATTTTAGATTGGGATTCTTGTTTCATGTAACATGTAACACCCAAAGAATTTAAAAATAGATTTAATATTGAATGCATGAAACACTAAGTCTCTAAAAAAACCACCTTTTTATAACATAGCTAGTAAATATAATTTTGTCACTTCTGTAATTTGAATTTTAAAAAACTAACATACACGGTTGCGTTCAGTAAGATATATAGAGTCTGATAAGGCAAACATAATTTTTGGTGAATAATAATATAGCCTTATGAATAATAACATACCCTTATGAATAATAATGAAAAGTAATGAATACTAAATCAGCCAAAAAAATAGAAACATCACCCATGAATTTATAAATATAATTTAGACATCTTAAATGTGAAAAAATGATCATAGTATAAGTATTAGTATTTTTGTATGTCATAAAAATTTTAATTACAATTTTATGATTAATTTGATAATTGAAAATGGAAATTTATTTTCATAAAATGTAATCATAAATTGTTATTTTATTATGTTTTGGTTATAATATAATTTTATGGGACATTGATTAATTTTTCAAGGTGTTATAAAATGAGTTACAGTTTTAATGTTGTTTTTTGGAATAAATCAGGAATTTATTTAAAAATTGAATTAAAAATATTTAGAAAATTATTTTAAATTATTTTACTTTATTTTATAATTCAAAAATTCAAAAAATGGTTAGGGTTAATTTTTGGGATTTTTCTAAAATACATGAATTTTGGGTGAATAGTAAAAGACGATAATTTACGATAAATGCTAAATACATGATTTATTGGGTCATAAGTGATGTAAGGATGATGTAAGACCCGTAGTTTTTAACTCACATTAACTTATTACTATTATGGGTCACATTAAACAACACTATTTCTTGTCTTGAGGGAATTAATAAAATAATGAATAAAATATTCAAAATTCACTCCTCTCCTCCACTATAAAACCCCCTCACATACTCTTCTATTAACTACTATAAAGACTTTTGACTTGTCTAAGCTCTAACATAATACCCATCCTTAGTCACTAACCATTTCCAAGAGCTCTTGGTCTTTCCAAAAGACCAAAAAATATCCCCTAACGAGGCTCTCAAGGAAGATTACTTCAAGTGGTAAACACCTCTTCTCATTTCTTTCCATTCAAGTTCTATTTTATGATGTATGTATTTAAAGTTTTCATACCATGTTATTATTTCCAAATTGTTCTATCCCTATACTATTTTATGAGTCTTTTATGAATAGTTTACCCCTTTCCCCTTTCTTTTTAACATTTTCTAAAACCATGTTGCATAGCCGTTATGTTGCAGAATTTTCTCCTCAAAATATCTCTATTTTTCAAGCACTCTTATTATGTTATTGTATTTTAATTTAAATTGTATTATGTTGGGATATAACATTCAATATCCCCCTTACAATCCAGATTATTTAATAATTATGAGATACCCATTTTCTCTCATCAAAATATTTTATGAAATTTTAAGTGACGCCTTTTGGCTATCGAATTTTTGTGAGGGATTTCTCAACTTTTATTTTATTTTGAGTTCCTTTATTTTCATTTTCATTCCTATCATACGTTCATATAAATGTTTTGATGATTGTAGTATATTAAATTTACTATAATTATGTCATTATAAAGGAATAATTCTTCCTCATCTCTTCTTTCTTGTTCTTTTATATAGAAAATGAAAACACCATCAGAGATCTGCTAATTTATCACATTCAAGGATGATGGGCTGCCAATTTATATTACCCTATTAAATCATGGTAATAAAACCATTATTATGGTTTAAATATACTATAATATATTCATTATGTATCATATATGGTTCTATAATATTTTTTTACACATGGTTTTGATTTATAAATCAAAATGAATTCATGGTATTCAAAAACTGCAAATTAACCCAAACGATTATCATGAAATAATTTATATAATGATTCATATTAACTCCAAGTAACCAAATTAAATTTACAACCATGTAACCTTTTGGATGTTCAATAATAAAATATAACTTCAATTCTGGACAATAATCCCGATTTTACATGATTCTCCATTCATGTATATAAGTATAACGATCGTGAAACAAACAGACCCAAACGATGAAATTGAACCACTTAACCCATCAAAAAGGCCATGAATGAACATAATAAGGTTATAATAAATAAATTACATGTATAAGAGGTTATATAAATATTAATTAATGAATTTATTTTGGTTATCTAGGATAATAAGACCAAGTTAATAACACCATCATACTTAAGTTAAAGGGTTCATCATCTCACTACCATTTTTATGAGACATTCCTTATTCACTACTCTTACATGTGTATGGTGTATTTATACTACCCATTAATGTATCATATCATAAATATATTTATTTTAATGGTTTTAAATATACAATTTTAATATTATTAATTTTGGGGCATACAATTCAATTGATTACAAAGTTCAAAGTATTTTCTACCCGAACCTCCATTTTCATTCGGGTTGCTTTTATTCTCTATTCACCTCAATGAAATTATTATTTATTATTATATAATGATACTAAATTATGTGTGAATTTTATTTATATGTGTACCAATTATAATCATTCTTTATTTTTTGGGGAGCTACATGTTTTAAAATAATCCTTCAAAATTTCATCCTGATAAACAAACTCGATTCAAGGGAACTTTTCGAATTATTACCCATTTTCAAGTGCTCTATAGAATCTATTTTAAGCCACCATTAGTTTCATAAAATCAGTAATTTCATCATGAAAAATTATCTTGGTTAATTTCTGGTTTTAGGAAAATAAACATGCCTTTCCACTTTAAAATTCTCTTTAAATATTCCTTAAAATGCTCTGAAAAGTTTTATTGATATAGATTCTTAAGAACTCTTTTAACATGATTTCACTTCATAAAGACATCATTTATGCCTCAAATATAATTTAATTGTCATTAAATTTTATTTTATGGGATATACATGTTTATAGTCTGATTCAATATCAAATAAAAATGATTTTTCAAAAGAACTCTTCTTTCAAAAGTAAAAAGTATTTTTCTCATCTCACGTTATCTTTTATGAAGTATATTCCTTGTTCACCACTTATTCCATGCATGTGGTGTATGGAATTTCCTTTGGTATATCATGTTAATAATATCCTTGTTATCATGATACTCTAAGGGATTATGATTTGAATGTTTCAAGGGGGTATAAAAAACTTTGCAATGTTTAAGGATTATTTCCTTAGGAATTTTTTAGTGGTCTCATTTAAAAGTATCTCACTCTAAGAAAAAATACCTTATTTAATATTGTAATTAACTGAGATTTATCTCTTATAATATCATCTACCATATTTAATTGAATGGTTTATGATTATTTTTACTGTGGATGTGATATTTTAAAACCTTTCACCAATTTACTCTGAATGGTTAGTGTTTATGCTTAATGTTTGGTGAAATTTATTTACATTTAATATGTTAGTTTCAATATGAATGTGTATATTGTTTATGTTTATCCCCATTTATATGTGGAATGCATTGGACTTAGTTAGAATGAAGTGGGGCCTGCTATAACCCCTCAGTGCATCGGTGGGTCTAATGAGACAAACTATGGTATTGACATGAGGCCTTGACAAAATAAATATTTATGGTTTTGGTTGAGGCCTTAATAATTTTTAGACATCGTGGCTGAGGACTTGATGGTATATTTTATAATGTATGGAATATGAATTTACCTCATTATGAAACTAGTAATTAAAAGTTCACGAGGTTATTCGACTAGTAGAATACCCATGTTTATGCTTTAATATGGTATTATTTATCCAACTCTTATTCCTTCCTAAATGTGTTTAGGTTTATTTTTAAAGGCATGTGTTTTAGTTATTCACCATGCTTAATGTTTATGTTTATGATATCTTCTGTTGTATTTCATACCATTATTGAGAATTGGAGCTCACCCTTTCATTTGTTTACCTTTAATAGGTTATGAAGAACAGATTATTTATTGAGTTCTCGTGGATACAGTTTATTAGTTTTTCTTATGTAATGTATTTTGTTACCTTTCCCTATGTAATATGAGTTACATGTATGTATCTAGTTTCTTCAAGGCTAATAAACTGATTGTTAATTCGGGATTTGATTCCTTGTAATCATGCCAATGTATTAGAATAATGCACCGACTCTGAGTTTCTATGGTCGAGGCATTATAGTTGGTATCAAAAGAAGTTTAGTAGAAAATAGAGAAACTATATTTAGAAAACATAGATTAGGGAACAAACCCATAATATATTATATAAGGATAAACATACAAGAACATCCTGGAATCTTGGTAAGGAATAGATTATGTGGATATTTCTGGAAAATACATCCCTGTCTGCATATTACAAGTGGACATGGTTCTGGCACAGATGTACCTAGGAGTGAAAACTCTGACAAGGAGTTTTGGGCTTGAACTAGGGTATCCTGGTACACGATAACAGACCTTACTGCACACCGTGTTTGACACTCCTAGGGGATAAGCTTAGGATTATTCACATTTTATTTACCCACCATTATGAAGGATTTATTACACCAAAGTAACCGAAGAATATGGTTCTAGGATTTACGATGAATAAATTTATGCTATGTGTTATAAAATTTTTAGAGTAATTGAGAGTTCATAATTTTATGAACTAATATAAAATATGTAATTGAATATAAATAGCACCTAGTAGAAGGAATGAGAACTTCACCAATTCACATGATGCGAAGAGTAAGAAGGATCATATCTCTAATGGTCTTAAGCCATCATTTCAAAGGATGTTTGTCTCCTAAGTATCATCATTATATGAAGAAATTGTATCATGTGTTAACAATATATGTAAAGACTTCTTTGAGTACTATGGATTTAAAGGGAAGCCAAAGAAGAAGTGGATGGAAGAGAAATCATAGATAAAGGGAATAATGGAAAGATGTATTTTCCCACATGTGAAAATTGTATAAGAAAACACCTTGGTATATGCTTAAGAGGAAAATGAGTTTGCTTCAATTGTGGAGAAAAAGGCCACCATGCTGATAGTTTCAAGACAAGGAAAGAATATTCCTATATTCCATTCTTCAACTATAAGGATATGGGGCATTATAGAAATTAATTTTCCAAGCATCATGGAAATATAGCTTAGAAAAAGAAAAGGGATCAAGGTCAAGCTTATGATGTTACTATAGTTGAAGTAGAATAAATAATGTATTTATGTTTTTTGATTCAAGAACTATGTTATGATATTATTGTTATAATAATTATGAGACATATAAGGATTATACTATAGTACTATTTCATTAAGGATTTTAGGTCATATAATGAATGGTACAAAGGAAAAGTGATTCAGTAGAAAGATAAAATTTTTAGAAAAAAACATGATTGATGGAAAGACAACCGTTAATATATATATGATGTTGAGATAATGATGAAGAAATGACTGATTCTAATAAGTAATGACTACCTTGGAACTGATTATTGACTTGTAGAGAAGTGGTATATTCTATCAACAATGGAGTTTACATCACTTTTCGATTTAAGGAATATATCCAATAAAATATATCTTACTTAAGGAATACGAAAGAATACATGTTTCCAATATGGTTTTTATGGTAATTCAAGTTATTAACATATTTCAAAAGGATACATGATGAAGTTATTCACATGTTTGGAATGTGAATTTTAGAGTCGCTCCTTATTGATTAAGGGTTAATGATAAGTTAATCTTGGAAATTTAGAGACCTTCATTATAATGTGTCGGATCATTATATTTTGGATTTTTAACCACTTATGAGATAGTTTAAGTTGATCATTGTATAGGGTTTTAGAGTTTAATGTCACTACATGATAGTTAGATTATTCTTCCATGAATATGTTTTCCAATTAGATTGTGTTGTTTTTTTGTAACTGTTTCATTTCCCTTTACTCTTATTAATAGGATATTTTAACCATATTCTTGATGTGGGTTTCCCATAAGAAAATTTTCAAAAATCAACCATTAACTTTTGAAGTTCAATTTAAAATTTTGAGGATGAAATTTTTATGAGGGAATAATGTAACACCCCAAGAATTTAAAAATAGATTTAATATTGAATGCATGAAACACTAAGTCTCTAAAAAACCTCCTTTTTATAACCTAGACAGTAAATATAATTTTTCCACTTATGTAATTTGAATTTCAAAAAACTAACATACATGGTTTCATTTAGTAAGATATTTAGAGGCTGATGAGGCAAAAAATTTTTTGGTCAATAGTAACATACCCTTATAAATAGTAACATACCCTTATGAATAGTAATAAATAGATATGAATAGTAATCAGCTAAAAAAATATAAACATCACCCATGAAAGTATAAATACAATTTAGACATCTCAAAAGCGAAAAAATGATCATAGTATAAGTATTGGTATTTTTGAATGTTATAAATAGTTTAATAAAAATTTTATGATTAATTTAATAATTTAAAATGGAAATTTATTTTCATAAAATGTAATCATAAATTGTTATTTCATTGTCTTATGGTTATAAGATAATTTTATGGGACCTTGATTAATTTTACTAGGTGTAATAAAACGAGTTATAGTTTTAATGTTGTTTTTTTGGAATAAATTAGGATTTTATTAAAAATTAAATTAAAAATAAATAGAAAAATATTTTCAAAAATTGTACTTAATTTTGGAATTCTACATGTCAAAAAAAGGATAGGGTGAATTTTTTGGATTTCTCTAAAATACATGAATTTTGGGTGAATAGTAAAAGATGACAATTTATGATAAATGGAAAATACATGATTTATTGGGTCATAAGTGATGTAAGGATGATGTAATCCCACTAAGTTCGAACTCACATGAAATTATTAGTATTAGGTATTACATGAAACAACACTATTGGTTGTATTGAGGGAATTAATAAAATAATGAATAAAATATTCAAAATTCACTCCTCTCCTCCTTTATAACCCCCTCACTTCCTCTTATCTTAAATCCTCTCAAGCCTTGTTCCTTGTCTTAGATCTGCTGAAATACCCTTACTTAGTAACTACCCACATCCAAGATCTCTTGGTGTTGTGAAAAGACCAAAACCTCTCCCCTAAAGAGTCTCTCAAGGAAGATTACTTCAAGAGGTAAACACCTCTTTTCATTTCTTTCCATTCAAGTTCTCTTTTTTGTGGTATGTATTTAAAATTTTCATACCATGTTCTTATTTACATATTATTATTTCCCTATAATATTTTATTAGTATTTTATTAATGGTTTCCCCCTATCCCCTCTCTTTTTAAGGTTTTTAAAATCATGTTGCACAGCTATTATGCTGTAGAATTTTCATCTCAAAATCTCTCTCTTTTTCAAGAACTCTTATTATGTTATTGTATTTTAATTTAAATTAGATTATGTTGGTATATGTCCTTAAATATCCCCCTTAATTTCAATATTATTTATGAATTATGAGATACCATTTTTATCTCATAAAAATTATTTTATGAAATTTTAACTGACACCTTTAGGCTGTTGAATTTTCATCAGGGATTTCCCAACTTTTCATTTATTTCGAGTTCCTTTTTTAATTTTTCTTTCCTAAACTAATTTAAACTAAATGTTGTGATTAATCTAGTATCTTAAATTTACTGGAATTTTTTCATGATAAAATAATAATTCATCATCATCTTTCCATTCCTATTCTTTTAAACAAAAAATGAAAACACCATCGGATATGTGCTAATTTACCACATTCAAGGACGATGAGATTCCAATTTCTCTCACCATATTAAATTACTATAATGAAACCATTATTATGGTTGAAACAGACTATAATATTTTTATTATTTATCATATTTTGTTATGGAATATTTTTGTACACATTATTTTGATTTATAATGAAAAATGAGTTTGTGGTATTAAAAAACTACTAAATAACCCAAACAGTTATCATTAAATAATTTATACAATGAATCATCTTCACTGAAAGTAACCAAATTAAATTTAAAACCATGTAACATTATTGATGTTAACTAATAAAATATAACTTCAATTTTTGATAATAATCCTCATTTTACATGATTATCCATTCATATATGTAAGTATATCGATCATGAAACAAACAGACCCAAACAAAGAAATTGAACCTCTTAATACATCAAAAAGGGCATGAATTAACTTAATAATGTTATAATAAATAAATTAAATGAACAATAGATTATATAAATATTAATTAATGAATTTAATTTGGTTATCCAGGACACTAAGACCAAGTGAATAACACCATCAGACTTAAGGTAAGGGGTTCCTCATCTCACTACCATTTTTGTGAGACATTCCTTATTCACTAATTTTTCTTGTGTATGGTGTATGTATAATGCCCATTGATTTAACATATAATGAATCTATTTATTTTAATTGTATTAAATGTAACATTTTAATATTATTAATTTAGGGTCATATGATTCAATTGACTACAAAGTTGTAAGTATTTTCTATCCGAACCTCCATTTTCATTCGGGTTTCTATTATTCTCTATTCACCTAAATTAAATTCTTATTTATTATTATGTAATACACCTAAATTATATCTTAATTTTCTATATATTTTTACCAATAATAATCCTTCTTTATTTTTTTGGGGATTTACATGTTTTTACGGAATCTTTCAAAATTTCACCCCGATAAACAAACCCGATTCAATGTAACTTCTCGAATTCTTACCCATTTTAAAGTGCACTATAGAATCTATTTTAAGACCCCATTATTTTTATAAAATTACTTATTTTATCATTAAAAATTATATTGGTTCATTTATGGTTTTAAGAAAACAAACATGACTTTCCACTTTAAAATTCCCTTTAAATTTTCCTTAAAATGCTTTAAAAAGTTTTATTTTTAAAGATTATTAAAAAATATTTTTACATGATTTCACTTTAGTGTGACATAATTTATTCCTCAAATATAATTTCATTGTACTCAAATTTTTTTTGTGATATACATGTTTAAAATATGAGTTCCTGGAATACATGAATGATTTTCCAAAAGAACTCTTCTTTCAAAAGTAAAAAGTATTTTTCTCGTCTCATGTTAACTTTTATGAAGTATATTCCTTATTCACCACTTATACCATGCATTTGGTTTATGTAATTACATTTGTTATATCATATCAAGAGTCTCCTTATTCTCATGATATTCTAAGGTATTATGATTTTAATGTTTCATGGTGGTATGGGGCACTTTAGAATGTTTAAGGATTATTTCCTTAGGAATTTTTCAATGGTATCATTTAAAAGTATCTTAATATAAGAAAACATTCCTTATTGAATCTTCTAATTTATTGAGATTTATCTCTTATGATATCATATACCACATTTAATTTAATGTTTTATGATTAGTTTGATAGTGGATGTGCTATCTTAAAACCATTCACCGATTTACTTCGAATGTTTAGTATTTATGCTTAATGTTTGGGGAATGATATTTACATTTCATATGTTAGTTTCCATATGAATGTGTATATAGTTTATGTTTATCCCCATTCATATTAGGAATGCATTGGAATTAGTAAGTGTCAGGTGGGGCCTGCTATAGCTCCTTAGTGCATCGGTAGGTCGCCTGAGACAAACTATGGTCTTGGCACGAGGCCTTGATAAAATGAATATTTATGATTTTGGTCGAGGCCTTAATCATTTTTAGACATCTCAGCTGAGGCCTTGATGGTATATTTTAGAATGCTCTGCATATGAATTTCCCTCATCATGAAACTAGTAATTAAAAGTTCATGAGGTTATTTGACTAGTATAATACCGATGTTTATGCTTTAATATGGAATTATTTATTAAGATCTTATTCCTGCCATAATGTGTTCAAGATTATTTTTAAAGGTATATGTTTCTAGTTATTCACCATGCCTAATGTTTATGTTTATGACATCTTCCACTGTATTTCTTACCCTTACTAGGAATTTGAGATCACCCCTTTCTTTTGTTTACCTTCAATAGGTTATGAAGAAGAGACTATTTATTGAGTTATCATGGGTGCAATTTATTAGTTTTTGTTATGTAATCTATCTTGATACCTTTAATAATGTAATATGTGTTACATTTATATATCTAGTTTCTTAAAGACTACTAAACTGATGGTTCCATTGGGATTTGATTCCTTGTAATCCTACTAATGTATTAGAATAATGCACCGGCTCTGAGCTTCTAGGGTTGGGGTGTTACATAACAGTTCTAGAAGGGGTTGCAGAATGCTATGGGTATATAGGTGATTTTGATAAAATATTTTAACCATCATACTAATGGATAGTTGGAATGAACGATATTGGTTTTATAGGACATGATTCAAGAATGTGTCCTTGATTTTGATGGTTCTTGGGAGAAGCATATATCTCTCATCAAGTTTTCCTACCATAACAGCTTTATGGTGATGATTTAGATGGATCCTTTTGAGGCCTTTTATGGTAGGCCGTGCTGTTCAATGCTATGATAGCTTGAAGAAAATGAGGCAGCCTTACTAGTTCCTTGTCTTGTGTAGGAGACTTCAGATTAGGTTCAATAGATTAATAAGTGTTTGACTACTACTCAGTCTAGACAGAAATCATATGCTGATCAGAACTGATGACCTCTAGATTTCGAGGTTGGGGATACTATTTTCTAGTGATATCACCCAGGATAGGGAATAGATAGATATAATGGCAAGGGAACCTATCTCATCATTATATAGGGGTTTTTGCGATCTTGGAGAGAGTCTGGCTAATATCATATCAGTTTCTAATACCTCAGAGGCACCATGCCAATCACGAAATCTTCCTTGTTTCACAGCTTCACTATTATCATGTAGACCCATCTCATATTTTTGATCCCAAGTAATTTGAGCTAGATTATAATGCTACCTTTGAGGATTATCCTATATGCATCATTTAACAGAGTACAAAGGATCTCTCAGGTCGATTTGTCCCTCTAGTATGGGTTCTATGGCAACACAACCGTGTAAAGGATGAGACCTAGGAGAGGGAGGCCGAAATATGTGCCCAGTGGCTAGATCTTTTCTTCCATAGTGTTTCACCACCCTTGTAAGATTAACTAGAGGATGATTTATTTTAAGGGGGAATACTATAAGAACCCAGTTTTTCAGTTAGGTATCGATCCTTTAAATTTTGGTCTAATTCTATTTTATGGACCTAATATGGATACCCAATGAGTTTGTAAAGGTAACAGGGGTGTATAGGGATTTTTAGAAGATCATAAACCTAATTTTTAGAAGAAAAATGCATGTCACATGGTTATTTTAAACCATGTGAGGTAGGCCGAATAGTTTTTTTAAACCGCGTGAGGATGGAAAATGGGATGAAGTAGGGCACACAGTTTGATCTAACCATGCAATATTGACCGCACGACCATGCAAGAATGTCTATCATTTTAACAAAGCTATTTCACATGGTTGGTGAATGTTTTTCCTAACCATGTTTCATAATCATGAATTTACCCTTTCCTATAGCTACTCGTTCATGATTTACACACAGTTTGGGAAAACTGTGCAATCAATCTGTAAGATGGGTATTTTTTGGGTGAAATAATGGTTTTACCTTGAGTAATGTTTTAATTCAACCCACATATTTTGGTTTTCTAGTGGATAAAATCCCCCTCCTCTCCTTTTTGAGCCTTTTGAACCATAATTTGGGAATTGAGATCAAGATTCCTTCCAGATTCTGAATGGATTACTATTCTTCTTGTTGGATCTGTACTGTTATGTTCTTAATTGATTTTTCATCTTTCTTCATTATTACTTCTATAAACAACTCTATTTAGATATAGGATAATATGAAAATATTTTAGGGCATTAATACATTCTTCTGATCTAATCCAATCCAAGACAAACTAGAGGATGATACTGGATGTAGAGAGTTGTAAGAATATGAGGTAGGTGGTCTATAACTCATCCCCCAATTTGTGTCATTTTATAAATTGGCGTATCATCAAAACAATTTCATCAGACATCAATTTTTTAATTTATATTTAATTATTGTATTCATTAGTTTCATGTTATAATACCCTTTCAATATATGTAATTAATTATTGGTGTTTACATCCATAACTTCAACCACTCCATGTAGGGTGATGTTCCATAATTGGGATTTTGGGGTTTTAACACCTTTGATCCACCATTAGAGTGTGTTAGAGCTTGAAAATTATAATGGAAATACTCTTTATAATAAATGGCTATTTAATTGTGAATTGATCATTGAAATTACCATAGTCTCCTTTCACTTGACCCACCTAAGGTAAGTGATTCAACTTGATCAATAAACTATAAATGGAATTGGGAAGTATATTGTAAATATATGACTTGGCATAATTGTCTAGAAATTAGTATTTGGTTGAATTCCACATCACCCCTTTACACTTATGATGTAAGGTAGAATAATAAACCAAGTAAAGTGATTAAGACTTAATGGATTAATTAAATGTTTTCATGCTCAATTGGACTTGTCACACTAATGAAAGGAAAGGCATGAACCTGTTGACTCTTAAATGGTATGACCATCAATTGTATTTAATTATAAAATGAAACAAATTTAAGGTGACTATTTATATTATATATGGATCTTGAAATACTTATAGGAGTGTTTTTACCTGAACTCACCTTGTATTCATGAGGTAATTCCTTGAGCTCTCGAGGATGCCATTCCGATTCAAGGATGCCAATTGCCATAGTTGAGACCCACCTTTGAACATGATCCTAATATATAAGTGGATGCCCATTATGAAACTATAGGATACCTCCTTTACTATTACATGATTGCTTGGATACAATCCTTAGATCCATCAGGTTTTATATGAACATGATATGCCCTAGTTATATTCTTAGGCCTAGCCATAGCTTTTCCTGTTTTACCTTGGATCTGTTCCTTGTACTTGGTTAGATCATATTATTGTGTAATTCCTTGGGTGATTCTCCTTAGGTTACACTCTTACCCCTATATCTAGGATATGATTACTACTGAGTTAGAGACCTCTGAGGTTTTGGTTTTCTTGGTTATTACCATGGAACACCTTTATAATTAACATAAAAAAGTTTCCTCGTTACATCTTGGAACCTCTTCTATTACTATCAGGAGGTGATGTTAGTGATATATTTTCTCCACATGAAATAAATATATAAATTGGAACTTAATTAATTAATTAAATTTTAACATGTTCAGACACCAGTCGAGGAATGAAGTCGGTTATGTGTGTATTTATATTTCTATAATGCTTTAGTTTTATATATTCCTTCTTGGACACTATTATTGTTTATATCACACAAAGAAGAATTTGTAGACACTATTGGTGGTGGAAAATTGAGATTTATCTCACACCCTATATAGGCTACCTTTAGTATTGGGAAGAATATATGTATGTAGGTGTTAACAAAGGTAAGTGAGTTGCCTGAGACACTTGATTGTTTACTGTTTTAGGATGGAGTTGGTAAAAGATGACTGAGCGGAAGCTATGGATTCTTGTGATAGTTTTTTGTTTCTTTTTGCTAATTTTGTATAGAATAATTTTATAAAAATTCTTATCTAGGATTTATAGCATATTAGATACATGATATATCATCACCATTTTTATATGAGTAATAGTTGTTCAGTTGTTTATTACTTCTATCTGTTTTTTCTGCGACATCTGTTTATTATAATTATTACACTATTTAATATCTGTTCCTTATTTATCCGCCCTTTTGTAATATATTAATGAGTTTATAGTCTCCCCACAGACACAACCTAGTCCCTCTCTACTAGTTGGTAGCCTCTGGTGTTCGGGGAGATGCGCTTGAGGCGATGTGGCCAACTTGGCTCAGGGAACCATCAATGGAATCCAGGTTCAGGATGTCACATATGTGACATTGGATATTCTTATATACGAGCATGTGAAACGATAAATATATATTAATATTATTATTCATGCATGTCTTGAATCACACATATTTATTTATTTCCATAAAACATGAAGATATATGATCATGGTGAATCTGGGCATGTTGGGTGCATCAACAATTATATGTTATTAATGGATAAGTTGAGGTATGATTTTAAATTATATCTTTATGGAAGTTTTTGTATCTTAAATTTTTTTAAAATGTAAAAATTTCTATAAATTCCATGGAAATGGTGTATTGGAGAGTTCATTTTAAACATGTAAAGAAAGATGTATAATGAAAATAGGTTGATGAAACATGTGTGAAACTTTCTTGATAGGATATCATGATAAAGATATTCTATTATACAACAAACATTCAAATTTGGTTTTGTTGTTGTGACATATATTATACCTTTGTGGGTTACTGGACCTATTATTAAACATCAATATTGGACTTTAAACAAGCATGCCTAATTCCACTTAGAAAGAGGCCTATAGGGCCTACATAATGCATTTCCTTTTATATGTGTTAAAAATTATATATATTTAATTATTGGAATAGATTTTATTCTCTAGACTGTGAAGTAACATTTATTCAATATTTATTAAATGACAACAAATATTTAATATCAATTTATTCACTAGGGAATTTTTTAATTACATGAATATATAATATTTATTTATCACCTTTTATTTATACTGTTATAAATAAATAATTATTTATAAAATTAATTTTTAATTTTGTTATGTAAATATTAAATAAATATTTATTCACCAGACCATGAATATAGTATTTATTTATCTATTTATTTAATTAATAATATTTATTTAAAATATTTATTCAATAATTCATTAAATTTTGAGGAGGATGAGCGGGTTAGTTATTATTCAATGATGAATATTAATTTAACAGATTGTAAAATTTATATTTATCATTATATATGGTAGAGAAAAAAATAAAATAAAATAAAAATATTATTTTAATTACATGGAATGGGGTTTCTTTTGGGTTTAATATATTATTAAGATCCTTTTTATAATTAATTAAATGTTAAACACTAACCCAAGGTCAATAAATAGACTGTTATGTCAATCAGTTAACTGTAAACAATTTTGCCCGAAAATTTTATCTAATGATCTCCCACATCCTCTATTCCTCTCTGGACTGAGAAGAACAAGGTAAAATTTATTTAATACTTAAGGAACATAAAAATATCAAGGAAAACATCCTAATATAATAAATTAGTTATGATTGCACCAGATGTTTCATCAGTGTTATTTGGAGATCTAAGGAGCATGTGTGGATCACCACTAGAGAGGATATTTTTTGGGTCCTTGTCACACAATGATGATAAAATTATCACGTTAGAATGATCAACATCATCAATGAAGATAGATATCAAGACCTATCTAACCATTATTCTTATATTTTAAATTAATTATAAATTAATGAGAAAAATATCCTATCTCTTGGTTTGGGAAAAATTATTTGTCGGTATCCTTTGAAAAAAATATATTTTTTATGGAATTTACATCATGTATATTTTGAATGATCTATTGGATCCAATATAAGTTGAGTTATCTATAATCCAAATAGGTTCATATGTTGTATCCTAAACCATTAAGAAGCTACCTTGAGACAAAATCCCAAACAAATTCAAAAACATCCCAATACTATAAATGTTGAATAAATTTACTTTAAACATATTGGATATTACTTCTAGGTTACATACCTTTTTCATAAATCCATTTCCAAATCTATCCATATTATATAACCTTTAATTATATATTTACATTATCATCCTCACTTATATATTCCATATATATTCTAGGCCCAAACTATCACCATCAAATAAAAATCATATTAAAAATACATTTAATTATATCATAAATTGAATAAGGAGGGGAAAACTAACCTGATAGACTTTAAAATGTCTAACAATTTCTATGTTCAAGTCTTCTATCAAAGATATTACAAAAAATATCAAAATGTAACAACATAGAAACTTGGTGCTAATATAAAAACTAAAAGTAATGAAAGATAGAAATACAAGTAAGGAATTATATCAAACAAATGATAACTAATATAATCAATGTAGAAATTAAGAAGAAACAAAATCCCCTTCCCCTAGACCAAACCAACAACATTGAGCCTAAGGGAATTGAGAAATTTATAGAATAAATGAAAGAATAAATCAATACCTCTCACTAAAATAAACCAACAAAACTAATCTTCAAGGAAGATTTAGATACTAAAAACTATAAAGTAAATATCATCACCTATAATTGGACTGAACCATCACCACCAAGCCTAAGGGGAGAGTAAATAAATTTACTTAAATGAATGTATTTTTTATGTAGGTAGATTTTCAATGGTTGAATTGATACAAGAATCATGGATAATAGGATTTGAAAAGTGGGATAAAATCAAATAGATTGATGGAAGAACCAAGAATTCTTGTGAAGAAATAACAATTGAAGAGGAAGGATTAAAATTACAACCATTTAATCAAGGGGTTAATAATAAAATACTTCTAGGTTCAAAAAAAAGATTATATGATCCCACAAAATATCAATAACAAGTAATATCATAAGATATAATGAAGCTCATAAATCCCTTACCTTAATTCAAAGTTGAAGAAATAAAATATGTTCACAAGGAATTGATTCTACAAGTGAAGATGTTTAAGTTGAAGTCTATGTCCTCTCAAGGGTACATGAGGTGATATCTAATCATCTAGGTTTTAATGGAATTAATGATGAAATGGTGAGAGAAACCATTAATAAAAATAAAATTCAAGGAGGATCTCACTAACCTGACCTAATTTGATAAAAACAAAGGAACAATTGTTGTGTTTTAATGCTCCATGTTGTAGCATTAAATTCAAGGTAGGTGAGGGACCTGACCAACATATGTATATGAAATTAAATGATAAAACCAAAAACCAAAAAATTAAAAGTTATTGATTGGGTCAAAAAACATCCAAAATATGTTGGTACCCAACAAAATCATGGTTCCCTTGATCATGAATCCCTTCGAAAAGACATCATGATGTGTAGTATTTCCCCTCATTTTTTCAAGCCCAACATGACTTATAACAAATCATGGTAGATCCCCCTATATATTTTTAAAACAATAAAAAAACTTCAACATTACTTGTTGTAGAACCACTATGTCTACCAACATGATCCATTTCATCCTTATGCTTTTCCCATAAAGAAAATATCCAAGAACTACAACCAATGAAATGCCATCACCATGGAATGATGAACTCCTATCCAAATATAACAATAATCTCCAAACTCTAAATCACAAAATTAAATCTAACATGGGAATTTCAACACTCCATATTCTATATAGGTAAAACCAAAAACCACTACCCCCTCAGAATGAGCATTTCACTCCCCAAGTTCACATGGAACCGCAATAGCCAACCTAAATTACCAAAGCTCCAAAACAGTTAGACCATGGCCTACACTATGGGGAACACCACAACTTTTTTGGACCCCATAGATCCTAAACATCCATTCTCCACCTTCAAGACAACAGAAAAGCCCCACTTAACCCCTACAAGGCCTAAAAACCATAAAAAAGGGATTTAGAAAAACCATACCCTTAAATCAGATACCACTCAAACTATTAATTCCCTTAAGAATCCATACAAAACCTATAGAAAGAGAAATTCAAGGAATTTGGAAAACAAAGATTTATATTAAATTAAACTCAAACTATTCATGCATTTAAAATCCAAACAAAACCTAAAAAATAAAAAATACCAAAATCATAGTAGCCATGGGAAGATTCCTTTCAAATTGGATAAAAAAACTACAAAAAATGTATTAAAACATGTTTCACCACCCAAACCATAACTAACTACCCTCCAAAGACTATGAAACATGGCTAAAATTAGGGAAATCATACATCCAATTCCTTAAAACATTAAAATGTAAATAGATTAAGAATCCCAACATAAGATACATATAGATTCTCAAACCTAGGGATTGATGCCACACTTTAAGTCAATAAGATCTCCACATTGTCCTCTTCCATATATTTCACGAACTAAAACTTAGAACACTCATCTCAACCTCTACAGGTTACCAGGAAGGCTCTTTTAAAAAATATACTCTCATGTAAAGACCTCTCTCATGGAATTATACATGATCCCTCACATTTTCCCAAGACCTCAGCTTAAATTCCATGATAGATAACTAGATATTTATCCTCAAAGCAAACACATAATGTTGTGCTCAATATGCTTCACTCAAAAGGAAAAATATAAACATTCCTTGGCTCAATAATTATAAGAATAATAATAATTAATATAATAATTAAAATAAATCAATAGAAGATATATGAATTAATATGAAGGATTCTGATTCAATTGTAGAATCTTGTTTTGGTAATTTATCACCAAATCTATTTTTAATGGATTTATATAATTAGATTAGTGAATATAAATATTTTTCTAATAAATATTATTTTGAAAATAAAACTATAGTTGAAATTTATAAATAAATTTAGGGAATAAATAAATTAAAAAATTTTCCTGAATATGAAAACATCTTAAGGGTAAACCAAAAGAATTTATTAAATAAAAATGAAAGTTAAAAAAAATATATTTCTAGTTCAAATAAAATATTCTGCATGGAATTATAATATATTAAAATATATTTAATGTATTCTCATTTGGAATTACAAATTAAAAAATTTTGATTAATGAATCATTTATTTTATGATGAATAATAATTTAAAAAGAACAAGGGAAATGTAGCTGTGTTTTGGATAAAAATGAAAGGTAGAAAAATGGAGTTGGATGTTTAAAAACAGATCTATCTAGATTTTTTCAAGGAAGGTAATTCTATGATAAAATAGTAAGGATTAATAAACTAAATAAAATTTATACTAGTCTTTGTATTGATAATAAATTACTTAAATTTTATAATAATTTCTTTGTTAATGGTTCAAGTGGAAATGTCTCAAGTTTCAAATGTTTTAGATTTTGTATAAAAGTAAATTAATGAAATGAATATTAACTTAGATTCCAAAAATGAATTTTCCATACAAAGGATTTTATTTTTAAATATTTATCTTCAATTTTATTTTCGAATAAATTGTTTTAATCAGTTTTGGTTCCAAAGAATTATTTTTCTAACCCAATTAGACCAAAATTTTCACGGGTACAAAAATTTTCTTAAAAATAATTTTGTAGGATATATGTATTTGAAGTGTCAAAAAGGAAACATGGTACATGGATAGTGGATTTACATGACATATGACTAGTGATATATTTATATTTTTACCTTTTAATATGTGTGATGTTGGTAGTGTCATATTTAGTGATAATTCTAAAGGGAAAGTAAACTGTTTAGAGAAGATGGAATATAAAATTATTTAATCATTTCAAAAAATTTATATTTTTAAGGTTTATAACATAATTTAATAATTAATTCGTAGTTTTGTGATGATGTAATGTTTTCCAAGTTTCAAAATGATAAGTGAGTTATTTTAAAAGGTGAATGTATTTTAATTTATAAAAATAGAAATGATAGTATTTATTCAATAAATTTTTATGAATTAACAAATGTTCTTAAATACTTTATAATATAAAAATATTTTGTGGCATATAAGTCATGTCCATGTGAATTTTAGGTTACTGATTGAAATTTTCAAGAAGTACCAAGTTCTTGAATTACCATGTTTAAAACTATACATCACATATATATGTGAGTCATGTGTGAAATGTGGACATTATAAAGATTCTTTCAGAACTATGAATAATTTAAAAATTATAAATCCTCCTAAACTTATAAATCATTATTTTATTGTACTTATATTTACTTCAACTCGTAGTTGCAAAAAATATATGTTTTTCATTGTTAATTACCTCAATTGATATACATGGGTATATTTTCTCACTAAAAAATGGAACCTTATCCAAATTTATGGACTGCTGTAAATTAGTTCAAAATGTTAAATAATATTTAATAATATCAATTACAAGTTATAATTTTATAAAATTTTAAATCTAGAATTATATATATATATTTAATATAATTTCTTATTTTAATAATTTTTAATCACCTATGAAACCTCAACAAAATGATGTTTCATAAGGGAAAAATAGTAATCTTCATAAAATGTATTGGACCGTGTCTAATGGGTTTAAATCACCTAAATATTTCTTGGTATAAGCTAAAAATACAACTTATTATACTTTAAATAGATTTATTTATGAACCATTTTTAATGAAAGATATCTTATAAGCATTAGATAGGTATAAAACCTAAAATTATTTATTTTGGAGTATTTCATCGTAAATTATTCATTATGAATACTAATGATTACTTGGATAAATTTTATATAAAATCCAATCAAGGTATATTTTTAAGATATTCAAATGAAATGAATTCTTATATAATTTATATTAAATTAACCATTTTTATTGAAGATAATTTTCATATTAAATTTGATAAAAATTACTTAAATGATAAATTAATTGAATAAAATTAATTTGAAGAAGAATTTATGAATTTTAATTTTGGATATAATTGATATTTGGATTTAAATATAGCTATTGAGGAAGAGATTCTCCCTCCTAAAAGAACTTTGAAAATATATAATGAATATCCCATAGATAAAATTATTAAATATATTGATTCAAATTATAAAATAAAATATTCTTTATATTTTTTTATTATCATGCTTTTATCTCTTAATATGTTGAAAAATATGTTATATAAGATTAAAGTGATAAAACTTGGTTTTGGAAATGAAATAAGAGCTAAATTAGACTTCTATAAATAAATTTTGGAGTTTGGTTGAATCACCTACACATTTTCATGTTATTGTAACTAAATTGATATTTAGAAAAAAATACATGGTGAATATAGAAATATTTTATGAAATAAAGAATGATTTGTAGCACATGGTTATTCCCAAAAATAAGAAATAAACTTTGATGATTTTTTCAGTTGTTTAAATATTTGAATGAATTATAATTTTATAGTAATTTACTAATTATTATGGATATAAATTATATAAAATGGTTATGATAAGTTTTTTTATAAATTTTTTATATTTTAGAGTATATCTATGTAAAAAAACCTCCCAATTTTGAACATTAAAAGTATCTTGATTATGTGTTAAAACTTTCAAAATCATTACATTGTTTAAAAAAACCTCCCAGAGTTTGGTATGAGTGGTTATCAAAATGTATTTTGAAAAATACTTTTGATATTGGAAAGGTTGATCCTAATTTATTTTTTAATATATTTTCTACTTATATTTTTATTATGAAAAGTTATATTTATGATATTATTTATGAATCTTCATGTCAATTTTTTTTAATGAATTTTCTTATTTAATAACTTCGGAATTTGATATGATAATGATAGTAGAATTAAATTTTTTCATTTTTCTTCAAATTTCTTAAAGGAATGATGGTATTTTATGAATATATCTAAATATAATATATATATAGTTAACATTTTTGGATTTGACTCAAGTAAAATTTAAATTCTCTGATAGGAATTGTATAAAAATTAGACTGGGATGAATATGGAAAATCCATTGATATTAAAATTTTTAAAGGAATGATTTGTATTTTACTATATTCAAAATCTTATATACTTTATTAACTATTCATTTCTTTTTTATGTACTATATTTTGAATTAATCCTAATAAAAGTAATTTAAATGCTGTTAATAGAACTATCAAATATTTTAAAGGTTTTATAAATCTTGGTGGATGAAAAATTGATAATAAATTACCCCAAACATGTTTCACCTTGGTAAATGTTAGGTTTCAAGGAGTTCAAATAAAAAACATTTTATTTATTTATCAAGTGATGAATTGTGATGTGATATTATTGCATCTGGTTTTGCTCAATCATTATAGATTAAGAAAACTATATATGAATTTGCTTTTAATTTTTAAAGGATTCCAATCTATTATGATAATATTTATTCTATTAATATTTATAATAATCCATTAAATCTTTCTATGACTAAAACTATTGATGCTAGATATAATTTTATTAAATAACATGTTCAAAAAAGTTATATTTTTTTAGAATATGTTCCCACTGATGATCAATTAGATGATATTTTTAAAATAAATTTTTTTATAAATTTTATAAAATTATGTTTTAACTTGGAATGAGGATGTATGAAATGGATATTTGTTTTAAATATACTTGAATATGTTTATGAACATTTAGAATTCAAAATATATTATATTATATGGTTCATTGTACTAGGTATTCATTATTAGTCACCCTTCGTTGAATATCATAGCACATTTTAATTGATACTTGTTTCTTCGAAAATATATTTCAGCTGTTTTTTCCCTTATTTACTTATAAAAAATTATATTTGTTGGGAAATTAGTTTTTATATTGGTAATTTCTAAGAAAGGAAAAAAATCTAAAATTTAGGGGGAGATATTATTAAAACCATTCTATTTTCATTTCATTTTTGGGAATTGATATTATAATGAATATATTTAGAGGGATATAATATCTATTTTTCAAGGATAAATTTATAAGAGTTTGTTTATTCCCCATAATTATTATTTAACATAGGGGATTATAACATTATTTTTCATGTTCATTTTTTTGAACTCTAATATTTTTGATAATTTCAAAAATGGGAAGAATTATTTGAAATTATGTTTTATTGTAATTATCAAAATGGGGGATATGATTTAGTGGATCCTTTCTAATTTAACATATTTTAATGAGTTAAAATTTATTATTGTGGATATTATGAAGTGGTTAATAATTTATTTTGATATAACAAAAAAATATATCATTTTTTATGATTATAAAATCATTATTTTATTTCCTCTAACATAATTTTTTTAAATTAATTTTATTGGATAATTATAATTATAATTTCTCATATAACTATTAAGTATCATTATCTAATAATTATTATGTAACTGATGAACTAATGTTAGTGATAAATCCATTTGTGTTGACTTCTTTCTCAACCATACGGGGGGTATGTCATAACCCTAAATTGGAATGATTAAAATTTATGGTTCATTGTCTAAAACATAAAACAATATGTATCAACCATATATTTAATTGTTCGAATATTATGAGGTGATTTTCTGAATGATATGATGGGTTTTCTGAACCATACAAGAGATAAAAAAATTATATGAATACTATGTGATTTTATCTAAACCTTATTCATGACCTATCTCAACTCAAAATTAGTTTTCATGAACCTTACACTGCATTATATTTGTTTATAGAAAAGAAATAATGAGCTTCATGGTGATTTATGATGCATGGAATGCACATTAAATATGGAGTTTTAATATGGGAAACCATATAGAAAATATATAAATATTCTATTTATGTTCATCACCTTCAAAATGATTTATTATTTTTAGGAAATATTTCCTAGTACTACTTTTGGAATTAAGAACTATAATGAAGACGTAATTTTGAAATGGAAAGAGTGTTTAGTTATAAAGTGGTTCATTGTAGATGGATAAAAATCTATAAAAATAGTTTTTGAGAAACAATATTGAAGTAGAGTGGTGCTATAATAGCTTGAAAGATATTATTGAATTTTTAGGATAAATTAATTATATAATCAAAACACCACAACATTCCATTTTAGGTCATAATACTATACATTATGTGATCACTGCTATTGTGATTCATTCACCGAGCTTTAATGTTTTACACTACACTACTGGTGAAGCGATCTCTGTTTCCTCAACATTAAAAACTAATCATCATTAATTTTGTTTTTTGTTAATAATTATTTATATCTATATTAATTTTACTTTAGTATGCTTTATTATTTTTCATTCAAAATAAGGACCTTAGTTTCTAGTTATACTACCCAAAAAAGGAATGTGTGAGTTGTGCTATATCCAATTAATGTCAAAGGGGATTCATTTTTTCCTTGGTCTAGTTAAAATACAAGGTGGGTACTTCTTACACATAAAAATTATTTTTCTAGGTTGTCCATCCATGTGAGAAAAAAATCATGATATGGGTTATAACTTTTGGGATTAAAAAGAAAATTTTAAAGGGTTGTATCTCCCTTCAAAATCTAGGTCACTATATTTTGTAGATACCATATTATCACATTGAGTATGAAGATTAGTTATAAGATCAATTTGATAAAAAATATTATAAAAATAATTGTGTTTATTTTTTTAATTTTCATTTTAAAAATTACCCAAATCTGACAATTATCTTTAGAATCATTAAAGAGGCCAATTCAACCCCTCTTGTACTTTTGATAATCTCTTAAAGGGACAAAAAATAGATATTATAAGGAGACTCTTTTGAAATTTATTTATGAAAATAAACTCATAATTCATATCAAGGACATTTTGGGAAATCACATCAATTATCTTGAATCATCTGGTGAATCTACATGGATATCTCTGTGTAAATCTCTTCCTTCATTTTCAATGGAGTCGACGTGAGACAAACAATTCCTAATTTTTTTACTGGCCTCATGTATCATCCATATTCATAGTATTATCTACTAATTGGTTTCACTCTAATGATTTATGAGGTAGTATAATATTTTTTCAAACATCTTGCGAATAAGACCCCTTCACTACTGATGTAAAACTCAGGGAAACTTGACCTACTTAGTGGGACTAGAAAGTTTTGTTTTATCATTATGTCTAGAGTGAATGAACTAAGCATGTAACAAAAGAATGAAAGTAGGTGAAATTTTATATTTTATCCCTGAATATAGAATAAATAACTTGATTCATTTTTTTGATTACCAATTCACTATAAAGATATCGTGTGAATTAATTTAAGTAAAAAAAAATCAAAATGGTACCTTATTTTGACGACACAATCCTAGTGATATACACTCTTCTCCTGATCCCCATAACTTGAATAGAAAAAAGTAGATTCCCTATGAATCATACCCACCTATAACAAAACTCCTTAACAATTTTCCATTGATTCTTTAGTGTTCACATGGAATATAAAAGGCCTTATAATTCTTATATGATGTCACGGAGATCATGTGATTGGTCCTCAAACATGGATTGATGTGTTCTTGATATTTCTCTCTATATAAACTTGAAATAAGGGATGTGAAAAGAGGATAACTCTAAAATTACTAAATAAGAATCTTGGGATTATTCATAAAATAAAGATGGATAACTTTCAAGAATTTCACTTAAGCCTATTGATTAGTCAAAGATCTTAAACATTCCAAAATGTACCCAAATAACAAAGTAAACATGTCTTTACAATAATGAATATTTCACCAATAACTTGTGAAATTAATAAATTTCACATTATGAGTCTATATCCATTAACTCATCTTGATCCTCCCATAATTATTTAAATAACCTTGAACAGTGCGACGTTTTTTCAAAAAAAAAAAACATTCTTTATAATAACCCTTTTCTTTATTACACATTAATACATGTTTTATTACATAAAATTACACTTAATATAACCCATATGATTAAGAGTTCTATTGTATTAGGTAAATTGGGTACATTACATAACAATGTAAATATAAAAAGCAACATCTTAATTGAAAAATTGTTTAACTTGACCAAAATGTTCCTTCATACTTAGCACTGTATGGGATAACATAAGGACATACATAAGAAAGGAGTGAGCTATAAAGCTCAATAAGGGAATAAAAATGGTATAACATGAGGAAGAAAATACATTCTATACAATAATCATATCGATGGATCATAAAAAGAATATTAATTATGAAATATGATATACCATGATAATCATAACATGGGAAATTTGGGAGTGACTTCAAACAATATATCATAAACATAGGTCAAGGAAAAACCACTAATAATTCATGGTGGGAAAATTACCATAAAGGAATAAGGTAAACCCCTATCCTAACATGATGTATCATGATAATAAACATTACCCATTGCATTGGAGTGCTATCAGGGCGAACCCTTCATAACCATTTCATTATCATGCTTAAGTGTACCACATAGATCATATAACATGGATTCATTCAACATCATAATTTATTCCATGATCAAGGAATGTGGAATACATACATGTAATTCACCATAAATAAGTATACGTTCATAAAGGTGAATACCATTGATAGAGAAATGGGTATGGTACTCACTACACAATTATTTTGGCATGGAAAATCATGGAACAATTTTGGCAGCATAACGACGTCTTGTAGAAATTCATAAAAAAAGGTATGATGAGAGTGAAAGGGTATTTCATAATTTATACATAAAATGGATAGTAATAGGGAAATTTAAAGACATTATATATCATAAGGAATTCAAAATATAAGGCATAAAATAATAAATAAACATGAAGATAGAGGAGAAAGGAAAGAAGCTTTACAAAATTTCAACATGGTAATAGGTGTTCATACAGGTTATTAGGAGGGTTAAATGAGAGATAAATGGGATATAATAATTTATAAATAAAATTTAAAGTAAGAAATATATTTAATAACATATTCCAACATAGGAAAATTGAAATTAAAATACATAAGATAAAATAAGTTCTTGATAAAAGAGGAGGGTGGAAGATTCCGTACGGAATTTTAGCATAACAACAGGTGTACATAAGGGTTCATAAGAGTGATAAATGAGAGTGAAAGAGGATGAAATAAATTAAAAATCAAATTTAATGTAACTTGGGTATGTAATAATGTATCCCAACTTAATAAAATGGAAATTAAAAGGTTTATCCTAAAGGGAATTCTTGATAAAAAGAGGAGAGAGAGAATCCATTACATGAATGTGTGACTCCAAAAACATGGGGGGGGGGTGGCTTCTTGAAAGATTGAGGGAACCTTATAAAGACTATAGGGAGTAGGGGGAATAATTTGGTCATTCTAAAAAGAGTTTTAGTGAATAAAATTGGGAGTTTGGGTGAGTTTATATAGGAAAGGAAGATAATTTCTTTATTATTTTGGTTTTGGACACCACATAATAAAATATTCAAAACCACAAACCATACCATGTTTTTTGACCGTGTTTTATTCCAAAGGGTAGTGGATTAAATTATTTTACAATTAAAGGTCCAAATATAATAAAATAATTCCCTTGATTATGTGGATGTGAGTCGCACTCCCAAAGAAATGATTTTAAAATCATAAAATATATTATAAATCTTGAAGGATTCATTAAGGCATTATAAAATAAATACAATGAACAAAAAATTACATTATTTTAAATTAAAAACATATATTTTGTGATGATACATTTATAGTATTTATTACATCACTATTTGTCCATTATGATGTCATAAAACACATTGTATACTTATACGATATTTAATTTTTACCCAAAAATTCTAATATTTTAGGAAATTATGAAAAATTCCCCATTATATAATTTATACATATTAATTAAAAAAATAATATCCATTTTATATAAATAATTTTCTAAATATGTGTATTTTCAATTTTAAAAATAAAAATATACTTATATTGAAAATTGATAGGTTTTGACAACAACGTTTTTTGAACCCTAATAAAAATTACATTTGACTTTATAAAAATTATATGATAATTTATATTAAATAAAATATATTTAATAAAAATATTTTATTAAAATATTTTTTATTTCAAAAATCCATTAATTCATCAAAATATATTTCTTAATTGAATTTGAATATTAACATAAAATACAATTTTAAAAATTATTTACAAATTAAAATAATAGGATGAAAACATATTTTTTACAAAATAATGTACGTATTTCTATATATATGGGATTTATACATATATGTTTATTACACCAACATACACCTTAAGAGTAAGGTGCGCGATGGTGGGATTTTCATGGGGCTGTTTGGTGAACATGATTTGTCCTGTGATCTCGATGAGCTTAAACTTATCTCATAAATAGTTTTTACCATATTTAAGTTATTAGATCTCAACTTGGGCTTGGTCTAGGGAAAATCCCAAAAATTATATCTCCCTCACAAGCTTTGATAAATGGGCTTCATAGGGTATGATCTTGCTGGTTGAGGCCATCACTTCCTTTGTATGTGCCAAAAGGATTTATTAAAACCCTATATTTATACTAGTCATGTGATCAATGTTCAATGGGTATACTATCAATGGTAAATATAATCAAAAGTTATTTAAATAAAATTTTAAATAATAAAATAAAATAATTGAATTTGTTTTCTATTTGATTAAATCAAAATGGGAATTTTATTCATAACAGTTCAGGTCGTTACATTCTTGTTTTCACTTTTATAATTAAATAAACATAAAACTACTTTTTATTTATAATTATTTATAAACTATAATGATATAATTTAATTAATTTACATGGATAATTCATTAGGGTACTCACTGGTCCCCACATATGGATCACGCTTCATCTTTAACTCCAATTCATCTAAATTGGAAAAGCCTATGAAAACATTTTGTGTCTGACCCTCTAGGCTTCCATCTTAATAGTAGCGAGTCTAAATCATGGATGGGGAGTGGTATCTAGAGACACATAATGATAACTAAATAGATAAGGATAAGTCTTATATATTACTACCTATTATAAATTCTAACCATTTAATATAATCCATTTGTCACAATATCTCATTAAAGTAGGTTGAATCACTTATGTCATCAACTTATATACTCTAAATATCTTTCTTTTACTTAATAGAAATAAAATAATTGACAAAATTATATGGACATAGAATTATAATACTGTTATATTTCTATAAAGTGGATAGAAAAATTATATTCCATTAATTTTCAAATGGAAAAAAATCCTTTTTTACTTATCCATTAATTCAATATCATTCAAGAAGAACCCAATGCATTCTACCTCTCTGTGAGCATACATCATCCCAGTTTTTGTCAATATGTAAAAGTATGTGACCGATGATATGATTACTAATAATATCAATTATAAGGACCAATACACAATTTTTAATATTGGTATATCCAATGACATATAAAACATGTGAAATTCCAATTGGAGGGTCTGTTCTTATAATATCCTCTCTTGGAGATTACCAAGGATGAACATCACAAGAAGAAGTTTCAATGTCTTTGACAGAGGAAATTTACATGCACATTTTTAATCAAATAATGATTATTTTTTAATGTTTTTCAATGATAAAACCAATATATTTAATTATTTTATAAAAATATTGGGCAATTTGGATTATAGAATGAAAATGAGTAGAATTGTAAAAAGTGCTTAATTTTGGATTTTTTGACAGATTATTACCAAAATGGTATTTTTTCATTTATTTAAAAATATAATTCCAAATTTAGTTAATTTTATTTTTTATAATCCTGATTTTATTTTCTCTAACTTTTTCTTCTAGACCAGGAGCTTATTCGACCATCTAAAGGGCTTAAAAAATCAATGAAATTTATGATTTTTTCAGGCGAACAACGTGGATCCCACCACCATAATGGAACCACTACTCGGCCTAAACACATATAATTGAGGTGTTTCAAGCTGGGATAGCATGAGGACAGATAGGTCCATCTATAAAACAAATTTGGGAGTTTTTTGAAGTCATTAAGGCTTCCATTTGATATTATACTTTTGGAGGAACCTTCTTGGATGCTTTATCTCGAAAAAGAAACCTCCAATGAAAAATTTATAACTCATACATCCCATGTCCAAATGAGCTTACATTTTTAGGGTGAATGACCAACATATTAAGAAATGAATTTTGTGAAGGGATACATGCATGAATCATTTATTTATTGGGACAAAAATGTGCAAAATTTAAGAGTCCATAATTCTGCCTATAAAAAAAGGCCCACACCTGCTTCCCAAATCATCCCATTCTCCATCCATTCCTTCAAGGAACCAAGGAGGAGATCTACAAAAACAGAGGCCAACCATAACTATTCCCCCTTTATTTTTAATTTAATTTATTTATTTATTTTTCAATTGTAATTTAGATTTCTAATAAATTCATACATTGTTTTTATTATTGTGTCCACCCATCTACCATATTTTCTTCTTCTCATCTTACCATCGTGAACTATAATACTCATTATCATGAGTAAATAATCCGAGGAATATCCCGATGGAGTAATCAGGTTCTTGAAACCAATACCATGTTTTTAATATTCTCTGAGTTAATTCTAAGGATAATTTATAGTGGGTGTAATCGTCACTGTGGTTGTCAAAAGATTAACTTCTTAATCTACAACCATTTTCCCTCAATTTAGGAGGTGGATGGAGGGTGTTCTTGGTGATATCTAAGTAGACTTTTCATTCACAACTGGGGTAGACTAATGTGTTCACACATACAATGGAGTTTGATGAATAAGACTATTTGAAGCTAGATAATGAAGGTGCTCCCTGAAAGTTCTCTCGAGAGAACTTCCTTTCTTCCATAATTCCATTCTGTTTAGTATTTCATGATAATTTAAAATTTAATATTAGTTTCCTATTATTTTTCATTTTAATTATTTTATTAAATTCATTTTATTTCATAAAACATTAAAAAAATTACTTCTTAGGTGAATTAGATTAATTAGGTGAACAAAATGAGAATGCTCCTCAAGTGAGACAACCCTGATCAGCCACTATGCTTCACTAGGAAAATTAAATTTCTTTTTCCATTCCCTATGACAGGTGTACATAATAATTGGAACCATTGCTAGGGATCCAATCAGTTATTCATTTATGTTTTCTATTTTCACATATTATATAGAATTCATTTAATTTTAAAATTAAAAAAAAACAAAAAAAATCTTTCCATGATGAATTAAAATGATTATTATTCTACATGGACCGACAATTACTCACAGGTACAATAAAAATAAACAAACTACACTAAGGAGGACCTCTAATGAAGATCTGATATGCTTATGATAATGGTCAAGTAGAAATAAAAAGGAATAGAAACGTGGATCTCACCAGAAGATTTGATGGCCCTGGTCGATGAACGCTAAGATGACTTAAAAAGATTCAAGACCAAGAAGGAAGTGCCACTGGTCCTCGCGAAATTCACTGAAGACATCCATGAAGCCGAATCCAAACTCGAGGTGGAGGAGCCTGAATACCTACCTCCATCCAGTGAAGATTGACTCTAAGAGGCACTTTCAATTGAAGATGATATTAATGTCAAACCAACTCAGGGAGATGATACATTCTTGAACTCAAATTATTTTAATTTTATTGAAAGTAATTTGAGTATCTCTTATAATTATATTGATGTTTCATATTCAGAAAAAGAATAATATGCCTTGGAGGATGACATGAAAAATGAATCACCTATTGAGGAACTTCTAGAGATCCCTGAAGTCATTGAATATCTACTAGAAGAGCCCAATCATGAAGTGATCCAAGTTGCTGAGGCTGAGGAAATCAGACAAGAGGCTGAAGCCTCCATGAAGCTAGCTCTAGAGGACAAGATGGTTTCACAAGTAGTAACAAAAGAAGAGTAGGTTCTATACTTCATCCTACCCCTACCATGCATTTTGTACCACATTGTGAAGGGGAGGATATGGTATACTCTGTCCATGGATTCCTCCTCAATAAGAACAAATAACTGCAAGCTGGGAAGAGGCATATGTGGTGGTTCAAATCAAAGAAGCTTCATACACTGACAAATTATGGATAAAAGCTAGTACTTTTCTCTGGAGGCAGTAAAAGATTCCAGGTCCCACTTGGGGGATCATACCAAGATTTATCTTTACATTCTTTCTAGTAATTTATATTTGAATTTAATTTATTAGGAAATATTTTAACATGCGATCCCTCCCTATTTTTTTGAGCATAAATGATATGACCCTTGTTCTTAATTGAGTTTTTTTATTTTATAGGTTCATAATGGTGGAAGTTATCCCCAGACAGTGAAGGGGAATGACTAAGTTTCATTTAAAAATGTAGATCACATTTAATGTTTTATCTTTTAAACTCTCCAAATTTTAGACCACAACATGTTTTGAGCTTGAATGATAAAATTTCATTCCCACACTTGAATTCATGTTTTACTTGACTTATATAAGAGAAATGAGTTTCATAAAAACCTGGTGATGCCATGTTTTAGATTTCAATGTTTATATTATTAAATTATTGAAATAGAAAATTTAATTTTTAAATATGAATCATAGCTATTGAAATGATGACTCATAATTTGAAGGAATTAACCGATTCATGTAAATGAAATTTCCTTACCATCTTTCATGCTTTGAATTTCAGAAGTTCATGTGAATTTATTTTTTATTATTATTCATTCCATGAGTGATTGTCCAATATTATATTTACCATTCCTAAGAGGACTTCTAGACCAATTAATTCCAATTTATTCTTGAGCATATTTCTTGAGTGATCTTGGGACATGTAACCGACCCGAACTTGTATTGAAACTTGTCAAAGCTATGACTGTGCAAAAACACATTTAAAATGATTGAGGCATCCTTTGAAAAGATAATTTTCATTAAAATACCACCTTTACATTAATCCTTATTTTATCCCATAGAGACCATGAATGACATTCATAGGGATAATCCATATTTCAATCCATCTTTATACATTCCTACCCAACTCTTGCTATATGCATGATATTTTAAAATTGAAGTGTGGGGGTAAAGGGAATAATGTTAGAAGAGATGATACACATTGTATGGAAGAAGTGTGGGGGTGTTATTGTGGGAATTGTAAAATTTTGTTAAATCATTCACTATAATCTTTTTTCCACTCTTGAATTGAAAAAAAATGAAAAAATGACAAAAAGATAAAAAAACAAAAAATGGGTTGTGATTTGGGAGAACCAAAAATCATCATTTTAAAGACCGACGTTCTTATGATCATATGTGGTTAGGTGATGGATGTGAGGTTTTATCTTATCATAACTTTTGAAAAAGGAAAAAAAGTACAAAATAAAAAAAAATCAAGAGGGTTCACAAATAATTCATTTTTCTTACTTGATCATAACCTTTTCATTGAGTTTTGAGAAGTGGGTGCTGCTACTTTGAAGGGGATAATTTCCTTATAATTTTACTTTTGATATCATGCATTATACATAATTTATTAGTCTACTCCTTGAGCCTTAATTTTTAAAGCATCAAATCCTACCAACCTTAGCCTCAGAGTCATTTGAACCATTTTTGAAAGTCCTCGTGATTTTATGAGTCTTTTGTCTTTACAAAGTGGATAAAGTAGTTCATTTACTAGCCTATGGATAAATAGCATGTTCTCATGATATGAGCATAACTCTAATTGAATTGTATCATTAGTGATGAGAGAAAAGAATAAAAAGTGATGTAAATCATGACTTGTCATGTTTAATAATTATGAATCAAGAACTTGAATGAATCAATGAGATGTTCCATCAATTTCCAAAGGGAAAAAGTAAAATATGTGAATTATTTGTTTCATTAAAAAATAGGAAATTAAATTGATATTTTATGTAGATTTTTTAATCTCTGATTTCACACTGAATTTTTTGTGATTATATTGCATTGAAATTTGAATATTGGTAACAATGGTGTCCTCTAATTTCCATGTTGAGATTTTATGCTTGAGGACAAGCATGGTTTAAGTGTGGGGGTATTTGACAGAGCAAATTTAAGTTTATATTTTTAATCAAATCATGATTATTTTTTAATTTTTTTCAGTGATAAAACCCATCTATTTAATTTTTTTATAAAAATATTGGGAAATTTGGATTATATAATGAAAATAAAAAAAATTATGAAAAGTGCTTAATTCGGGATTTTTTGACAGATTATTTCACCCAGGGTATTTTAGGCATTAATTTTAAAATATAACTCTAAATTTAGCTAATATTGTTTTGTTAAAATCCTGAATTTATTTCCTACAACTTTTTCTTATGGACCAGGAGTTGATTCGTCCATCTAAAGGGCTTACAAAATCAATGAAGTTTATGATTTTTCCGGGCGGACAACATGGACCCCACCACTGAAACAGAACCAAGACACATCATACACTCGTATAATTGAGGGGTTTCCACTTGGGATAACACTAATATATATAGGGTCTGATTTAAAAAAAATTTTGTGGAGTTTTGAAGTCATTAAGGCTTCCATTGAATATTATACTTTTGGAGGAACCTTCTTGGAAGCTTCATCTAGAAAAAGGAACCTCCATTGTAAAATTCATAACTCATTTATCCTTTGTCCAAATGAGCTAAAAGTTTTTGGATGAATGGAAAACCCATTAAGGAACAACTTTTATGAAGGGTTTCATACGTGAATAGGCCATTTATTGGGACAAAACCGTGAAAACGTTCAGAGTCCAAAATTCTGCCTATAAAAGGAGGCCCTCACCTCCTTCCCAACTCATCCCATTCTCCATCCATTCCTTCAAGGAACCAAGGAGGAGATATCCACCGAGGGAAGCCAACTGCAACTCTTCCCCATTTATTTTTAAATTTTTTAATTTTTTAATTTTTATTAGTTTTTAATTGTAATTTAGATTTCTAAAAAATTCATGCATTGTTTTTATTATTGGGTCCACCCATCCACTATATCTTCTTCTTCTCATCTTACATTTGTGAACTATACTACTCAGGATCATGAGTAACTAATCTGAGGAATATCTTGATGAATTAATCAAGTTCTTGAACCCAAAACCATGTTATTAATATTCTTTGAGTTAGTTATAAGGATAATTTATTGTGGGTGTAATCCTCACTGTGGTAGTCTACAGTTTAACTTCTTAATCTACAATCACTTTCCCTCGATTGAGGAGCTAGATGGAGGGTGTTCTTGGTGATCTCTAAGTAGAATTGTCATTCATAACTGGGGTAGACTAAGGTGTTCACACATACGATGGGGTGTGTTCACTAAGAATTTTTGAAGTTGGTCAATGAAGGTACTCCCTGAAAGTTCTATCAAGAGAACTTCCATTCATCCATAATTCCATTTTGTTTAGCATTGAAAGGTAATTTATAATTTAATGTTATTTTCCTATTATTTTTAATTTCAATTATTTTATTAAATTAATTTTATTTCATACAACATAAAAATAAATAAATAATTACTTCATATGTGAATTAGATTAAGTAGGTGAATGAACTGAGAAAGCTCCTCAAGTGAGACGACTCTGGTCAGCCACTATACTGCACTTGGAAAATTAAATTGATTTTTCCATGCCCTATAATTGGAATGTATCAGTATTGCGATTCCTATACCCCTGATATCCTATATCATCTATGTCCAGTCATATAATTCCATCTGAATGTAAAACATCTATTAAATAATATCTTCATAGAACTTAATATTTCTCATTATAACAATGAAATATTATAACCTTTTGACGAGAAAAATTCCATAAGGATGTATCAAATTAATGACATGTAGAAGAATACTCATTATAATATAGTATATTAATAATATTCAACACTATGAATATATAGGTAATCACAAGGTACAAAGTAGTTAGTTCAAGGGAACCAACTCCAACAGGCTCCCACTTACACTAGAGCCAACTTTTAACCATCTCGCTAGTTATCCTCACGTGTTATGATTCTACTGAGATATGGATATATATGATGACTCACCCATGTTTTATTTAGAATATTCTTCTTCAAGAAATATCACCAGTCTAATAAAATTCCTCAATAAGTGATTACCCCATGTATTTTCCTTTGTACCTCTGTCATCCCAGAAATATTGGATAATACTATAGTCAAAACTACATTGGTAAAACACCAAAATCTGGAAGAAAATCACATTTCAAAATTTACTTAGTAAGATGAATCATAATTTTCAACATAATCTGTCTATAGAAATATGGATATCATTAAATGTAACATTTTTACACTAGTATATTACCTTATACAAACCATAATACTATACCAAAATTATTTAAATAAAAGTATTTTTATATCCCCGAAAAAATAGTATTCTCATGTCTTTAATTACTAGGAACTCATCTAGTATTTATTTCATAAGAACTATTTTCTATTAATAAATTACAATAATATTCATTTATTCTAGTTTTATTTGTAATCTATATTTTATTTCATATTCATATGAAATATAAAATCATTGTACACATTACAATCATGTGAGATATATTTGTTAAGTGCTCTTAGGCCTATGTAGTCTATACATCAGAAAAACACCATGTGACATTGGAAAAAATATGAGGGAATTGTTCCTTATTATATTTTTTAATACCATGTCAACTAAGTACTATGACTTGTATTAAATAACCCCTTGATCAATGCTAGTAGATCTAGTTCCCTTGAACTTGTGTTTCTACTTAGTCATCTTTAGATAATTACCCTTAGTATTAATTAACTAGAAGACTAATAATCTATTTTCTATATGTTATCAAACATATTTTACATGGAAAACTATAATACTCCAACTAACCACTTATTGACACCTAGAAACCATTCATTACAAAAAAATATACTTTGATAATTATATTTTTTTGACCTATAGATTGATCCTTGAAACTTTCATTTCATATTGTCTTTCTTTGATGTCACCAACCTATTATTTTTACGTCATATGGAAATCTTCTATAATATTTACTCTAAGGGAGGTTTCCTTGAAATTTAATAAATAATATAATGATCATATAATGTTTCAATAAAAATCATAATTCTAATAGATTTAATAATTATAATTTAGAATAACCAATTGACCATTATTAGTACCATGATTATACCATCCGTGTATTGTTTCTTTTGAATACCCAATAATAATTTTATATCAACTAAAAAACTACTAAAACATGATAGTAGATTTTGCTATATCGAATCTATTCATAAATTCATATAAAACATCCAATCACATATAGTTAAAGTTTACTTCTCCCAATAAGAATCATTATTTTTTATAGAATAATCTATCACCCACTAGAGTGATAATAAAACCAACTCTATTTGTTTCCTTTCTACAAAGTATTTTTCTCTAAAAAAATTATTCCCACTAAAATTTTGGGAGTTTAATATTCCTATTCTTATATGTGAATCTAGAGTTAAGATTCAACTTAAGTCTTAATTCCTCCTATTATTTCAAATATATGTACTTACCTCATCGAAAGAAATTTCATATGATTATTGGTCTATGTACATTATAACACCACCATCTCTTTGATGTGAATAATGTAATGTGATTTTAGATAAACCTTTAATCCATATTGATCAATGAATACATGGTTAAGATATTCTCTAAAAAATCAACCTAGATGATCCTACCATGTATTTACAAGTGTATTAATTTTACAAAAATCATCCTTAAAATTTATTAATTAAATATTACAAATTACATGAATTTACGTCTAATAAATTCTTATAATAATTCATGCTTCTGATATGAACTAACTCTTGAAGCTTTGTGTACTATATTTACTTATAAAGGTTTCTTTGTATAAAACATATTCATTATGTCAATAATACCTAAGGATTTCAACTCCAAGGATCCTAAACACACTTCTGGGTATATCCTTGATAACTACTTTTAGTTTTACTATACAAATAATTAACTTTTCATAATAAGATATAAGTTTAATATTTTATATGCATCATTATTTCCTAATATTGGATATACCTCATTAAAGTATTAATTAAACTATAAGTATGATGTACTATAAAAACATTTATTTTAAAAGAAATATTGTCTCATTTTTTCCAAATACAAAATGAGATAAATTTTTTGACAACACTCAATACAATCCAATATATTTATATGAATCAATGCACTTGAAAACATGAAGTAATGAGATTATCACTATTAATATAGTAATCACCCTTTCTTGATTACTAGGAGAATTCACCTTACTTATTATGGTATTTATAAGCGGAATTCATATGATTCTCACTACTCATATAGTAATTACCCTTTCTCAACTTCTGGTAGAATTAATTATACTTTATGTAATGTTTTTAAACATCCTTGATTCCTATATTTAAATAAAAAATTATTTTATACATAAGATTTGAGACATAAATATCACATGAAATTATTAATAAACCCTAATTTAAAGCTACTACTTTCTTTATCTTCAATCCATTATAGTCTCTCTTCCAATGAATTTTCTATACACATGAGAAATAATATCCTCAAATTCACTGAACTTCCTCTAAATCCTTTGGCTATTTGAAAGATGCTGTAATGACACCATCAAAACTTAACTAGTCATGGGATTTTCAAACAAGTTGTTCACTAAATTCACCATCAAGGGTAAGGAACCACATTCCCACCTACACTTATCTACTTGGAGAAACAATATCAAAATATTTTTAAGTAGCATATGTGTATTTTTTCCTTTAACTAATTGAAAATGGAGAACTTGGAAGGTAAGGATGATAATATGAGATTTATGGATAACTTCTTATCCATATAGAGGCACAACTTCAATATCACTAGTTCAGTATATTTGTTCTAATTTACACTAAAATAGTGTAGTGATAGCCTCATTTATCTAAAGAAATTAATTATCCTTCTCAAGTTATAGTAGATGAGTTATTGTGATGTATTCATCCATGTAAATCTAGTAAATATCCTTCTCACCCTCACCTGCTAACTAGGGAATCTGAACAAGAATAGGGGACATCAGAATGTAATACCATGTTTCTGGTAGTAGTGTAGTGTATACAAACTATACCACTCTTAGAAACATGTATTGGTATAAACATGGTCTTTTCCCTAAAAATATCACATTATCATCATGATTTCATTTTCAATTTTCCATAAAAAAATTAATTTATATTTTATTACATTACCTTTATTACCAAATGTGATGTAATAAAATTTAATTTATTATCTCAAATTTTTTATCTAAACCTAATAGACCTCACCATTGGTTTTTTATATCATGTCACATGGATATTCAATTTACACAGATCAACATTTACCCTCTCATAACCTAGATTTGGTCCCAAAAAGATATTAAAAGGTATTTAGGTAGGTCTATATTTCCAACTATATTAACTTGAAAATATTTGATCCATTCAGTGGACTCTTCTATCCATAAATAATGGGATCATATTTCCTCAAAACAGGCTTCCAAGTCACATGAATTACAACATGTGTAGTCAACCCTTGATTTTAACTTGTTTAAGTCAACCAAAAACTCAAGTTTAAAACTACACAATAAGTGAAAGCACCCTAACATGGGATAAATAATTACTTTAAACAACGATTACATCTTAACCTATGTAAGGGAATTAAATATTGAATCAATATTTACATTGATGAATTTTTAATATCTTATGTATAACAATAAATTATTTTATCAGTTTTTGTGCTTGTTAATGTTATGTTCTTTTTACATAGTCAATTAACAATGTCTTGATAAAATAAGTAGCACATAATCATTTCAGTTATCTAGGAGATTGAAATATGGTTATATTTATAATGCTCAGTTCAATGTGATCACACTTAAATCATAACAATGTATAAATGTAAACATTTATTACTCATTTATTTATTTTTATATTTCTAGGCTTCTTAACTATCTTATGCGATAATACAAAAATTACGCCTTCACATAATTAACTATCCATGATAAAATTAATAAATAATGAGATGATCATGATCTATTATCTAATGGTTAATCCAGTAAGTGGATAAGGGATCATCCAAGACAATAGGAGAATTCCTTTAGTCCTTACATGAACTCAATTACTACACCCATAACTCCTATTCATTTCACTCATCTGGTTTCATTTCTTCTCTCAAATCGAACCATGTCATTGTGAACATCTTCATTCTTTACAATTAATACTCACACACAGTTTAGGGGAAATCAAGATGTGAAAATTATATTCTATCACTAAAATTTGGATACATAGTCCCACATAAAGTTAGTGACACATGGATGATACATAGATTATTGAAATGAGAAATAATTATTAAATTTTAAAAAATCAAATATATTAATTAAATTAAATTAATTAATATAAAATAAGCCCAGTTTGGTCTGATCCCATAATATGTTAAAATAAAATTAATTTACATAATAAAAAATTAAAATTTAAAAAATAATCTTTATTTAATTTTAATTTATTACAGTAAAATTAAAATAATTTTAATTAATAATCAATACATCCCTAGGAACCTATCCATTTTAAAAAAATATTGAAAATTAAAAGAATTTATGATTTTTTAAATGATTTTTGGGGTCCTTTTTCACCCAAAATAGGTCCTATAAAAATGAAATGAGGCTTAAATGAACCTAATGGGATGAGTAGGTCAAATCCGGACTGACTTGGCTCAGCCTAGGTTGGGGTGAACTAATTGTGAGCTGGGCTAGATACATATTATAAACCCCAAAAGGGGTTGTGTGGCCTGTAAAAGGTTCCACAAGTGGGGTTCTATATATATATATATATATATATATATATATATTCAAAAGACACATATACACCCACATAAGTGGGTGATTAATCAATTTTACACTACCTTAATTAATTGGGTGTCCATTATGTTAACGCAGATGGGATTTACAACCACTTAATCTTATTTTTTTTTAATGATGCACAAGGTGTGCACAACAAGCCATATCACCACTAATGAGGTGTTTTCTAGTGATCCTACACCATGTCGGTGACCTATAGAACACTAGAAAACCCCTTTTTATAGACACACACACACACATAAAGAAACACACACACACACACACACACATTTTTATATATATGAATTTTCATTTTGGATATTTCAAAAACCCATCGATCATCAATCGACCATATATTGGTCATATAAAGTCTGATTTATGTTTCCTCAATGGTAATAAGAACATATCAAAACACCCATTCTAAATCCTATAAAATTTAATATAAAATTTGAAATTTTTAAAATTAAATAATCACAAGATCACTCTGATAACATTAAAGGAACTAATAACATAGTGAAGGAATTAAATCATATGGGAATTTAAATTTTATCTTTAAGTCAAACATAAATAACCAGATTTATTATATAGATTCCTGATTCATTCTCTAGATCTCATGAAAATTTATTTAATTATGAAAAAAAACAAAATGATTCATCATTGGGATGAAACGATCCTGGTGATCTACTCTTCTATGGATCTTTATAGATTGAAGACACCATAGTATATTCCCTAGAGATTTCCCAAATGTGCATAAAATATCAAAAGACACTATGATTCAATAATTAGTTGCTATCATTGAATATTTAAGGACTTAAAATGCTAGTATGATATCCTAAAGATCAAAAATTTGATCCTAAAACATGTATTGATCCATTCTTGATCTTTCTCTCTATAAGATATTGAGAGAAGGGAACTGTCAAATTCATGAAAATGCCTTTGATTTAAATTCATGGATAAAAATGAGCTAAAATAGTAAGGTCTAACTTTTAAAAATTAAACATGAACCCTAGATAAGTTAATCCTTTTAAACTATCCCAAAACGACCCAAATAAAATAGTAAACATATCATTCTAGTAAAAAATATTTGACCACTAACTTATGACATTAATAAATTCCACATGATGAATCATAATCCATTATCACATCTAAATCTTCCCATAATTATTTAACAAACCATGAATAGTGTGACATTCATTCAAAAAATAATTATTTATTGTATTCAAATTTATAATTAAATTAACTTTTAAATACATTGAGAAATAAATTTAATTCACATTATTTTTTTAAAAGGTTGGGGCCGAAGCCTCAATTTATTATTATAGCAAAGACCACTTTATACTGGGTAGAGGGTGACCCATTACATAGCCTAAAGGTCCAAGGCCAAGTGGCCTGCATACAGGGCTAGAAACCCCATTTTTTGGCCCAAAGGACCCCTCGGTGAACAGTACTGCTACAATACCCATGTAGCTACAGTACCTGCTACAGTACCGCCGCCGCTATAGTACCCTACTACAGTCCTCCGCCGCTATAGTGCTACTGCTTCTACAGTCCAAAACTACTATAGTACTGCTACAGTGACCTGCTACAGTGCTGCTCCAGTACCCTAATACACTACTTGGGAATTATCCCCTGCCCAGATTTGATCTTGGGTCTTTTTCATGCCATGCAGGAGCCTGAACCACTAGGGTACAGGCTCGTTGAAAAAACATGTGTAAGGGTAACACGCCTGGGTGCATTGGGGGCTCCAACAAGCCAACGTGCGCCGCACATTCCCCAGCTAAGCAACAACTTTGAATCGCCCTGTGCATAATATGCACAGTGTCTGAGTCTTGCAGGACTCGAGCCTAAGCCAGTTCCCCCAGACAGTGAGATGGCCCAACCTGTGAACCACTCGACCTATGTCATGGGGGCATAATTCACATTATTTATAAAATGTAATAATATAAAGGAATTAATTTACTAGGAACGTTCATGTGGGTGATCATTGGTCCCCACACATGGGTCCTACTTCATCTTGAACTCTAATTCATCATAGTTATTAAAGCTTTTGAATACACTTTTTGTGTGAACCTTTAATCCCCTTTCTCAATAACTGTGATTCCAACTGAAAGACCAAGAATGTTTTCTAATAAAATCATGTCTCTTAAATATATAAGGATAATTAAAATCTATGACTATTTCCTATGAATTATTACCATATAATACAATCCTTTTTTCATGATACCTCATTCAAATAGGTTTTATCTCTTGTGTCATCAACATATCTGCTCAAAATACCTTTCTTTTATTTTCCTAAAATGAACTCACTGACAAAACACCACAAGCATAGACATATGAAATAGTTTCATTTCTATCAATGGGAGAGAGATATCAATTTCCATTTATATTGGAAGGGATAAATCGTTTCATAAATTATTCGTTAATTCCATATCATTTGTAATACACTTAATGTATCATTCCTCATTAGAATATAATCTTGTCATGTTCTTCATAAATAAATCAAAGTGTGTGACTCAAGACATGAATTAATATTAATCTCAATTATAAGGACCAATATAAACCTTCATCTTTAGGAATATACAATGATAAATAAAACATTTGGAGCCTTGATGCGAGTTGGAGTGACTTGAATGGGATCCTACAAAGTAAAAATTAGACATTGGGTTGTGTTGGTTTAGTTCTATGATAATGGGTTGGGTATTTTCATTAGATTGGTTGCAAGTATGAATAATATTAACACTATATGGTTGTTGGGAATGTGATGCTCAATAAAAAAATAATGATGGAATTATGGAGTCATTAATTTATCTTTTGATAATTTTCCATACATTTTATGTGAGAATTTAACATTACAATATCTTGAATAAACTAGGACCTGTAACATCTCAACCAAGAAAAATATATAGGATATATTAGTGGAAATTTAGGTGAAACAAAGAGGATTCTAGGTCACAAGGTTGTTTGTTCCTACTAAGAAGAGGAGTTATGCATTGAATGTTGTATATTGAGTCTTGCCTGTCTTAATTCCTTGGTTTCAGTCTAATTCAATCTTGGACAGACATTTAAAAATATTCATATGATTTAAATTTAGTGAACTTATTTTGATAGTTCATGGGTTTGATCTACAATGCACATAGTTTGGAATATAATTTCAAATGATATTTTATGAAATGTTTGTAGCAAACCAACTCGGGTCAAATAAACAATGCACACAAACCAACTCATCAAGTAAAATAGGCAGAACATGATAACAAAAATCGATCTTCAATATAATAAAAAAAGACATATAACTGGAGTGAAAAGTGGAAATAAATGAGATACCTCAAATTCATAAAATTAAATACAAAATAGGATAAAACAGAAAGTATGTCGAATCCCCACACGACCAACAATCACCTCCAGACCAACCTAAACCAAAGTTAGCAGTAACAAGAGAATCTAGCTTGCTAAAATATGCACCTCCCATTACCTGAATCCTAAAATAAAACATCTAAAAATTACCAAATTCGCAAGTAGGGTGTGAGACAAAGACAATTAGGATACCACCACAGTTTCTATACAAGGCCTAATACCATGAATTCAAAAATTCAAGCTTTTAAACCAAGACTATTTTTTGAAGAATTTTCATAAATTAAATCCATTTCTAAATATTTTTTCCCTTTCGTTTTCATAAAAACCTTTCATATTCTCACACTATAAATTTTAAATGTATAAGTGATAAAATAGGGAATCATATCTATACATAAATAGGCAAACTAGTAAAAATATATTCATCAAACAACCTATCATGCGAAGATATGTTATAAAAACTCAAATAAAAACCTATGGACAATAATAAATGATAAAAAAATCATGTGATAAATAACATTAAAAGAAAAAGCACCTCAGATTTAGGATCTATCCTAAAGGACACTGTAGACTAGACACTAAAGAGCCTAAACAATCATAATGTTGGAATGAACTGATATCGAGTCCTGTCAGTTAATTTCACAAAAGGTTACCTCCTAGTGGTGTCATACATACACTAACGCTACCCATATCTATTTCCTAATTCACCCTCAGTTCCAAATATTCAATTTACCAAAATTATTTAAAAAAAATGCTCACAATTTTATAAAACATTTTCAAATCTAATATGATCTTCTTCGGAGTTTCAAAACCCATTTCCAAATAAATCAAATACATTTATAAAGAAAAGCCCTTTTTTAAAAATATTTTATTTTCCCAGAAATCCTTTAAAACCACATATCACTTCTAATAAATGAAACCCCAGAAGAATTTATCATGAATGACACACAATTAAAATAATTAACAAATTTTATAGAAATAACCACCTCAACATGGTATAACCCCAGCCGTATTCGACAATGGTGATTGAAAACCAAGAGAAAAGCCTTTATAAGATAAGGAAATAAAATAAAATATGAAGGAATGATAATATTTTACAATTTATCATGAATCAAAATCAAGAATGTAACCAATGAAAAATACACAACTAAATTAATGAAGAACTAGAAGGAATGCTTACCTGGAAAGATTAATCACAACCAACACGATGATCAATCACCGAACGGATGATTCAGAAGGAAAAAAAGATACCAAAAATCATCTAAGGTAAGATCTATGTCAGGATATATTGGCTATGGGTTGAATAAAATAAAACATCATCTGAGCTACCAAATTAAAACCACCCCTCATGACATTTACATGGAGTGTAATACTCGAGTCCCACATACACTGAAAAAATGCATCTCCTTTTTGTTAAAAAGTAATTTTTCCTATTAAATGATGTGAAACCTTTACAAATAATGTAAAAACATCATGTAATGTATCCAATTAATGGATTATTCTTGAAAAAAAATTACAAATCATGAAATACCATTACATGGTGTGCAATTACCCCACAAACAACAAAAAGTCTTAACAACTGTAGAAAAGCTCAAAAACCCACTTCGGGCATTCTTAAAACTTGGGAAAAACCCTACTATGTTATTTACACGTACATACGTAGACTCTATTTATTAATATATATATACATCCATGAACTTTTACTCATTTTTGTGCAGTAAAAGTACTCTATCCCCAAGAATCCCATAAAAATATAGCCAAACAATGATGATAAACAAATAATAATCAAGGGAGTACTTGTAAAGTGTAATGCAGTGTTACAATCACCCCAAGATAAATGATTTGTACCCTTAGAAAGACCTCAGGACACTAGATCCATAAAAAGATAGGGCCACTACTACATCATTAATGATTCCTTCCACCACATCTTGTGGATTTCATGTTTTCACTACCAAAGTACCCAGACACAAGGAATCATTTTACTATGAAATACCTTATCCTGGTGATCCATAATATGATATGGATTCTCAATAATGGTTGTATTGGGATCACGATAAACATCTTCCTATCTGATAACATGTGAAGGATCTGGTATATACCTCCCTAAATAGGAAGCACAAAGAAAATTATGGATAACTGTCAAACTATATGGAAAGTCCAACTGATAGGACATCCTCCCTAGTCATCCAACAATCTCAAAGGGGAACAAGAACCTTGGTGTAAAATTCCCCTTCATACCCAACTTACAAAGTCCTAATCGAGTTGAAACTCTGAGAAAGACTCGATCAATAACCTCAAACTCTAGAAGCCTCCACCAATGGTCCGTAAAAGATTTATGATGACTCTACTGAATGATAAATCTTCTTATGATCAACTAAACTATATATGTTGTCTACTGAACTACACTCATCCCAAGAAAGGACCACTTTACAAACTCTTCTCACCATAAGGGAGTCCTACATGGCCACCCATACAAAGCCTAAAAGGTCACCATCTTTATCGATTCCTGATAACTATTGTTATAGGAAACTTCAAATGAAGGAAAATGAATTTCCCATGATCCTCTGAAATCAAACACACATTTCCAGAGTATATCCTCAAGAACCTATATAGACCTCTATATCTATCCATCTATTTATAGATGATAATATGTGATTAATTTGATATTGGAACACATCACCTATTTAATCCTTTGTAAAAATTTTATGTGAAAATTGGGTCCTTCGTAGAAACAACCATATAGGGAACCCCATGAAGTTTTAAAATTCCCAAGATATTCAACTTTCACAGTCTCCCAGATAGGTAGGAAATGAACTGACTTCATGAGTTGATCAATGATCACCCAAATCACATTCTTCCCACTTAGATTCCATGGAAAACCAATGAAAAAAATCCATAGAAATACCATCCCACTTCCACACCTAAATGGGTAAGGTCTATAACCACCCTACAGATCTATGGTGTTCCACCTAAATTATTTTACTAGTGAGGTACCACATTACAAAATCCACCCAAGAATATCTCATCCCATGCCACCAATATTGACATCTTAGATCTTGATACCTCTTGGTAGTATCAGGGTGCACAAACCAACAATAATGGTTTCCACCGCTAAGAAACTCACACCTTAAGGAAAATGGAACAAATAAACTACTATAGAAGAAAAAATATCTATTTAGAGACCGAGACCACTCACCTGAGGTCTCCACACCATAAAGGACCTTAGCCAAGCATTGGAAATCAGTGTCTATCACCTTATTGAGTTGAAATTTCTTATAAAAAGTTCAACTCAAATTTCATCAAAGAAAAAAATACCTATCCACCAACCTACTCCACTACCAAGAAAATATCATCAAACAAACTCATTAGAGACCACTCCTTAACTGATTCCTTCATGTCCTATGTCATATTTTTTTTCTCAACTCATCTACAACCACATTTCCTTTCACAGGGGTATAAGAAATGTCAAAATCAAAAGTCTAAAGATACTCTACCCAATAACTTTTTCAAAAATTCAGATCCCTCTGAGTAAAAATATATTTTAGGCTCTTATGAATTGAATTTACCATAAAAAACTCCCCAAAAAGATAGCGACACCATGTTTTGAGCGCTTTCATAATCACTTCCTACTCAGGATCATGGGTAGGGTAATTCTTATCATGAGGGCGTAACAAGTGTGAGACAACGGAAAACATCTGCTTCCCCTGCACCAAGACACATCCCAAACCCATACCAGAAGAATAAAAGAAAACATAATAACCCAATTCTGGTTCTAGAAGAATCAAAACTAGTGCTGAAGTCAACCTCACCTTCATATCCTCAATAGATCCTTAACACTTGTCATCCCATTCAAACTATACACCCTTAAGGGTTAAAGATGTCATCAAAGATGCGAACATGTAAAAGTCCTAAACAATCCGTATATAGTAACTGGTCAACCTAATAAGCTTAAGATCTCAAACAAATTTCTAGGATTCTTCTAGGACATAATATCTAGTACCTTTTTAGGATCTACTGAGATTCCCCTCTTAGATATCACAATCCCTAGAAAATTCACTTCCTAGATCCAAAACTCTCATTTAGAAATCTTACCATACAAAATATGTTCCTCTAAGGGTCAAATAATGATATCCAAATGGTCCATGTTTTTTTCCTATGACTTGGAGTACAACAAAATATCATCCAAAAACTAAACAACAAAAGTGTCTAAGAACTGATGAAAGAGCTGGTTCATCAAAGCTATAAACACTGTAGGAACATTAGTGAGACCGATTTGCATAAAAAAAATTCTAAATGACCATATCAGACCATAAAAATTTTATTAGGTATATCCTCTTCTCTAAATCTCAAATAGTGGTACCTTCACTACAGGTTAATATTAGAAAATTGAGGATCCCCTTTAATCTAGTAAAAGAGATCATCGATCCTTGGTAAAGGATATCTATTCTTAATGGTCACTCAGTTCAACTTTCAATAATAAATAAAAAGTATGAGGCTCCCATTTGCATTATTATAAAATAGGACATGCGAAGCCTGAAGTGACATAGTAGGATTAATAAATACTTTATCCTATAGTTCCTTAGCTTCACATTATGTTCTACTAACTCAGTTGGTGTCTCATGGTAAGATGGAAAAAAATGGGCATTGTACTTGGGGGAAGGTGTATAGTAAACTCGACCTATCTATGAGATTGTAAACTAGAAAAATCATATATAAAATCCTTGGGGTATGAACACACCACATTAGGAAGTTGACCACACAAACAAGGGTCAATTTTATAAAGAAACATCTTAGACAGTGGGCATGGTATTACCCTAGAATAAGTAACAACATGACCTTACCTTCTCGATCTAGAGTCCCACTAACCCTAGAAAACATGAGTGATTGAATAGACAAATAATAATTGAACATGATAGTGATAATAGTATATAATGGCCTTAACACTGATAATCTAATCCATTCTTATAATCAAGTCAAAGATGTCATGATCAAAAACCTGAAATTCCCAATCCATCCCAAAGTCTGCTATCATAACCCAACACATGTGACATATGAAACCTTGTTCAGATCTCTTTCCTAAAGGTGTGGAAAGATCCAACAAGAGTAAAATAAGTTCCAAATTTAAACCCAACATGTCATGCTCTGATGCATAAACAAGTCATGTCTTATACACATGAACATCTCCCATGGATTGAGGATTATACCCACCACCCTTGGAATCATCTTCACAAACCTATGAACCCTTGGTGAGAGTGGATCTTGTGATACTTCCATGAGATATCATTTCAAAAAAATGATGTATAAGTCTAGATCATCCACAAAGATGAAAATTCATAGGGGCCTCTGCACAATTAGGATTTTCATGACCTAGCCTTCCACACTATTAGTATAAAACCTTCTACTTCCCTATTGAATCCTATGAAACTATCCCTAATGAAAACTAACCACTCTTACTCTTCCTCTTCTGGCCAGAAGATACACCCTGGATAACCACTGAACCAACTAAATCCCCATCCAAACCTATCTTCCCAGCTATTTTTGCCTCATCCAAAGCTACCTTGTCAAATACCTCTAGAATGGTTAGAAGACACATCAATATCAACATAGAACAAATGTCAGAACTCAGTACTAACTCAAACCTATGAGCCTCCAGGTACTCATTAGGGATAGGCTCCAGTAGAAAATGTACCCAGTCAGTAAAATGGGTGAAATACTCTATAATGGTATGCTTCCCCTTCTCTCTGATTAGAAAATCTAGGGTATTTTCCACAAATAATTTCTCAGGTTGAAACTGCTGGTTAAATATTCTATTGAAGGAAACCAAGGTAAGATCCTCGTGCAACATATCATGCATAATATATTCCCACCACCTCCTTCCTAGTCCCTCAAGAATATATGTGGTAAAACTCACCCTAGATTATTCAAAATTCCTTTATATGTTGAAGATCCTCTCTATCTATTCAAGACACTCCTCAAATTTGTGGGCTACTTTATCACCATGAAAGATGGGTGGATGCTTCTTAGAAAATTCATAGCCATGATCCACTACATGTCTAGGGTTCTTGACACCCACTTAACCCAGAGTATGAATATTGTGGATAATATCTTCTACTAAAGAAGGGTCCACTGGAGGATTCACCTACGAAACTTATCATGCAGATCCCTCTATTGGATTTGGAAGTGCTCTTCTCGGAGGAATTATCTTACAAAAGTAAAAAACCAATTAGTCAAGAGAAAATTCCAAAATCATTGTACTAAAATCAAGTATTGATACCAAATATTTAAAACAAAAATAATTTAAATAAACTACACATATACCATTGAAAAACGTTACTTAAAAAAGAATTGGTCCATTTAAATAAACTTATCATACCATTCATTTAAATAACCTCAAAATCCATGTCTCAAACCTAGAAAAAAGTTCTTGGACACCCATGGTAACTTAGTTTCAGTCATGGAAGTGATCTTTCTAGGCCCCTTTTTTTCACCCACAATCTGAATTACGAGGGTCCTAACTCTTGTCTACCCAATATAGAGAACCAAACTCAGGATGTGTTAACGCACTCCAAGATGATAATAAATTTGATACCAAATTATACTGAACCGACCTAGGAAAACTACATGAGACACCTAAAATAAACCATCATGTAAAATAGGTACAATAGGATAATAGAAACTAGAATTGAATATAAGAAAAAACAGGCTTACAAATTGAGTGAAAAGTGAAAAAAATGACATACCAAAAAGGAATAAAATCAAATATAAAATAGACTAAAACAAAAAATATTTAAAATCCCCACATGACCAATAATCACCTAAATACTAAGCTAAAATGAAGGCACCAACAACACGAGAACCCAACATAATACAAGATGCTCTTCCCTTTACCTGAATCCAACAATAAAATATCTAAAATTTCCAAAGTCACAAGTAGGGTGTGAGACAAAGACTAGTAGGATACCATTATAGATTCTATAAATGTCATAATATCAATAATTCAACAATTCTAGATTTTAAAACAAAACAGTTTTACAAATAATTCTCATAAATTAAGTTTAGTTATAAATCATTTTTTCCTTTGGTTTTCATAAAATCCTTTCATATTCTCAGACCAGAAATATGAAAAGTGATAAAATAGGAAATAATATCCATACATAAAGAGGTAAATAAGTAAACACATATCTATGAAACAACCTATCATGCAAAGCTACATGATACAACCTCACATAAAAACTTATGATAAGAAATCCATGATAAAAAAATCATGTGATAAATAACCATAAATTAAAAAGAACCTCAAAAATGGTCTCTAGCCTAAGGGACACTGCGTACTAGATACTAAAAAACCTAAATAGTAATAACATTGGATCCAACTGATATAGAGTCATTCCAGTCGATATCAAAAAATGTTACCTCCTAGTGGTGTCAAACACACACTAAGGATAATCGTGTCCCTTTCCCAACAAACATAAGGTTCCCAATATGAAATTTTCCAAATTTATTTCAAAACTATGATAACAATTTTTTTTTAAAATTTAAATACAATTAGATCTGATTTATAGTTTAAAAACCCATTTCCAAATCATGTAAATCCATTTTAAAAAAAACACATTTTAAAAATATTTTCCTCTCTAAGAAATCCATTAAAACTAAATATGACTTATAATAAATGAACAAAACAAATGAATTTATCAATAATGATATGTAATTAAATTAATTAACCCATTTTATAGAGACACCTACATCAATATGGTAGAAACCATCCTCCTTCGACAATGGTGACTAGAAACCAAGAGAACAACCTTTGAAAGACAAGGTATGACAAAACTGATAATGAAAAGATAAAAATTTCCAATTTATCATGAATCTAAATAAAAAAGTCATACAAAAAATGACACAAATAAATAAATGAATAACTAGAAGGAAAAAATACTCTAACACATGAATCACAACAAACAAGATGATCAATCGCCGAACGGATGATCCAGAAGGTGATAAGATCCCCAAAATCACCTAGGGTAAGCTCCGAGCTAAGTGGGATTGGATGTAGGAAAAATGAAATACAATTTTTGATGAGACACCTATATAAAACCTCCTCTATGATATTTATACTGAATGTAATCCCATTACACATCGTGTAATACTCGAGTTCCTCATATATAGAAAAATGAATTGCCTTGTTATAAATAACTTGTTTTTTACTATTACAAGTCATGAACCATTTACATGGTGTGTAAACCCCATATGCTATGTATAAATTTCATGGATTATGTTTGAAAACCATTACATGTTGTCTACTACAATTACACAGTGTGTAATCAATCTACACACAATAAAAATTCCAAAAAACTATAGAAAATATCAAAAAACAGACTCTAATAATTCTTCATACTTGGAACGAACCCCACTATATTTTTGACACATTTATACCTAGACACTATTGAATCAAATAAATATACAACCCAAAAATTTTGGTCATTTTTTCTAGAAAAGGCTCTCTAACTCTGATAATCCCATAAAAATTCACCCAAAAAGGTTGATAAACAAAGCATAAACAAGTGTGTACCTATAAAAATAAATGGGGTGTCACAATATTTAATCAATAAAAGTTTTAGGAATCTTATGTATATGGGTCCAATTCACTCAATATGGTTACCTTCTTAACACTTTATGATGCACATCCTAGAGATATGGTTCTTAGGTGCTACTTTTATAATGTGGGAGAGGTTGGGAAGCATGGTGAAATGGAAATCAATCACTTTATATAGAAAAACAGTAACAATTTTATCAATATTTCACTTCCTAACTCAGATGTCTCTAAATTTTTATCAAATTCATGCTTCATTCATCATTCAACCAAATCCATACTAAAATATCTCTAGAATTCTTGGGAAGATATTTAAATATTTTATAATGTCTGGAAAATAGAAATACATCATTTATTTATAGACAATAATTCCCCATCAGATGTAGGAATCCACCACAGTGTAGTTTAATTGATACCAACTTAATCCAAGATATTTGGATAGATATCGATATGTATCTCCATTTTAGAAATATATTTTTATCTTTAATATATATCTTTTTTATGTCACTATGGAATAATGAATTCTGCCATATAATAGAGTTCTTTTACTTTATCACAAATTATCTAGCATTGTGGTCATTTCATCCATGGGTATAGACCACTGAGATTTTCTTTTTTACCATGGTATTAGTCGCAATAATTTCCAATACTACTACCCATGGTCAATTTTCATTCCATCCATTTATTCTTCTAAAACAACTAGTCCCTTCATAGTAATTTTAATATTTTAATATTATATATGATTGAAACACTATCCCCCTTGGAGTAATACTATGAAATTATTAGGCCAAAATTTCTCCATAAACTATATTCCCTTGATTTCTTCAAATTCCATTTTAGAAAACTCACCATTTCATGTTCATAGTGTCACCCTAAAATAAACTTATCTTACTTAAAAATTTATATATTCCTTTTTATGCTTCTTATCTCTAAAATTTTTCTCACTCATCCAAGAGAATATTATTAATAAATACAAGACTAAAATATCTTCAATAATCTCAAATGAATTCTCATAAGAAATAAGACATTGTAATATTCTAATAATGAATTTAGCCAAACAATATAAAGTAGGATAAAATGTTGTTTTAGATAGTTCTCAAACTCTTAGTATAAAGATTAATATTATATTAACCATGTATTAATTAAGATCAACTTATAGTTCCCCCTTTATAAATTCACTTCATGAGGGATACTATACTACATGAATCATAAAACTAATTAACAATATCTCTTTAATCTACACTTTTATATTTGTTAGAAATATGTGATAAACAAAGCATTTGTTCTTCATGATTCAATCAAAAACTTCTCATATACCTTATAAGTAAAACTCTCTTATTTTATAACCCCCTTCACCATCACATACGAAAATAAATAGATACAATATACCTTCAAAAGATGAGTTCCTTTAAAATTATCCTCCATTTAAATTAAATGAAAATTAATGAAAGAGAGAAATTAGAACAATGTAATTACCAAGATTTTGGGAGAGAATACACTCCTAATAACATTTTAATGTTTTAGAATGATTTTTTTGTCAAGGGGCTTATCAGGATATCCATAACTATTTTTCATTGAATCATATTCAAAATAAGATCTCTAGGCACCACCTTATCCTTTATGAAGTGGTTCTTGATGTCAATATGGTTCAACCTTTAATTTTTCATTTGATTCTTTAATAAGTTTATTGTACTTTTTATCACACCATATCACCAATGCGTATGAAAATTCCACCCTAATATATTCATGATTTGAATTATTCCATATCATTTGTGTTTTTTCTTATGATGGTGTAATATTATCAGCTTCATTATGATGAGAGTTACTATATTTTTCTTCTTGAATTTTCAATAAACACACATTCCTCTAATATATAATCTACCACTAGAAGTTTAATTTCAATCACCATTATCACCTACCCAATTAATATCTAAATATCCACATAGATGTAATGATAAATATTTTTCATATGTCAAACTATAATAAAGAGTTCCTATAATGTATTATAAGATTGATTTCTCTATGATAAATTATAACTCATAAGGATTTATTTGGAATTGTTTACATAGACTAACCACAAACACAATGCCTTATCTAGATGTTTTCAAGTAGAGTAGGCTATCAATAATCCTTTAGAACTCCTTAGGATCAACACCATTTCCTATTATATCTTACGAAAACTTGGTCCCAATATCTATAAGAGTAGATAAATTTCTTAATTATTCAGTTTCAAAAGTATTTAATGATATGGGATGTTATGATCTTTCTCCACTGGTACCCCTCACAAGCTGGTAATGAAGTTGGGTGCGACCCTCGAAGCCTGCCTCCATTGGGCCATGGTTTGGAGATTAGGGGAATTATCATCTTAATTCCTAAGAAAAATTTATCTAATACACTAATTCACTCCATATATATAAATATAAATGTTAACAGTGACCAATCCCAATTGTAACTATATTATGTATATGAAATAAAACAAAATATAAGACAAGATAACAATCCAAAATCTATACTCTAGCTACCATAACAATAATTTGCATATTCTATATTGAGTTATCTTATAAAATAACTCATAAAACAATATAGTGGTGTGATAATTTTTTGAGTACTTAATAGGATCATATTTCAAATCATAACCCCATCCATGTTAAATCAATGCAATGGGATAGACATGAGTGGGAAAAACTATTTAAGGAAAAGTTTTAAATAATAATAAGTCTAATAAATAAACCATAGCTAAAGGTAAACACAATTACCACATAAAACCACATCTCCTACATCCACGACATAATATGGATATCTAATAAATCAATGAACACATCCATGAAAGAATCTCCACATGTCAAAAAAGCATACCCATAAACTATGTGAGGGAATAACAATATTAATATAATAAAGAATAAATAGGGCCTGAAAAATATAACATTACTCCTACCTACCAATTTATAGGCCCTTAGAAACTTAACCAGAAGCAATCTAGTAGGAGAACCCCTAATTAACTATCTAATAATGAGATAATTAAATAATAAACACAAACATGCCATCCAACCATCAAGTCAATACACCCAATTATCACCCTCATATACACAACTATACCATAATATCTTCATTATCCATTCATATAAAACATTCCTTGTTCCAATCACATCCGATTTTTAAAAACCACCAAGATATATGATATAATAAACACATCATATAAAACATAAATACATACAAAATATAGTCATCATAACCGTGAGTATGAGATATTTAATAACCATGCACTATAATGGATAGAGTAGAAAACAAACATCATTGTAGAATTAGATATCTCAATCAAAAAAATATCATCAATAATTGGGAAGTTATCTTATTATAAATTTATTCATCACTTTACTTACTCAGCATAATCCCTCAAATTATCATTTAACTATCTCATTAATATTCATGTCAATCCATTTAAAACTTTAACACAAATTTATAATTTAATCCCATTATTATCTTACCATTTCATTCATTACCAATTATTTATGCACATCTAGTTTTATCCCTTAATTTAATTACTTATTCAGTAAATAAAATGAAGGATTCATTCCATTTAATTAATAAATCATCATATAATTCATCCAAATAAATATATATTCTTAAATATACCAATAGTATTAATAGTAATTTATTTTTTTACCATTTCATTAAAAATTTTAAAATAAGAGGTAAATTCCTTTGGTTATTCTACTTTTATGATCAACAAGTCCTTTTATGCATCGACCCACACCTTCAAATAACTGTTAATTACACATAAAACTCACCACACCATTTCTAGGGAAAACTCAAACCAGACCCACAACTATGAGAATATATAAGACCACATAACCTAACAAATAAATTGAAGTTGTCCCACTTATGTCTTAACTCCAAACCAACCCTCTCCCAACACCTAATATCACAAAAAAAATTCACATAAAAATCCATTTTCTATGCCATTAACTCTCATAAGACACCTTCCAAACATAACAAGCAACACTACCCTATAAAATAACACTATAACCCCTTCTGTAAAGTACCTCTAGATTCTATGTAAACTACCCATGGTTCAAGTAATCATCCTATGGGAAGAAAACATGTACTCATAAGCAACCTACCGAAAGAGATGAAAAAAATATCCCTGTACTAACATAAAAACTATAATCCATCATTCACCAACCCACTAAAAATGAAAGGAATGGAAAAGACAATATAATTATAACTACCCCTAAATCTTACCTTAAGATAGTAGCTACTAAGAGAAAATAACAAATAAAAATTCAGAAACATGCCAAAACTATAAGATTTGAATAACTTTATTATAAGGATATTTGATATGAATTCTATGTTACCTCCCCATTCATAATTCTATTTCCAAGGCCACATATCATTTGAACTTTAATTATATATTCACATTCTCTTATTCATTCCCGTATTTCACATGTATTATATCCCCAAACTATGATCATCAAAGTAGATGTATCATAAAACCAAATTTAATCATAACAGACATGGAATTAAGAGGGTTAAACCAACCTGATCACCTTACCAATTTTAATCAATTTCAAGATTAAAACATTCCATTAAGTATCTTAAAAAAATTGATTATGAATCATATCATAGAAATACAATGTTAATGTAGAAACATAAAAATAAAATAATGATATAAATCTATGTGAGTAATTATATAAGTAAAATAAAGACTAATATAATCAATACAAAAATAAGGATCACACAACATCCCCTTCCCCATGAACAAAACAACAACACCAAGTTAGAGAGAAGGGTGAAATTTATAAATTAAAGTAAATCATAATATAACCCCTCCCCATGGACTAAACGAGCATCACTGATCCTAAGGGAATAATAATATAATGAAATATATAAAGTAAATAGAAATCCCTACCACTGTATAGAACCATCTGTATTCAGCCTAAGGGGGGAGTAAATATCTTACCTTGTTAGAAGATATTTTTGATGTGGGAACATTATCATTGTTTTATGTGATATAAGAAAACATGGATAATAGGATTTAATGGATGGATTTCAATCATTGAGAAAAATGGAAGAAACAATCATTCATGCAAAGGACTAAAAACCAAAGAGTAATGAAAATATTTTTAGTAATTAGATTCAAGGTGAAAACAAACATATATTTCTAGGTTAAAAAGGAAACTTAGAAGATACCACAACATATTAATAATGTTTAATTTTTGAATATAGAGTAAACTCATAAAACCCTATATAAATTCATAGTCGTATAAGATAAGATATGTTCAAAAGGAACCAATTCTTCAAGGGAATATGTTGAAGCTGAAGGCTAGGTCTTCTCAAGGGTGGTTGAGGTGATCTATGATCCTCATGGTCTAAATGAAAGGAAAAATGAATAAAGGAGAGGAACTTTGAATAAAAATAAAACTCATTGAGGATCTCATGAACCTTAGATAATTTGATACAAATAAAAGAACAATTTTGGTGTTGTAATTATCCATGTTACATTATTAAATTTACTATAGAGAATGCAACTAATAAATAAGGGTGAATTAAATTAAATGATGAAATTAATATCCACCAAATTTGGAATACTATACTAGGCCAAACCACCTCCATGAAATTTCAGTACCTAACATGGATATGGTGCCCTCGACCATGGATTCCTTAAAAAATATGGCATGACTTATACGATTTCTCCTCACCATTTCTAGACCACCATGACTCAAAACACAACATAATAGATCCTCCCTCACTATTTTTGAAACACATGTTTAGTCAGACAATACCTCATTAAAGAATCATCATGACTACCACGACATAAGTTTTATCCTTCCCCATTTCCCATAGGGAAAATCTCCAAGAACCACACCCACCAAAATTACATCACTATAGCGCAATGACCTCCTTAATAAATGTGACATTAATGTCTAAACTATCAACGAAAACATACCATCCAATAGGGGAATATTGCCTCCCCCTATTCTATATAAGGAAAACCATGACACACTACACCCCTTAAAATGATAATTTCTCTCCAAATGTATTTCCAGAACCTCAATGTCCAATTGCCATTGGCACAAATCTAAACTTTTAAGACCACGACCTACACCATAGGGTACACAACAATCATTTTAGACCATGAATAGAACAAAATTAACTATACACAAATAGAACACCTATAAACTCCCACTAAAACCCTCAAAGTCCTAGAAGACCCTAAATAAAGAGGTTTAGAAAAACTAGTCCCTTATATTATTTACCTCTCAAACTATTATTACCCTAAATAATCCAAAAAAAAAACCCAAATAAAGAGAAATTAAAATAATTATGATAGCCATTACTTTACATTAAATTCAACTAAAAATATTTATGCTTGGAAAATCTAAACAAAACCAAAAAATTAGAAAATTAAAAAGCATAAAATCCATGGGAAGATACCTTTAAAATAGGAAAAACACAATACTAAAATTTTAATAAAATAAGATTTACCACCCACACTACAACTAATTACCCATTAAATACTGATAATCATGTTGACCCTCAAGGAAATCATATTGTTTATGCCCACAACATTACAATTAAAATAGATCAACTCGTCCAATATAGGAAACCTTGAGATACTAAAACCTAGGGCTCAAATAAGTGATATAACTCTAGAATATTGATTCAATCTCCTCTTACATGGAGATTGATACCCAAAGCTCATAATATTCCTCTCACCTTCTCGAGAAACCTTGGAAGAATATTCGCCAAAACCTACTTTCATAAAAGGTCCTATATCCAAAAATTCTACATTGCCCCTCACCTATTCCCAAGAATTAATCTAAATTCCCTGAATGGATAGCTGAATATTTTTCTTCAAAGGTCACTCAAAATTATTCCAATCAATCTATTTTTTAGGTAAGGAAACATCAAAATTGAATAATAGGGTCTATAAAATGATTCCCAAATTCATAAACATTATCTACCCCATATTGGAATATTTAATCTATTTCATCTATATGTACATCTACATATGGTAAATAAAACATTTCTTGAATTATTCAACAAAATATTCCCAAGTAAACCTATATGGGATGTCATGCTTCATCTTACACCATCTTTGAGATACTTTATGAAACAAAACTACATCTATAGTGATTCATAAATGATCAAGATTTATCAATAACTCAAAAAAACTTCTATATATTTTAACTATTCCTTCAAATACAGGATATAATCATTATTGAGGAACTTAAATACTTCTTTCCACAAAAACTTTAGTAAAGATTTATCCTAAGATGTCTCTTCCTCCTTCCACCATACAAAGTCAAAATAACATTTCATTGGTATATAAATGGTTAAAATTATAAAATTAGGTTATAAAATATCACATGAATCATATAAACACCAAAAATGACATTATATCATAGAGTAAAATATATATAATGGTTAAATATACCAATATTCACAAGAATCCCTTTCCAACATCATGAGCACATCATCAGAACCATCATAAAGAGTTGAAAAAATAGTAAATCCCTATACTTAAACTATTATAACCATCCCACCATCGTCCTTTACATAATATTCATTCCTCAATGAAATACACATTCACCACACATCCAGATATCGAAAATATATTAAGGATATCAACAAAAATATCATAATAATTAATTCGTGGCTATGTTTCAAAAGCATAATAAATTAATTACTATGTAATACAAGAATGAAACATTAAGGAAATGATATTAAAAAACATAACTATTAAAATAATTATCAACCCAACATAGGATATTAATCAATATTACCCAAAACATTTCATAAAAGACTCATGGCTTAAACATATTCATCCTATTTTTCATTAAAAATTTATAATACTTGCTTCATAATAATTTATTATTAATATATTAGTAGGATTCATTAAACTAAAATAGAATTCTGGTATAATTTACTTTTATGAATAAGGAATAAATAAAAACATATAATTTTTATTAATTTTAAAAGTAGAATAAAAATAATATTTTTTGCTTATCATTCTTAATTTTGCATAAAAGAATAAATATGCCATATATCATAGAATTTTTGAACAAAAAATATCTTATTAAATTTATCCATATTATTAATGGTATTTATAATCTTAAATTCATACATGACACATCACTTATTAATTTAATCATGAATCATTAATATCTTGAAAACACATTATGTAATCATCATGTGATGTGAAATTTAATTAATTAATACATGGAAATAATTCATATCCCTTATAAGAATTTTAATTAAATAAACTCATTTGTATAACTTTAATTTAATTAAAATAAACTTCCTAAATCATAATTTTGACTTAACATGTGAAATAAAATTTTATTTTAATTTTTTTTATAATTTTAAACATGTTGTTTAAATATTTCATTAAAAACCATTTACTTAATTAATAATTAATCATAAAGGGAATTCTTATTTAAGAAGGTTTATAGAAAATGATATTCATGAAAAAAATTAGATATACTTCATTAATATGTAAATAATATACTATTAATTATTAAAATTCTTCTATAGGTAGATTAATTTATGTGTATAAAACATAATGTTATCACTAAATAAATAATACCAAGGAGAGAATGTATCATATCATTTAATAATTTTAAAAGAAAGAATATTTAAAATTAAAAGTAATTAAATTATTAAAATACATGGAATGTAATTTTAACGAGTAAATCATATCAGTATAGGTTAGAATAAATATTTATACTAATCATAATTTCAAATCAAAATCTTATCCTAGATTAAAATATATAGAAATTATAAAATCACCCTTACTTAAATTTTTACCAAACAAAAACTGTATTTATAACTAATCATGATTAGTAAACTAATAATGTCCATGTGTCAGACCATAGAGTTCCCTAAATACTCATTTCCTTACCATTATCCTTTACTTACATCATATGTTAGGTTTAGATGACATAGTGTCCCTACTAGAACCATAAAATAATCACCTTTTTCTAACTTCCAACTTAATCCAATCTCTTAAAAAAATATTTGATATTACTTTGCCACATCCTCCCCCCATTGGTATCCCACTTGGTCTAGAAGTGAAGTTAGGTTTGATATATGAATCTCGATTCCAATAGGGAAAGGTTTGATGGCTAGTACTAAGGGTATCTATCACAATTATGTGAGTCATTTACATCTTTATTCCTAGGGAAAATTTAACCAACCCACCAATAAACTCCATATATATAAATGGAAAATGAAACGTTTTCTAATAAAAAATATAACTATAGGAAACATATAAAATACAACTTGGGATAATGTAATATTTTTCGCTGAAAGGTCAATTATATCACAATTATGTAATGAAATTTTATAAATAAGAATAATGATAAGAAATAAACCACAAAAAAGGTAAAAACCATTACCACATCGATCAACATCACCTACGTCCACCATATTTCATGGATATTTCATAAATAAAAAACCAAATCCTTAGAAACATATCTTTAAGTCATAAATCAATGTCTGTTATTATATAGGGGAACTTTATAAATAATATAATATACAATAATAAGGGTTCAAAAAATATACCACTGACCTTTCCTATCAATTTGAAGTCCCTTATAACTCAAAATGGTAAAGAGATGGTAGGAAAACCCATGATAATTGACTAAGAAGCTGAGAATGAAATAAAAAACATAAAAACATAATCCCACCTTATCCAACCATCAAGTCAACACACCAAATTCTCATCACTATATCCACAGATATTAAATCAACACTACATCATAAATCCATATAAAACATTCCTCAAACCCATTACAACCAATTTTCATACAACACCAAGTAATATGATCCAATAAACACATCATATAAAACATAAATCCATACATAATAAAATCATCATAACCATGAGTAAGTATTATTTAATAAATAGGAAATATGATGGTCAAAATAGATAACAAAAATCACTATATCATTAGATATCACAATCAAGGAAATACCATCACTAATTGGGTTGTTCTCTTCTTATCCATTTACTCATCACTTTACTTACAAAATATAAACCATTATATAATCATTTAAACTTCCCATTAATATTAATATAATTCGATAATTAGATTTAAAATTTATTTATAATTTAATCCTAGGCTTTTTACCATTTTTTAGATTACCGACACTTTACCCACATTTATCTTTATCCCTTCATTTATTAACTTAGGCATAACACAATGTGAAGTTGTCATTTTTTATTTAATTTAGAATTATAATTTTTTCCAAATATATATATATATATATTTATTTAAGAATATAGAAAATATTAATAATCCATGATAAAATTATCAATTCATATATAATTTTATGATAACAAACAAATTAATTTATTGATATTACTTTTATGATCAATAGTTTAATATAAGCATTGAACCACACCTTTGAATGAACATGTATAATGAATCAACATCAACTAAATATTTATAAGGAAACCCCAAACCATAGTTGCAAATTCGATACTCCCTAAACCCAAAAAACCTATCAAATACTAATAAAGTATCCTTACTTAAGTCTTAACTCTAAACCATCCAACTCTTAGTATATAATATAACACAATAATACACCGATTCATCCTTCTTTTATAAAAAACTCACGCAACTCACTATAAAACTATAACTAACAACACCACCATAGAAGGAACACTATACCTCCTTATATAAATGACATCTAGATTCCCATTGAACTACCCAAGGTTTAAATAATCATCCTACGGGAACAAAATATGTACATGAAAATAAAATTCCTAAATAGATAAAAAAATTCCTATAAAAACCTAAAAACTCTAATCCTACCCCCACCAACCCATAAAAAATGGAAAGAAAATACTACCATTCAAATCATAACTAGCCCTAAAACCTACATCCAGAAAACAACTACTAGGAGATATGAACATAAATAATTTTAGAAAAATACCATTACTACTTGAATTGAATATTTTTACTTTAAAAATATTATATATTAATTCTAGTTTACCTCTCAATTCATAATTCAATTTACATGTCTCTCCATATCATATTACCTTTTATTTTATATTCACATGCACATACATGTATCCATATTTGATATATATTCCATCCCAAAATATCATTATTAAATTAGGAACCTATTAAAATAGAAATTAATAATAATTTACATGGAATAAATAAGGGATAACTGAAGTATATATGTCCTAAATCATTTTTTGAATATAACAGTTATGAATATCTTGGACCTAATGTAATATTAAATTATACCTTGAGAATAAATTTTTAACGACCCCTGATTTTAGTGAATATTTATCCTTGAATAAATATTATTCTGAATAGATTTTTTACACAAAAAATAGAACTATAATTAGAAATGATATATTATTTAGACAAAATTATTAAATATGACTATTAAAACATATACATTAAACTTATGGCTATAAATAGAAGTAACCACATTATTAAATTTTTATAAAAAAGAGAATAAATGGAATCAATAAGTTTTAATCTTACATATGAAGCACATTTTTATGATATTTTTAATGAGTTAGTCTCACTAGGGCTTCCCATAGACTATGACCAAGACAAACTTCCATAAGTACTGTTTAATAGAAATCATCTGCAAGAGAATTTTAAGCTCATGGAAGTCACTATGAGATCCATGCTAGATGAAACTCCACTTTTGATTGATACCATTAACTATAATATCCTTATATACCATGTATATGTCTTTATAAGGGTTTTAATTAGAATTTTTTATGATATAAAATGGCAATTATAAAATTAATAAATTATTATTTTATTTATAAAACATTTTTCGATTCATTTTATGCTAAAAAGTATTTTTTTTAGAAATTTTATTTCCACAATATGATTTATTATAATAAATTATTTTCATCACCTTAATATTTGGAATTTGATAAAATTTTCCTCATTTTTATATTCATTATATCATAATTTAATTAATGTGTTTTATTCTCAATTTTTCAGAAAATTAGATTTTTTAGTGAATAGTAAAATATAGTATTTATTATGAAGTGCTTATTTATAATGATGTTATTTTTTTATCACCTTTAGAAATTAAATTTGTTAAAATATATTTTTTATTATTAATTATAATATTAAATATTATTAAATAAGTTCGACCTTTGTTTTGGGCATAGAAAAAATTTATTGGGGTAAAAATTTAGTTACCTATAAAGGTAAAATGAGGTAAATCAAGATGTAAAGTATCAAAATATCCTAAAACCGTATCTTTAATTGTGTGTATTATAGATTTTTCAACTATAAATTTTTCATCCTCCTTAATTATTAATTTTTCATCCAATTTCCATAATAATGAGTCTCGCTTTTTATACTAAGAAATTATATTTACAAAACGACCACTCCTCTCACCAATAAAAGGACCCCTTTGCGACATTAATTATACAAAAACATTGAGAACCATAGATCAACCAAGAAATATCAAAATATATCTCAAAAAATCATTACCATGTCTTAGAGGGTTCTTTATTCCTAAAAAAACACTCTATGAAGGCTTATGGAGAGGCCTAAAGGAGGACATCCAATGAAGAGGTAATTGTCTTAACCAAGTATTTTTAAGCTTCCTTCTTCTTATAGATACTAAAAATTTATTATAAAAATCCTAATATATTGAAAACAATATCTTTTTTATACTAAAATGTTATTATGTTGATGATATCATTATTATTTTCCTTTCCCCAACCTTTCTATAGTAAATAAAAACGTTGCTCATGTTACATGTGAATTACCACCTCCCTAAAATGATGCATTTTGTTTTTCATCACCGCCTTACAAGAATGGTTAGAAAAATTAATTTAATATCTTAATTTTATATCTATAACATTATTAATATTTTTAAATATGTTTTTAAATGATATTAACAATATTAATAATGAATATCCATAATAAATTTAATCACCTAAAACGAGCATACTAGGACACTTTTCTTAATATAAAAATATTATTGACAGCCTATTGAACTACATGAAATATATTATTATGGAAACATATGAAATTAATCTATAAAAAATATTTTATTTCTTATTTGGAAATGGTAAAATTAATATTTATCTTAGTTTTATGATTCCACCTTTTGATCATTAATAAAAATCACTGAAACAAACACATTATGGGTTTCATATTTGAGAACCATACCAAAAAATCCAATGGGATGAACATAAAACTTCATAAATCATTATGAAACTTCTATAATACTTCCTATAAAAATATATATATCATGATATTATTCTATGAACCGTTTTAAAATGGTTAATATACTGATTTAGTTTTTGAGGAATTGACCAATCAATCCCATGTAGTCAAGGAGAGGGAAAAAACAATAAATTAATGTATTATGGTCAAAATAGACCATAAAAAATTAAATATAAAAGAAAATATTTATTAATAAATTATTTAATAAACATAATTTTGTTTTTTAGGAGATTATATGCGTCTACCAAACAAGTAGGGATTTGAGGTAAGGGTTTTTTATCTCAAATTTCCTTCTTGGAGAAATGTTTCAAACTATGAAACCATTTACATTTATATGGTGTATATGCTACTTATTATATGTTTTATATCATTATTCACTATTTATTCATGGGTATTAAAGTTTCATTTCAAATTTTTTAGTTCAATAGGTTTCTATTTACCTATTATAAAATTCATAAGAGTTTTCTCTTTTAAATATCCTTCTTTGATAAATTTTAAAATTATGAACCTATTTCAATTTATATGGTATATATGCTTCATATTTTTAATTTTATATATTTATTAATTATATATTATTGTTAAATAATGTTCCATTTTTAATTATAACTTTGAATAGTTTTTTATTCAAATTTTATAATATTTCAAAGCATTTTTCCCCTAATTTCCTTCACCGAGACATGTTTTGAATTATGCACCAATTTCAATTTATATGGTGTATATGATGCCTATTTTAAATTTTTATATCATGATTCACTCTTTCTTCATGGTAATTAAATTTATATTTCAGATTCTCTCTTTTAAGAGGTTACGATTCAAATGTTATATAAGACGTAAAAGTTTTCCTCTCAATTCCACTTCATTAAGGCATGTTTTCATGATATGATTATATTATTTTTGAAAATTATGTAAATACTACCAAATTGGGTGATTTTTATCAAAAATAATTTTTTTTATAATTTTATTTACAATATCATTTCATAGTTTCACTTTCTATGATGTGTATTTTCATTAAAACTAATTAAAAGATTAAAAAGGTATTTTCTATCATGTTTATACATTTGTAACTTCCACTCCACATTTTTTATCATTAATTTAATTAAATTTCAAGGATTACATAGTTGGAATTATTTTAAAACTGATTTTTTAAATTTACTTTTTAACCCCTTTAAATAATTTTTTTTAATTTACTTATAAGTTTTTTATGTCCACGTTGAAAAATATTTAATAAAATAATTCTTATCATTTCAATTCCATTTTTATTTCTACCCCAAAAATTATAATTATTATGGGAAAATGTTAATTATTATCCTCTAATTGATTCTACAATCCTTTTAATAGAATGATTTTTTTATGTCAGTTAATCTAAACTTGATTTCATCTAATACGATGCTATTTGTAAATGATATTAAATCCATTTTTCTTTCCATGGATTTCATGATATGATGGATGATTGATTTATAATGAAATACATCTGAAGGGATTATCATTATTTGATGGGTGGAGACCTATATAAAGATAAATTTAATTTATAATGTTTTATATCTCATGAGATAATAATGTTAAATGTAACATCCCCAAACTGAAGGCCATTAAGAAAGTGCCCCAAGTTGGGCTACCACATGACCTCTTGCACACCTCCCCATAGACCAAACGCTGTCAACTATGTGTGCTCAATACATTACCATGTACAAAATGATAACATGGTAAATTATTCACTAATTAGGAAAGATAATACTACCTTATCCCAAAAGAGGATTTAAAAAGACCAAATAAAAATATTTTTTCAAAGGATGAATCTTGAACTCATAAGAGAACCGGAAAAACCCTATATTTACTAAATGGATACTCAACCATCTAGGCCTGTGAAGATCAAGGATTCCAAAAAATATGACAAGGAGATTTAAAATAGTTTTATGAGTATTTTAAATTAGAAATTTTATAAAGATAGACTAATATGGTTTTCAACCCAAATACCTATCCCTTTAAAACTAAAGACCTACAATATAATTTTTGAGGGAAAACATGAATAAATAGCTTTCAATATAGATATCACAGTTCTTGATACACTAGAAAGTTAAGGCTGATCAAAAAAAAGTCTAAGGGTATGATGTAACCATTACCCATACTAGTATGGAAATGAGAAAACATCACCATGGACTTCATCATTGGACTCCCCATGAAATCTAAGTTCTATAATTACATTTGGGTTGTAGATGATCACCTTAAACATTCAATTTATTTTATTGGAATATAATAATATTTATACCATTACCAACTTTGCAAGATATATATTAGAGAAATATTAAGGATATATAGGGTACTACTCTCCATTTTATATAATTTAGATCTAAGGTTTATCTCAATTTCCTAGAGAATTATTTAGTAATCATTAGAGGCATTTTTGAGTTTCAATATTTGTAATCACCCTCAATCAAATGGTAAGTTTTTAATAACCATTGAATCTTTTTAGGATATGTTGAGATCATGTTCACTGAATTTACAATGATATTGGGATCAACACCTTCCCTTGGTAGAGTTTTCATATAACAGTAGTTGTCATTAAATAATTTGAATAGAACCATATAAAGATCTATATGGGAAGATATTCAAGACTCCAACATATTTGGATTAATTCAGAGAGAGTAATATAATAGGTCCCAATCATGACTAAGATATGATAGATAAGGTTTAAACCATTCAAAAATATTTGGAATAAACAATTTTTAGTAAAATATCTATACATATAATCATTGATGTGATCTATAGTTTAAAGTTGGTGATATGGTATTCATTTAGATATCTTCGTTGAATTATTTTATGAGATTTCAAAAGGAGGGAAATCTAAATTAAAGGTACATCACTCCCTTTGTTATTTTTAATCATGGTGGGACTGTAGTTTATCACTTAGAACTCTCTCCACATATCTCTCATGTTCATGATGAGTTACATGCATCACTTTTTAGAAATTACATAACTTACCAATCACATATCCTGAACCTGGAATCTATGTAATTATAACATGATATATCTTATAAAGAGCAACTAGTGGAGATCTTGGATTGATGAAATAAATTGTTATAGAACATGACCAACCATTTCATCAAAAACGAATGGTGAAATCGTAATTTTGTAGAAGCTATGTGGGAACCAAATTATATAATGAGACAAAATTAAGCTCAGTTGATTTCTTATACGTAATGTAATTTTTAAAATGAAATTATTTTTAAAGGAGGTAGAATGTAATCACCCAATATTTTAGTAAATATTTATTCTTAAATTAATATTATATTAAATAACTATTTTCATATGTAACACTAAACCAAAAAAAACCATGATATATTATTAAGATAAAATTATTAAATATAAAAATTATAATGTATTATTTAAATTTATAGGTATAAATATAATTAACTACATTATGAAATTTATATAGAAAGAAGGATCATTGACATCAAGTATTACAAGTCTTCTTTAGGAAGCTCATTTTAATGAGCATACAAAGGAGGTAGTATTACTAGGGTTTGTTGTGGACCAAGAAAAAGATGAAATTCAATAATTATGGATTTAAAAAAATTGTATATAGGGTAATTTTACGATCATGGAAGTCGCTATATGGTTCATGCTAGTTGAACCACCACCCACGACTAACACTATTGCTTATTTCACCCTTAGATGTTATGTAGAGGTCTTGCGGGGTTTCATAAGTAGAAGTTATTATGATATAAAATGTAATTATTAATGTATTAGATTATTATTTTCAATATAAAAATTATTTGATTCATTTTATTCTAGTGTTTTAAGGCTCATCCCTCTCTATAAGTAATGAAAACAACCCACTGGATGTATTTTATTACATGGGGTGGCCTGAAGACCCATGTTCAAGATAGACAGAAGGCCAAAATGATTGCGACATAAAGAACCTTTGGTGGAGATGTTTCAAAAAATATAATATATATGATAAAATAGAATTGATTTTTACATTCTTCAAATAACAATTATATTTTGTTTAATTTCTTTATAATTTTCAGGAAAAATTGTTTTTTAGTGAATAATAACAATATTGTTTTTATGAAGAAATGCATAATTAAATTAAAGATAATTATTTTAAAAATAATTAATTGAATTTATGAAAATGGATTTAATATTTATAATTATCATAAAAAACATTGGGTAATAATTTAAACTTATGTTTTTGGGTATAGAAATAAGTTATCGAGGTAAAAATAGAGTTACCACGGTAAAGGTATAATGAGGTAAATCAAGAAGTAAAGTCTCAAAATATCCCAACACCTTATCATTAAATGTGTTTATGATGTATTTTTAGACCAAAAAAATTATTTTACTCTCTAATTATCAAATTTTATTCCATTTTCCTTAATTATATCTCTCCAATTTTATATTAAGATATTACCATTACAAAAGTGTCACTTATCTCACCTACAAAAGGACCCCTTAACCACCCCACTTATATACACACTTTAAGCACCCTATCTTAAGAAATTATTAAAAAAATGTATCACAAACACTATTTTACAAATATTATAGGTTTTTTTCTAAAATATATAATCTATGAATGTTTAAGGAGATGCCCAAATGAGGATATACAAGGAAGAGGTAATTATATTAACCAAGTCTTTCAATTTTTCATTCTTATTATATGTAAAAAAATTATTATAAAAATAAAAATTTAACTAAATTAGTATGAGTATTATAATTTTCATTCTATTAATTGGATAAAAATTATTACATTCCCCCACCCTTTTCATTAAAAATGAAAATGTCACTCACATTTTGTGTGGACTACTATGTCAATGAAATAACATATTTCATTTTTCATCACCCCCTTATATGGATGGTTAAAAATAATAATTTAATTAATAAATGTGATATTTATACCTTTAATAGTATTTTAAAATATATTTTTTCTACTCTATTAATCACATTAACAATAAATGTTTGTGATAAATTTAACCCCCCAAAATGAGCATACCAGGACACTTTTCTTAATTTGATTCTATTTTGGATAACCTATCGAACTATATAAAATTTATTTTAATAGTAAGATATGATATTAATATTTAAATAATTTTATGATTCTGGTTATGATATGGTAAAATTAATATTTAATATAGTATTATGATACCTATTTTCATTCATTAAAAAATTACCTAATCATGATTGTTTTGAGTTTTCTTAAGAACCATACCTAAAACTCCAAATGAATGAAAATAGAACTTCATAAGCTATTATGAAACATATATATGATTAAATTGAATAATTTAGATATTATTTGATGATTATGAAATCCATTTGATCATTTTTTATATACCAGAGTAGTTTTGGAGGAATTGACCAAACAAACCCCAAGTGACCGGGATGAGAAAAACTATACAATAAGTGAATGAAATATGTTAATAAGTAGAAAATAAAATGAAATATAGATGGAATTTTTTCTGAATAAATTATTTAATAAAATAAATTTTGGTTATTAAATATATTATACCCACTCACCAAATCTGTTTTGGACTTTTGGTATAGTTTTTTATCTTAAATATCCTTCCATGAGAGATGTTTCAAATACATACCTATTTCCATTTTTATGGTATATATGATACATATTTGAAATTTTATATTATTATTCACTCTATATTAATAGTAATTAACTTTATTTTTAAAATCATCTATATAAATATATTTTCATTCAAATGTTATAAAAATTATAAGTGGTTTTTATCTCAAATTTCCTTCTTCGAGAACCATTTTAAATTATGCATCTATTTCAATTTATATAATTTATATGATACATATTGGAAGTTTTATTTTATTATTAACTCTATATTCAGGTTAATTAAATATCCTCATTAAATTATCTCTTTCAAGAGGTTTTGATTTAAATGTTATAAAAGTCATAAGGGTTTTTCTTCTCAAATTCACTTCTTTATGATATGTTTCAAATTATGCACCCATTTACATTTATTTAATGTATATAATTATTATTTTAAATTTTATATAATTATCACCCTTTATTAATGTTAATTAAATTTATATATCAAATTACACCTTTCAATGGGTTTTTCTTTAAATGTTACAAAACTTGTTAGGGTTTTCATCTTAATTCCACTTTTGTGAGGCATGTTTTCATGGAATGCACCTATTCTTATTTGACATGATCTAAATACTATAACATTGAGTTATTTTATCATTAATTAGATTTTAATATTGTGATTTTCAAGATCATTTAATATCATTTATTTCTATACTGTGAATTTTATTTTAAACTTTCTAAAATATTAAAAATGGGTTTCCTATCTTGTTAGTACATTTTTATCTTCCACACAACCTGTACTATATTTAATTTCATTTTCATAAATATTATGATATTTTTAATTACTTTTAAATTATGGTTAAAATATTCAATTTTCATCCCTTGAAATATATTTTTTAATTGACTTATAAGTTTTTTTAACAACCATGTTAAAAAAGATTTAAGAAAATCCTTTTTATGATTTAGCTTCAATTTTCATCTCTAAATCCTAGAGTTATACTTCATATAGAGTAATTTTTATGATCATCCTATAAATTATTTTATACTCCTTTTAGGAGTATAAAATAAAATTTTCCTTCCCTGAGTTTCGTTATGTAATGCGTGATTGATTTCCTGTGGTACACATATGAAGTTATTATCATTATGTGATATATGGGTTTCTATATATCCAAAAAATATTTCTGAATGTTTTATATATTTTCACAAAATAATGTTATAAATGGGTATTTTTTAGTTTTCTATTATAAAAAATACATGTGTGGACATGTTTATAGATAGCTATGTTGACACCCTTATATATTTATATGATTAAGGGTAGATATGTTTATAGTGATGATTTCCTATTATTATACTCCTGATTATGTCACATTTCCATATTATTCAATATTACGCTGTTATGTTTCCATGTTTCATGATTATTTTCACAAGTTTCCAAGCCATAGTATATGTTTTATGATCCCATGATGTTTATTTTACCTCATTTGATGATGTATAGTGTTCTATAATTTCTTTTTATTATCAATTATGATTACATGGCGATTTTAATCTGATATTTATCATTGATTCATTATTTCTCACAAGATTTTGATCTATCCCATTATGAAAAGTTAATAAATTTACATTTTTGAGTATTTGATCTCACTCATTTTTTTTCTACTTTCCCAAGAAATTATATATTGGAATATTTGTAGTAGGAAGTTTTATGAGTATATGTCTATCTGAGATGTTGAGGTAATGATGTCTAATAATATGATTATGTGGTATATCCCCAAATAAACTAAACCTACAGTTTTTTTTTATTTTTTGATATATAATGTTTAAATTATGAAAATGAAGTAAAATATACATATGTTAATCTTGGGTTTCCACAACTTTGGTTCAAAGGTTGTAGGATATGTATGTAATGCATATATTCATTCTATATCACACTAATGTATCAGGGGATCAATGTCAAGTAGTGGTTTTCATTCTATGATTCAATTTTCATGAAATTCCCATTCCCAAAATTTAATATCATTTAAGGAGCATTACAAAAGATATAACATATAGAGAAACTAATGCATGTGATGAATTTATTGAAAAAAGTATTGACTCTTTCATCATAACACTTGAGTTAATATGGAAAATAATTGAGGATCACCCATGAAGGCCTTATAAATTCTTCTTCCACGAAATGAAATGGGGTATGAGTTACACAGCTTGGCTGAAACTATTTGAAACCCAGATTCCCTCCCCAAAATCCTCATTATCCTTGAAAGGTGACATCATGTCATAGAGGTTGGTGGATTCTTATTGTACAACAAGTGATCCAAGGATAAACTATAGATACAACACTGATAGGGGAATCTTTTGGGGATTCCCTTTCGTGATCTTTGTTAACCACATTATACAAAGATCAAGATTTAGTAGTGGCATATTCTATGTAAAGGTATACACATTTAAAATAGTTATTTATTTCTAGTTTTTTCATGGTTCTGTTAATATTTAATAGAGATATTGGGAATGGGATTTAAATCATTTCCAATGGATCAAAAAAGAGTTATTTAACCCCTTAAAATCCCATCAATGGTATCAAAGAGAAACCTATATTTTAGATTTTTGAAATCATGTGTTAAATGAAAAAATAATATAAAAATAGTGCATCACATTTCCTCTATCACCATGATGAATTCAAACTATCATCTCACAAGATAAGGGTATCTCACTAGAAACAATGACCTCAAATTTTATACTATGAATTGGAGATGGACATTTAAACACATGATGTTATGTTTTAATAAATGAAAATTAGGTTTATATAGTCTATAATGTCATGTTATAATCCATGGTCCATTGGAAATGTTTTAGGATTATATCGTGGTTATTTATTTTTGGTTAATAATTTTCCTATTTTGATATAATAACTCATCTTGATATAAAAATGACATCCACTATGTCATGGTCCATATGTGGTGCTTGTTTTATCGATACCATGTTGAGTTTGAAAACATAGCATAAACCATGGTGCTATGAAAATCTATTTCTTAATAAAAAAATCAATTAAAAATTGATTTAATTATTTATAAAATGTTTTTAAAAAATGGAAATATAATATTTTGGGAAATTTATTTATTAATAAAAGTGTTTTATATATTAATTAATTGTAAAATGTTTATACTTAAAAAAATTAAATGTTTTGAAAACAATTTTTATAAAAATTACATTAATAATAAGTAGTTAAATTAAGAATATATTTTCAAATATTATATATCATACTTATTTAATTATAAATAAATATTATATTTATAAATCATATGTATTAATTTATAATGCGTATATAAATTATTAAAAAATCCAAGAATATAAAATTTTTATATTTTAAATTATGAATTATTTATAATATTTTATTTAAAGTATTCAAAATAAGGGGGCCTTATTTGAATAGTATTTGAAACGGATAAAAAGGGTTTTGATGATTTATTTTATCATTGTTTAATTAATAATAATTTTATGAGACTTTTCTTAGGTAAAAGATGTTTCATAATTCATAAAATATCATATAAGAGAAATAAAATATAAAGAATAATATGGAATTTTATTTTTATGAATTGAGTATAAAATTATTTATATTCAATATTATTTATTTTCCATAATGTATTAACTAATTTAGAAGCATTTTATAATTAGTTATAATTAATTAATTGTTTATAAATAGTAATCTCAAATTGAAATATATGAAATGTTTATTTATTTAAAGGTTATTCTGCATTTATTCATGGTTATAAACTATTTATTTTATTAATAATGTATTATTTAGTTTATGTATGCAATTTATTTTAGATAATTTTTATATGTTCATATATAAAATTACATGGTTGGTATGATAAATAGATTTAGTTTCCCACTATCATGACTCCAGTTTTTATTTGTATTATTAAATTGAATTTAGTTGTTAAATATAGTTTATAAGTATTTAGTATTACAATTACATGAATTAGATTCTCTCTTGAGTAATCTATCCATGAGTAGATGGATATTACGTCAGAATTCCATCTGGCCTGGAGGCCTGTGCCTTGTTGTAAAAAGTTGGGGGTTCGATAAATGTGGCTTTGGGTTTACTCATATAGAGGTTATCAATGTCATATAATTACAATCCTTTACACTAATTCTTTATTGAAATTAATAAGTAATACATAAAGGTAATAATATTGAAAACTAATTCATTAGAATAATGAATATATAAATGGAATAACATAACATTGTATGGTGATATTAAACCCCATTCAAAATACCAAGTCTCAGTTTCCATCCAAAATGAAACTTTCGAAGACTCTAATTATAAAATTAGGTAGCTCCACAACATGTAGAGGTGTACCTATATTATCTTGGGTAAGGTAATCAATAACTGCGTGATTCTAGATCATCGAGTGGGTAGTTCCTCTCCAAATAGGCATGCCCATAGATTGGATTTTTTACCTTGTTTTTGTAATTTTCTTTAGGTTACACATATATAGGAACCCCTAGTGGTTAGGATACTAGAAAAATATTGTTTGGTATATCCATATGATATATTAGACAAATATTTATCTTCCTAACTATCCGAGAGTCATATCTGGTATGATTGGGATGATTCCCTACCTAAATAACTAACTAATGAGAAAAATTCTAAACCAGACTAATGTCTAAAATAAATATGGATCTTTTACCACTAATGGGTATGATAAAATTTGTAATTTTTCATCATAATATTGGTATTCCATCTAAAAAATTCATTATTAATGATAATAAAATATGATACTCATCTGATTAAAGATTCTATTAAAGATAATGACATCATCATCATCTAGTTTGACTCTAAGATCTATTCTAGGTAAATAAAAAATGAATGGATATAAATTTCATGATTGGTATTGTAATTTTATAATAATTGTCAAGTAATAAAGAAAAATTTTATATTTTAGAACAACCACTTCCAATTTAACAATTTAGTTATTTCATTCCACATATTTTGTTTAATTCCCATGATAGGCACCAAAAATATTAACTAGAGGTATCCTAACTTATTATTATTACCATAGATTCAATGTTATTAATGAAAAATGAAATTATGTATGCCTATAACAAGATAGAATACTTAATGAGGCTCTATTAAGAACAATATTGGAATGAAACGTATGATGTTTCAAAGGAACTTTTTGAATGTAAAATAGATGAAGGAAAATCAAACTCAACTCTTGTAATTAATAAGATTGGGTACATCAATGATTTATGTAGGACAAATTCACATATTAAAAATAAAATTTACACATGTTTTATTGTACAAACACTACTTTGAAGATTATATTTTTTTTATTTATAACATGAATTGATTATGTAAACCCTTTCCCAATCTCATGAATATATTGAGGATATTTGAGCTGGATATTGGAGGTCCAAAATAAAGTTCTAGGTTGATAGTATAAATAGATAAGAGTAAACAATGTATCATGTAAAATTTAATCTCCAAATTATCACCCATTTGTATTATTAGTATAAATAAATAAATATATATACATTTAATGAAGGGTAATGATAACTGAACTCTCAAAGTAAAACTTTGAGTTATCCTTGACTGATGATAATCATGGAGTATTATAGGTTGTGATGAAATGATAAGGTTAACATGGATAATATCTTTATATAGAGATATGATAATATTCTCTTGAGGCACAAAAAGTGTTTTTATGTGTTGATTGATACAAAAATTATACCACATAGAGTGTCATACACAATGTATTTGATATAGTAGGGGTTCAAAAATCATATTGAGGCCACCAATACATGTTGTTAGAAATATACTGAGAATGAGAACCTTTATAATTTGATAACTTTATTACATAATTAAAAATTTATTTGGATAATCAGGGGAGGTTGGGTATATTTATGACCATGTCTTCAGTTAGAGATTAAAAAATCTGGTATTTGTCTTATAATATGATGTTTAAGACATCTAGTCCATTGATTGAGATATAATGGGGAGTGTGAGGCTCTAATTAGATTGTTTATATGATGTAATTTTCTATTTAGGTGAGGTACATGTGATGTAATCATCCATAAAGATGAATAACATGTGATTCATTCATCAACTAGGCTAGTCTAAACATAGGGAATCAAGAAGGTATATGTTATCTATATGGGATATTCATACTCAATTTACCACAATTACTCAATTTCATAGAAAAAGGAACCTATTATAGTTCATATTTTCATATGATACAACGAGTGGAAAAAGGTATTGTGATACATGTGTTTGATGGAGATAATGCCAGACCTCTTTGTTGCTTGAGTAGAATTGATGCTTTGATAGAGGCATATATTTTCATACATTTATGGATCCGATAATTTATATTAATTTTCAACGATAGAAAGTCATATAGGGTTACATTTTATAGATGAATTAGTGGATATTGAGTATAAATCAGTGATATTCTCTAAAAATTGTTTAGAGTTAATCCAAAGAAACATATATGGATATTCAAAAGGTATTACATATGATATAAAACAAGAAGAAATTATTTAAAACTATAAAAAAGTGTTTTGGAACATATTCAAAATGACTTTGGAATATGGTTTCACAATTTATTGTATATGATACACTATAAGGTTAAATGGCACAAATTATTTTAGGATTTATTGTAAGTGGGATATTTAAGGAGATATGACCTAATGTTTATGTTGAATATGATACTTGATAAAATCTTAGACCTAGAACAATATAAATTAGTGACTTTTGAATACATTGGTTCCAACATATTATTATATATATGTAATGAAAATATCTAGGCTTTGTTACCCCAATATATCATGGGATCAATCTTAGGGAGCGATTTTCAAGAGATGATTCCATTTACATGAAATTACAATTCCCATGATTGGATATCATTTATGAAGTGTTACATACGATATAATGTGTAGGTATAATAATTCATATGATGTTTGAATTGGATAAAGGTATTAAATCATGCATTAAAACACAAAAGTTAATATAAAAAATACTCAATGAGCATACACAAGAACCTTATAGAAGCCTTTATTATTTGATGGCCAAGGGTATGGTCCCATAACTTGTTTGAAACTCCTTGAAACCTAGAAGATCTCATCACATACCCCCTTATCCATGATAGGTTATAACACATCATGGATATTAGTTGATTCGTCTCATATAATGAGTGATTTAAGAACAAAAATTTGATACAACATGTAAATGGGATGTATCTTGGATACCCATGAGTGATATTTACTATCCACACTAGACAAATATCAACACAAAGTAAGGAAATATTTTATTTAAAGGTATGAAAATTTATAAAATTTCTTCATTTCTATTTTTTTTCATGATTTTCATTATTCTTTCATAGAGAACATATGTATAAAATTGATCTAATAATAATTATTATAACCTTTCAAATCCTATCACCATCAAACCTAATCACCTTTCAATTTTTAGTTAATTTATCAGTTCATTCATTCCATAAAATATATAATAAAAAGAGACTACAAATTTATAACATATAATTCTTGTGTTAATAAAAAAACATAATGTATAGAATGATAAAATCCAAGAAATGAATTATATAAATAAAAGAATAACTAATCCAATCAATGCATAATGTGGGGAAACATAACATCACTTTCCCATAAATCAAACCAACAACACTGAGCCTAGGAGAAGTGGTAAATATTTAGAATAAATAAAATCACCCAAAAATCATACAGCATACTAAACTAAAAACACTGAGCCCAAGAGAAGAGTTAGATAATAAAATACATCAATTAAATACAAACTCCTCCCCTATCGACCAAACCAGATCCACCAATACCAATGGGAGAGTAAATAACTTTATATGTTTGAAGGTATTTCCAATGGTGGTAGATTATTGAGGTTGAAGTTATATAAGAAATCATGGATCAAAAGATTTGATTTTCCGGTTTCAATCAAATATAATGATAATATAACCAAGGAATCATGTAACTATATAGCAATAAAAGTTTAATGATGATAGTTCTAATAATTTGTTTCAATGGGATTACTATAAAATTATTCTAGGTTTGGAAAGGAAACATGGATGATCCCACAATATATTAAGAACATGTACGTAGAGAAGATAAGTTCTAAAGTCACTAATTCTATAACGGAGGATTCTAAAGCTAGAGGAATTGTCTACTCAAGGGCACACATAATGATCTTTTCTCATCCAAGTCTGAATGATATGAAATATTAATTTAGGAGAGACACCCTGAATAAAAATATAACATATAGATGAGATCACCAACCCCACATAATTTTATATAAATAAAAGAATGAATATGGTGTAATAGTCCTCCAAAACATAGTATTAAATTCATGGTAGGTGTGGAACTTAAACTATAGGGGCGAAGGTAATTAAATTATGAAACTAATAACCCCCAAATCTATAATACCAAACTAAGTCAAACAACCTCCATGGAATTTTGGTAACCAATATAGCCATGAAGACCTCAAACATGACACCATTCAGAAGTCCAACATTGCATGGAGGATTTATCTATTTCATTTCCATCCCACCATGTATCAGTCCAAAACATGGTGGATCCTACCTCACCAATTTCGATTTTTTTTATAAAAATTATACAATTCATTTATACAACACCACCATGATAACTAACATGACCATTTTATCCTTATCCATTTTCTATAGGTAAAATATCTACAATCCATGGACACTAAAATGCCATCATCAAGCCACTGTGACATCCTCACAAGATATAATTTCAATATATAGATATTTTATAACCTCAAACCCTACAACACATGTATATCATATCTCCATATAGTATACAGGGAAAATAATGATAGGCCACACCCCTCAAAATGAGTGTTTCGTTCGAAATGATTTTCTAGAGTGAAAATGACCAACAAACTTAGCCACATCTCAAAAAAATACAAACTATGACTCATTACATGGTGTAAACCACAATAATTTGGACCTAAAATATTTATATCATAAACCTTACACCTCTAAAAAACCTTCAAGCACCCACTCGACCCCTCAGTGTCCTAAAAAATCCCAATGGATGGGTTTTGGAAAAACAATTCCCTTACACAAGAGAGTATTTTTTTATGGGATAAAGATATATTCTTTTGTTTTTTTAATTTGAAAAACCATAATTAATTTCTTCTCACCAATCGATTATATTTTTTATTTTCTTTCTCATTTAGGTTTTAATGATCTCATAAGTCTTCTCTCTATTTTTGGGAAAAATAATTTCATCGATTTACACGATCATGATAACTGATTTTTTTATTTCCCTTGACATAGTGATTATTATCTATATTAAACTTCTACACATTAATGTTATTTAAGATAACTTATAAGTTTTAATACCATTATTGGGATGTTTATTTAGGATTATAAATTTAATTTTTTATCTTACAAACATGAGAACCATTATCGTCATGTATAAAATCCTTCAGTTACTCAATGTAAACCCCTACCTCAAGTTTTACATTCATGAATGATAAATTCATAATCATTTGGAACAATTTTAAATTAATTTTAATATATATATCAAGTAATATTTTAATCATTTCCAGCCTTATGATTGGAGAATATTTTTCCACAAATTATATACCCTTAATTTGAGAGTATCTTTTACATACATGATGAATATTATTACATGATATTTATCCTTTATCATTGAGTTTTTTTAATAGATTTATTTATATTGATAACATTATTTCCATTGATATGTGTCACTAACTCCCAAGTTTCATTCTTATATATTTGACTTAGCTACTATTCCATCACTACAACCCTATCCTCATGTTCAAATGTGAAGAAATTATTGTATTAGGGAAGTGTTTTATTTATTTTTAAACATTATTGAACAAGATTTGAAGTTATTTATAATTTTTTTGAGAAATTAAACATTTATTTTAAGTGATTTTAGATGAAATTGAGTTGGTTAGGTTTTTTTATTGTTATGTTGAAAGGCCCAAAGAAATATTTCATGTTTTAATGTTTTTGGGGGGATTCAGAAATATAATAGTGTAGAGCATGATGTGTGACATTTTATAAATAGTATGTAAAATATTATTGATGATACATAACATATTATAGTTTATATTTAAAATATTTGAAGCATATAAAATATATATTAAAAATTATATGTTGAAATGGGGTAATGGAAAGATTGCACTAGGATACGTAATATACTTCGAATATTACAAATGGTTTTATAGGTGAAATAAAATACCTTATCAAAGATATATAAGTTTTTTTGATCTTTTATAGAATATATATAAGATATTATAGAAGTTAAATTTGGAAAATTAATTGAAGTGTTATGATATGTAATATATTCTGGATAATAAAAAAGATATTATTTTTAACATGTAATAATATTTTAAGAATATAAAAGATACTATAAAGAATATATAATATATTATATATGATATGTATAATTTTATAAGATATTCCCTAAAATGTATAAGTTTTATCTATTATCATAATATATGAGATTTGAAGAAGTGTTTTAAATTATAATTAAGTTAGATAATGATTTGTTATTATTTAATTATGAAATATCATGGTGGTGGAGATTGAGTCATGATTCAAGAAAATATTAATGGAGAATTAAATAAAGATTAATTGAGAAGATCATTGTCCAATTATTCTAGACTCTTAAATACAATGATTTGGAAATCATTAATTGATATCAAAGATGGGGAAATTACTGAATGTTTTACCAAACTAGTTCTAATGATAAGATCAAGGAATTTATTGAAATTTTATTAAGAATCATGGGAGGTACACCAATGTGATTACCCAATAATTGAAATGTTTTGAGTAATATGGTTGTTATAAATATCTAATAAGTTTTGAAATTAAATTAGTGGAGGATTATGGGAAATAAATATTGAGCACTTGGTTTTTCAATAAATTATTTATTTTGAAATTATTCATTAACTCACTTAGTAAGATGAAAATTTAAAAAGGAAAAAAATATGAGATGTTTTGAGTTTTCAAAAAAATTTAAATTTATTAAAATAGGGATAAATTGATATTGAGTATAATATGGAAAATTTTCTATATCTGACTAAAAAATTTAGCCATCTAGTTATTGATGAAGAGGAATAATAAACACTGTTGAATATATTTAATTCTTTAAGGTGATTTTCTATTGATGTCAGAGCATTCTAGATATTGTTTCAGATCTTATTGTTTATGTTTAATGATCTTGTTACAAACTAGAAAGATATAGTATATTGAAACAATATAGATATTAGAAAATAGTCTATATACTGATCTATAGGGATGTAATTATTGGTATAACTCTGCATATTAGTGATTAAAAAGGGGTATTAGGGTTGGATTGAACCTAAAATGGAATACTCACCCATAATGAGGGAGAAACTTTTTAAGACACCAGACTATGTTGTAATTCTTTATTTCATTTACATACTAGTGAGGGTGATGTTTTAATAATAATTGATCAAGACATTAAATATTACAATATTTTAATTTCCAAGAAGAAATTTTAATAAGTGTATTAATAATTCACCACCCCCTTCTAAATGATACATCATCACTAACCCAGGTATTATATTTCGTATTAGTGAAAAAATTATCCTATAGGTGAAGCTATTTTTATTGAAGGTAAACATAATGAATAAAAATTATTTAAATCATTGAGGTTATCTAAAATTCGATTCAAATAGTTTCCATGGTTGGAAGAATATTATTATTTCTTATCTTCATTCATCTGGATTATAAGTTACTGATGATTATATAAAGGTTTATACACTAGATGAAGGATATTATCATATGAAATTTATAGATAAAATGAATTTAGTTATTACTAGAAAAGAAATGAATTTAATTATAATATACTTATTTAATAAAGTTAATATAAAAGTGAAGAGATTCAAAATTTAAAAAGGAATATGAGATAATCAAGAAAATATATTTTAAGAAAATGAAAAAGTGAAAAAAACAATGCTTGAAATTTAAATATAAATGTTTAAAGATATTACAATGTCAGATAAATATATTATTAATGATTATTTCATAACATTGATTAAAATTATCAGCAATATTAAAGGGTTTGTAATTTTTTTAATATTGAACCACTATCAATAAATTATTGAGAAATTTACTAGATATAATTGATGCAATGGTTTCAAACCTATAAGATAGTGATTACTTATCGCTTAATAAACTTCAAAATTTTATTATTTCTTATGAAACAAGAAAAGATTTCTTTTAAAGAAAAAGATTAATGAGGTAAATGAAATTGAATTTAAATCCAAGAAATTTATCAAGATCAAAGAAAAAACTACGAAGCATTCCTAGAATCATAATATAACAAATAAATAGATGAATAGAATAAGTGAACCATGAATTTTATTTCAAAGAAGCATAGAAGATGATTATGTAAATATAGAAGTAAATTTTATCTAATGTACTTTAACTTTAGTGGAATTTGGAATTTTTTAGTTGATTTTACAAAGAATAAATAATATAGATTTGAATATGATAATAAATGATAATTATTTCCCAAAAAAATGAGAAAGACTAAGAAGGATATTTCTAGAAAAAAGATGTTTCTAAGAAGTATGTGAATGAATATAATGAGAAAAGAAAAATAAGATGAATATTTATTACAATGAAATGAGTAAAATGATAAAGGCACCAATGAAAAACATAAAATATTCCTAGATCATATTAAAGATCATAATGTCACTCCAATAAGTGAAAATGGGGATAAATATAGATACCTTGAATATATGTTGAAAGTGGGACATGAATAATTTTCTGAGAAAAACAAAAAATGGAATAAAATAATTAGATTTCTTAATAAGGATGGGGAATATAAAGATAAATTACTATAAAATAAGAATGAATATATTGAGGAAACACAAAATATTAAATTTAAAATTTTTAAACAAGAATAATTATTTATGTATTTAAAAGAGAATTATTTTAAAATGCAAAAAAGTAAATAAGAAACAGGCAAGTTTTGTTTAGGATGAAATAATCATAAGAAAGATTCAAGATTACTACAAAAAAGTTATGGATTTTTTGGCTGAGTAATCTCATGTTTCTATGAAAGTTATCCCAGAGTAGAATTTACAATATATTCCTACTTATTCCATGGTTACCAAATCTATTTCACCTAAAAATTAAGGACATAAAATCAAAACTAAAATGTTACAGGTTAATAAATATATTGAAAAATTCACTACTATATTAAGGGGAGTTGAAATTGATTTGAATAAATAGTGTAACCCAAGAACAAAAAATTTAGAATTTACCAAGCTAGTAAGAATATTTTCACAAAACGTCATATTATTCTTATATAAGATCATGTTTTAATGAAAATTATTGGTGTTATAGAGTATTTGGGAATAAATATTAGTTTTATTAGTATATAATTCCATTTTTATGGAGATATATAAGGCAATAATTGATGGAAAAATATTCAAGTAAGATGAGAAATAATTTTTAATAAAACAAAGGTATGAAAAAATGATTATAAATTTTGTCTTCTAAAAATTGGTTTGACTATCTAGAATAAATTTTTGATGATGTGACCAATATTTTAATTATTTTTATGTATGAATGAAAAAACTTCTGTAAAAAATTATTCAATGTTCTGACAATAAGAAGGTTTAGATTATAGATAAAATTGAGAATTCACTCCTTTTTGAGGTGGCTCTTAATGTAAAAAAATAAATCATGCCATGGATACTTAATTGCGTATGTTCATCTTATATGAATATAGACATAATTTTTTTGAATAATATTTAAGAACATGAGGAGGTGAAGTTACTTCTGGGAATGTAAATTCTTTGAAAATTAGAGGAATTATGGAAACTATGATTAAATCTAAAAAACTATAGTCCAAATATGTTTTGTTTATTGATAGGATTAAACATAATTTGTTGAGTATCATCTAGATTTGTGATAAGGGGAATGCGTTTTATTTTAGGGGAAAGTTTTACATAATCATGGGATTTATGTATGTTATACATATCTCAAAGGGAGAAAAAACCACTGGTACCCTATTCTAAATTGGAAAATTAGGCAATACCCATTATTTGATCTCAAAATACGAGAATAAGTTTTGGAATAAAATAACTTTCTATACTATTTATAGGAGTTTGAAAAAAAATCCTAAGTATATATGGTATGTTATATGATTAATCTATATAAAGAAATAAGGTATATTTTCGAAATTATTCAAAGAGGAAAAATAGTACAATGATATCACAAGAAAGTGAAAATTCATTCCACTATGCTACATGAATTGATTCACTAATATTTATATGGGATAATGAGAAAGAAATCCTCAATAGATGATTATTATTTCAAAAAATTCATTTTTTATTTCATAATAATTACAAATGTGATGTTTATAAAGAATAGATATAAAGCTATGAATGTGTTAAAAATTTTCTCCATCGATCTCGATAAATAATCGAGAGTTCATTTCCAGAATATAAGAACTTATTATGTAAGGGAGTTCACTAATAACTCTTTTGAATGCTATATTTATAATTATGAAATAAATATTCAATATATTTATCGATATAAACCTTATAAAAATATATTTTTATAGGAGAAAAATATAATCTTGTTTGAGATGGGAAGAACCATGCTAGTTGAATTCAAGTTTTAAAAATTTTTATGGAGAGAAGATAGGTGTACAACTACGAACATTAAAAATATGATCTTTTTAAGTCCTAAATCCAAAAAATATATTATTATATTTTTTAAAACAAGTATCATAAAATTAATTAATTTAATTTTTTAAGTATATTCTTTAAGAAGATACAAAATTCCAATTTGGGAAAATTTTATGAGAATATCGAGGAAAGAAACTTTAGGGGATATTTATCTAATAAAAGAGGATTAAAATGATTTGAAAATGATATAGAATTTTGTGTACTATTATTATGTAAATATTACTAAATATAAACCTAGTTATTATTATTTTAATGAATCATATTTTAAAAATAAATATTTTTATTACATATAGATTTCTAAAAAAATGAGTGAGGGGGAAGCTAGAAATGAAGAATACAATGATTCATGATAGACCAATGTTGATGAAGGTGATACTAGATATGAGGAATTAAAGTATCAATGGATGAATAATCACGTGGATACTGAAAATGTAATTGGAAAAAATTTACTACTTTTAATTTGAATAATTTTGATACTTGGCATACAAACAACTTTTCTTTCATAATTTGATCCATAATTAGTGGTTGAGGGTTTTCATTAAAAATACTAGATAAATGAAATGAATTATGACTCAGATTATATTACATGGAATTCCTCTAGAGAAAATTTTTCAATTACATAATGGAATAATGTCATTGTAATCATGTATGTGTTCAAAAATTAGGACAATTATATTGGTGAATTTTCAAGAAAAAAGTCATGATTAGTTTTTAATGGCTTATATAAAATAAAATGAGTTTATTTTAAAGAGGAATTTTCTCCAGGTACAAGAGTTGAATCCATAATAATATTTCTTGATATGAAATCTCATAGGAATTAAAAAATATTTCAAATGGATATGATTTCTTCATTCTTGAATGAAGAAATTAATGATGTGTATATTGAACAATATAAAGGATTTGTTTTTGATAATTATGAAAACATGGAATTCAAAATGATGAAATATATGGATTAAAATAGTCCCTCGGATCATATTATTAAAAGTTATATGGTTTCTTAAGAGAGAATAAGTTTACTAAAGGCAATGTTGACAATAATATTTATGTGAACGAGATGAGAACATATAGTCTTATATTCCATATTTATATTGATAAAATAATTTTTAAAAGAGAAAAGGATTATTATTATGAAGAGTTAACAAGTAAAATGAAAATGAATTTTAAATTTATATTCTTGGTGATATATTTTGTTTTCTATGATTGCAATTTGGTTAAAAATAAGACTTAATTTTTCTATCCCATAAAAAATATTCTAGGTAATTTTTGAAGAAGTTTGGAATGGAATATTAAAAAGTGGTTTATACACCCTTGAAAAATAGGGAAAATATGGGTAATGATTATATATAATAGAGTGTGATCAAAAGGAATTCAGAATTCTAATTGGTATTTTTATTTAGATCTCTACATAAAGATATTCCATTATTTAAAAAGTGACATTGTTTGTAAGGTATCAATATGATATAAATTAATTACACCTAAAATATTCTAAAATAATTATTAGATAATTTAATAGAAGTTTTATTAATGGTTTGATCTATAAAAAAGATAAAAAAAATTGATTCTTTTTTGGGTAAACTGATATTAATTGGGGTGGAGATTGTGATGTCAAGAAGCCAACATTAGGTGGATTTTTTGGAGAATGTTTTCTAAGTTGAATTTTCAAGAAGAATAATTTAGTGAAATTGAGAACTACTGTGGCAGATTCTATGGTTGAAACACATGATTTCATTATAATGATATGGATTATAGTGCAATTGGAAGAATTAAAACAGGTTATCGAAAAGAAATTGACAATTTCAGGTAATAATCAAACTTAAATTATATATACAATAATCCAATGAAAAACTATAGATATACAAATATTGAAATCATATTTATTTTTAACAAATATATGGTTTAAAATAGGTATTTAAGTTGGAATATATTATTTAAAAGTATAAAATTGCTATTATTTTCATAATGGTCATGTCCAGGGATATATTTTAAGACTTGAGGCTGAATATAAATGTTTAGCCTTTCCCTCCTACTTAAAAATTTTTGGTATTCCCATATTAATATTGATTTTATTGTCATATGGGGGATAAATTCAAACAGCTATTGTGTGTTACTATTTTGAATCTAGATATACTTTTCTTATAAAATTTAGAAGAAATGAGTGAGTTGATTGATAGAGAGATCATCCAAATCACTAGTAACAAATTTATTTTCAATGAGGTATTTATTTCTCTAAAAAAATTCATTATACATTTTTTTTGTTTTAGTACACTTCTCTTTGAGAAAGGTTGTGGTTTGATTAAATATTGTGAGAGTTATAGGTATTGAAAATAAATATAATAGGTGAGATTCATGAACAAATTACATTATTGATGAAGTGTTATATTTATTCTATGAGTTATGATCACTAGAAGTTACTAAAAATGTTTTTATGCTATTAATAATGTATTTAAAGTGATTTGAGAGGAAGTTGAGTAGCTGAGGTTATTTGGAGTCGTGTTGAATATTCTGGATAACTATTTTAGATTGGGTGGTTTCTAGAGAATTTAGAAATATATTGAAGAATATTGTGATTTGTAACATCTTATAAACTGTAAAAAAGATATTATTTGTAATAAATAATATATTCTAGTGTATAAAAAATATATTTAAATCATATAAAATAAATATACAAAAATATTTAATCAAATACTATATAGGAAAGACTACACTATGATATATAATATACTTTAGAGAATAAAAATAGTTATCTAGGTGAATTGTAATATATTATTTGTGATATATAATGTTTTTAATCTTTTATTGTATATGAAATATATTTTACAAGTGAATTTTTTTAGAGAATTAAATGTGTTGTGATATGTAATATATTATGGATGATATATTATATAATATATAATATTAATTTCAAGATATGAAATAAACTATGAAGTATATTTATGGTATTTTTGATGATATTTAAGGTTTTCAAAGAGATTTCTTATCATCTGTAATTTTTACCTATTTGAAAAAATGTGAGTTATCCAAAATAATAATTTTAAAGGAAAATAAAGTTAGATGATGCCTTGTTTCCCTCCAAGCCTTAAATATAATAGTGTTAGTTATTGAGATATGATTTAGTAAAATATTTAAGGATAATTAAATAAATATTAATTGATAAGATAACATCTAAATTAGTTTTTTAAAATATTTTTTTAAGAATCATTAATTATTTTCAAAGATGGAGAAACTACTTAAAGTTTCACCATACAAACACTAATAAAAAAAGTGAGAATTTTTTTGAAATTGTGTTGAGCATCATGTGAGTCATACCAATGTTATTAGTTGGTAATTAAAAATGTTAAGGATAATGGGTTGTTGAACCACATGATTTATATAAAATTAAAAATATATGAGTATTACGGTGGGAAAATCTTGAGTGTGTGGTTTTTCTATAAATTAAGGAATTATTAATTAATATTAAATTCAAAAAGTATACTAAAAATATAAAAAGGGAAAAGATGAGATGTGTTAAGTGTGAATCTATTTTCAAATTATTTAAAGAATAAGAAATTGAGATTGAATTCAAGACTAATGATCTTCTGTATCATACTGAAAAATCTGAGCATCAAGATCATGTAGAAGATGAAGACTGAAAACTATTGAATATTTTGAAGCCTATAAGGAGATTTTTTATTAATTCTGAAGAATACTAGATATTAGTATTGATATTCTTGGTTCTAGTTTTGGTTCTTATTGTAAAATTAACGGATGTAGTATAAATAAATAATGTAGTGGTCGTAGAACAGTTGGGAGACTGATCTATTGAGAGATAGACTTTGTAATCATTCTGGATATTAATGATCAGATCTAGGTATTATAATCCACATGAACCATGAAATGTGTAGTCATCCATAATAGGGGAGATAATTGTAAAAATCCCTTTGTGCCTTTTATTTCTATATTTCATTTGAATGTGAGTAAGAGTGAGATTTTGAAGGGAGTGTATTGAGACATTAAATAGTCATAGAGGTTAATTTAAAAGAAGAAACTCTAAATAGAGTATCATTAATCCATCCTTCCAATTTAAATGATACATCACCACTTATTTGGGAACTATAAAATGCATCCTCCAAACTCTTTGGTTCAACTTTTGAAATCAAGTTTGTATGATTTCTATTTCTTATAATTCTTTTGGTTTAAACACCCTTGATACTATCCCCTAGGAATTTTTCAGGATCAACATGATTCAAAAACCTCAATACATAGATACATAATTCCATGGGCCATTCTCATCATTGTAAATTTCATCATCAATAGGAAAATTCTAAAAATCTATTGAAATATTCAAATATATCCCATACCCTCCAACACCTTTTCATTAATATCATTCAATATCATAATAAATATTACAATATGTTTATAATGATTTTTTATTTTCTAAAATATTAACATCATAACCATAAATTATCTTACTTAAATTATTATTTCAATAAGAATTAATTATTCTATTGGGTGCATGTTCAAGGGATTTCCCCTCATAACCTCTTTTATCAAATAAACCAAAATGTATTTCTTTGATCTTAATGTAATGTGGTCTAATGAATACCTTTAAGATTTTTTATGTTATGATATTTCCCAAGACACATCTCACTAGGTGTATTTACATAGTCTTGATTGATTAAACACCAATTAAGAATGTTGAAATCCACTATTGTGTCTTATCTCCAAAAATACTTTGGATTTCCATGCTCAAATAACATGGTTCATCCCATGTCAACCAAACACCTGTTCTTCCACTAAATAACATTATTTTATTAGGGAATATATATATCACAATATTAATTAATAAATAAATTATTCTCAAGATATTATTCAAAGTCTCTATTCTTTTATCCAAATCTATTATCATATTTAAATATTTTGATACCACACAATATTTTATTTTCAGCACACATTATAAAATTCTTAAAACATATAAAGATCTTGTAATTTTTTTTAAAAAAAGTTGTTATGATTAATACGAGTAAAATAATTAACAAAAGTAATGAAATATATATATATATATATATATTTATTGGTTGATTTTAATCTCATCAGAACACATACATACAAGTTTATCAGCTTATGAGGGTTCTTGGTTTAGACCACCACCTTCTTGATACTTGTGTTCATCTTCTTGATTTTGTAACATGTATAAAAAGTGTTGCGTCTCTATAAATTCATATTTAGTTAATTTCCTATTTGTTAATATTTAAAAATATTACCCATATTCTTATAAACTAAACCACCAAGTATTTTATGGAGAAGCACATTAACTTACTTTACACTTACAGAGTAATTATTTTAGCCATTTGAAATTTGAAAGAAGTTATAACTTATTTTCTTCACCTTCATGATGATTCTTCCATATTTCAAGATCATTATAAAGTATATATTACTATTAAAGATCACCTTATTCACATTATATCATAGTTTATAAGAAATCAATAGATTGTATCTTACCCCATCGATAAAGAGAACATCACTAGATTCGAGTTTTTCCTAACCAATTTTGGAACTTATTACTACTTTTACATTAAGTGGTTTATCAAATATTAAGGCAAAAACTCCACCATACTATATTTGGATGTCTTTTAATAATTTTTTATTTTGTATCATGTGTGATGATTAACCACTATCTAGTATTCAAGGATTTTCAACTTTCATTATTTTGTGATCCAACTCAATCAGTAAATGTTTTTCTTGATTAATCCTCCTCATATTAATATATTGGGAGTTTTAATTTCACTTAAACATATATGGTTGTATAATGAGACACTTTTTATCAATTTATCTAGGTTGTTAACACCCTCATAAGTATCTTCAAGGGAATCAGAAGTATTACAAAAATTTACTTTCTCAATTTGATATTTTATTGGATAGAATATAATAAATTCATATTCACTCCTAATAAATTCATAAACTCTCTTGGATTATAATAGTGATAAGTTATATCTGAATATATAGTGTTTTTTCTATACACTCTGAAAAACTATTATATTCTTTGAGAAATGGAATATAATCAGTTGGAAATATTATTCTTCAAAAAGTAATAATTTTTTTCAATTAGGAATCCACTACTTTATTTCAACTTCCACATTCATAGAATAATTATTATTTATCTTGGTGTTTACCTAAGGGTTTACTTGATTTCATTATATTTTTATACCTCATTTTTTTTGTAATTTTATACACCATCACTTGTATTTAAAATCATTTTTGTCTCCTTCTTCGGTGAAGTAATCAACTTTTTTCCTTTTTTTTCAAAATTTCCACAATTTTTAATAAAATAATGAGTATATAAATGAAAAGGTCTAGGAATAATATAAAAATCTATAAGTTTCTTGGAAACAAAAAAATGTCCTTAACTATTTTAAAATATTCTCCAACTTCCTTGATATATTTTTTAAATTAAAAGTAAATGTTCTTTAAGAATTTTCAGAAACAACCAACTTTACCTCAAGTTCCTTCAATTCCTCTTTCATTTAAATTGAATTTTTATAGTAATCTCAAGAATCATTTATATTAGTTTAAGAATTACACTTAGATAAACCATATTTAATGCAAAAACTATTTCCATATCAATGTTTTCAGTAGTATTTAATTCAACTAGAAATTTATTTAATGAATTATTCTCACCTTTAAAAGATTTCGTTTAGATCCCAATATCTTTTATTTTTTTATTAAACCACACCAAGAGACATTTATTAAATTGAAACTATTTTTTTATATCCTAATCACTACTCTTTCCATAAATAAATTATGTTTCTTCACTAGATGGATCATTAAACTACTTTTATTTATCTATAAAAGCTATAATTACATAATTTTTGAGTCATCACCCTCTCTTTATCTTTCCTCATCACATTATTTGACATCACATATGGAGGGAAATTTCTTATTTTTTTTGTCTTAGATTCCTTTCCAATTTGAGGGTCTTTCCTTATCCACTACCACCTTCCATATTGTTTTAACTTAGATGAAATTTGGGATTGATTATCCTATTTATATTCTTGATATTTATTAGTAAAACTACTAGAAATGTGTCTAATCTTACCATAATTGAATCAATTAAGAGGAAATTTTCCCATATATTTAGCTTTGAAAAATTGAATTACTTTAAAAAATAATGAAATAAACTCATTGAAAATTATAAGATCATCCTTGACATCAGTTTATTCCTCATTAGGCCACCTAGGCTCAAGATGTTTAAAACATTTATTATATTTGAACATAGTATCCCTTTTGATTTTCCCTCAAACTATAACTTTGGTTGAATCCTTATATATTAGGATCTCAGTACATTTTGGAGATCATAAATTTTACTTTCATCGAAGTATTAATCTTCAATAGAGGAGATCATTGTATCAAAATTATCCAAAATAATTTTATTTAATTTATTTCCCACTATTTAATCCTTAAGAACATATCCATAAAATTGAATTAAGATTACAAAAAGTTTCACCTTAATGGAAAAAACATACATTGAATAAACTTATTCCATTATAACATGCTCAAAATTTTATCAAGTAATGTTTTTAGTCATTAATACTTAACCTTTTTTTATCTCTCTCAAGGATATCATTGAGATTTATCTAAATTACATTCACCATATTCAACAGTATAAATAATGTCAAATATTTATCTAATATGGATTAAAGTATTGAATTATATTCTCTCCTATTATATTAAATATTTTTCTTATCAAAAAAGTTTTTGTTGTCCTAACATCGGGAATATGTATGCCATTATTAGTTATATCAAGAATGTCTAATATAAGGGACATAATATATAGAATTATACTCACCTTCCATAAATGAAATACCTTTTCATAAAATGTGGGGATTGATTTATCATTTCATATATTAATTCCTTCCATTGATATCTCCAATCAAAAGATGTTAAAAATAAATAAAAAACATAGATCTATTATAATACCTACATTTTCTTCAATATGATTTGATTCCAAATGATCAACCTAGGAGAGAGAACCCCACCACTTGTATTATTGAATTAGTGGCTTCTAAAAAAACAAATGTCAAAAAATGTTCTCATCAATAGTTAGTATGCAGGATCATGAATGAAACTTATCAATGACATGAGATACATAGAGATATAAAGGGAATGACATAAGAGTTTTTACAAGATTCACACAATCTTTTTTATCAAGTATAAAATATTTGGAATATAGTTTTCATGATCTTTATTTAAAATATATAAACTTATAACATGGAATAGAGTGTAACACCCAAATCTTCCACTGTACGTTTCCCTTCGAATAATGCAATAGCGTGTGTTGTACGCAACTTCGAGCTCTAACACACACCACAACTAATTAAACTAGCTGTTGTGAATAGTAATACCTAATTTTGAAATTTTATAAATTTTATTTATCAAAATGGACTTCATTTTTGGATTCGGAATATTGAAATTATCCTATGTTGAATTTTTGGTATTTTTCTGAGAACTTCTAAATTTTTATGAATAGTGAAAAATACTTAAAAACAACTTCTTTAATCAAAATAATTTATAGTGATAAATTATAATATTTAGTGGTTTTAAAGTATAATTAGAATATATTTTTACCATTTTATCCAATGGTGGTCATTATAATTAATTTAACATTGAAATTGGACATAAACAATTGCCAAACTTTTGATATAAATTGTTTCTTAAAAACACGCTATTTATTGTAACAGCGGGAATTAATTATAAAATTAATTAATACAACTTATATGTTTGGAATTTTGTAAAATAGACATCATTTTTTAATTCGGAATATCAATTATAGCTTAGGGTGAAATTTTGGCCTTATTCTGAAAAACATCAATTTTTGATGAATAGTGAAACCACTAAGTGGTTGTTAAAAACTGATTTTTCGTTAAAATGAAATATTACCACTTCTGTGATTTGATTTTCAAAAATCCGACATAGATGGTTTTCATTAAGAAGTAAAATGTGGTTCAATGAGATCAAAATAATTTTTTGGTGAATAGTAACTTTTAAGTTCTTAATCGCGATTAGAGGTAATTAGTGTAGTTTAAGGTAAAAAAAATGTTTTAACAATATGATATGAGCTTGACACTTGTCCTACTCCTATTGGATGAGTCATGGACGACCAAGACAACCCATGGGTCAACTTGGGGACCCCATGGAGCCACTTTAGTTGGAAAATGACATTAATATACATTTATTTAATGTTAAAATTAAATTGACACAAACATGAGTTGTTTTACTAAAACAGTTTTTATTTGGGGTTACACAAGTCCAAATTTTGACTATAAATATTCATTAGAAAGATAAAAATATTTCTTACATAATAGTATTTTTTTTATAATTTTTAGACATTAAATAAATTAAATTATTTATGACATCATTATGATGCAGCGATGACCTCATTATTTAACGATTTAAATAAAATGAGAAGATAATGAAAAATCCAAGGCTTACACTTGTCCAAAGCCTATTGGATGAGGATATTTAAAAACCTTATCACCTTAGCCTCGAATTATATAAGTGTGGGACCTTTGGAATCCGAAAAGCATTGTGAAATAATGTAACATTTCAATCTTTCCAAAAGTGCCCCTCCTCTCCTCTTATAAAAGGCCCCCACCTCTACCACCTTATTCACACTTCCAAGCCTTTTGGTTCGGCCAACCCCTGCCCAAATACTCTCCCAACTTCTCTCCCTTAATCCTAGAAGCTTTACTTTATTCAGAAAGCCATCCTAAGGAGTCCTTTTGATCAAATTAAAAGGAAGAACCCGAAGAAGAGGTAACATTTTCATCACCCTCTTTCAAGTTTCTTTCTTCTTCCACTCCCTATTTGTTTATTATTTCAATTCTAAAATTATAACTCTAGTATCTTCTATATACTGTGATGTTATTATAAATATGGAACAACCATATTCAGTATTCTACCCATCATTTGAATGACATTTCACCATACGTGCGTACGTACGGCTTACCGTCTCCACGTCGTGGTGTAATTGTTATTCAATATATTATTATTTAGATGGGTATAATAATGATATGTAATTCATGTAAATAATAAATATAACATTATAATGATTCTGTATATATGATATACTATCCAATTATATATTATTTAAATATCAAAATAATTATTTTGTCGCTCGTGCGTACGTACGGACTACCGTCTCCACGAACGCGATGAGATTCATTCTCCGTCGTATCCGTTCAAGTATAATTATCATTTGATGATTTAAAAATAATGTCTAAGGACATTATATCATTCTTTATATGAATAAGATACAACCTATCCATGAAAAACACGACTTACGTAACAAAACATATAAAAGAAAACGAGTAAGTTAACACCCGAAACAACGATAAATCTAAGATATTGTTAACAAAGCAATGTTAAAAGATCATATATGATATCATATGAATGTATATGATTCTTGTATAATTTAATAACAATTATTTCACCATTATACAGGAGGTTAACCTACCCCAACCAAGGAAAAGTACAAGGTAAGGGTTTGCTTCACAACCTCTTCATTATCCAAGGTTGTTTATACATAATTATCTACTGGGACCTCGTTATCATCCACATCCATGTTTCTTCAAAATGTATTTCAAAACATTTTTATTATTTACAAGAATATGGGTTAAAGTCATTTATACCCTTTCTGACTTTTTATAAGAGGAATCCTTCCGCCGTTATAAAATCTTCAAAGCTTTTCTTACAAGCTTATAAGAATATTGTCAAGAAAATGTTTTGTTTTATATGGCTCTTAAATGATTTAAAAAATAGAAAGAGATATTTCTCTAAAAAGTGTTTTGATTTCATCTATGTCAACATCCTTTGATGGATTTTACGCTTATTTGAAGTTGATTTATTATAATACAAAACTTCTATATTGTATTGAAGGTTTTGTGATATGTTTGACTGTGGATGTGCTATTTTATACCATTCATAGTTTATGGTGAAATTATTGACATTTTGTATGCTAGTTTTAATACGAATGTTTATGTTATGTTTAAACCTTTTCATATGGGAATGCATTGGACTTAATATGTGACGGGTGGAGCCCGCTATAGCTCCTCGATGCATCGGTAGGTCTCATGAGACAAACTAGTGTCTTGGCACAAGGCCTTGACAAAATCTTATTTGTAGTCTTGGCATGAGGCCTTGGATATGTGGTTATGATAGTCTGGCATTATGCATTCCAACATTATGAAAGTGGTTAGTGATTTTTCATGTGATTATTCGATTAGTAGAATATCCACATGACTGAGTATATGGCATTATTTCATTTTACTTTTGCCATATTATGTTGATGTTCAAGTTTAAAAGGCTTTTGTTTTAGTTATACATTGCCTTAAATGCTTATGTTTTCTTATAAAAGCTTCCGCAACATTGTTATCCTTACTGAGCATCTGAGCTCACCCCTTTAAATGTTTTAATATTTTCCAGGATGTGAAGAAGTGTATTATGACTGACTTGCAAGAATAGTCCGTGAGGATATGAGTGTGGACTACGAAGACCATGTTATTGTAGTTTGTTTAATTTTTGATGTAATTAAAGAATTATGAATGTATCTAGTGTTTCCAAGGCTACTAAACTAATCGGTCTTTCGAGACTTGATCTTTTGTGATCATGCCAATGTTACGAAGTAATGCACCGACTCTGGGTAGCTGGGGTCGGGGCATTACAGTTGGTATCAGAGGAAGTTTAGTACAAACCTTGGAAGCTAGATTTAGATAAACTCTGATTAGAGCACATAGACCTAAGATGAACTTTGAGGATTAGTATAGAAGAACTTCCTAGAATTTTGGTATTGTAGAGATTTTGTGAGTTTTCCGAGCAATACATCCCTATCTGGATACGAGCAGGTAGAGGCGGCTCTGGCACAGATGTTCCTAGGGGTAAAACCCGAAAACACCACTTTGAGCTAGACTCGAACAAGAACTGGTGCACGACAACGGGCTTTGCTACACTCTTGGTTACGACACTCCCGGGGGATATGCTTAGGATAACTCTCATTTTCTTTACAAATCATTATGAAGGGTTTACGATTATATACTTCCTCAAAGAAAACATTTTTATGATTATGGATTATATCCATAAATAGTTCAATTTATGTTAAGTGTTTTATAAGTATGGGATTATGTATTTTGATTCATAAACTAATCTAGTTTATGCCATTGTTTAGAAATGGCGCCTAGTGGAAGAAATGGAAACCGTATCAATGCACGCACTCCATGTAGGGATTGCCCTCCTGCACAAGATAATTATAGTGGGGCTGGTGATGCAACTGGTGCCGATCAGCTAATCACCATACTGGGAAAACTTACTCAGGTTATGAATAATAACCTTACCCGTATGGAGCACCCTGTTCCACAGCGTGGATGATCAATGTTAGATCGATTCATGAGGTAACAACCACCAACGTTCAATGGGAGTACAAATCCCTTAGTAGCCGAGCAATGGATAAATTCCCTAGAGAAAATATTTCAGGCTTTGGGGAGCAGTGAAAGGGAAAAAGTTATCATGGCAGTTTACCACCTCACTGGAGATGCCGATCAATGGTGGTCACTAATTCAAAACAAAAAGGAAGATGATGAATTAACAAACATGGAATGACAGGAGTTCAAAGAGCTGTTCTTAGAAAAATACTTTCCTCGAGACCATCGAGCGGATATGGAAAGGCAATTTCTGAGTCTGAGGCAGAAGGAGGATGAGAATGTCGCAAAGTATGAGGATAACTTTACAAGGTTAGCAAGGTATGCTGCAGATTACATACGTAACCCAAGAAGTAAGACTCATCGTTTCTTTGATGGGTTGAAACCATTTCTCCGTCGAGCTTTAGTATCACAAACCTTCTCTTCATACGAAGGTATTTTCTCGTGCGCTATTAAGACGGAAAAGGAATTCTCTAAGTCTTATGACTTTAAAGCAAAGCAAGAGAAGAAGAGACCTGCTGATCAATCTGGGAATGGAAATAAAGGGAAGAAGGGAAAGGTTGAATATCCATCTTGTGGAAAATGCGGGAAGAAACATCCTGGTACTTGCTTGAAGGGAATGGGAGTCTGTTACAAGTGTGGTGAAAAAGGCCACCAAGCTCATGATTGCAAGGGGAAGAAGGAAGCTACCAACATTCGGTGCTACAATTGCAGGGAGATGGGGCATTATGCAAATGAATGTCCTAAGCGTCAGGAGAACTTACCTCAGTGAAGGCCAAGGGATCAAGGCCAGGCTTATGCTATCACTACTGCTGAGGTAGAAGCTCCGAAAGACGTGGTGGCAGGTAATTTAATGGTTTCCTCAAGTTTAACAAATGCATTATTTGATTCTGGATCATCGCATTGCTTCATATCTTCCCAGTTTGCTAAGAAAATTAGATATTTCCAATTTGATTTAACAAGGGAGTTGTCGGTCAAAACCCCTAAGGGAAGTATTGTTGCAACAAAGTTTTGTCGATTAGTTCCCATTAGAGCACCTAAATGTTCTTTACCTTCTGATCTCATCGTCATACCCATGATTGAATTTGATATAATCCTCAGTATGGATTGGCTTTCGGACCATGATGCAAAAATTTATTGTAAGAGGAAAGAGGTTACGATTCGTGATGATGATGATAAGGAACACCTTATCTTTAGAGCCGAATCGTCGCCACATAGTTCTTATCTAGATCCACCCCCAGTAACTCAACTAAATTCAATTATTGGGGAGGAAGAGAAGGAAATTACTGTGGATGAGGAAAGGAATATTCAAATAGAGGATGTACCTATTGTGAGAGAATATGTTGATGTGTTTCCGGAAGATTTTCCTGGACATCCTCCAGAACGAGAAGTTGAGTTTTCCATTGATTTAATTCCTGTATCAAGGCCCATATCGAAGACCCCTTATAGAATGGCCACTGTGGAATTAGTTGAACTAAAGAAACAACTAGAGGAATTGAGTAATAATGGATTTATTCGCCCTAGTGTTTCTCCTTGGGGATCCCCTGTTCTTTTTGTTAAGAAGAAAGATGGATCTATGAGGTTGTGCATTGATTATAGGGAGATCAATGCTATAACAATAAAGAATAAGTATCCCCTACCTCGCATTGATGATTTGTTTGACCAACTACATGGAGATCAATACTTTTCAAAGATTGACCTTCGGTCTGGATACCATCAGTTGTGTGTGAAGAAGGAAGACGTTCCAAAGACAGCATTTCGAACAAGGTACGGGCATTACGAGTTTCCAGTAATGCCTTTTGGATTGACTAATGCACCCTCTGTTTTCATGGATCTAATGAATAGAGTTTTCAAGGAATATCTTGATGACTTTGTAGTGGTATTTATTGATGATATCTTGGTATACTCCAAAATCCACAAAGATCATGAAAATCACTTACGCATTATCCTGAAGACTCTTAGAAGACATGAATTATATGGGAAATTTAGCAAGTGTGAATTCTGGCTTCATGAGATTTCTTTTCTTGGCCATATTGTCTCTAAGGATGGAATTTCCGTTGATCCTTCTAAAACCAAGGCAATCCAAGAATGGCTAGCACTAACAAGTATAACTGAGGTACGCAGTTTTTTTGGTTTATCAGGTTATTATCGACGTTTCGTCCAGAATTTTGCCAGATTGGCTAACCCATTGACCAAGCTCACACGTAAAGGGATTAAATTTGTCTGGACAAAAGAGTGTGAAGAATGTTTTTAAGAAATAAAGAGAAGATTAGTCAATGCCCCTGTATTGACTCTACCATCGAGGAATGATGGGTTTGTTATTTATAGTGATGCATCGAAGAAAGGACTCGGTTGTGTCCTTATGCAGAATGATAAGGTCATTGCCAATGCATCACGACAGCTAAAAATTCATGAGCAAAACTATCCTACTCATGATCTTGAGTTAGCAGCTGTGATCTTTGCTTTAAAGATATGGAGACATTACCTCTATGGTGAAAAATGTGAGATTTATACTGATCACAAGAGTTTGAAGTATATTTTCACACAAAAAGAACTCAACATGAGGCAAAGGCGATGGCTTGAACTACTCAAGGATTATGATTGCACGATATATTACCACCCAGGGAAGGCAAACAAGGTGGCAGATGCTTTGAGTAGAAAAGACCATGGAGTTTTGAATGTGATGAGAATTGAAAGAGATCCAATTTTCTTGGATCTAGTGAAGATGGACATGGGAATAACTAGGGAAGGTGAAACATCAATGCTTTTTCAGATGGTTGCCAAACCATCATTACTAGAAAGGATTAAGAGTTCTCAGACCAATGATGAATAATTTCAGAAGAAGATTAAAGGTGTGAATGATGGAAGATTGAGGGACTTTGTGTATAAGGATGGAATTTTGAAATTCGGTAAGAGACTTTGTGTTCCCGATATACCTGATCTAAAAATGGAATTGTTGGATGATGCTCATAGTTCCAACTTCTCTATACACCCTGGGAGCACCAAAATGTATAGAGATTTGAAGGAACATTTTTGGTGGGACAATATGAAGAGGGAGATTGCTGATTTTGTGTCGAGGTGTATGGTTTGTCAACAAGTGAAAGCTGGAAGGCAACATCCTGGTGGAGTATTGCAACCTCTTCCCATACCTGAGTGGAAATGGGATAATATTACGATGGACTTTGTCATGGGACTACCAAAGAATCCTAGAAGGAATGATGCAATATGGGTCATTGTTGATCGACTTACTAAGTCAGCACATTTTCTGGCTATACGGGAGGATCTACCACTTGAACGTCTAGCAAGACTATATATTAATGAAGTTTTAAGACTTCATGGAGTACCCATATCGATTGTTTCTGATCGTGATCCTCGTTTTACTTCAAGATTCTGGAAAAGTCTTCAAAAGGCCTTGGATACTGAACTTCGTTTGAGCACTGCCTATCACCCTCAAACAGATGGACAATCAGAACGGACTATTCAAACCTTAGAAGACATGTTGAGATCATGCTCTCTTGACTTTCAGGGTATGTGGGATCAATATTTACCACTGGTAGAATTTTCCCATAACAATAGCTTCCATTCAAGCATTCAGATGGCACCTTATGAAGCGAGATGTCGTACACCAACCTGTTGGGATGAAGTTGGTGAAAGAAAACTTGTGGGACCAGAACTGGTGGAAGAAACAATGGAAAAGGTGAAGGTAATCCAAAACCACATCAAATCAGCTCAAAGTAGGCAGAAGAGCTATGCCGATAACAGAAGAAAGGTTTTCGAATTTCAGGTGGGAGATCATGTTTTCCTAAAGGTATCTCCATGGAAGGGAGTTATACATTTTGGTAAGAAGGGTAAGTTGAGTCCCAGATACATCGGACCTTTCGAAATTCTAGATCGTATTGGGGCTGTAGCTTATCGTTTGGCGATGCCGCCAAATCTCTCCAAAGTTCACGATGTTTTCCACGTATCTCTATTGAGGAAATACATTCCTGACCCAACTCATGTACTCACCTATGAGGAATTAGAACTGGAACCCGATCTTTCCTATTGTGAAGAGCCCGTCAGGATTCTTGATGTGAGGGAGCAGGTGCTGAGAAACCGGACGACTCGTCTGGTGAAGGTTTTGTGGAGAAATCATAAAATGGAAGAGGCAACGTGGGAAACTGAGGAATTTATGATGAAAAACCACCCGAGTCTTTTTATGCAGTAATACCCTAGAAATTGCGAGGACGCAATTATTTGAAGGAGGGGATAATGTAACACCCCAAGCTTCCACTGTACGTTTCCCTTCGAATAATGCAATAGCGTGTGTTGTACGCAACCTCGAGCTCTAACACACACCACAACTAATTAAACTAGCCGTTGTGAATAGTAATACCTACTTTTTGAAATTTTATAAATTTTATTTATCAAAATGGACTTCATTTTTGGATTCGGAATATTGAAATTAGCCTATGTTGAATTTTTGGTATTTTTCTGAGAACTTCTAAATTTTTATGAATAGTGAAAAATACTTAAAAACAACTTTTTTAATCAATATAATTTATAGTGATAAATTATAATATTTAGTGGTTTTAAAGTATAATTAGAATATATTTTTACCATTTTATCCAATGGTGGTCATTATAATTAATTTAACATTGAAATTGGACATAAACAATTGCCAAACTTTTGATATAAATTGTTTCTTAAAAACACGCTATTTGTTGTAACAGCGGGAATTAATTATAAAATTAATTAATACAACTTATATGTTTGGAATTTTGTAAAATAGACATCATTTTTGAATTCGGAATATCAATTATAGCTTAGGGTGAAATTTTGGCCTTATTCTGAAAAACTTCAATTTTTGATGAATAGTGAAACCACTAAGTGGTTGTTAAAAACTGATTTTTCGTTAAAATGAAATATTACCACTTCTGTGATTTGATTTTCAAAAATCCGACATACATGGTTGTCATTAAGAAGTAAAATGTGGTTCAATGAGATCAAAATAATTTTTTGGTGAATAGTAACTTTTAAGTTCTTAATCGCGATTAGAGGTAATTAGTGTAGTTTAAGGTAAAAAAAATGTTTTAATAATATGAAATGAGCTTGAAACTTGTCCTACTCCTATTGGATGAGTCATGGACGACCAAGACAACCCATGGGTCAACTTGGGGACCCCATGGAGCCACTTTAGTTGGAAAATGACATTAATATACATTTATTTAATGTTAAAATTAAATTGACACAAACATGAGTTGTTTTACTAAAACAGTTTTTAAGTGGGGTTACACAAGTCCAAATTTTGACTATAAATATTCATTAGAAATCTAAAAAGATTTCCCACATCATAGTATTTTTTTTATAATTTTTAGACATTAAATAAATTAAATTATTTATGACATCATTATGATGCAGCGATGACCTCATTATTTAACGATTTAAATAAAATGAGAAGATAATGCAAAATCCAAGGCTTACACTTGTCCAAAGCCTATTGGATGAGGATATTTAGAAAACTTATCACCTTAGCCTCGAATTATATAAGTGTGGGACCTTTGGAATCCGAAAAGCATTGTGAAATTATGTAATATTTCAATCTTTCCAAAAGTGCCCCTCCTCTCCTCTTATAAAAGGCCCCCACCTCTACCACCTTATTCACACTTCCAAGCCTTTTGGTTCGGCCAACCCCTACCCAAATACTCTCCCAACTTCTCTCCCTTAATCCTAGAAGCATTAATTTATTCAGAAAGCCATCCTATGGAGTCCTTTTGATCAAATCAAAAAGAAGAACCCGAAGAAGAGGTAACATTTTCATCACCCTCTTTCAAGTTTCTTTCTTCTTCCACTCCCTATTTGTTTATTATTTCAATTCTAAAATTATAACTCTAGTATCTTCTATATACTGTGATGTTATTATAAATATGGAACAACCATATTCAGTATTCTACCCATCATTTGAATGACATGTCACCATATGTGCGTACGTACGGCTTACCGTCTCCACGTCGTGGTGTAATTGTTATTCAATATATTATTATTTAGATGGGTATAATAATGATATGTAATTCATGTAAATAATAAATATAACATGATAATGATTCTGTATATATGATATACTATCCAATTATATATTATTTAAATATCAAAATAATGATATTGTCGCTCGTGCGTACGTACGGACTACCGTCTCCACGAACGCGATGAGATTCATTCTCCGTCGTATCCATTCAAGTATAATTATCATTTGATGATTTAAAAATAATGTTTAAGGACATGATATCATTCTGGATATGAATAAGATACAACCTATCCATGAAAAACACGACTTACGTAACAAAACATATAAAAGAAAACGAGTAAGTTAACACCCGAAACAACGATAAATCTAAGATATTGTTAACAAAGCAATGTTAAAAGATCATATATGATATCATATGAATGTATATGATTCTTGTAGAATTTAATAACAATTATTTCACCATTATACAGGAGGTTAACCTACCCCAACCAAGGAAAAGTACAAGGTAAGGGTTTGCTTCACAACCTCTTCATTATCCAAGGTTGTTTATACATAATTATCTACTGGGACCTCATTATCATCCACATCCATGTTTCTTCAAAATGTATTTCAAAACATTTTTATTATTTACAAGAATATGGGTTAAAGTCATTTATACCCTTTTTGACTTTTTATAAGAGGAATCTTTCCGCCGTTATAAAATCTTCAAAGCTTTCCTTACAAGCTTATAAGAATATTTTCAAGAAAATGTTTTGTTTTATATGGCTCTTAAATGATTTCAAAAATAGAAAGAGATATTTCTCTTAAAAGTGTTTTGATTTCATCTATGTCAACATCCTTTGATGGATTTTACGCTTATTTGAAGTTGATTTATTATAATACAAAACTTCTATATTGTATTGAAGGTTTTGTGATATGTTTGACCGTGGATGTGCTATTTTATACCATTCATAGTTTATGGTGAAATTATTGACATTTTGTATGCTAGATTTAATACGAATGTTTATGTTATGTTTAAACCTTTTCATATGGGAATGCATTGGACTTAATATGTGACGGGTGGAGCCCGCTATAGCTCCGCGATGCATCGGTAGGTCTCATGAGACAAACTAGTGTCTTGGCACAAGGCCTTGACAAAATCTTATTTGTAGTCTTGGCACGAGGCCTTGGATATGTGGTTATGATAGTCTGGCATTATGCATTCCAACATTTTGAAAGTGGTTAGTGATTTTGCATGTGATTATTCGATTTGTAGAATATCCACGTGAATGAGTATATGGCATTATTTCATTTTACTTTTGCCATATTATGTTGATGTTCAAGTTTAAAAGGCTTTTGTTTTAGTTATACATTGCCTTAAATGCTTATGTTTTCTTATAAAAGCTTCCACAATATTGTTATCCTTACTGAGCATCTGAGCTCACCCCATTCAATGTTTTAATATTTTCCAGGATGTGAAGAAGTGTATTATGACTGACTTGCAAGAATAGTCCGTGAGGATATGAGTGTGGACTATGAAGACCATGTTATTGTAGTTTGTTTAATTTTTGATGTAATTAAAGAATTATGAATGTATCTAGTGTTTCCAAGGCTACTAAACTAATCGGTCTTTCGAGACTTGATCTTTTGTGATCATGCCAATGTTACGAAGTAATGCACCGGCTCTGGGTAGCTGGGGTCGGGGCGTTACATAGAGTATGAATTTAACACCCATTTTTGGGTATTTAATTTTTAATTTATATTTTCTTTAATTTGTTTTTTTTATTTTAGGTCACAATTTTATGTATTTAGAGAGTTTTACACAATGAATGTGTGTGGTGCCTGACTATGCATGAGCTCATGCATTTAAAAATAATAGAGTGAAGATTTAATTTGAGGGATAATAGGTTGTATAAGTATCTTATAAAGCCTAGTAGCTAATTCAAGTTACCCGAATGTATTTCAAAACCTTATATTTTTATAATTTTATAGTCATATTTTTAGGGGATTCCATCCCATTCTTCCCCATATGTTGAGGCATCTATCCATCCTTATCTCTAAGGTTTTATCCCCTTATACAAGGAGGACCTCCACCAAAAGTGTTTATTTCTCCAATAATGTCCTATAGAATCTTATTTTCTCTTATATTATCATCTTTTCTCCAATATTTCCCATTTTTATTATTTACCTATAGCCATGGTGAATAATGTTTCATGTTTACATTTTTTTAAATAGTTTATTATTTATTATGGTTATAAATCCTTATATAAGTCTTTACCTTTATTCTTATTGAAGAATTGCATATTTCTCACTCTGTTTACTAAGAATATCATAGTTTGATTCATCTATATAATAGACTATAGATGAAACCATCTACACCAGATAAACTATTGAAAATATTTCATTAAATATACTTTAAAGGCCATTTAGGTTTAGAGATTTAGATAATTAAGAAAAAATTATCTTAAAAAATCCATGTTCTTTGTATCAATTGAAAATTTTCCCATTATATATGAATATATTTAATGTAAAATAAGACTTAAATATCTCCCAAAATATATCAGAATAATAAAATATTCTTTAAATTTCATGATATTCCTATCTTCATTACCCAAGGGAATGAAAACATAATAATGTGGTAAACTCAGATTATCAGTAAGGTTAAACATAATAATTCACCATCAAAATATTATAATTTAGGATAAGATGAGAATATGGTTATAATTAGTACACATACAAAACTAATACCTAACAAGGCATGGATCATAAATCATGGAATAATGAATTTATTCACTTAATATATGAATCAAAAGAGTGTGAAAATATGATTCAATAACTATGATCCATAAGAGTATGACATATTCATGAGAACAGGCATAAAACTAGGTAAGATATTTCAAATACAGAACAAAACATCAGTATTTGGAAGTATAAATTTAATTAACCACAACATTAGTTCCCACACTTATGAGAAACTAAAATGTACTCAAAAATATTTATCTCACGTGAATTTTTTTAACTAATTCATTGGAGGGTGATATAAGACTCTACTCATCATTAATCAGTACTTATAAGTGGGACTTGAAAATAAATCAGTTATAACATCATAAAGAACCCATGCAAATAAAGTGGGTTTAATAAAATTTTTAAATGAAAATCATTAAATTTTTAAATCATAATGTACCCAAGGAAATAAAATGGGTTTCATTAAACACATCCAAAAGAATATATAGAAATAAAATTGGTTTCACATCCATTTAAAATGGATTAATGAAAAGAAATAATTAATAATTCCATCAATAATCATAATATGATAAACCCATGGAAAATAAATGGGCATCTAATAACATCATGTAACTTTCAAGGTAAATACCATTCAATCAAGATGACATAGTATATGTTATTTAAATTGTATAGATAATGTGTATAATGTTAATATAATAATTTCTATAATACATTTATAATTTTTTTTTACGTGATAAACCTTCAATAAAATAAATAGAATCCATGTTATTTATAAAGAAACATCATAGGAATAAAAAAATTTCATGTTCATAGTGGATGGTTTGGAAAGATAAAGGAAGTGATGCATCATTAATTCTTTAGAGAAGAAAAATAAATAAGGAATCTATAAAAATAATATAGATGGTAACTTTTATAGAATATCATTGATCAAACATAAGGTATGTTAATTAAAATGACTCATATAAACAATAAATGGTAGGAGTTTTGAAAAAATCACATTGGAAATAAGAAATATCTTTGTTCATTAAAAAAAATTAAAGGAAATATTTTCTAAAAATAGCTAAAAAATAATTTATTTTCCAAACAATGTAAACATACTCAATTAATATCTAAAGGAAAATATTATTGGTTTTAGAAATAACAAAATTAATTATATGGATTATCTTTCAAAAACAATCTTTATTTAGAAATAATATTGGCAATGAATCCCTTACAGTTTGCGCAGCATTTTAATCAAAACCCCATTTCAACATTGGTATTTTTTTTAAATTAAATACATATAAAGTTATCATGATATAGCTCTTCAAAAACCCATGAATATAGTAAAATAAATTCATTATTAATTTGATACACCATTCTAAATAAGACATGGTTTATAAAAGGAAATATGTATTAAGAGGTGAAAAATGAAAAAAATAAACCCTTAACTCAATAACTTCTTAGAAAAATATAGAGAATCATAATTTTCATTCATAGATATTATTTATTAATATATAAATACTCAATATATTTTAAAAAAACATGCCCGAGGACTATAAAGTTTTAGTTTCATTGAAGGATAGATATAAAATCTTCTTATTTAATGAAAGATCTTCAACATATATAACAAAGATCATCCCATAGGGTACTATTCTTACAAAAATGCTACTGAAAACCATTCTTGAAAACCTAGGGAAGGTAAATGTCATGATACAAACTAATGGGGCTCGAGATGCAAATACCCCAAGCCCATCACCATAGGGTAGTGGCTGGTGAAAGGCATAGAAAGGAATAAATAGTGTGGGAGGCCTTTTCCTAGTGTACTTGTACACACACACCCAAGCATCTCAATGTTGAAGTAAAGAGGAATAAATAAAAAGATGAAACATATAGAGTAATAACCATATATGAGAAACTTCTTGGGAATACAGTGATTATTGCCGTGTAAAATAAAAAGTAAATGGGAAAAATACAAACCCAATTAGAAAGATGTCCAAACATAAAAAAAACTGGAAAGGAAAAATGATGAGAGAGCCCAACTACAAAACATGAATCTTCGACCACCAAAAGTCAAATGAAACAGGTTTTTATATGATCCTCTGTAGTCTTATATTCTCAAAATAAATAACCCAAAATGGGATAGAAATGAGATATCTATCTCATAAAATAGCCTAAGAGAGAGTACTGACAGTTCCAAGAAGTCCATCAATGATGCCTAGTGTCACATACATGACTTATTTTAAAGAAAAATTTAATTTAATTTCCATTCATTCTTTGTTCCAGGGGTTTCCCAAGATTTTATGGAGGAATGGGTGAGTTTTCATGAATTGGGCCAAACCGTGAGCCCAATTCCAGATTTAAAAAATAATTTTGGAATCCTTTATAACTTCTTAATTTTTCAACATTATTCATCCATTCCAATTCCTAAATGCCATCCTCTGATCTAGGAACACCATAAAATTAATTGGGACCATTTAGAAATATATAATCATGGTGGACTTGAGTTTTAATATAAGGGATTGGGCCTGCCCGAAAGCCCTTTTCCTGCATTAAAAATATTTTTTAATTATTTAATAACTCATTCAATTTTTTCTTTTTCTGTGATTCTAACTCTCACCCAAGACGACTTACCTAAGGCTCTCCCCATTCTCTCCTCCCCCAATTTGGAGCTCCATAGAATCGCGAAATTGGGGGAAACTTCTCTGAATTTCAAAAATCACCCATATTTGACGAGGTAAATTGATACTTTCATAACTCCTTATATTTTTACACTTTTCCTACATTACAGATACTACAAGATCTCATAATACTTTTTATAACCTACCTTAAATGTTTAGATGTTTCAAAATTCAGATACTGGTGGAGTTTGTGTTGTTTTCTTCAAGATTGTTTTTGGTAAGTGTTTCTCTCTTCAATTTCTTCCTTCTTATTTGGGTTTCCTCCCTCTCTCATGAATTTATAGAATGTCTAGAAGTTAGGGTTCAGACCTAGGGTTTTATTTGGGGTATTTGTGGTGAAATATTTTGGTCTAGGGATAGATTTATATTCCTTGTGGTGCGGCAGTGGTGCAGTTGATGTTTTGCATGAGGTTTTGAGGGATTCGACACTTTTGGTAGGTGATTCCATGTATACCCATTTTATGATGAGTTAATATTTCTTTGTTTGTTAATTTAGTATGCTTAATATCTGTCGTTTTTGGTTCAAAAACTATTCTTGAAGGATTTGGTTAAGTTTTTAATTTTGTAGTTTTGTTTTTGCTTGGAATTGGGTGCTTTTCATGCATGGCTCTTGGAGAAATGTTTGTGTTGTATTTTATAACATATAAAAGTGATTTATTTGTGTTGAAAGGGGATGAAAATTCTGTAATGTTAATTCCTTAATGTAATTTGGCCCTTTTAATGGAGTTTTTGAATGGTTTTAATATTTGAAACCGTGTTTTACTTCTTAAATGTGATTTGTGAAAACAAGTGTTTTTCATGTGTAACTTTTGTGGTATTGTTTGAGGTATTTGTGTAAAACATGGGGGTGGTTTAATAATTGTTTTTTGGGATGAAAAATTTGTTTTAGATTGTTATTGTTATGGTTTTGGTCTTGAATGAGGGTTTTGAAATGGGTTTTGTATGCAAACCACGGTTGTACCTCTTGGGTTGGTTTTATGAAAAGTGTAAATTATTTAATGAGTTACACAAAGTGTGAAATGGTTGCTTATGTAATGTTTTGGTGATAGTATCTTCCTAAAATGAGTTTTCGAAACATAAAGTGGTCAATTATGTTGTAAAACATTTTGGTAATGTTTTGTAATTTGTCAAGGTGATTTATGAAATTGTGATGTGGGTGCGAAACATGTTTTTGGGCTGTTTTGCATGAATCTGATGCGAAAAATGGACTTTTTTTTATGAAAAGGGTATTATATAACATGTGGGTGGGATTTTATGTGATTTTTAGCATCTTGGGAAATATTTTATAAAATTTTTAACAGATTTTTTGAATTATGAAAAATTTGAAAAATGTGTTGTGGGCTATTTTTGGTTTGAGTATGATTTCAAAATTCCTTTGAATGAAAAAGTGAATTTTTAGACTTGTGTGGTATAAATGTGGACTGTTTCGTGAATTTGGGATTTGAAAATGGTATTTTCATATGCAAAGTATATTTTTTGACATGTTGAACTTGTCTAAGCACAAGGGAAAAACCTGGGTATCTAGGTGGGTGGACGTGTACTAGTATACCAGTGAATACGTGGGGTTTGGCCTCAGTTTCACTTAGCAAGATTGACACCTACTACTCTAACTAAACTATGATGATGATGATTGGAGACCAGTAGGTTATGGGTATGTTCCTTACTAGTGGCTTGTGTACGAGAACATATATTATGATGGTTACTCTCACTGAGATATGAGGTAACTAAGACCCACTACGAGCTAGTGCCTAGGGGTGATTTCCTATTGCTTGTGCTCATTAGTTACTTTGTGCTAACCGTCCGCATACAGTATGGTTGGATGGAAAATTCAGTAGTTTTGAAATTATTTTTAAAAGTGTTTATTCTTAATGATATCCCACTTGAATGTTGTTTTAATTTTTAATTTTCATCTTTTAGAAATTGTAACTAGCATTTCCTATTTATGAAAACTTGCTAGATTTTTGTCTTTGAATGTTTATCACATGGAATATCTTTGTGGTTGTATCCTAATGGGCATTGTATCACACACTACTTACATCCTTGGGTGTATGTATACTTGGTTATTTTTGTTTTCACAGGTTGGGTACAGTTTTTAGTTCCAGTGGTTCGTGTTTCTAGCAAGTCCTTGGTGGAGAAGTTTTGTGGAGGTTACTTAAGGGAGGTGTCCCTTGCCATGAGGGTTCTTGGGCTGTCCTTATTTGTTTTTTTACCTTTTTAATGGTATTTAAACATAGTTTTAAATTATTTAATTCAGATCTGAAATTTTGTAAAATAATGTTTTAGTTGAAAAATCCAGATTTGTTTTATTGAGTTTGTTTGTTGTTTAATGTTTATAAACTAGGGTAAATCATTACCGAACATCATTTTATGATACCCGAGAACTTGCGCCAGCCTAGGGGGATTGGGAATTCCCTTAGAGACTTTTCACGAGCCAGGTTTGGTTCCAGATTCGGATGAGACCAGATTCAGTTCCTAACAAAATGGTATCAGTGGCGGTTCACTCTCTTTGGGTCATATTATTTGGGGAACAATTAAGATATTATAGAGTTAGGATTGTCAGGACTTGGAATTATGGTTAGGAGTATTGTGGCTGATCACCACACCTCCTGAAGAGATTCAAGTCTCCAGGGAAGTCGATTATTTTCTGAGTCCTTTGGTTTTCTTGGTTTGATGATGATTAGTGGAAATGAAAAGAGAGTTAGGTTAATGGGATCAGTGAGTTAACATGGTCTAGAAAGCCATGTGGAGCTAGGTATATTTCCCTAGAACACTCTCTCCGAAGGTTATGTGATTGGAATGTGGCCGCCAACCATATATCCAAGTCACCCACTGGAACTAGTTTCCTCTTGCATTGTCTTGTGTTTTTTAGTTTTGAAATATTGGAACTTAGGTTTTAAAGTGACTTGGTTTTAAGAAGTGTATGGTTTTTGTGAAATGATTATCTAATAAAGAGGTAATGGTTAGATTTTTGAAAATAGAGAACTGAATTTTTAGAATTTTATTAGAATGGAAAATTGTGTGTTTGTAGCTCTTTTTAAAGCATGAACTATGTCAAGGGTGGTTTTGAAAAAGTATTTCCAAAAGTTTTTTATAAACTATTAAAATTTGTTTTAATGGGATGAGATATTTTGAAATTAATTTGTATGACTTGAAAGTGAGTTTTCATTTAAATTATTTTTTCTTTTTGAAAAGTTTGGTAATATTTAATTTGGGTATGATTTCATGGTTAGTGGTTTTGAGAAAAAGGAGGTATTGGTCGACTATTTTGGTTTTCAAAAGTGGAAAGAATTTTTTATTTTAATCTTTGGTATTTCCATGAGAGACCACATGCACGGGGTTTTATGGGATGATGGATGGTTGATGGCATAACTGGATGAGTGTCGGGATGGATATGAGGAGGGTGCCCGGTGTGGCACAAAAACATGCATGTGTAAGGCCCATGGGGTACCATTGGTGGATGCGCTAACTGCTAAACTGTTTGTTTTCAAAGAAATGTTTTTAAAGAAAAAAATTATTTCTTGGTGACTAGATGGGGATGGTGTGTATTTTTTGTTTTTTAAAATGTTGTTGTAGTGAGATATTTTAAGTCCAAGAACCCCTCATGTTTGAACTGTGTTTTGGGATTGTGTTTGGTTGATAAACTGTGTTGAAGGACCTGTTAGTAGTATCCTCTGAGATATGTTTTGGGACACCTTTATGGAGGTTCACTTAATGTGTTTAGATCTGGTTTGTGGATATTTTTGACCAATGGACCAGCTTGGTTGTTTTTTTGGGTTCTCTCGTTGGATAAGGTACACCCCCATTAAGGTTTAATGCACAACTGAAGTGCAACCTGAATTGTTTCTCCATTGGAAAATCCTCTAGTTGATCAATATAAGGAATTTTTTTCTCGAGCTCTGTAGAATGCGTATATACCCATTCGTTTATTTTTTTAGATCCTCTTATAGCGGGAGAGTGCTCATGGAAGTTTTAAAGAGACCATATTTTCTTAAGTTTCCCGATTTGTCAAAGGTGGAAGTGGTCTAGGGTTGTTAGTGTGGATGAGTGTCTCGATGGTGTCTAAGAGGGCATCTGGGTTTTCCACAGTTTCATTGAAGCATGAGTTCGTGTTAAACCACCTGTGTGGAAAATATTGTCATGATAGGATATTGTGGACACTTTCTAGAATTGTGTGTTTTTTGGGGATATTGTATAAGGTCCCTTTCCAGGCATTGTTTATATCGGTCGCAATGGTCATGTTTAGTGACGCCTTGTGATGTCATGTGCTCGATTGACCGTAAAGGTGAAAGTCATGCAATCATTTGAGAGTCTCTATTATGTTGGGAGAATGTATCGCATGGAAAAACATAAAAATATTCTCTTTTAGAGGGAGGCGAGTATATGTGTTCTTTACTTATATTTGTTCTCACCAGAACAAACAAGGATTACTGTGTGTGCATCTACTAAGCCCTTGATTCAGTGAAATATCGGGTTAGGGTAAAGTGATTTGGAATGTGTTATGTCGTGAAAAAATTATCTGGGATTGCGGTGTAGTTATTGGTTGCACAAACCGAAGAATTCTTGTTTAGGGGGTTTCCAAAGACTAACTGTGAGGCCGAATATGCCTCAATCATTGGAACTCCAGCCATAGGTGTCGGAGAGAAGCTGGCTCATAGTGAGTGGAAATCCTAGTGTCATTTAAACCCTTGTATAGTGTCCTATACTCAGTATAAAAGAGAGGACAATTTTAAACCTGTGGTTTCATCATCCTTATTTTGTTGTTCTCGTTCAATGGAAATAGGTGGAGGGACTTGTACCCATGTCATTTCCCAATGTCATTCCTTCCCCCTTTGGTTTCCATTGAGTCTTTGGAGAACGGTTTGAAGTTTTTCTAGATAGGTTGAGAAAACAGTGTTCAATTTGTTAGTAGTGACCATGCCCCATAAAACCATGTGGATATAAGGATCCCCACTGTTAGCACAATGTTTCCCAAACCGTGGGGACCAACCATGTGGCCGTCATAAGTCTTTAAAATTTGGGGTCTTTCTACACCAGCCCGTGATGGTCGGTTAAGATGGTTGGTTCTTATGGTGGGGAGACCCACTATGAGTCTTATATGGGTTCTTTTGTAAAGGTCTGATGGAAGTATACCCTTTGTAATATGGAGTCTTTTTGGGCCTGCCCCTGTTAGTGTCCTGTTTCTGTCTCGGGAAAAATATAGGTTGTCTCTTATGGAGGGGAGCCTGTTTTTATTCCCCCGTACCAATAACACAGATTTATCCATGTTCTTGGATTGGAGGTAGGTAGTCTTGTTCAGAGCTATCAAGATACCTATATCTTCCTTGGGTAAATGTTGAGATTAGAGAGTTCCCAATGGTTTATTTATAGCAAGGTAAGTGTAACCTTGTTCGATGTTGTTGTTTATTTGTGTAAATTGCTTGAGTCTTGTTCAGATTGTGTTTGAGGTTTTTTATTTTGGGATAAATAATGAATGTTCTTTATTGTTTTAGAAAATTGGTGTATTTTTAGTTTTTGAGGGTATTTCTTCCTTAATTGATCACTGGAGGTGTTTTGGCCTTTGGGGGTGAAACCTGGCAGGGGAGTACCTCTTGGTTTCTCAGTAGGGGTTGGTTATTGATTTGGCCTTATTGTGGATTTAATGGGATGGAAAGTTTTCTTAGTGTGGAGAATTGTCACATACATGACTTATTTTAAAGGTAAATTTTATTTAATTTCCATTAATTCTTTTTTTGGGGGGTTTCCCAAGCTTTTGTGAAGGAATGTGTGAGTTTTCATTAATTGGGAAAAACCGTGAGCTCAATTCCAGATTTAAAAAATAAATTTTGATTCCTTTATAACTCCTTAATTTTTAAACATTATTCATCCATTAAAATTCATAAATTTCATCCTCTGACCTAGTAACACCAAAAAATTAATTTGGACCATTTAGAAATCTATAATCATAGTGGATTTGAGTTTTTATATAAGGGATTGGGCCTGCCCGAAAGCCCATTTCCTGCATTAAAAATATTTATTAATTCTTTAATAACTCATTAAATTTTTACTTTTTTCAGTGATTATAACTCTCAACCAATCCCACTTACCTAAGGATCTCCCCCATTATCTCCTCCTCCAATTTAGAGCTCCATAGAATCGCGAAATTGGGCGAAACATCTCTAAAGTTCAAAAATCACCCATATTTGAAGAGGTAAATTAATCCTTTCATAACTCCTTCTATTTTTACTCTTTTCCCCCATTCCAGATCCTACAAGATCTCTTAATACTTTTTAGAACCTACCTTAAATGTTTAGTTGTTTCAAAATTCAGATACTGGTGGAGTTTGTGTTGTTTTCTTCAAGATTATTTTTGGTAAGTGTTTCCCTCTTCAATTTCTCCTGTCTTCTTAGGGTTTGTTCCCTCTTTCATGAATATACAGAGTGTCCAGAAGTTAGGGTTCAGACCTATGGTTTTATTTGGGGTATTTTTGGTGAAATACTTTGGTCGAGGAATGGATTTATATTCCTTGTGGGGCGGCAGTGGTGCGGTTGATGTTTTTCATGATGTTTTGAGGGATTCGACACTTTCGGTAGGTGATTCCATGTATAAACATTTTATGATGAGTTAATATTTCTTGGTTTATTAATTTAGTATGTTGCAAATTTTTTGTTTTTGGTTCAAAAACTATTCTTGATGGATTTGGTTAAGTGTTTAATTTTGTAGTTTCATTTTTTCTTGGAATTGGGTGCTTTTCATGCGTGGCTCTTGGAGAAATGTTTGGGTTGTATTTTATAACATATGAATGTGATTTATTTGTGTTGAAAGGGGATGAATATTCTGTAATGTTGATGACTTAATGTAATTTCAGCCTTGAAATGGGGTTTTTGAATGGTTTTAATATGTGAAACCATGTTTTACTTCTTCAATGTGATTTGTGAAAACAAGTGTTTTTCATGTGTACCTTTTGTGGTATTGTTTGAGGTATTTTTATAAAACATGGGGGTGGTTTAATAAATGTTTTTTGGGATGCAAAATATGTTTTGGATTGTTATTGGTATGGTTTTGGTCTTGAATTAGGGGTTTGGAATGGGTTTTGTATGCAAACCATGGTTGTACCTCTTGGGTTGGTTTTATGAAAAATGTAAATTATTTAATGAGTTACACAAAATGTGAAATGGTTTCTTATGTACTGTTTTGGTGATAGCATCTTCCTAAAATGAGTCTTTAAAACATAAAGTGGTCATTTATGTAGTAAAGAGTTTTGTTAATGTTTTGTAATTTGTTGAGGTGATTTATGAAATTGTGATGTGGGTGCGAAACATGTTTTTGAGCTGTTTTGTGTGAGGGTGATGTGAAAAATGGACTTTGTTTATGAAAAGGGTATTATATAACATGTGAGTGGGCTGTTATGTGATGTTTAGCATCTTGGGAATGATTTTATAAAATTTTTAACAGATTTTTTGAATTGTGAAAGATTTGCAAAATGTGTTGTGGGCTATTTTTGGTGTGAGTATGATTTCAAAATTAATTTGAATGAAAAAGTGAATTTTTAGACTTTTTTGGTATACATGTGGACTGTTTGGTGAATTTGTGATGTGACAATGATATTTTAATGTGAAAATTATATTTATTGACTTGTTGAACGTTTCTGAGCACAAGGGGAAAACTCGAGTATCTAGGTCGGTGGATTTGTATTAGTATGCTAGTGAATCCGTGGGGTTTGGCCTCAATTTCATTTAGCAAGATTGAGACCTACAACTCTAACTAATCTATGATGATGATGATTGGGGACCACTAGGTTATGGGTATGTTACCTACTAGTGGCTTGTGCATGAGAACGAATATTATGATGGTTACTCTCACCGAGATACGTGGTACCTGGGACCCACAATGAGTTAGTGCCTAGGGGTGATTTCCTATTGCTTGTGATCATAAGTTACTTAGTTCTTACCGTAGGCATACGGTATGGTTGGCTGGAAAATTCTGTAGTGTTGAAATTATTTTTAAAAGTGTTTATTCTTAATGATATCCCACTTGAATATTGTTTTAATTTTTAAGTTGCATCTTTTAGAAATTGTAACTAGCATTTCCTGTTTATGAAAACTTGCTAGATTTTTGTTTCTAAATGTTTATCACATGGAATCTATTTGTGGTGGTATCCTAATGGGCATTCTATCACACCATTCTTACACCCTTGCGTGTATGTAGGCTTGGTTATTTTTGTTTTTGTAGGTTGGGTATAATCTTTAGTTCCAGTGGTTCGCGTTTCTAGCAGGTCCTTGGTCGAGACGTTTTGTGGAGGTGACTTGGGGGCGGTGCCCCTTTCCATGAGGGTTCTTGGGCTGTCATTATTAGTATTTTTACCTTTTTAATGGTCTTTGAACATAGTTTTAAATTATCTAATTCAGTTCGGAAATTTTGTAAAAGACATTTTTAGTTGAAAAAACCAGATTTGTTTTATTGAGTTTGTTTGTTGTTTAATATTTATAAATTTGGGTAAATTGTTACCAAACATCATTTTATGATACCCGGGGAACTTTTTCCAGCCCATGGGGATCAGGAATTCCCTTAAAGACTTTTCACAAGCTAGGTTTGGTGCCGGTTTCGGTGGAGACCAGATTCAGTTCGTGACAAAATGGTATCAGAGGAGGTCCACTCTCTTTGGGTCATATTATTTGGGGAACAGTTGGGATATTATGGATTTATAATTTTTGGGACTTGGAATTATGGTTAGGAGTAGTTTGGCTGATCACCACACCTCATGAAGAGATTCAAGTCTCCAGGGGAAGTCGATTCTTTTCTGGGACCTTTGGTTTTCTTGGTTTGATGATGATTAGTGGAAATGAAAAGAGAGTTGGGTTAATGGTCTCAGTGAGTTCACAGGGTCTGTAAAGCCATGTGGAGATAGGGATATTTACCTTGAACACTCTCTGTGAAGGTGATGTGATTGGAATGTGGCCTCCAACCATATGTCCAAGTCACCCACCGAAACTAGTTTCCTCTAGAATTGTCTTGTGTTTTTTAGTTTTGAAATCATGGAACTTTGGTTTTAAAGTGACTTGGTTTTAATAAGTGTAAGGTTTTTGTGAAATTATTATCTAATAAAGAGGGAATGGTTAGATTTTGAAAATGGAGAACTGAATTTTCATAATTTTATTGGAATGGAAAATAGTGTGTTTGTAGCTCTTTTGAAAGCATGAACTATGTCAAGGCTGGTTTTGAAAAAGTATTTCCAATAGAGATTTATAAACTATTAAAAGTTTATTTAATGGGATGAGATGTTTTGAGATTAATTTTTATGGCTTGAAAGTAGGTTTTCATTTAAATGATTGTTTCTTTTGGAAAATCTTGGTAAGATGTAATTTGGGTTTGATTTTGTGGTTAGCGGTTTTGAGAAAAAGGAGGTATTGGTTGACTATTTAGGTTTTCAAAAGTGGAAAGAATTCTTTATTTTAACCTTTGGTATTTACATGAGAGACCACATGAATGGGGTTATATGGGATGACAGATGGTTGATGGAATAACTGGATGATTGTCAGGATGAATATGAGGAGGGAGCCTGGTGTGGCACAAAAACTTGCATGTGTAAGGCCCATGGGGTACCATTGGTGGATGGGCTAACCGCTGAACCGTTTTTTTTTCAAAGAAATGCTTTTGAAGAAAAACATGATTTCTTGATGACTAGTGGGGGATGGTGTGTATTTTTTGTTTTTGAAAATGTTGATGTTGTGGGATGTTTTAAGTCCAAGTACCCCTCCTGTTTGAACTGTGTTTTGGGATTGTGTTTGGTCGATAAGCTGTGTTGAAGGACCGGTTAGAAGTCTCCTCTGAGATATTTTTTGGGACACCTATATGGTGGTTCCCTACATGTGTTTGGATCTGGTTTGTGGCACTTTTTGACCAATGGACCAGCTAGTTTGGTTTCATGGGTTCTCTCGTTGAATAAGTTATTCCCCCATTAATGGTTAATGCACAACTGAAGTGCAACCCGAATTGTTTCTCCATTTTAAAATCCTCAAGTTGATCAATATACGGAATATTTTTTTCTCGAGCCCTATAGATTGATTCTATACCCATTCCTATCTTTTTTTAGATCCTCTTGTAGTGGGAGAGTGCTCATGGAAGGTTGAATGAGACCTTAGTTTCTTAAGTTTTTTGATTCATCAAAGGTGGAAGTGGTCTGGGGTTGTCAGTGTGGATGAGTGTCTCGATGGTTTCTAAGAGGGATTCTGCGTTTTTCACAGTTTCTTTGAAGCATGAGTTCATGTTAAACCACCAATGTGGGAAATATTGTCACGATCGGATATTGTGGCAACTTTCTAGAATTGTGTGTTGTTTGGGGATGTTGTATAACGTCCCTCTCCATGCATTGTTTATATTGGTCTTAATGGTCATGTTTAGTGATTCCTTGTGATGTCATGTGCTCGATTGACCGTAAAGGTGAAATTCAGGCAATAATCTGAGAGTCTCTATTATGTTGGGAGAATGTCTCCCATGGAAAAACTTAAAAATATTCTATTTTAGAGGGAGGTGAGTATAGGTGTTATTTTCTTATATTTTTTCTCACCCAAACAAAAAAGGATTACTGTGTGTGCATATTCTAAGACCTTATTTCAGGGAAATATTGGGTTTGGGTAAAGTGAGTTTGGATTGTGTTATGTCTTGGAAAAATTATCGGGGATTGCGGTGTAGTTCATGGTTTCTCCTCTTGTTTAGGGGGTTTCCAAAGCCTAACTGTGAGGCCGAATATGCTTCAATCATTTGAACTCCAGCCATAGGTCTCAGAGAGAAGCTGGCTCATAGTTAGTAGAAATTATAGGGTCGTTTAAACCCTTGTACAGAGTCCTATCCTCATTATGAATGATAGGAAGATTATAAACCTATGGTTTCATCATCCTTCTTTTGTTGTTCCCATTCAGTGGAAATAGGTAGAGGGACTTGTACCCATGTCATTTCCCAATGTTACTCCTTCCCCCTTTGGTTCCCATTTAGTCTTTGGAGAAAGGTCTGATATCTAGCTAGATAGGTTGAGAACACATTTTTCACTTGGTTAGTAGTGACCATGACCCATAAAACCATGGGGATAGAAGGATACCCACCATTAGCGCAAGGTTTCCCAAACCATGTGGACTAACCATGTTGTCGTCATAACTCTTTAAATTTTGGGGTCTTTCAATACTGGCCCGTGCTGGTCGGTTAAGATGGTTAGTTCTTATAGTTGGGAGACCCACAATGAGACTTATATAGGTTCTTTTGTAAAGATCCAATGGAATTATACCCTTTGTACTGGGGATTCTGTTCAGGCCTCCCCCTGTTAGTGTCATGTATCTGTCTTTGGAAATATATAGGTTGTCTCTTATGGTGGGGAGCCTATTTTTATTCCCCCATACCAGTAACACAGATTTATCCACGGTCTTGGATTGGTGGTAGGTAGTCTTGTTCAGATCTATCAATATACCTATATCTTCCTTGGGTAAAATTTGAGATTAGAGAGTGCCCAATGGTTTAGTTATAGTAAGGTAAGTGTAGCCTTGTTCGATGTTGTTGTTTATTTGTGTAAATTGCTTAAGTCTTGCTCTGATTGTGTTTGAGGTTTTTTATTTTGGGACAAAGCATTAATGTGCTTGATTTTTTCATAAAATTGGTGTATTTTTAGTTTTTTAGGGTATTTCTTCATTAATTGATCACTAGAGGTGTTTTGGACTTTGGGGGTGAAACATGGCAAGGGAGTACCTCTTGGTTTCTCAGTAGGGGTTGGTTATTGTTTTGGCCTTGTTGTGGATTTCTGGGGATGGAAGGTTTTCTTGGTGGGGATAATTGTCACATAAATTACTTATTTTTAAGGTAAATTTGATTTAATTTACATTAATTATTTGGTTTGGGGGTTTCCCAAGATTTTATGGAGGAATTCGTGAGTTTTCATTAATTGGGCCAAACCGTGAGCCCAATTCCAGATTTTAAAAAAATTGATTCCTTTATAACTCCTTAATTTTTAAACATTATTCATCCATTCAAATTCCTAAATTGCATCCTCTGACCTAAGAACATCAATGAATTAATTTGGACCATTTAGAAATCTTTAATCATGGTGAATTTGAGTTTTTATATAAGGGATTGGGCCTGCCCGAAAACCCATTTCCTGCATTAAAATTATTTTTAAATTACTTAATAAATCATTTAATTGTTACGTTTTTTCAGTGATTTTAACTCTCACCAAAGACCACTTACCTAAGTTTCGACCCTATTTTCTCCTCCCCCAATTTAAATCTCCATAGAATCGCGAAATTGGGAGAAATGTCTCTGAAGTTCAAAAATCTCCCAAATTTAAAGAGGTAAATTGATCCTTTCATAACTCCTTCCATTTTTAGTCTTTTCCCCCATTACAGTTCCTACATGATCTCATAATACTTTTTAGAACCTACCTTAAATGTTTAGATGTTTTAAAATTCAGATACTGTTGGAGTTTTGGTTGTTTTCTTCAAGATTGTTTTTGGTAAGTGTTTCTCTCTTCAATTTCTTCCTTCTTCTTAGGGTTTCCTCCATCTTTCCTGAATTTATAGAGTGTCCAGAAGATAGGGTTTAGACCTAGGGTTTTATTTGGGGTATTTTTGGTGAAATATTGGTGTCTCGGGCTCGATTTATATTCCTTGTGGTGCGGCAGTTGTGCGGTTGATGTTTTTCATGAAGTTTGGAGGGATTCAACACTTTAGGTAGGAGATTCCATCTATAACCATTTAATGATGACTTGTTTTTCTTGGATTATTAATTTATTATGTTTAAAATCTGTTGTGTTTGGTTAAAAACTATTCTTTATGGATTTGGTTAAGTGTTTAATTTTTTAGTTTCATTTTTTCTTGGAATTGGTTGCTTTTTATGCGTGGCTCTTGGAGAAATGTTGGGGTTGAATTTTATAACATATGAAAGTGAATTATTTTTGTTGAAAGGGGATGCAAATTCTGTATTGTTAATGACTTAATGTAATTTGGGCCTTGTAATGGGTTTTTAATGGTTTTAATGTGTTAAACCATGTTTTACTTCTTGAACATGATTTGTGAAAACATGTGTTTTTCATGTATACCTTTTGTGGTATTGTTGGAGTTATTTGTATAAAACTTGGGGGTGGTTTAATAAATGTTATTTTGGGCTGAAAAATATGTTTTTGATTGTTATAGGTATGGTTTTGGTCTTGAATGAGGGTTTTGAAATGGGTTTTTTAAGAAAACCATGGTTGTACCTCTTGGGTTGGTTTTATGAAAAATGTACATTATTTAATGAGTTACAGAAAGTTTGAAATGGTTTGTTATGTCCTTTTTTTGTTGATATTATGTTCCTGAAATAAGTTTTTGAAACATAAATTCTTCAGTTATGTTGTAAAAAATATTGGTAATGTTTTGTAATTTGTTGAGGTTATTTATTAAATTGTGATGTGGGTGCGAAACATGTTTTTGGGTTGTTTTGCGTGAGTGTGATGTGCAAAATGGACTTTTTTTATGAAAAGGGTATTATGTAATATGTGAGTGGGTTGTTATGTGTTGTTTAGCATCTTGGAAAATATTTTATAAAATTGTTAACATATTTGTTGAATTGTGAAAGATGTGCAAAATGTGTTGTGGGCTATTTTTGGTTTGAGTATGATTTCAAAATTTATTTGAATGAAAAAGTGAATTTTTAGACATGTGTGGTATACATGTGAACTTTTTGGTGAATTTTTGAAGTTAAAATGATATTTTAATGTGAAAAGTATATTTATTGACTTGTTGAACTTTTCAGAGCACAAGGGGAAAACCTGAGTATCTAGGTGGGTGGACGTGTACTAGTATGCTGGTGAATCTGTGGGGTTTGGCCTCAGTTTCACTTAGCAAGATTGACACTTACAACTCTAACTAAACTATGATGATGATTATTTGGGGCCATTAGGTTATCAGTATGTTCCCTACTTGTGGCTTGTGCACAAGAACAGATATTGTGATGGTTACTATCACCGAGATACGAGGTACCTGGGACCCACAATGAGCTAGTGCCTCGGGGTTATTTCCTTTTTCTTATGCTAATTAGTTACTTTGTGATTACCATCAGTATACATTATGGTTGGCTGAAAAATTAAGTATTTTTGACATTATTTTTAAAAGTGTTGATTCTTAAGGATAGCCCACTTGAAAATTGTTTTAATTTTTAAGTTGCATCTTTTACAAATTGTAACTAGCATTTCCTGTTTAGGAAAACATGAAAGATTTTTGTCTTTGAATGTTTATCACATGGAATCTCTTAGTGGTGGTATCCTACTAGTAATTTTCTCACACCCTACTTACACCCTTGGGTGTAAGTAGACTTGGTTATTTTTGCTGTTTCAAGATGGGTACAGTTTTTAGTTCCAGTGGTTCGTGTTTCTAGTAGGTCCTTGGTGGAGAAGTCTTTTGGAGATGTCATGAGGGTGGTGCCCCTTTCCATGAAGGTTCTTGTTATGTCCTTATTTGTTTTTTACCTTTTACTGGTATTTTAAAATAGTTTTAAATTATGTAATTAGGTTCTGAAATTTTGTAAAAGACAGTTTTAGTTGAAAAATATAGATATTTTTTATCGAGTTTCTTTGTTGTTTAATGTTTATAAACTCTGGTAAACCATTTCCAAACATCATTTTATGATACCTGAGAACTTGTTCTTGACCTTGGGGATCGAGAACGCCCTTCTGGGCTTGTCATGGTCTGGGTTTGGTTCTGGTTTCAGTGGTGACTAGATTCGAATCATGACAAAAAGGTATCCGAGGAGGTTCACTCTATTTTGGTCATATTATTTGGGGAATTGTTGGGATATTATAGATTTAGGATTGTTAGGACTTGGCATTCTGGTTAAGAGTAGTGTGGATGATCACCACACCTCATAACTAGATTCAAGTCACCAGGGGACGTTGAGTCTTTTCTGAGTCCTTTGGGTTTCTTGGTTTGATGATGATTAGTGGAAATGAAAAGAGAGTTGGGATAATGGTCTCAATGAGCTCACAGTGTATGGAATGCCTTGTGGAGCTTGGGATATTTCCTCAGAACACAATCTGTGGTGGTGAGTTATTAGAATATGGCCTCCAACCACATGTCAAATTCACCCACTGAAACTAGTTTCCTCTATCATTGTCTTGTGTTATTTTGTTTTGAAATCATGGAAATTTGGTTTTAAAGTGACTTGGTATTAAGAAGCAAAGGGTTTTTTTGAAATTATTTTCTAATAAATAGGGAATGGTTAGATTTTTTAAAATAGAGAACAGAATTTTCAGAATTGTATTGGAATGGAAAATAGTGTGTTTCCACCTTTTTTGAAAGTACAAACTATGTCAAGGTCGGTTTTGAAAAAGTGTTTCCAATAGAGTTTTCTAAACTATTCAAAGTTTTTTTAATGGGATGAGATGTTTTGAAATTAATGTGTATGAATTTAATGTTAGATTTCATTTAAATGATTGTTTCTTTTGGAAAATATTGGTATGATGTAATTTGGGTTTGATTTCGTGGTTAGCAGTTTTTAAAAAAAGGATATATTGGTTGACTATTTCAGTTTTGAAAAGTGGAAAGAATTTTTTATTTTAAATTTTTGTATTTCCATGAGAGACCACATTCATGGGGTTATATGGGATGATGGATGGTTGATGGAAAGACTGGATGAGTGTCGGGATGGATATGTGGAGGCTGCCTAGTGTGGCGTAGAAACATGCATGTGTAAGGCCTATGGGGTACCATTGGTGGATGCGCTAACCACTAAACCGTTTGTTTTCAAAGACATGATTTTAAATTGAAACATGATTTCTCAATGAATAGTTTGGGATGGTGTGTATTTTGTGTTTTTGAAAATGTTGATGTTGTGGGATGTTTTAAGTCCAAGAACCCCTCCTGTTTGAACTATGTTTTGGGAATGTGTTTGGTCGGTAAGTTGTGTTGAAGGACCGATTAGTAGTCTCCTCGGAGATATGTTTTAAGACATCTTTATGGTGGTTCCCTTCATGTATTTGGATCTTGTTTGTGGAACTTTTTGACGAATGGAACAGATTGGTTGGTTTCTTGGGTTCTCTCATTGGATACGGTATGCCCCCATTAAGGGTTAATGCATAACTGAAGTGAATCCCAGATTGTTTCTCCGTTGGAAAATCCTTCAGTTGATCAATATAAGGAATATTTTTTTCTCATGCTCTGTAGATTGAGTCTATACCCATTCCTTTATTTGTATTTTAGATCCTCTTGTAGAGGGAGATTTATAATTGAAGGTTTAAAGAGACCATAGTTTCTTAAGTTTCCTGATTCGTCAAAGGTGGAAGTGGTCTAGGGTTGTTAGTGTGGATGAGTGTCTTAATGGTGTCTAAGAGGTCCTCTGGGTTATTCAAAGTTTATTTGATGCATGAGTTCATGTTAAACCACCAGTGTGGGAAATATGGTCACCATAGGATATTGTGGCCACTTTTTAGAATTGTGTGTTGTTTGGGGATGTTGTATGAGGTCCCTCTACATGCATTGTTTATATCAGTCATAGTGGTAATGTTCAGTGATGCCTTGTGATGTCATGTGCTCAATTTACTGTAAAGGTGAAAGTCGGGAAATCATTTGAGAGTCTCTATTATGTTAAGAGAATGTCTCCCTTGGAAAAACTTAAAAATATTCCATTTTAGATAGAGGTGAGTATATGTGTACTTTACATATGTTGTTTCTCACCTAAACAAACAAGGATTGTTGTGTGTGCATCTTCTAATCCCTTATTTCAGTGAATTATCGGGTTAGGGTAAAGTGAGTTTGGAATGTGTTATGTCTTGGAAAACATACCAGGGATTGCAGTGTAGTTCTTGGTTTCACCAAAAGAATAATTCTTGTTCAGGGGGTTTTCAAAGCCTAACTATGAGGCCGAAGATGCTTCAATCATTGGAACTACAGTCATAGGTCTCGGAGAGAAGCTGGCTCATAGTCTGTGGAAATCCCAGGGTTGTTTAAACCCTTGTACAATGTCCTATCCTCAGTATAAAAGATAAGAAGATTTTAAAACTATGGTTTCATCATCCTTCTTCTATTGTTCCCGTTCAGTGGAAATAGTTGGATGTACCTATACCCATGTCATTTCCCAATGTTATTTCTTCCCCCTTTGGTTTCCATTGTGTCTTTGGAGAAAGGTTTGAAGTTTGGTTATATAGGTTGAGAACATAGTTTGGGCTTGGTTAGTAGTGAGCATGCCCCATAAAACCATATGGATAGAAGGATCCCCACTGTTGGTGTAGGGTTTCCCAAACCGTATGGACTAACCATGTGGTCGTCACAACTCTTTAAATTTTGGGGTGTTTTGTACCAGCCCATACTGGTCGGATAAGATGGTTGGTTCTTATGGTGGGGAGACCCACTATGAGTCTTATGTAATTTCTTTTGTAAAGTTCCAATGGAAGTATACCCTTTGTTCTGGGGAGTCCGTTCAGGACTCCCCCTTTTAGTGTCATGTTTCTGTCTCAGGACAAATATAGGTTGTCACTTATGGTGGGGAGCCTATTTTTGTTCCCCCGTACCAGTAACTCAGATTAATCCACGGCCTTGGATTGGTAGTAGGTAGCCTTGTTTGGAGGTATCAAGATACCTACATCTTCCTTGGGTAAACATTGAGATTAGAGAGTTCCCAATGGTTTAGTTATATCAAGGTAAGTATAACCTTGTTCGATGTTGTTGTTTGTTTGGGTAAATTGATTGAGTCTTATTCAGATTGTGTTTGAAGATTTTTATTTTGGGATAAAGAATTAATGTGCTTGATTATTTCAGGAAAGCTGTCTATTTTTCATTTTTGAGGGTATTCCTTCCTTAATTGATCACTGGAGGTGTTTTGGCCTTTGGGGGTGAAACCTGACAAGGGTGTACCTCTTGGTTTCTCATTTGGGGTTGGTTATTGTTTTGGCCTTGTTGTGGATTTCTGGGGATGGAAAGTTTTCTTGGTGGGGAGAATTGTCACATAAATGACTTATTTTAAAGGTAAATTTCATTTAATTTCCATTCATTCTTTTTAAGGGGTTTCCCAAGCTTTTATGGTGGAATGGGTGAGTTTTCATGAATTGGGACAAACCGTGAGCCCAATTCCAGATTAAAAAAATTGATTACTTTATAACTCCGTCATTTTTCAACATTCTTCTTCAATTCAAATTCTTAAATGTAATAATCTGACCTAGGAACACCACCAAATAAATTTGGACCATTCTTAAATCTATAATCATGGTGGATTTGAGTTTTTATGTAAGGGATTGGGCCTGCCCGAAAGCCCATTTCCTTCATTAAAAATATTTTTTAATTATTTAATAACTCAATCAATTTTTAGGTTTTCTCGATTATTCTAACTCTCACCCAAGCCCACTTACTTAAGTCGTGCCCCCATTCTCTCCTCCCCTAATTTGGAGCTCCATAGAATCATGAGATTGGGTAAAGCTTCCATGAAGTTCAAAAATCACCCATATTTGAAGAGGTAAATTGATCCTTCAATAACTCATTCTATTTTTACTATTTTCCCCCATTATAGTTCCTACATGATCTCATCAATCTTTTTATAACCTACCTAAAATGTTTAGCTATTTTAAAATTCTGATACTAGTAGACTTTGGGTTGTTTTCTTCAAGATTGTTTTTGGTAAGTGTTTCTCTTTTCAATTTCCTCCTTATCCTTAGGGTTTCCTCCCTTTTTCTTGAATTTATAGAGTTTCCAGAAGTTAGGGTTCATACCTAGGGTTTTATTTGGGGTATTTTTGGTGAAATATGTTGGTTTAGGTCTGGATTTATATTCCTTGTGGTGCGGCAGTGGTTCAGTTGATGTTTTGCACGAAGTTTTGAGGGATTTGACACCTTCGGTAGGTGATTCCATGTATAACCATTTTATGAAGAGTTTTCTTTCTTGGTTTATTAATTTAGTATGTTTTAAATCTATTTTGTGTGGTTCAAAAACTATTCTTGATGAAATTGGTTAAGTGTTTAATTTTTTAGTTTCATTTTTACTTGGAATTGGGTGCTTTTCATGCATGGCTCTGGGAGAAATGTTTGGGTTGTATTTTATAACATATTAAAGTGATTTATTAGTGTTTAAAGGGGATGAAAATTATGTATTGTTAATTACTTAATGTCATTTGGGCCTTGTAATGGAGATTTTAATGGTTTTAATGTGTGAAACCATGTTGTACTTCTTGAACATGATTTGTGAAAACATGTGTTTTTCATGTGTACCTTTTTGTGGTATTATTTGAGATATTTTTATAAATATTGGGGTGGTTTAATTAATGTTTTTTGGGATGAAAAATATGATTTTGATTTTTATAGGTATGGTTTTGGTATTGAATGAGGGTTTTGAAATGGGTTTTGTATGAAAACGATTGTTGTACCTCTAGGGTTGGTTTTATGAAAAATGTAAATTATTTAATGAGTTACACAAAGTGTGAAATGGTTTCTTTTGTACTAGTTTGGTGATAATATGTTCTTAAAATGAGTTTTTGAAACATAAATTTGTCATTAATTTTGTAAAACATTTTGGTAATGTTTTGTAATTTGTCGAGGTGATTTATGAAATTGTGATGTGGGTGCGAAACAAGTTTATGGGATGTTTTGTGTGAGTGTGATGAGAAAAATGGTCTTTGATTACGAAAAGGGTATTATGTAAATTTGAGTGGGCTGTTATGTTATGATTAGCATCTTGAGAAAGATTTTATAAATTTTTTAATAGATTTGTTGAATTGTGAAAGATGTGCAAAATGTGTTGTTGGCTATTTTTGGTGTGATCATGATTTCAAAATTCATTTGAATGAAAAAGTGAATTTTTGGTCTTTTGTGTTATACATGTGGATTGTATTGTGAATTTGTGATGTGAAAATGATATTTTCATGTGCAATGTATATTTATTTACTTGTTGAACTTGTCTGAGCACAAGGGGAAAACCCGTGAATCTAGGTTGGTGGACGCGTACTAGTATGCTAGTGAATCCGTGGGGTTTGGCCTCAGTTTCACTTAGCAATATTGACACTTAAAACACTAACTAAACTATTATGATGATGATTGGGGACCACTAGGTTATGGATATGTTCCCTACTAGTGTCTTGTACATGAGAACAGATATTGTGATGGTTACTCTTACCAAGATACGAGGTACCTGGGACCCACAACGAGCTAGTTCCTAGGGGTTATTTCCTATTTCTTGTGCTCATTAGTTACTTTTTTCTTACCATCATAATTCAGTATGGTTGGCTGGAAAATTCAGTAATTTTTTCATTATTTTTAAAAGTGTTTATTCTTAATGATATCCCACTTGAAAACTGTTTTAATTTTTATGTTGCACCTTTTAGAAATTGTAACTAGCACTTATTGTTTATGAAAACTTGAAATTTTTTTGACTTGAATGTTTATCACATGGAATATATTAGTGGTGGTATCCTAATGGGAATTGTATCACACCCTACTTACACCATTGTTTGTATGTAGACTTGGTTATTTTAGTTGTCGCAGGTTGGGTACCGTTTTTAGTTCTAGTGGTTCGGGTTTCTAGCAGGTCCTTAGTGGAGAAGTCTTGTGGATATGACATGAGGGCAGTTCCCCTTTCTATGAGGGTTATTTGGATTTCCTTACATGTTTTTTTACCTTTTTAATGGTATTTAAACATACTTTTAAAATATGGTATTTAGTTCTGAAATTTTATAAAAGACAGTTTTAGTTGAAAAATCCAGATTTGTTTTATTGAGTTTGTTTGTTGATTAATGTTTATAAACTTGGGTAAATCATTCCCAAAATTCATTTCATGATACCCAAGAACTTGTGCCAGACCATGGGGATCGGGAATTCCCTTCAGGACTTGTCACTGGCCTGGTTTTATGTCAGTTTTGGTGGTGACAATATTCGGTTCGTGACACCTAGCATCTCACACATATGCCTGAAGAGAAACCCAAGTATAGAAACACTTATACAATATGCTAAACAGTATAGGGGAATAATATCTAGGAAGAGGACCCCTTCTATAGTACAATAGAAGGATAAAACTTAGGTTGTTGATAGAGGACCCCTGCCCTGCCCAGTAGAAGTGTGCAACTCTGATGGTTGAGGACCCATGATCTGATCCCACAAGATGGCGCCACTCAAGTAATCGATAGAGGACCCATGATTATCCCAGCTAAAGGGTTCCATACTATTAGTCAGGGATCATTCCCATACTCCACAAGTGGTTTCCTCTAGGATAGAAGATATAGGAACCATTCCCTACCCCGCAAGAGGGTTCCACTCTAATGGTCGAGGACCTATGCCCTGACTCTGTTGGAGGGTACCACTTGGTGGATAGGTATAGGATCCATGTCCCATCCCATTAAAAGGGATCCACTATAATGGTTAGTAGAGGACCCATTCCCTACCCATCTGGAGGCTTCCACTCTAATAGTAGGAAGAAGACCCATTCCCAAACCATCTAGAGGGTTCCACTCTAATAGTCTCAATCGATGACCCATGCCATGCCCAACATGAGGGTGCAATCTGATCTCTCTGATGATCCTTCCCAACCAAGTCCATCATCGATCATCACCTAAATAAGAATCATACCTATAAAATCTCGTATAATATCTCAAAATCCACCACAAAGGCTACCATCGTGTTCTGTGAAGAAAAACACTCAGGATAGGCTACTCACAATCCAAAATCTATGTCAAAATGAAGGAGATACGAGAGATTAGAGTTTCCTTAAATGGAAAGTAGGAGTACACAACATGTAAAGGTACCCACACTGTGTGTGGACCCACTCCGATTCCTGGACATACCCCTGATGGTACATAGATCACTACCCATGAATCCCGACATGGCATGTAACTAGACTATAAGATATATTTGATCCACTAAGGGTCCTTCCCATGATCCTAGTCATGTATGTGTACTCTAGCAGTGTGCCTGGCCATGACCATGCTCATATACTCTTAGAGTATATGTTGGGTTTCTAGTACATGGGTTATAATACATGTGGGGGTCCCACATGTAATGTGATACTTATAAACTTGTGAAACCCTAACTGCCACAGTCAGGGGGCTACACACCATGTGTTCTTCGGACTACACGACGTGTAGTTGGGTTTTTCCCAGAATCCTATATTTGCGTTCGGTGACCTAGATCTAGCCTGAGATGCTTCAAATAACAAATCCATGTCTCTCAAAATTTGTTGAAAATCCCTCCATTTTTCATTTTTTTCCATTCAGTGGATAAAAAATTGATATTTTTGATCTGTATGAAGCCCGTACATTTCACCTCGCATCACTGCACCTCCTTTCATCTCCCTTTGTATCACTGGTAATCCTGTCCGGAGTGGAATTTCCCATATCCTAAAAATCATCTAAATACAATCCTCATTCATTGTTCCGTTTATCTCATGAAAATTGTCTATGAATTTGAGGGTCCAATCAGTCTCAGTCGCACCCAACAACATAAGACTGAGACCCCATGGGAAAATCAATGAGGAACAAAAAGAATAATTGGGTGAAAAGAACCCAATTTTTTTATGATTGTTGTATAAAACTTCTTGGCCAATGGACATAATCAGGGATATCCATGGTGAGAAAAAATGAAATAAATAATTCAAATCAGTACACAGGCTCATAAAAAGGTTTTCAACTGACACAGATCAAGAAATATAACTGATCTTGCTGAAACTTTTAATTAGTTAGGTAAGGATCCACAAATTGATGATTCATACCTATAATTGGACCATTAATCCACAAAGAATGCACTCTCTAACAATGGATATGGGTCATTGTGTTTTTTACGTATCAATATGTCTGGATCTGAAGTATCATCATTGTCTGATTTAGATCATTCAATTAGAGGTAGAAGAATGATCATCCAAGTGGTCATAGGTTTATGTGGGTACCCCTGGAGATCAAACACAATATGAGATTTATAGATGAATATTTTTTGTCAATTTAATTGAAATAAATAAATTTAATGATTTATTTTAACTAAATTAACCCACCAACGATCATGATATCTGAACACCCTGATCTGACCAATTTTAGGTCACACCTAGGGTAAACCACACATTCCAAACTTAACCATGATCTCATATTTATGATAAGAGATCCTATTTAAGATTTATTCTATTTTCTTTAAGAAATATTGGGTGCATGATATAAAATACATTTAATATTTTTATAAAATTAATTTTGGGCACACTGAGACTTAGAATCACATGTTTTATCAGTTCTTAGCTCAAAAAATATTTCTAAATATAATAAAAAATATTTCGAGGAAAAAAATTGTCTATAAATTGTTCACTCCAATATTTTTATCCCAAAAAATAAAAAATAAAAAAAATATCATGATAATAAGCTCCCATCTGGCATTCCCACTCCTCAGAGTTATCCTGCATGTTCCCATGCTGCCAAAGAATATGAATAAATAGGATGGTCCATCCACACAGGGTCCTCTCTTGCTGATCCTCAATAATCACTGGGTTCTCCACAAAAGTGGTTTCATACTATATGTCTATCACTCCCCAATTAATAACATGCATGGGTTGATGAATGTATTACCTCATATGAGGCACAAGGAAGACTTCATACACATGCTCTAACTATGATGGTAGGTTAAATAGCTAAGAAACATTTACATCCCTATATAAGATTTCAAACAGCCTGATGAACCTCAAGGACAACTTACCTTCCCAGTTGTATCTCTACAATTATCTTCATGGGGAAACTGTTAGGAAAATGTGGTCTCCCTAATCAAACTACAAGGGCCTACAATTCAGATATTTATAATATTTATTCCAACTCTATGATTTCCTCATCTGCTCACGAATGACCTGGACCTTATACTTCATCGCCTACTCCATCTCTAACCCAATAAGAGATACCTTTTCGATAATTTTCCAACACAAGGGTGACCTATAGGGTCTCCTGTATAGGGCCTCTAAAGGTACAATGTCAATAATAGAGTGGTATCTATTGTTTCACCCAAAATACCCTAATGGAAAGTTATCCTCCAAGTTCTAGCTATATTCAAACACACAATCCCTCAAAATATCCTCAAACACTTAGATAGTGTGTGTGGTCTTCCCATCTGTCTGGTGGTGAAAGGTTATACTCATCCTCATCTAGGTCCCGAATTACTCCTGCATGACTCTCAACAACTATGACGTGAACCACACATCCTGATTTTATAAAATAGTCCATGGCACTCAATGAAGGCGAACAATCTCATTTACGCACAACTTCCCCAATCCCTCCAACAAACTCTACTACCTAAAATCAAGGATTTTCACTAACTTCATGAGTTGGTCAACTAAAAGACAGATGGAGTCATGGACTATCACTATCTTTAAAATATATGTCATAAATTCCATGGATAGGACATCCTGTTTTCAATCTGGAATTTAATGGGGTTGCAATAAACCTACCATAACCTAGTGCTCATCATTCACCTGCTGACAGCTGAGGCACCATGAGAAAAACTCATCAAAGATACATCTTGTGTTAGATAACCAAAACTTCCACTGGAGGTCTTTGTATATCTTACCCATATTGGGATGTAAAACCAAATGATATGTGTAGAACTATCTCATCAACTCCCCCCGCATCATGATTGGGACCATAGTCTGTCCCCAGAAAAGGATGACATGATTCCCACTTTAGAAAATACATATAGTTAATATCTTGAAGATATATGGTCATGTAAGACCTCATAGTTTATGTATCCCAACTAGGAATCTCTCACACATAGGAGGAGTGGAGAATTCAATAATATTGATTGAAGAAAAGATACACCTACATGCTCTACCAGGGTCAGTTGTAAAGAAGCCAACTGCTTAGATGCCTCCAGCACCAAACGAGCCTAGGACTACCTACTTAGGGAATCTGCTACCAAGTTTTCCTTTCCATGAGTTTAGACTATCTCACAGTCATATTCCTATAAGAACTCCGACCGGTGTATCTATCCCAATTTCACGTCTCACTTCCTGAATACATACCCAAGACTATGATGGTCTGATTAAACTGCAAAGCACTATCACAAAAGATAGTGTCTCCACATCCTCAAAGATAAGAATACCACTGCTAGCTCCATTTCATGTGTCCCATAGTTCTTCTCGTGGTGTCTCAACTACCATGAATCATATGCGATAACTTTCTATATCTGCATCAGCACACAACCGATCCAATCTCCAGAGGAATCAGAATACACTATGTATTCCACGCCCTCCTCCGGTAGTCACAAAATAGGGGCACTCATTAGCCTCAGCCTCAACTCCTCAGAGGACCTATGGAACTACTCAATCTAGTTAAATGACTACCCTTTCAATGTTAGGGTAGTTAAAGGGGATGGAATCCTAGATAAGTCTTCCACAATCCTCCGGTAGTACCCTTCCATTCTAAGAAAACTCCACACCTATAACATGATATTGGGTGGCTCTAAAGTGATAAATTCATTGATCTTGATCATATCTACAACTAATCCAAGATTAGAAATGAAATTACTCTAGAATAAAACTACATGGTTCCAAAACTGGCACTTTGAGAGCTTACCATAAAGATTGTGCTCTTGAAGAAAATATGTGACCATCCTTAAGTGATTTCCATGATTCTCCTCTAACACAGAATATATGAATATTTCATTGATTATGTTAACCAATAACCGGTTCAAGTAGGACTTGACGATCTAGTTCATCAAATACATAAACTTAGTGGTGGAATTAGTCATATCGAAGGGCATCACTAGGATCTCATAATGTCTATAGAGAAATAGGAATTCTAGCATTAGAATATCAGCCTTACAAACTCTCAACTGGTGGTAGTCAGACCAAGGATCAATCTTCAACAACCATATCTCAACTCATAACTGGTCAAAGAGGTCTTAAATACTCATAAATAGGTACCTTTTCTGTATCTTGTCCTAATTTAGGAAAAGATAATCCCCACAAATATGCAAGCTCCTGTATACCTTTCTCTCAAAAAACACCAAAGCTATCCAGGGGGACACACTGGGTCTGATGAAACCATTCTCTCAAAGGTCTTATAACTATAACCACAACTCTCGAAGTCTGATAAGGCCCATATGATATTCCATAGATGATTTTGGTGCATTTCTGAATACCAATTCGATACAAAACTCCATATCCATTCTTAGAGGTTGTCCCAAAATGTCCTTGGGGAAGACCTCCATAAAATCATCCATGACTAAAGGAATCCAGATTTCTGAAGTGTCTAATATACCCAGAGATATACTCACTAACTGATGGGTAATGGGCCATAACCTACTTCACCCAAAACCCATTCATCCTGCCATGAGATATCTCTCACCCAAAAAGGTGAACTACATCCCATCAGTGCAAAGACATCTGACTTGTCTACAATGACATTAAATATGGGCTCAAACCATGGGCAACCAATCCATATACAAGATCATAGTGTTCCATAATGATTAAAAAAAGGTCCCACTAGAACCTCTCTACCCAATAGATATCTCGCACTACTAGAAGATAAAATTTGTAGAAGAATCATTCCCCATAAGAATCTCGAGAAAGAGATTATTGAAAAAAAACCTCAATTAGGAGATCCAGATCCTAAAAAAGAAGTAAAGATATGGAGTAATCAATTGAACATGTGTCTACTAATACTAAATCAAGAGTATAATAAACAAAGATCGTACCTCTAATCATCTCATACACTACTGGGTCATAGGCCTCTATAGTCTACAGCTGTTCGTAGCCCTGACCGCTAGCTCCCTGATCCTGATGTGGGCCAACTGGTGGTGGTGGTGGTGGTGGAAGTATTCCATAGCATCATATACCACCCAAACCACCTATTCATGGAGCTCCACCCGCTCCTATACCAGCTCCAACTCCATGGGCCACCATACCCTTGCTATAGAGATCCCCAATCACAACGCTTCCCCTATCATGGTAGTCCATTAGCTATCTTCTTACACTCCTCAGCACATCTAGTTAGGAAATCATGCACCATGTAACCTCACATATTACAAACATAACACCATACCTCTACAGGATTACTTTGTCCTATGTTCTACCCCTGACCACATGCTTGAGCCTAATCTAGGGAAGATCTCCTACATTGATATATTTTCAACTGGCGTCGGCTAGCTGCTACAGATGACTCAACACTATAACACCCACTACCAGATCCATCTATATGAAATCCATTTTATAAGAATATCTCTATCAACCGAACCTTCTCAATCACCCCAAAATTCATGGGAATTCACAAGGGTACCACCCTAGAACAAATATCTTTGTGGATCCCCTACTCAAACGTTCATGATTGGTTTTATAAATCCTAGATCATATCAAGGGAGTATCATGTAAGGTATATGAAACTCACTACATACTCATCCAATGTCATCCCTCCCAATAGTATCTCTAGAAGATCTTGAATCTGAATCAAGTGAAAGAAGGAGGGGTATTACTCCTCCTAGAATAACTGCTGGAATTTGGTCGAGGAGAGTGTCAATGGATCATGAATATGTGTAACAAGACTCTACAAGTTCCCAAATTATATGTGGAAATGGCTAGCTACCAGTAAAAATAACTTATCCATCAATGTCAGAATAATCCTGAAATCAAGGACCACTGAATCTATCCAATCCTTCATTACCTAGGGATCTGGCTCACTGTCAATCCTCAATGATCTCTAACACTAGAACTCATAGAGTGTGATAAGACTACACATAACATGATCCTAATTTTCAAGTATGATCTTCTGCTTGATAGGTGGGGTGATGCTTCCTATCCACATATAAGAAGGATATGATAATATGGACCCTAAACTATGAACTCATCACTCATTGCATTGTCATCATGATCTATAATCTGTAACCTGGTTGATTTTCATCATGGAGGAATCCAAAAAATTTAATCAACACATACTATAGTCAAATGATAATATATATAGAATAGGCATCTGACTCAAGAAGGATAGTAAAAAGAATAAATCATATATAATGCATGGACCAATGATCCCTACAACTAATGTATTCATATTACCAGTCAACAAGAAGGTAATTAGAGTCCTGGTGAATGGATACATCGTCAGCCACACTAAAACTAGTTTCCCTAACCTAAGAACCACAGTCAAGAAACTTTTAAATTGTTTCCCTAAATACCAAAAAAATCACTATAAGGGGAAAACTCCAAACATTATCCTAAGGATCAAAACAAACTTGATACCAATCTTTCCTAAACTAACCCAATGGGGCTCAAGCCACAACTACCCCTATCCTACCTCCATAGGATAGGGGATGTTGAAAAGAACCTAAGGTAATAACTACTATGTAGGGAATTTACCTAGTGCAACTTAACACACACAGAAACCTGACCCTCTCAATGCAGAGGTGTAGAAGAATAAACAAAAAGATACAACATCTAGAGAAATAACCATAAATGTGAAACCTATAGGGAGTAAAAAGAGTACTATAGTGTAAAATAAAAAGGTAAAGGGAAAAAAATACACATCCAGCCAAAAAGATGTCCCAACTTGAAAAAATGGTAAAAGTAAAATGTTGAGAGAGTTGAGCTCTGAATCTCCAATCTCTGACCACCATACGCGGTCAAATGCACCAGGTATCCCTATGCTCCTCTGTAGTCACATAAAAAATTTACAGCCTTTTTATAAGACACAAAATATATTGGCAAAGACCTTGTAGGGGTGAGTATATACATACCCAGTAGAATGTTCTGAACATTAAAGGGGGATAGTAAGAGACACGACAAGAATAGACATACTTCTCATCCCAAAGAAAGAGAGTAACAAAACTCAATGTCTTGGACACACACAAACACATATTATTAAAGAAAATAATTACAAACAAGATATAAAGGGGATCTCCATCTCATATCCTAGCCTAGGAAAGAGGGCCAAAAATTCCAAGATATCCATCAATGATTCCCAACATCTGACGCGTCTACCTAAAGAGACATCCAATTCAAGACACACCTCACCACTGTGATGAACAGCCAAGGGTAAAAATATCTAGGTATAGTAATCAAGACCTATTATAGTAGGAGGGTTCTACTGATGTAGTTGATAGAGGCCCCATGTCCTGCTTAGTAGTAGGGTTCCACTCTGATAGTTGAGTACCCATGCCATGACTCCGTAGGAGGGTGCCACTAAAGTAATTAGTAGGGGACCCATGACCAACCCAACTGGAGGTTGTCACTCTAGTAGTGGAGGACCCATTACTTGACACCATAGGAGGGTTCCACTCAAATAGAATATAGAGGACCCTTTCCCTACCCAATTGGAGGGTGCTACTATAATGGTTGAAGACCCATGCTCTTACTCCGTAGGAGGGTTCCAATTGGTTGATAGGTAGATGACACAAACCCTATCCTAGTAGGATAATAACACTTTAATGGTTAATAGATGACCCATTCTAAGACCATCTAGAGGTTTCCACTCTAATAGCCAGTAGAGGAATCATGACTATACCAATTTGTGGGTGCCACTCTAATAGTCGATCGAGGATCAATGCCTTGACTAGTTGGAGGGTGCTACTTTGATCTCTCTGATGATACTAACAGATCATTACCATTATTGAGTGTCACAAAAAAAGCATCACACCCACAATATCATGATACCTAAAATCCACCAAATAGGATACCATCACGTTCTTCGTGGAAAAAAACTTAGGATAGGATACCTCATGAAAAAAAATAATTACAAATGAAGGATATATGAGAAATTGAAGTTTAATAAAAAGGAAGGTAGGGCTACATGGAGTGTATTGGGACCTACATAATGTGTGGTCTTGCACCGCTATCTAGATGCATCCCCAATGGTACATGGATCACTGCACATGTATCCCTACACATCAAGTGAGGGGACTGCCTGACTTGTTTGAGCCACTCGGGGTCCTTCCCATGTTCTTGGTTATGTTACTGTACTCTAGCCATGTGTTAGTACATAAAATGTGCCCAGTTGTTACCATGTTTGGGTACTCCCATAGTACATTCCATGTTTCCAGTACATGGGTAACATGGTGTGTGAGGTCCCAAATGGCATGTGATACTTATAAACTTGTGAAACCCTAGCCTCTATATTGAGGAGGCTACACGTCTTGGTTTTCTTTGGACTATATGATGTGTTGTTGAGGATTTAATATAATTCCAAATATACTTTTGGTGATCTAGATCAAGACTTTGGTGCTTTAGATATCACATCCAAGCCTCTAAAAATCAGTGGAAAAAGCCTCAATTTTTCATTTTCGATAATCCAGTGGGTGGAGAAAATTTTTTTGTTGATCCGTATGAAGCACTCACATTCTTCCTCGCACTGATGAACCTCAATTTTTCTCTTATTTACTAACTTTTAATCTTTTATTTGGTGTAATCACCCATATACCACAAATAATTTGAATCTATCCCTATTTTATCATTCCATTCATCGCATGAAAATCAGCCGTGAATCTGAGTGTCCAATCGGTCACGGTCCCACCCAGAATGGCGAACTGCGACCCTGTAGGCCAATAAACAATGAACATGAATAATAATTGGTATAAAAGAACCAAAAAAAAGGTTTATGATCATTTCCAAGAGTTCTTGTTTAACAGAAACAATCGAGGATATACAGGGTGATAAACAATTGAATAAACAATTAAAATCGATACATGGGCCCATAAAAAGGTTTTAGATTGAAACATATCATGAAATGGAATCGATTATCCTCAAACAATTTAATCAATTAATGAATAATCAACAAATTTATGAGTCCTACCTAAAATAGGATTATTCTTCATTGAATAAAGTACTCTCCAATGAAGAATATGAATCACTGTGTTCATTGCACATAGATCTATTTAGATCTAGAGCTTCATCATCATCTGATATAGATTATATAATGAGATATATAAGAACAATCCTCCCAATGGAACCATGGTTATGTGGCTAACCCTGGTGACCGACCAAAATAGGGGATTTATAGACTATTTTTTTGGGTCAATTAAATTAAAATAAACAAATTTAATTATTTATTTTAACAAATCACACCCAACAATGATCATGATATCTGAAAATCTCATGTTGACCAATTATAGTTCATACCTAGTGTAAAAATTAGGTTTGGGACTCAACCATGTTCTCATATTTCTGATATAATATCCCATTTAAGATTTATCCTATTTTATTTAATAAATAATGGGAATGTGATATAAAATATATTTAATATTTTTGTAAAATTATTTTTGGGCACACCATTCCTCAAAATCGAATGTTGTCTCAGCACCTAGATTTGAAATTTTTTCTAGATATATTACAAATACTTACGAGGTAAAAATTTGGTCTCTATCTGAAACATATGAAAATGTGAGCTTATATTATCAATGAGGGTAATCAAGGGATATATTAATGATCACTTAAGAAAAACATGAGCATAAGGGAATGTGAATATGATCTTAACATTTGAAATTCCATATACAACATATCATAGAGAATAATCTTGAATCATGGAATATATCATGGGTGTTCATAAGATATGAATCATAAAAGAATGAAATAACATGATCCATGAGAGCATAAAATTATCATAAGAGATAAGTTTTTTTCATATATATAATCATTAAAAATAATTTCATTAAAAAAGTATAATTGTTTAGACTATTTCAGGGTGTTGGTTTCACTCCCCATTCTATCATATCCTTAGTCAAGGTTTACTTCCAAGACTATCATAGTGTACAAAGATATCAATCACTACCCAATTCATTGGACGAATATATAATTCTAGGACCACCCATCACATAATGAAAATCACTTTATATGTGTGCCACAAGATCATGAAACATTCATCATGTATCGTTACTCATAGAAAATAAATATTCTTTATAAACATTTCAATAATTTATCATAGCATAACTGATGTAAAATAAATGGGTTTCGTAAACATCTCATAATCATAAACATAAACCATCCCAAGAAATAATAATTATGGTTGGATCATATCCATATTAAATACTAAGTAACCTCAAATGATATAATAATAAATAAAAATATATTTAAAATATAGCATGGAATATCTCTTGAGGAAGATAGCCTATTAATTTTAGAATCACTTATTTAAAATATGAAAATTACAAAAATATTATGGAAAAAGTTTCTTTTAAAATTACCATGTAAACTTGAGAAGGAGGGTTCAAGTCTTTGAGTGGTCAGGAAAGTGGTATTTTTTTCTTCATATCTTGTACATTAAAACAAATATTAGTTTCACATTTTTGGAAAAAGTCAAAAGTACTTTGTTAAAAAATGATAATAATATCACTTTTAAAACGTTTTATCAAAATTAAAAATTGGTAAAAATTAATTTATAAAATCACATGATAATAAATAACATTCTTTAAAACATTTTAAACAAAACCTAGACATAAAAGAAAACAATTGACAACTGAAGAGTAAATAATGTATTCTTTTGTAAAAAATATTTTCTAATCATTTAAGTAGAAAAAAGTGGGAAATGGTATAAATATTTTAAAGTTTCATTACTAACCATAGTAGAAGAATGTTAAATGGGATTATCAAATAAGGATAATATAATTTACTTCAATGTAAATTCAATAATAAATCCTGACAAAAATGAGATTTAAATCGAAATCCCATACTTCTTTAGTAACATTGAATCATAATCCCTATGTAAAAATAAATTTAAATGAAACTTTAAATATAATTATTATAATTACATTTATTTTATAACATTTAAAATTTGACTTATATACACATCATGAAATAATATAGGTTAGTAACAAAACATAAATCCAATGAAGACAATTTTAGATGATAAGTACTTACAACTTTGGTAATATCCAAATAAAAATCTCATGAAATAGATAACGATAGATGAATTTTTAAATTAAAATAATTTTAATAATATGAATAATAAAATTAATTTAAGGACAATATATACAATTTACAAAATAAACAAGTGGTGAATATGGTATATATCTCACTGAAATAAAAGATAGATGGGAAATCCCCTTACATAAAGATCATATTTCTATAAAAGTTTTATAACCTTTTGTATAAAAAATTTAAATTTTCAAAAATTATAATATCTTATATTATCCACCTATATCATTTCAACACCTATTTATTAATAATTCATTATTAGAATCATTGATTCTGAGTGTTAACTATTTCATTTTTCATGACAGTTTTAGTTTGAAAATTCTGGTCATTGAACATTGATCATGGTTCATTAGTATCAAAAATATTAATAATTATATAAATATCATACATATATATATATATATATATATATCCATATATTAAAGTTATATATATATAAATGATTTATACTTTTCATGGAGATGGTAGACTGTATGTCTGAATTAATGTTGTTTTAATTTTATAATGAATTTAAGGAAAGAAATATAGATATAATTTTATCATTTTAGAGCCATAATTATACCATGAATAATATATATATACATTAAATATATATTTATTCTCATAAATTTAATTTAGAAATGAAAAATTAATCATATTGTTTCATGGAGGTGGTGACACACATGTGTACATTAGTGACATTATTGTTTTCTAATGGATGGGAATGTATGTAGGTAGATATGATATTTTATTAAAAAAGAATAATTATATCATAAATATCATATATATACATTAAAACCATCATAATAACAATCAATTATATATAGTGATGAAAAATGAATTGTATCTCTACTTGGAGACGGTGGTCCACACTTATACACGAGTGATACTTTCACTTCTTATTTAATGGAAAATATACTGAATAAAGGTGTTTAAATAATCATAACAACATTTTAGTATATTAAATATACAGGAATTATTATTTTATGAAGAATACATTAGATTTAAAGTAGGTAAAAGAAGAAATAAATTAAAAGATGCTGGGTTGGATGAATACCACATCTTCATTAGACCTCCTTTAGATCATTTCTTAAAGACTCTTTGAATGGTATTTTAAGACGAATAAAACCTCAAATTTTTTTATAAGGAACTTTATAATATAATTTTGCATATTTTGGTCAATATATATTGCTCAAGGTGGTGTAAATAAGAGAATGGAGGGGTTTCCTTTTATAAGGGAGGGAAAAGACACAAATGGAATTAATAAAAAGATTTAAATATAATAAATTCATTTTTAGGTGAAAGTGACATGAGGTGGTAATAATTTAAAAGCTAGTATACGATATGGTTAAAATATCTTAAACCAATATAAATTTTATATGTTTAAGTGGTAATTTGAAGCTTTTCTTTTGGTTTAACCCCTTCATTAACCATTTTTAATCTTAACCGTGATAATAACTTTTTTCAACATTAAAGGGTTATAATTTTACTTATAAGGTAAAAATTGTATCATAAATGGAAAATTGATGAAGTTTTAAACAATTTATAGACCTAATTTTCCTCGTGAATGTTTTTTTGAATTTAAACAATTTAATAATGTATTATTATTCATAAAATATGATTATTGTAATTTTAGAAACTATCCATTCGGAATTTAAATACTTCAATATAACAAATTAATTAATATATAAACTCTTTAAAAATTAATTATACAATATTATTAACCATAAAATTCATGTTACACCATAATTAATACAAAAAATAAAACTTTTGATGTTTTTTAAATCTTTTGGATTTTTCTACTGCTTTCATAATCATTATGCCAGCGTTGTATAAGGTTTTAAAGTAATTATATCTTTAAAAAAAATTAAAAAAAAATAAAATCATTAAAAAAATTAATAATTTACCAAATAAACTTTTATATTCATTAATGAAAAATTATTATCCCTATGTGAACATATAAAAGAAATTAAAAGTAAGAGAGTGAAATTTTTGAATTTTATTTACATAAAATAATATAAATATCATTATCAAGGAAAAATGGAACCAAAATTCCATATATTTGAATTTGGTAGGATTAGGGTCTAATACATAAAATTAAAATAAGTTATTTGGGTTGATTTTGAGACCTTATATAAAAGTTTTACCCATTCTACCATTATCAGGGTGACAAATATTTACCATAATTAATATTCTTAACTAATAAAAATAAAAGGGAACTATTTACAAAATTTGAACCTCTTAATTCCAAATATGGTATATATTTTTCAATATTTAATCTATATATGTGGTATAAATGAATTTTAATATAAATTCATAAAATATAACAACAAATAGTTTTTAGAAAAAATATGCATTTTTAAGCATAAAAATTAACTAATATAAAAATCATGAATATTTATTATTAAAATGGAAATTTTTTGATGAATATAAATCAAATGAACAATTTTTAAATTTATTAAAAAATTAAAAATATAATTTGAATTTTAAATTACCTTATTTAATGAAAATAAATGAGAGTATTTGAAAAAATAGTATTTTTCACTATTCTATAAAAAATCAATCATTTCAAAAAATCCCATAATTTTATCCTAAGTTAATTATTATATGATTTTTTTAAAAATAATGTTTATTTATAAAATAAAATTTCTTAAATTGGAATAAATTAATTATAATTTCAATGAAAAAATGCAATAAAATCATTTTTGAGGAAAATTCATTTCTAAAGAATAAAATGACATCATAAAAAATTAAGTACTTATTTTGTGAGAATTTATCAATAAATTTTTATTAAGTAACCCCATTATAAATATATTTAATAATTAAGTTACTGATATTCATATCCACCAATTCAACAACTATCTTATAATGGTCACATTTAAAAAATAATATGTTTTTAATATATATTAATTCACTTAAAGCTTAGTGTTGTGTGATAAGAAATCTGTTGTGTTTATTATTATTTTAAACTAAATTCATGGGGTGTTACATTCTAACCAATTAAACAATCTATGCCCAAGAAATTTTACTTTGAACTTAAATGTTTCAATAATTGAAGATACCTTTATTGAAAACCAACATCATTCATTGGGATAATAAAACGTCCTTTGTATAGGGGATGTGGGAAAAATTAAGGCTACCTAAAATAAATCATAATTAGGTTCCTGAATAAGGGTAACATTTATGGGAAGTTAAATCAGGAGCATGGATGGGAAAATTAATATCCAAGGAATAATAGCGAATTATAATGAATATGTTCATGAGAAAATTAATGACAAAAAAATCCTAAATTTGTGAGGGGTCAAAAGTCCATTAATTCCTCAAAAAATAAAGGTAACAGCTTAAATTTTTTATTTCAAGAAATTTTTCATAATGTTGAGGTATTATTTTACTATCAATATATATAACATGATAAAATTTAATTATTTTATTTCCATTTTATAAGCACAATTTCATCTTTTGGTTATACACTTATTAATTTCCACTTCATTTATTTCTATAAGAAATGAATATTCAGGAAAAATTATTCTTTATTCAAGCACTAAAATTAAATTTTAATATATCATAAGTCTCAAAAAATAATAAAAAGTTATTTCTTCTTTATCTAAATATTTTTAAAAACCAAAATGGTTAGAAAAAGTTATCCAATATGGATATATAACACTTAAAGTTAATGTTCATCCATTCCATAAATTCTTAACCATAAGAATACTCTAAAATATGTCTCACCAAATTCAAACACAACAAATAAAAATTATTTTATCACATATTTGTTTAAGATAAACTTTAAAATTTATCCCTATGAAACATAAATTAGCTCATAATGTCACATGAATAACTTGTTCATATATTCTCTTAAAATATACTAATAACCTGAATCACTATAAAACTTGAATGAAAACAAATATGCTTCCAAAAATTATCACAAACCTTATTCCTCAAATAAAATCAGAGACTATTGAATATTTTACATAAATCCAAATATTCAATAAACTCCATTAAGGATGGACTAAATTACTTTATCATTAAATCACTAACCAATTTCAATGTCACCAATACTATCCAATTTACTTTATCAATGCAAATCATCTATTTAACCAAACTAATCAATATTAACTCAACATCAGGTGTATATTTAGGGTTATCCTTCGCTTAATTATTTATTTTCTAAAAATATAACCTTACCACTAAATCACTTTTCTTAGTTATCAAAACCAATCAACATATGTTTTTAAATACTTAATAAAAAACTGTTGTTGAACAATTCCTAGATATTTCATGTTTCTTATAACTAGAATATCATTCCTTTAACACTTATATAACATAATTATTGAATCTCAATACATATGCACATCAATAATTCCACTTAAATAATTGGCATAATAGATTCCCTTCCTCAGTCTAGGAGTTAACTCTTGGATTTGGGTATTGACTCAGATAATGCCCATGATCCCCATTAATTTGTTCCTATATGACCATAATATCCATATAAGTTATTTTCCATTACTTTAAGACATTCTCATAGGTTCCTCTTCCCACATTCTTGACATGATGAAAATTGAACTATCATTCCTCCAAGGTCATTACCAAAAGGAACATCGATAAAAGTCAGTGTTACTCTAATTTGATGCAATAGGAAACTCAATGAAGTTAATGTTGTTAGTTGTATATTGAAATATCTGATTAGGAATAATAACAAGTTATATGATTCTAGATACAATCCCATTTAGTTACTTAGGATAACAACCATTTCATTGTCTATAATATACTGTATTAAAATGATTCCTTCTAGTCCCACCCATTGACTAAAACCAAATAAAAATCATAGTTTGAGAAACAAATGTGTAATCATATAATCATGAAAAATCACTCAAAATCATGAAATATACCTTTCAATCCATGAAACATTTCATTTAATATAGGTTACCCATGACCATATTCTATTAAAATCCTTAATAGTGGTTCATAAATAAAATATAAAATAACCTAAGCATATATTTTAGGTGTTTCAAACAAGGAGCACAGTCAGGGAACACACAATATTCACTAGAATAATAGATGATATATACTCAAACAACTATTTTTGGGGTAATTAACCCTATATAATTTTTTTTAAAACCACATCCACTTATAGTATCAAGAATGTGTTGTATTTATTGGAAAACCATAAAATTTATTCCTTACAAAAAAATTAGGATTTTATCCTCTACTTAGAATTATCCTTAGGGTCATAACTATATTTCTCTAATCTTAAACTATAAAGATTGAAAAACATTTCCTCTATTGTCATGACCCGTCCTCGGGGCCTGTGCCATGACTACCCCAAGCCCGACTTCCATAGGCCAGGGGCTGGCAACTAACACCAAAGGCGTAAATCCCAATGCTCGGAAGGCATTGCCTTTATATTAATAACATACACACAAACAGAGTAAGCTAAAAGAAAATCACTATGTGAAAACTGTATACAAAAAGTAGTGTTGAAAGTAAAAGGGGAAAAAATACAAGCCCAACAGTAAAGTACCGGTACAACGGAAAACAAGTACAACTGAAAAAGGGACAATAGCTGAAAAGGGAAGCTCCTGGAACGTCCGCCGAGTATCCTACCTGAAGGGTATGTACAGATGTCCACCACAAAACTCTATGTCTATCGGTCCGCTCCGTGTACCGTCTCACCATGTGGTCCTCCACCAGGTATCGTCCGGTCCTGGCTCGCTCTCGGCCTCCGTCAATGCTATCCATGGTCTGCATCCAACAAAATGAGGTGTGGGCATAGCCCGTGCAGGGGTGTGTATAATGATACTCGGTTGGGACCCCGAGACCCTCGGAGGTCTCCCAAAATCCACGAAGGATAAAATACAGAAAAAAAGATACAATCACATAGTATCAAACAACCCTACTTAGGTATATGCCCATACATACACCTAAGTTATCAATCTCAGTTCGACTCCAACACTCGAGACCTAGCACAACCCAGTCCACATATGAAATAAGTCAATCACATCTATTATAATGATTGAAAGTCAGGACTCAGCTCACACAAGTATACATCTTTTGTATATCGATAGGGATGATCAGATGTAGTCACTATTTCATCTAAGCTGTTAGACCCATGTCAGATACTAGACCTGCTAAGTTGTCAGACCCACATAGGATACTAGACCATCTACTCTGTCAGACCCACCCAGGATACAAGTATAGAAGTCAAACTGTTGGACCCACTTAGGATACAAGTACAATTGTTGTTGTTGTCAAACCCATAGAGGATTCCAGTACAGTTTCCGTTGCTGTCGAACCCACAGAGGATTCAGTCCAGTCTCATTACTGTCAAACCCACAGAGGATTCAGTCTAGTCTTGTTGTTGTTTAACCCATGGAGGATTCAGTATAGTATCATTACTGTAAAACCCACAGACGATTCAGTCCAGTCTTGTTGCTGTCGAACCCACGGAGGATTCAGTCCAGTCTCGTTGCAATCACAACCAGCTCTAGGGTTCCTACATACTGCACACTCAAATCCGAAAGGGTCTGCTCCTCGAGCAAAGGGGTTGATACATCAACTATCACAAAGTCCTTATTTGATGTATCCTGAAGTTCCGTCTCATTATAAGGAACCCAACGCGACAGACTACGCGTCAATCGGACACCCGGTCTGAGAGTTATTAGCTTTTCCGTTCTAGGGGCCCGACTGGATTTCGAGTACAATCCATCCCAGCCATACTCCAATCTCATATGAAACCAATGTAGAGTATACCAAAAGGAATATCTCGTCAAAATTAAACTAACGTAGTTGACGACATTTCAATCGGACATCCGGTCCTTATGTTATAAGCGTTTTTGCTCAAAGGGCCCAGTTGGTTTCGAGTTCGAACCAACCTGGCCATACCATAACTTCTCCAAACCCTTGATTATAATATTCCAAAATGACCATCTCGATCCAAGGAATCCTATGCAACTAATAGTGCATCGATCAGAGGTTTTTATCTCATATTATGGGCAAAATACTAAAATGGGTCCGAAGAGGGGGGTTTGGGTCCGGTCCAACCCGGCCCAACCTGCCCTGGGTTGGCCCGAACAGGGATGACCCGACCCAGGCCCGAGTCTGGCCCAGTAGGGTGGGGCCCATCCTGGTGGGTGTGGCCCGACCTAGAGGGGCATGGCCCGGCCAGGTGGCAGGCAGCCCAGCCCAGCGGCAGGCCGCGACTTGGCCAGTTGTTCGAGCGGTCTAGGGGTGCGGCCCCCAGTTTTCCGAAACGGTGGCACCAAGCGGCGCCACCCATCTTGTTTGGTCGGATGAAGCCAGACGGTCTTCCCGGTGTGAGCATCCCATGTGGGCGGGCTGCTAATCCCCCAGCGCGGTGCCAAGAGGGCGTCGCGGGGTCTTCCCAGCCCGGTCGGCCGCCTTCCGGCCAGTTCATCCGCTGAAGTGGCACGTGGAGTGCGGGCCGCGGTCCTCCGTAGCGCGGTGCCACATGGCGCCATGGTCCTACTTGTCCGGCCGTCTACGGCCGACCGGTTCTTCATTGGCCGAGTGGCCCACAGATTGCAGTCCGTGGTTCTTTCGCAGCGCAGTGCCCTTAGGGCGCCACGATTCCTTCGGTCCGGCCGGCTTTAGCCGGCCGGTTCTTCTTCGGTTGAGCGGCCCGCGGATGCGGGTTGCAGTTCTTCTCTATGCGGCCAGTACATGATCGTCGCTTCCTCCAGTTTTCGACATCGACGCCTGCCTCATTCCGCGGTACTCTTCTGATGTGGTGCGACGACACCGCGCCTTCTTGACTTAGCCCCTGTTTATAAAACAACAATAACCAACGGAGGGTCGTCAAGTTGTGTTGGTTCAACCTATGCCCTCTGTATTAGTTGGTATCAATTGTCCAGAGTTAAACGAAAGAATTCATTAAAGAATCAAGATTTTAATTTTAATCAAATAAAATTAATCAAAAACCCCTACCTCGATTTCAATCACATTGCTCATCGATGAGCTGCGGAAGACGAGCGTCGCGGAGGTCGGGCGTCACGGAAAATGGACGTCGATTCCGTTGATGTCAGGGTGCGTCTGAAGAGGAAGCGTTGTCAGAGAATTCCTTCACATTGTTCATCAGATAAGTTCTTCATTGAAGAATTATGTTCATGGTCGAAGAAGAACACTATTCTTCTATTTCTCCGGAGCTTTCACAAAGTTCTCCCAACACAACGAGTTCCAATAAAAAGTAATAGATACGGCTATTATTTTATTCGCACATGAATTTCAAAATTCAAAAACATTAATTAATTAATTTTTGAGAGTTCAATTCATTAATTAAAAAGTGTTGGAAAAATTTATGGGAGTGAGAAGGAGGTGTAAAGTCACAATTAAAGAGGGGAGTTAATGGGGAGTTTTCACATTAAATGGAAGCTCAAAGGTTTAAGGGGGTTAAAGGGGGTTTAGGTGCTTGTGTGGGACCCAACACATATTATCCTCCCATGGGAGGTTATGTGGGTGTGGGATCCACCAATAACCACCCTTTGGTGCTAAAAACCACCAACAAAATAAAATTTATATAACTCATAAATTTTATTTAGTTTGATAAAATTCCCCTAAAATTAACATCCATCCTGCATAAAATGCAACTGCGGTAAAGGTCCCCTTAAGCAAAAATCGGCACTGTGAGTCCATTGGTGTCCTCAGATTTCAATTCTGAGCACCAGTTCAAAATATAGAAAAACTCGCACGTACGTTTATTGAATGTACCCAAACAAAACTTTAGAAATTGATTCCAGGCACACCGGGCCTCGGAATCAGGTGCCGTCAGAAACCGCAGACTTGTAAAATTCCATATTACTTAAGAAAAAAATTTCATTGAAATTTATGGGCCTTTAAATTGACCCCATCTCTGGGCTTTACATCCTGGTAAAGCTACAACACACACTAGGGAAACAAATGGGGGAACTGAGCACGCATCTGAGCCTACCGCTCCCAAGTGCTCTCCTGGAGGTTCCCATGCTGCCAGCGAATGCGAACTAGAGGAATCGACCATCCATGTATGACCTACTTCTGTAGATCCTTGAACTCCATTAGGACCACTGTGAATGTCGCCCTATCATCGATGTCCAACTCCTCATGATCAATGATGTGGGTCAGTTAGTGAACATATCTCCTAAGTTGAGAAATGTGGAAGGCATCGTGCACCCAATGCAACTGAGGTGGAAGGGCTAGGTGGTAATCCACCTTGCCTATTCTACTGAGGACCTTGAAACGTCTGCCGAATCATTGATATAACTTGTCACCCCAGCCAAATCTCCATAGAACTCGTCAAGGTGAGACTCGTAGGAAGACATGGTCGCCATCCTCGAACACCAGTGGTCTCCATATCCTATCAGCATAGGACTTCTGTCTACTCTGTGCAGTCCTCATCCGCTCCTGGATGATCTGCACCTTATCCGTCGTAGCCTGCACCATCTCTGGTCCTACAAGTGATAACTCCCCTAGGTCAGTCCAGTACAGTGGTGATCTTTAAGTTCGGCCATACAGTGCCTCTCTTAATCGCTGAAGTAGTGGAGGAGTGACTGTGAGGGACTACAGAAAGGCTGCTCCATCCCTATCCACAAAGGATATCTGCAACACAGCCAACTGCTCGGTCGCCTCTCCAAGTAGCTGAATGCCTGATCTCTTTCTGAGAGCATCTGCTACAACGATCTGCTTCCCAGGAGTATACACTATCTCAAGGTCATAGTCCCGGAGGAACTCAAGCCATCACCACTGTCTCAGGTTCAGGTCCTTCTACGAGAAGCAACACTTGAGACTTTTGAGATTAGAGTAAACTGTAAACCGTTTTCTCAAGAAACTGTGGGTGTGACTAGACATTTGTAAAGAAAACTACTACACCCTTCTTCTCCTACATCCTACAAGAGCTGCTAAGATTTCTTCTTTTCCTTGAAGAGAAATCTGGTCTCATCCCCTGGATGAACCACATTCTTTGCCTAATATAGTCAATTCTAACATGAATGGTACTATTTCATGCCATGGATGAAATCGTAAGGCGTCAACGCTACTACCAAGAGATCCAACCATTACTCTTGCCTCCAAGGGTCGAGTCACACTGTCGGAAGCAATGTGTGGTCACTGGGGTCCTCCAGTAGGAATCTCGAATGTGAGGGTCAAGTCAACGATTTTAACCGGAACCTCTCATTATCAATCATACAAAAAGGTAGGAAAGAAAACATTATATGGACAAGTTTCTTCTATTACTATATCTCAATGTTCAAAGACACAAAGCAACCACAAAAAACGATATCAAAAAATCTAGAAGCATCATGAATAAAAGTCTCTATGCCTAGAGCTAGTCCCGATCCTGTCCATATGCTCCTGGAGCACTATGGTCATAGGCCTCACCTGCTTGAAGATGAGCTCTCCCCTGTCCTCCAGTTCCCTACGGTCGGGGTGGACCTCCTGGTGGTGGTGGTGGTAGGGCCTCAAAATGTTATCCAACACCTACTACTCGGCCAAATCCTCTGCCACATCCGCCTGCTCTCGGCAGACAACCACAGTCGAACCTCTGCCTTTGCCTGGGAGGTCCCTCTAGAGCCTACTGCTCATCTGCAAGGCAGGTTGGGCAATCTCGAGCCATGGGACCCTGCCCGCCGCATGCATATCACTGCCTGGTCCTCGTATGGCTATCTTTGTTTTGTGTGCCCCGCAAAACCGAACCTGTATCCTAAGGTCACCCACCTGATGACCTGGTCTGCTTGGAACTCTGCATCAACTGGCTACTGCTGGCTATAGAAGACTCTGCTACGTGTCTTCCTGCAGAGGGTCTTTCCACTGGTTATTGATCAGTGAGAAAACTCTCCACTAGAAGGGCTCTCTCCAGCACCCCCACCTACGTCGGGATGCTGAGAGAGATCATCGAAGCTTTGATATCATTCCTGAGTCCCTACTCGAAGGTTCGGGCCCTAAAGAACGGGTCCCACACCATGTCCGTGGAGTATTATGAGAGGTAGGTGAACCTCACTGAGTACTGAGATACTGTCATACTCCAGATGAAGTAACTCCTGAATCCGTACCACACGAAGGGTGGCTAGTACAAAATATGCTCGGAACAGGCTCTTGAAGTCTATCTAGAGTAGTGATGCCTGATCGTGCACCTGGAGCATCAGGCTCCACCATCTGCCTGCCGCTGCATGTAAGAGACTCACGACATGGATCACCATGTGGTCAACTGGTGTCCCTACCAAAATGAAAAACTCTGGCGATAGCCTCAAGACAATCCTCATATGCCTGGGGGTCCGTATATCCCCGGAACCTAGGATGCCTCTGTCGCTGGAATTCATGCAACGCACTCAGGCGGCATGTACTCTCTACTGCTGGAGCTAGTGGTATCGGTGGCCCAGCGGGTAGTGGTAATGTTAGTGCCTCCACTGTGATGGGGCGTTGCACCAAGGCCTTGTTGATCAGTGGGCTACCATATCATATGTAACTCGGAACCCTAGATGGCTACCTTCGTGGGGCCATCCTAAGACAAAAAAGTGTGCCATGGTCAAACAATATACCTGGTGATCTGACTCAAAGAAATAACAAAGAAAACTTTTGAAACATGCAGGAAATCAGTGTTTTCATACACTGAGTTGCAAATCATAGGTCAGGGTCCTGGTGTATGGCTACATTGGCCGCCACACCAACACTGGAATCCCTTGACTCAAAACCACACTCAATACTCTTAACACTATTGCTTCATAGAAAAGATTGTTCAGAGTCTTTAGTTCTACTGTAGAACCGACTCCTCTAATACCAATTTGTCATGACTCGTCCTTGGGGCCCGTGCCATGACTACCCCAAGCCTACCTTCCATAGGCCAGGGGCTAGCAACTAGCACTAATGGCGTAAATCTTAAAGTTGGGAAGGCATTTCATTTATATTAATAACCCAAACACAAAAAAAGTAAGCCGGATGAAAAGCACTAAGTGAAAACTGTATAAATAAAGTAGTGCTGAAAGTAAAAGGGATCGGAAATACAAGTCCAACTGTAAAGTGCAGGTACAAGGGAAAACAAGTACAACTAAAAAAGGGAAAACAACTGAAAAGGGAAGCTCCTAGAATGTCCACCAAGTATCCTACCTGAAGGGTAGGTATAGATGTCCACCACAGCACTCCACGTCTATCGGTCCGCTCCGTGTACCGTCTCGCTATGTGGTCCTCCTTCGGGTACCGTCCGATCCTGGCTTGCTCTTGGCCTCCGTCAAAGCTATCCATCGTCTACATCCAACACAATGAGGTGCGGTCATAGCCCGTGCAGGGGTGAGTATAATGATACTCAGTTGGGACCCCGAGACCCCCGAAGGTCTCTTAGAATCCACGAAGGATAAACCACAGAAGGAAAGATACAATCACGAAGTATCAAACAACCCTACATAGGTATATGCCCATACATATACCTAAGTTATCAATATCAGTTTGGATCCAATTCTTAATCCCAAGCACAACCCAGTCCACACAGGAAAGAAGTCAATCACATAGATTATAATGATTTAATGTCAAGACTCAGCTCACACAGGTATACATTTTTGTATAGCGATAGGGATGATCAGATGTAGTCACTGTTTCATCTAGGTTGTTGGACCCACGTAGGACACTAGACTAGCTAAGCTGTCAGACCCATGTAGGATACTAGACTAGCTACTCTATCAGACCCACTCAGGATATAATTATAGAAGTCAAACTGTCAGACCCACTTAGGATACAAGTACAGTAGTCATCGCTGTCGAACCCACGGAGGATTCCAATACAGTTGTCAATGCTATAGAACCCATGGAGGATTCAGTCTAGTCTCGTTTATTTCGAAACCATGGAGGATTCAGTCCAGTCTCGTTGCTGTCGAACCCACGGAGTATTCAGTTCAATATTCTTGTTATCGAACCCACGAAGGATTCAGTCCAGTCTCATTGCAATCGCAACGTGCTCTAGGGTTCCCACACACTGCATGCTCGAATCCGGGAGGGTCTTCTCATCGAGCAAAGGGGTTGATACATCAATGATCAAAAAGTTCTGAGTTGATGTTTCACGATGTTCCGTCTCATCATACGGAACCCAACGCTACTGATGTCGCGTCAATCAGATGCCCGATCTGAGAGTTATTAGCTTTTCCGTTCTAGGGGCCCGGTTGGATTTCAGGTACAATCCAACCTGGCCATACTCAAATCCCGTCCTAAACCCATGTAGAGTACACCAAAAGTATTATCTCGTCAAAATTAAGCCAAATTAGTTGATGGCACATCAATCGGACGTCTGGTCCTTAAGTTATAAGTGTTTATGCTCCGAGAGCCTGGTTGGGTTCGTGTTCGAACCAACCCGGCTGTACCCAAACATCACCAAAACCTTAAGTGTAATATATATAAATGACCGTCTCAATCCAAGGAATCCTACACAATTAAAGGTGTGTTGATCTAAGGTTCGTATCTCATGTTATGGTTGAAATACTAAAATGGGTCCGAAGAGGGGGGTTTGGGTCTGGTCCAACTCGGGTCCGGGTCTAGCCCAGTAGGGCGCAGCCCGGCTCGGCGGCTGTGGCCCGACCCGGAGGGGCGCGACCTAACCAGGTGGAAGGTGGCCCGGCCTAGTGATAGGCCATGGCTCAGCAAGTTGGCAGAGAGGTCCGAGGGGTGCGACCCCCGGTTTTCCGAAACAGCGGCACCGAGCGGCGCCACCCCTCCTGTCCGGCTAGCCAAAGCCGGCCAGTATTCCCAGCATGAGTGGCCCGTGTGGGAAGGCCACTGATCCCCCATCGTGGTTCCAGGAGGGCGCGTTAGGGTCTTCCTAGCTCTGTCGGCCGCCTGCCGGCCGGTTCATCCGCCGAAGCGGCCCGCGAAGCGCGGGCCGTGATCCTTCGCAGCGCTGCACCACATGGCGCCATAGTCCTCCTTGTCCGGCCGGCTACGACCGACCAGTTCTTCTTTGGATGAGCAACCCACAGATTGTGGTCCATAGTTCTTCCACAGCGTGGCCCCCTCGTGGAATCTTGGTTCCTTCGGTCCGGCTGGCTTTATCCGGCCGGTTCTTCTTTGGCCGAGAAGCTTGCATATGCGGGCTGTGGTTCTTCTCTACGCGGCCGACACACGACCGTCGCTTACTCCGGTTGTCGACACCACCGCCTACCTCATTCTGCGGTACTCTTCCAGCGTGGTGCGACAACACCACACCTTCTTGACTCAGTCCGCGTCGCCAAAACAACAATAACCAACGGAGAGTCGTTAGGTCATGTTGGTTCGACCCGCGCCCTCTGTATTTGTTGGTATCAATTGGCCATAGTCAAACCGAGGCATTCATCAAAGAATCAAGAGTTTAAATTTAATCCAATAAAATTAATCCAAAACACCTACCTCGATTTCAAGCATGTTTCTCATCAACGATCTGTGGAAGATGAGCATTGCGGAGGTCAGACGTCGTGGAAAACAGACGTCGATTCTGTTGACGTCGAGGTGCATCCGAAGAGAAAGCATCATCAGATAAGTCCTTCACCTTCTTCGTTGAAGAATGGTGTTCTTAATTGAATAAGAACACCATTCTTCTCTTTCTTCAGAGCTTTCACAAAGATCTCCCAGCACAACGAGTGCCAAACAAAAATAATAGCTAAGGCAATCATTTTATTCACACATGAATTTGAAAATTCAAACACTTTAATTAATTAATTGTAGAGAGTTCAATTCATTAATTAAAAAGTGTTGGAAAAATTTATGGGAGTGATAAGGAGGTGAAAATTTGCAATTAAAGAGCGGAGTTAATGGGGAGTTGGCACATTAAATGGAAGCTCAAAGTTTTAAGGGGGTTAAAGGGGGGTTAGGTGCTCATGTGGGCCCCACCACATATTATCCTCCCATGGGAGGTTATGTGGGTGTGGGCTCCACCACCAACCTCCCTTTGGAGATAGAAACCACCAACAAAATAAAATTTATATAACACATAAATTTTATTTAGTTTGATAAAATTCCCCAAAAATTAACTTCCATCCTGTATAAAACGCAACTGCGGTAAAGGTCCCCTTAAGTGAACACCGTCACAACAAGTCTATCAGTGTCCCCAGGTTTCAATTCCGAGCACTGGTTCAAAAGATTCAAAAACCCACATGTATGTTTACTGAACATACCCCAAAAAAACATCAGAAATTGATTCCGGGCACACCGGGCCTCAGAATCAGGTGTCGTCAGAAACCGCAGACTCGTAAAATTCAGAAGTATTTAAGAAAAAAATTTCCTTGAAATTTCCGGGTCTTTACATATAAGACAAAATATATTATCTTGTAAGTTTCAAACATATATATTACAACACAATAGATGAATACTCAATAAATTTTATAAATATACACCTAAGGATTGTAAAGGTTTGGTGTATTTAGAGTCTAGATACACAATATTCTTATTTTATCAAATATATTAAACATCACTTATTAAGAACATACCACACAGTGCTTATATTAGAAATAACTTACTTAAATATTTCATCATAACCTAGATAAATAAAAAATAAGAAAGGGTGAGCTTAGATGATTAGCACGGGTAAATAATGGAGAAATCAATTATCAATTAAAAATAATATAATAATAGGGGAATGAAAATATGAGATTAGAAGGGAAATTTAAGAAAGGGAGATCTTATATAATCAATAATGGTAAACAAGGTAGATATCTATGATAAATTAAGAAAAACATAAGCATAGGGGCATGAAAACATAATCTTAACATTTGAAAATCCATACCAAAGATATCATAGATCATAATATTGAATAATGGAATAAATCATGGCATTTCATAATAAAATAATCATAAATAAATCAAAGAACATGAGATATGAGAGCATAACATTAGTATAAGATACAAGTTTGTGGAATTAAAATATTCTTCGAAAATCATTTCCTTAGTCATGGATTATTATCAAAACAATCATAGTGGATTGGTTTCAATTCACATTATATCATATCCTTAGTCAAGTTTTACTCTTAGGAATATCGTAGTAGGAATATTCCCATACTGAACTGAGTTCACTCCCTATTCTTGTTCTTATTATCTTATGAGATATCCATCACTACCCAATGCATTAGAGAGAAATGTAATTATGGTACCACCAATCAAAGAATAATAATACATTTATTTGTGTACCATAATATCATAAAACATTATTTATATATCATAACATTTGGAAAATTAATGGGATTCCAAAACACTTCAATAATTCATTATAGTCTAACCCATTGAAAATAAACATGTTTCTTAAGAATTTCATCATCATAATTATAAACCATCCAAATAAATAATAATTATATTATCCTTTGATCATATCCCTATTAAATCATAAGAAACATCATTGGATTCTATCATAAATTAAAAAGACTTTAAAATATCATTTGGAAAATTTCATTAGGAAAGTCCCATTTTCATTTTGGAATAACTTCTCTAAAATAAAAAAATTACAAAATATTATAGAAAAATATATTTAAAAAAACCATGGAAACTTGAAAAGTAATTTTAAATTCATTGAGTTATCATGATGGTGGGAAATTACATTCATCACATGAAAATTAAAACAAAGTTTCATTTCACATTTTTATTAAAAAGTAAGAAGTGACACATTCAGAAAATGAAAAGAATATTCATTTTTATTTTTTTACAAATAAAAAAGAGGTAAAAATTATTTTAAAAAACATATTTAAATATAAAAAAATTCTTTAAATCATTTTAAATAATACATTGACATGGATGAAAAATAATCCTGACCAAAGAGGAAATAATGTTTGTCTTTCTTAAAAATATTTTCCTGAACATTTTAAGTACCAAATTGAGGGAAATGGTACTATTACTTGAAATTTCCATGAATAAACAAATAATAAGAAAATTAAATTGGTTTATCAGATATGCATCATATAATTACCTTTAATCAAAAGTCGAGTATAAATAATCCTGATTAAAATGATATTGATACACAAATCCCTTATTACTTTTATACCGTTTAAACCATAATCTCCGTAAAAGAAAAAACTAAATTGAAAATTTAAATATAAGGATCATAATTAGATTCATGATATTAAATTTCAAAGGGGTTTTATATACACATAATAAAATTATATAGGTTCATAGCATAACATATATCCCAAATACGATAATTTTTTATGATAAGACATTACCACTTTGATAATCTCCAAATCAAAACCTCATGAAAGTGATAACCTTATATTTTTCTTAAATACTCATATTTTTCATTAGTAGAATATTCATATTAATTCACGAAAAATATATACACTATAGGAAATAAACAAGTGGTGAATATGTAAAATATATCATAGGAATAAAAGTGAGATAAGAAATCCCCTTACCTTAAGTTTGAATTTATTAAAAAGTGATTTGACCTCATTTATAATAAATTTAAATTTATTATAACAAGATTTAGGAATAATTTACATAATTATATTATCATATATGGTCCACTTATAACATTTAAACACCCATTTATTAATTATTCTTTATTAAAATTGTCATTTTCAGTTGATAACTATTTCGTTTTTCCTGAGAGTTTTAGTTCAGTAGTTTTAGTACTTAAATATTATCAAGGTTCCATAATATAATTTTTTTATCATGATATAAATATCAAATATATTTGTTAAATATATTTTTATAGTCATCTATAAAATTTAGATATAGAAAAATGATTTATACAATTTATGGAGACTGTATGTAGTACGTATGCATGAAAGAAAATTTTAATTTCTAACAAAAAGAAGGAAGTAAATATAGATATTGGTTTATCATTAGAGAAAAATAATTATAAAATTAATAACATATATTTACTTCAATTCTATTCTTTTTACCATCCTTTTTACAAAAAAATTAAATATTAATCACATTAATTTGTGGAGGAGGTAGTTCACACGTACACACAAGCAATGTCATCGTTTTTCATCAGATAAAAAGATAAGAAGGTAGATATGATATTATAATTTGAAAAGAATAATTATATCATACATATAATATATAGATATTATAACCATCATAATAAACATCCATTAAATATGGTGATGGAGAATTAATTGTATCACTATGTGGATTCAGTAGTCTTCACGTACGCAAGACCAAAACTTTCAGTTATCATTTGATGAAAATGAGTGTGAATAATCGTTGTAATATAATAATAATAATATTTAATAATATTTATGATATTTAATTTATTATTTTATGGGAAATACCATATACATATATATATGTGGTATAATAAGAAATAAATTGAAACAAGTTTGGTGGGATGATTACTTATTTTTGGTATACCTCCTTTAGATCCTTTCTTAAGAACCCTTATAATGGTTTTTTAAGAAGAAAAATATAGCTACATCATGTATAAGGATGTTAAGAATAGTTTTTTAGGGTTTTTCATATATATTTATAATGGTGGTGTAAATAAAATATAGTATGGGTGTCCTTTTATAATGGAGGGAAAGGACACATATGAAATTAATAAAAATATTTATATGTAATAAATATATTTTAATGTGAAAGTGGAACCATGTGGCCATAATTTTAAATATAATATAGTATATGGTTGAAATAAATTCAACCAATAAATTTTTTATATTTTTTTGTTGTATTTTAATCCTTATCTTTTCTGTTTAACCCCTTTCGTTAACTATTTTTAATTGTAACTGTTGTAAAAAAATTTCAACCATAAAGGGTTATAACTTTACTTATAAGTTAATAATTGGATAATAAATGGAAAATAAATGAAATTTTAGACAATTTATCATCGTTATTTTCCTATTTAAATTATTTTTTTTATTTTTAAATAATTTAATATCATATTTTTTATCTTAAAATAATATTAATTTCTATTTTGACTATATTCATTTAATTTTTACTTTAATGACATCAAGATAAAAAATTAACTACAATATTAAATTTTTAACTATAAATTTGATCCATAAAATTCAGGTTACACCATAATTCATATAAATAATATTACAACTGAAGTTTCTAAAAACTATTTACTTTGATTTTTCTACTACTTGCACATGCATCATATCCACGTCGTGTAAGCTTTTAAGGTAATTATAACATTGCTAAAAATAAAAAATTAAATTAAAATAAAAAAAATAATTTATCATATTAAGAATAAAATTTTATATTGATTAATAACATATTTTTATCCTAATGTGAACATATAAAATAAACTAAAAGTAATAGTGTAATATTTTGGAATATTCTTTACCTAAAATAATAAAAGTGTCATTATCAAAGGAAAATGATAAAAAAAAATGACATATATTATAATTTGGGATGGATATGGTATAGTTTATTCAATAAAATAAAATAAGTTAATGTTTTTGGTTTATTTTGATACTTTATCTCATAGTTTTAACCCAATCTTACCAATTTCTCCCATATCGAAGTAACAAATACTCACCACTATTACTATTCATATTGAATAAAATAAAAGGGATATATTTCAAAAATTTGAACATATTTATTCAAAATATGGTATCTAAATTTAAATATTAAATATTTATAAATTTTAGAAATAAATTTTAATATAAATGGGTAAAATGAATCAAAAATAGTTTTTGAAATATGCATTTTTATGAATAAAAACTGACTTATACCAAAATCATGAATTGTTATGATTAAAATGGAATTAATTAGATTATGATAAATATAATGGACCATATTTCACTTTAATACCAAATCCAAAATATAATTTGGATTTTAAATTAATTAATTTAATGAAAATAAATGAGGGTTTGAAAAATAAGTATTTTTCACTATTGCAAGAAAAGTCAATCATTTTGAGAATATCCCAAAATTTCATCCAAATTTAATTTTAGTATTCTAATTTAAAAAATAATATTCATTTTATAAAAAAAATTCTAATTTTTTAGAATTTAAATATAATTTCCATGTGAAAAATACAATAATATCATTTTTTAAGAAAATGAATTATTGAAGTATAAAACAACATCACTAAAAATTGAGCATTTATTTGATTATTATTAATCAAATACATTTGTATTGAGTATGGAAATTAAAAAAATATTTCATAATGTGGTTACTCATATTCAAATTCTCCAATTCAACTTCTATATTATAATGGTCACATTTAAATAATAATATTTTTATAATATATGTAAATTTGATTAATGCTCGATGTAGCATGTTAAGATAACTATTGATCTTACTATCCTTTTAAACTAAATTTTTAAGGTGCTACACAAAATGCACTCTAATATCATATATAACAAATTTATCTATATTAATCACCAATTTCAGAACCATTTTCATATCTATAACATTTATATTCATCATTTATAATTATTCTCCACATGAATATTAGTTATTTATTATCTATTTTCAATATCATATGTGAGTAATATTGATTATTTTTAACTCATTTTGTAATAGTGGTGTTTTTCTTCTGCTAAATTTCATCATTCCTAGGTAATACATGGTACTTTAATTTATGTTTTATAATTTTTTATAATGTTATAATTTATTTATATGAGATTTTTGGTTATGATATTTAATGATGAATTTGGCGATGAGCATGTATTGATGATTCTTAGTGGGATAAGGATATTTTTTAAATAATGAATTAAATATTTATATTACCATTCTGAAAAATCCACTCATTTTTTACTTATTTATTTTGAATATTACACAAAAATTAAATTTCCATAAATATCTATGATATAAATTTATAACATTATGCAAGTAGGTGGTTAAACCCACCCAAATAAGAACATACAATAACTAATGGATGCTTATAAAGTGATTTAGTTAAAATATCATTATACTAGAATGATAGTTATATTATCCAGTGTTTATTAGTGTGTTATATCATAATTTAAAATAATTAGATAGGAAATATTACTGATATGAAGTTATTTCAAAATATGAAGAAATCATTTTTTCTCTTAGAATGATCTTTTGGATAGTTCAATTTACCAGAATTTTTTATTGCTCATATTGTTACTAGTTTGTAAAATTTTTATATCTAGAACTTTAATAATTTTATACACATCATATTTCCTCATTAATCACATTCTCATGACCATCTATTTAAGGTGGTAATGAAAAGAAAAATAGAAATTGATCATTCCATGGAGGAGGTAATCCACACATATGATGGATAATGATTTAGTTTTCTATATAACTAGGAAAAGGAGTAATATGATTTATAATTTTAGAATCTAAAATTTATAAAAAATATCATAATTATATATTTAATTTCTTATTAGGACTAATATTATGAAAAACCATATCTTTTATAAATTTTATTTCATGATTTTTTACATAAAGATACACATAATACATCCCCATAAACTTAATAGGACTAGTGTCTTTGGGAAATTAGATACATCAAAAAATAACTTGTAATACAGTTACAATGAAATTATTAAAACTTCAAAACATGCCCTTAAATTTCATTGATATTCTAATACTACATGTGATACCCTAGGGACACACATAAGAAATGGGTGAGCTATGATGCCCAGTAAAGGAATAATAAAAGCATATAATGAAGTGAAGTAGTACATGTGAGTCAAGGAAAAAACACAAGGACATAAAAAGGTGACAATCATAATCATGAATTCCAAATCAAGACATAAGATGATATCATCAATGTATTATAGGAATATAGGAATAAAAATAAACATGAAATCATATGAAAAAGTCAAGGATAACCATTGAAAAATTCTAACATAATGTTCTTAGAAAATACCCCTAAAACCCACATATGGTATCTCATGAGATAAAATAATCAACAAATTTATTAAAGTTATATATAATTCTATGGCTACCCATCACATTCATATCAGTTACCTGAATTTGTGTGCCATATAGATCAGACTATATAATAATTTATTTCATCTATTTTAACCCATAATTAAGAAATTTGGGTTACAAACATGGATGCCCCAAATAAATTAAGGATAAGTACAACTATGTGAATTACCTAGAGTAGAAATGGGTATGAGTACTCACAATATGAATGTTTTTCATGTAAAATAACAAAATAATTTTGATAGCATAATAGGTGTACATAAAAGTTCATAGAAGGGAAAAATGTGAGTGAAAGGTGATCTATAATTTGTTGGGAATAATATGGAATGTAAAGAGTATGTGTAAAAACAGATTTCATCCTGAAAAATTTTAAATCTAAAGGCTTAATAAAATAAAGCACTTGAATAATGAGGAAGAGGAATTGAATCCCTTACTTGAGGGGATACTTCAAAAATCATGTTTTAAGATTATAGAGAGATTTATAACACCTTGGGTAGTATTTAGAGATATATATGGAGTATAATTTAACACTATATGTGTTTTAAGAGAAGAGGAATGGGAGGTTGGGTGGGTATTTATAGAAAAAGATATTTTAATTCTTTATCAATTTCTAAAATTAGGTTTTGGACTCTAAGTAATAAAAAATAAAAACCACAATCATTCACAAGGTTTTCTCCCATGGTCTCTACCCAAGAGGAGTGGTTTTTAATATTTTATTAGGTTAGTAACTAAAATAATTAATATAATACAATTCATGATTTTGAAATTAATCATGTTCATCAAGAATTGTTTTCAAAACCATAAAATATAAAATAGGTTTTGAAGGATTCATTATAGGTTTTTGAGATTAATGAAATACTTTCAAGAACACATTATTTTAAAAGGAAAACTTATTTCTGTTTCTGGATATCTTTTATAGTATTTATTAACATACATGTTATTATGATTTCATAATATATACCATATATTTATATAGAATTTAATTTTTACAAAAAAATTCAACTATCATAGAAAATTTTGAAAAATTCACCAATGGATAATTTAAACACATTGAATTAAAAAAATTTGTTTATTTTTTTGAAATAAATTCCAAAATATTTTGATTCACTTTTAAATAAAGATCCATATTTATTTAAAAATATTAGTTTTTAAGACACCGAAAACATTCTGACCCTTATAATATTTACATTCGACATTACTAAATTAAATTATCATTTATATTTCAATACATATTATTTAATAAGACTATTTGAAAAAATTAAAATATAATTTAAAATTATTTAATTTATTAGTAAAATATTATTTTAAATGAAACAATATATTTCTCAAAAATTTAATTTCGGTTGCCTCATATCAAAATTTAATTTGTATCAAAATCACTATATAATCACACACACACACACAGACATATATATATATATAAAGTAATAATGAAATGGAACAATATAATCATTACTTCATTAAATAGAAAATATAAAAAATCATACTTCTAGTATTTATATATATAACCCCTTATTACACTAGCATACACCTTACGATTAAGTTGTGTGATGGTAGTAGTTTCTTAGGGTGGTAAAATGAAAATGGTTTGGCTAGTGATTTTTATAAAAGTGAATTTATCTCATAAATGGTTTCTCTAATGTTTTAGTTATTTAATATCATCTTGTACCTTTTCAAGGGAGAATATCAGTATTGAAATATCCATCAGAATCTTTGAAAAATGGGATTCATAAGGTATGATTTTACTAGTGGAGGAAATTATTTATTCATTATGTGAGAATTATATTTTATTATAACCCATAATATACACTAGTCTTAACAATCACAATAGAAATATTATATTAACAAAAATTATGATTCTTAACTATCTTTTAAGATCGATAGATAATTAGGGCTATATTTTATAACATCTTAAAATAAAAAATGAAATACAGTTCGTGTTTTCTATAAAAACACATTAATTAGTAAGCCATTTATTCATTCATAAGGGACTAGTTTGGGTCGTTACATTCTTACCCATTGAGAAAATTCACCCTCAAAATTTAATTTTCTACATTAAAAAAGATGAGGGTATTTTATAATCACCTATTATAGTTTCCATATCACCTCCTCAAGCTTCTGGTTCCACCATTGTACTTTTACCCGATGAGTGGTCTTATTTTGTAGAAATTTATCTCTATGATCTAAGATCTTTATCCAATACTCTTCATATGAAATATAGTTCTCCAAAGTTACCACCTCTTAATTTAGTACATGTGTGATAGAAGGTATGTTATTCCTTATGCGGAATTTATGGATCACATCATGTACTTGAGATAGGTTAGGTGATATTAATAGTCAATAGGCCACAACTTCATTACGATCAAGGATCTCAAAGGGGCATATGTATCTTGGACTAAGACTTACATTCGTTCCCAAAACTCATGACATTATTATATGATGATATATGAAGGAATACCTTATCTCTAACCTTATACTCTAGTTCCCATAAATGATTTTTAGTGTATATTTTCTATCAAATTTTAATCGATTTCTTATACACTGAATGGTTAGAACATTTTCTATGATCTATTTGATATGAATAGGTCTCATTACCTTACACTATACAATTTAATTGCAACATGTGGGAGTCCAAAAAATATTCCCATATAGATCCTTCTAAGGTGTCATTTGAATGATAAAATGAAACGTATTGTTATATGATAACTCTACTAAGTGGAAATTATTATCAAAACATTCTTGTAAATCCATTGAAAATGACATTAACATATCCAATAGATTTTGAATGTTTCTATCAAACTGTACATTTTTATGGGGTTTATAATGATTACTTAAACTCAACTATGTATCTAATTCTTCTTGAAGGACTTTCCAGAACTATGAAAAAAACCTTAGATCTTGATCATATATAAATGATAGTGGTAATCCAAATAGTCTTACCAAGTCTATTATGTATATCTTAGGGAATTTTTAATGATAGAAATATTCCTTAATGGAAATGAAATGTTCTAACTTTTTAAGGTGATCAACTACCATCCAATTGAAATTATTCCATTTATATGTCATGGGAGCCCTATAATGAAATCCACAGTTACATTTTCCTATTTCCATACATGAATAGGAAATGGTTTCATCCTGCTTGTATACTTCTACCATTCATCCATGAATTATAGGAATACTTAGAATCAATATATAAATTCTAGAATCTCTCTTTTCTTATTATCCCTACAGAAGTTTTTCTTTAGATCTATATACATATTAGTACTTCCTGGATGAATAGAGAGGGATGAGATATGTACATCATCAAGAAGTTCCATCTCTAGCTCTGGGTTTTATGATACACATATCAAGACTCCAAATCTTATAAATCCATATTTGGAAATGTTAAACTAAAAAATATTAAGTACCTTTTTATGTAGCTCCCCATCACCATTATGGGCATTCTTGATCCTCCCTAAAATGGATGTTTGAGGAGTTATTTGAGAATGGTAGGAATATGTTTATTTTATAATTCCCATGCCTATATTTTTCATGTTCATAAAGAATGGATCTTTTTAATCCTCATCACATATAGGTTTGTAGGATAATTTCTACTCATAGAATCCCCCACTTTATTTTTATTTCAAGGTTTATAATTGATTAAATAGTTGTAAAACATTATCATCTCTATCCACATTTGTTAGTTCATATTTATCTCCTTTTGTGTCAGTATTTACATGAGTCTCTTATAGTCAGTATTTATTTAATACTTATCCATATAGAGATAATTCACCAAATATTCAATGATATTATCACTATAGAAAATTAAAAAATCATGTACGAGGTAGTTATTCTCATGGATCTTCAATTGGTTGTATGGATAGGCTATTGATTTTTCATTTCTCAGGGGTACACAATCCATTTTTTGGATCCATCACTATAGATTAAAAATCTTTCACTACTAGTGAGTATTGTAAGAATAGGTGAAGTGATTATCCTTTTATTTAACTCTTTAAATCACTCCTCACATTCATTATTCTATAAATACAGCACTCCCTTTTGATTTACTGGGGTAAGTGGGTTTGAAAATCATGAGAAGTTTCTCAAAAAACAATGTGTGTACCTAGATAATCTAAGGAAACAATAGATCCCTCTCATGGATGTTAGTATGGGACAAACTTAAATTTCCTCTATCTTCAAAGGATCTACAGATATCCCTTTTCTGGTGATATCATTCCCCACAAATGTTACTTATCTATCAAAAACACAAATATACAATTCTTCAAATATAACTTTTCCTTTCAAAACATCTTCATTAAAACATTCAAATGATCCTCATTTTATTCAATGATTTTAGAGTAGATAAGAATATTGTTTATAAAAAATACAACAAATTTATTAAGGTAATCCATAAAAAATCTATTCATTGGGTCCATGAAGATAATTGGAGAATTATTGAGTCCAAATAACATCACTAAGAACCTGTAGAGCTTGTAAATTATACAAAAAGTAATCTTGGGGATATCCTCCATCTTCACATTTACATAATAATACCACAACTAAAGATCCATTTTAGAGAGGCACCGTGATCCTCATATTTGATAAAACAAGTCATTAATCCATGTAATAGGATAGTTGTTATTTATCATGATCTAGTTGAGATTATGATGACCCATTCAGAGGATTATTGACCCATCATCTATCTTAGAAAAAAGAATTGGTGTATCCCTTGGTGAAGCACTTGGGTGTATAAAACCATTATCCATATTTTCTTTTTGTTATTTATCTCTTTAAGTTTAATAGTGGACATTCTATAGGGATACTTGGATATTGGAAAATCACCAGGTATAAGTTTGATTGAGAACTTAACCTCTCAACTAGGAGGAAGTCTAGGAATTTCTTTAGTAAATACATCGAAATATTCTCTTACAATTATCATGTCATAAATTATGATCTATTTCATATTATCAATAATTTTATCAAGATATTATTCTTCATAAAGAAATAATTTCCATACTTGAGATGATAATTCTAACGAGATCCATCCTCATCTTTGCCCTTAAAGAGAATTATAGGGATACTTATGATTCAGAGTGTGATTAACTTATTCTAAAAATTTATGTCCTATATATACAAGGAAAGAAAATCCATACCTAGAATAGAATCATATTTTTCTAAATGGGTATCAAAATGTTCACTGGGAAATTCAGCCCACACATATTGATAAAGGAGAAGTTATATACTCGGATAGAATAATTGAACCATTTTATATTTTCACTGCTAACTTGACCTCCATGTTTTTATGTGGTATTTGAATAGTCATACTAAACATACATGATATAAAATAATGAATAGAACTAGAATCAAATAATAAATTCACTATTCATGAATGAATAACCAGTGTACCTATCAAAAATTCATTTTCAGCATCCACCTTTGAAGTCATAATGGAATATGATCACCCATTCCCTGTAGGACTTAAAAGTTGTTGTCACCAATTATCATAAACATCCCTTGGGTTAGTGAATTGGTTTTTATAGTTTTTTATTCCTTGTAGTTGAAAAATAGGAGAGTAGGCAGAGGGTTGACTGAAACATTCCTTTACTCCATCACATAGGTGGGTTTCTCCCATTGGTATTCACTGGCTTTGTCACTCTCCTTCCTACAAACAAATCATTTAAATATCCCCGTCATGAAATTTCTAGGATTCATCTTCCCACACATTTATCAAGTGGAATGTTATATTTTCTTACTACCATGGGATTTCTCCATCGCTCCCCTAGAATTAAAATCCATTATCTACTTCCTATCTCCAGTCCTGTGAGACCCTTGATATACTAAATATTCATTTAAACTTTTAGGTCACATTAGGCAATTTATTAATAGATATAAAAGTCTCAAATTGCTATATATTTTAATTTATTTTTATTTTTACCACTAATTAATTGGTCGACATTACATTTGAGGTCAATGAAAAAGATGGGGGAATATAGTTCAAGTATTGTGATGTTCTCCTCATACAAAATCAATTTATTATTCCTTATTTTTCATGTTTCCAAGGAACTCCCTCTTTATTTTAGGTTAGCGAGTGAGAGGAAAATATTTTTTGGAAAAAAATTTCCCAAATTATTTCCATTTTATCTCTTTGATTTATTCTTTGAGGTTCATATTCTTGACTAAATTCTACCATTGATCATCTTCACCATCCATGAAATAAATAGCCAGCATTACCTTCTATTTCTTATATAATTGAATTATAAAGAAAATATTTATAATGAAACTGAATCATTATTCTATAATTAATGGATTATAAGTTCCACTAACAGTTGGAGGCCTTTTTCACATGAAGGTATCATTTGTAAAATTATCTTTTATAGGGGGATGTGGGTATTCTACCCGATTCATGTTTCCATTCAAAACATGACGTAACTAAGTAATTATTTTCATGATTTTCTTGACTCATGCTCCTATAGATTTTTGAATCAAATTTGGATAGTTATCACATTGTTCGTCACATTATTTGTTGACTCAGTTGCCCATATTTCCATCCATTGAAAAAAATAAAGAATAATTAAGGATGATAATTTTAAAACTATTAAACATATATAAGCGAATTTATAAAAACTAAAGGGATAACACATAAAAAAATATGTATTCATTAGCCTATTAATTTCACGGTTTCAATCTAATTTATCCGTGACATATTTCCTAACATTAAATTTCATAGGAATTTTTAGTTCCCTTTATAATGGTTTATAAAAAGAACATGATTAACCAAGGAAGAACCCCTATGAGGGTCCATCCTAGTGTGTAGTCATAGAAATATTTATCGTGCACTATGTATAGGACAAGTAAATTACCAATAACCCCTTTCAGAGTTATTACCTCAAGGTACATCTATTTCATAGTCACAACCACATGCCAATATCCAGGATGAAATTTTTTTCTCCAAAAAATAAGAACTCAATAATTTAATAAAATCTAGGGATGATATCCCATGTTTAGTCATCCTTGTAATTTTCACTATGGTTTTATAAAAATATTCCCTAAAAATAATTAGAACCTACCTCTGATACCAAATATGAAAACCAAAAATTTTATACACTTAATTTCATGACTTATTACATAAAGACACACATAATAAAATCATAAAAAATCAATAGGGCTTGTGTCTTTTGGAAATTAGATACATAGAATAGTAACATGAAACAAGGATACATCGAAATTATAAAAACATAAAAAAATTCTCCTAGACTCCATTAATCATCTAATAATGGATGATATGACGTAGGGGTTCATATAAGAAATGAGTGATCTATAAATCCCAATAAAAGAATAATAAAATCACAGTGTAATATTACATGTTATTAATCATATTGAAATTCAAAATGAATTGAAACATTTCATAGAGTGTATGGACGAAATCTTAATTTGGGACTTTTAATCAATTTTCAAGACTTGGAAAACTTAAAAATATGATGTTTTTGGTTGAGTTTTAAGGCATGAGAGGTTTCTTGGATCTTTAGTTGAGCTTTTGGAGTTTTGGATTCTGAAAAAAAAATTCAAGAAGAATCAGGAAGGGGAAAAATGTTTGATGAAACTATGAATACCTGTATGGGAAACCATGTGTCACGGTGCTAGTGTGTAGAGGGTGTCACATAGTTTGTTAAATCATTTGTTTGATCCTGAATGACTATTCAAGTCCTTTGTAGTCTGTTGGAAAGTTGAACCACATGGATTGCACATAGTTTTTCTAACCATGAACATAACATTATAAGATGTGGGGGTGTGACTATTCCAGTGGAATAGTTGGAACATGATTTTCTTAACTATTCCCACAAACCATGTGGGGTGTGGCTCATAGATATAGGAATACCCATGGTTGGTGCATAGTTTAAAAAACCATGTGGCCAAGCTATGAGATTCATTAAAGGGTAGGAAATGATAATTTTTCCACCATAATTTTATAACAAAAACACCTTCTTTCTACTTAAATTCTCCCATGTTAGGTAGCTTCTCAAGCTCCCCTCTCCTATTTTTAGTCTTCCATATATCTCCCTCATTTGACCTTCGAATGGAACACCGTTGAGTGGGTTTGAAGAGTAAAAATAATTATATCATTCTTATTAACTATTTTATTATTTTATATTTCCATATTGCATATTTTTTCCATGAGAGTTAATATGTCATATTTTCAAGTATTGTTTTATTTCTTTGATTTCTCTCATTCCAAGCTGAATCAGAGTCCAAGAATTGATGAGTGTGTCTTACTAAGCACGAGGTAGGTGGTGTATACGTCTCCCTTAATGTCTCAGTGTTTTATAGATTATTACATAGTCCCACACACCTAAATATTCAAGTGTTTCCCCTTAAGTTAATATATTATTAAATTAGATGTTTAATCCATTGATTTGAACACGTTATGAAACCCTTATACAAGGTTGGTGGTTTTCAACCATAACCCAAAAAACCCTCAGGGTAGGTTTGTTCTATAGTTATGATTATTCTATGGGGTAAGTTAAGCTCTCCAATTATTAATGGGATCAAAGACAAAATTAAATTAATTATTAAAGGTTAATTACCTCATGTAACACCTTGTAATTTAAGAATGAAAGGGGTTTTTGAAATAGAATAAATGGAATTTGTGGAATGTAAGGGACAATCCCTAGGATCATTCTTAATTTGGTAATTGTTTAGTGAGGCGGCATGGTTTCACATAAATGACTTATTGTAAAGTTAAATTTAATTTAATTTCCATTTATCCTTTGTTTTTGGGGTTTCTCAAGCTTTTATGGTGGAAAGAGTGAGTTTTCGTGAATTAGGCCAAACCGTGAACCAAATTCCGGATTTAAAAATAAATTTTGTTTCTTTTATAACATTTTCATTTTTTTAATATTTTTCACCCATTCCTATTCCTAAATGGTTTAACCTGCCATATTAACACCACCATTGTAGTTTGGAGCCTTTATAAATCCATAACCAAGGTGTATATGGGTTTTTATTTAAGGGGTTGGGCCTGCCCGAAAGCCCAATTCCAGTTTTAAAAATAAAATATGATTAATTAATAACATATTCATTTTTAAGGATTGTTCAGTGATTCAAAGCCTCAAATGCGTCCATTGAATCCAGTCGCATGCCCAGGCTTTCTCTCCCCTTTTTGGAGCTCTTCTTCATCTCGATTAAAGTCTGAACTTATTAGGGTTTCTAAAATCGGGCAGATTTGAAGAGGTAAATTCATTCCTTCATATCTCCTTCAATATTTAATCTTTTCCCCCATTTCAGTCCCCAAATGGCCTCCTACTCATCATTCTATCCTAACTATTAGTTTTTGCTGCTTTGAGTTTCAAGATTTGGTTAATTCAGGGTAATTGCTTCAAGTTTTTCAAGGTGAGTGTTCCTCCCTTCCACTTCTTCCATTTCCTTAGGGTTCCATCCCTCTTTCTTGATGTTCCAAAGTGTCCAGAACCTAGGGTTCGTACCTAGGGTTTAACCATGGGTTATATTGGTGAAAATTTGTTGTCTAGGGCTGGATTTATCATCCTTGTGGTGTCGGGGTGGTGCGGTTGATGTTTCGCAGTATGTTTTGAGGGATTCGACAATTTCGGTAGGTGATTCTGTGGGTAACCATTTAATGATGAGTTAGTTTTCTTGATTAAATAAGTTTTAATGTTCCTTATATGATGTGAATTATGAGAAAACCATTTTTGGTAGCAATAGTATTGCATTTGGTATTAAAGTTACATTTTTATTTGAAGTGTGTATTTTTCAAATGTATTTCATGTGTTATCTCTTGTGGTAGTTTTGTAAAATGAAGAAGTGATTTATTAGTTATTGAAAGGGGCTGCCAATTTTGGTTGGGTAATGATATAGTGCCATGAGTTCCTTAAAAGGGGTTGTCTTTAAATGGTTTTATGTGTATAACCTTGTTATACTCCTTGAAAGTGTTTTTTGGATTTCTGTGTTCTCATGGGTATCTTTTGTGATATTGTTCAAGGTGATTATATAACATTTGAAAGTGGATTATTACAAGTTTATTAGGTGGAAAATTATGTTTTGGTAGGGTCTTGGTGTGATTTTGGCTTCAAAAGAGGTTTTTGAAATGGGTTTTATGTGCAAAGTTTGGGTCTACTCCTTATAATTGTTTTATGAAAGTTCTGAATGGTTTATTGAGATGTGTAATAGGTGAAAATATATCAGCAAACTATTTTGGTAGGAGTATATTTTTAAAAGGTCCATTTCATTTGTGAAAAGGCTATTATGTGATATGTATCATCTTGGAAATATTTTATTAAATTGTTTGAAGGAGATATTGAGGAGTGAAAGTGATGTGAAAGTGATGTGGAGTGTTTTGTGTGAGTGTGATGTGAAAAATTGAATTTTTGATTATAAAAGAAGTGTTATTTTCCATGTTTGTTGGCTATTATATTATTTGAAATATCTTATAATTGTTTTTTAAAATTGTTTAATGGTTTTGTTGAAGTGTTGAAGAAATGTGAAATGTGTTGTGGGCTATTTTGGTGTGAGTTGGATTTCAAAATCATTTTGAATGAAAAATGGATTTTTGTGAATTGTGTGGTATACATGTGGGCTGTTTGATGAATTTGTGATGTGGAAATGATATTTTCATGTTCAAGGTATATTTCTTGACTTGTTGAACTTGTTTGAGCACAAGGGGAAAACCTGGGTATCTAGGTGGGTGGATGTGTACTAGTATGCTAGTGAATCCGTGGGGTTTGGCCTTAGTTTCACTTAGCAAGATTGACTGTTAAAACTCTAAATAAACTATGATGATGATCATTCTGGACCACTAGGTTATGGGAATGTTACCTACTAGTGGCTCGTGCACGAGAATGGATATTTGTGATGGTTACTCTCACCGAGATACGAGGTACCTGGGACCCACATCTAGCTGGTGCCTAGGGGTTATTTCCTATTGCTTGTGCTCATTAGTTACTTTATACTTACCATCGGCATATGGTACATTTGGCTGGAAAATTCAGTAGCTTTGGTGTTTATTTTAAAAGTGTAAACCCATTAAAATATCCCACTTGAAAACTGTTTTTATTCAAAGTTGCATCTTTTAGAAATTGTAACTAGCTTTTCATGTTTTTGAAAACTTGCCTGCTTTTCATCTTTAAATGTTTATAACATGGAATATCTTAGTGGTGGTATCCTACTGGGCATTTTCTCACACCCTACTTACACCCTTGGTTGTAAGTAGACTTGGTTATTTTTGTTGTCGCAGGTTGGGTACAGTTTTTAGTACCATTGGTTCGGGTTTCTAGCAGGTCCTTGGTGGTGAAGTCTTGTGGGGATGGCTTGAGGGAGGTGCCTCATGCCATATGGAGGTTCTTGGGCTATCTTTTCTTGGTTTTGTACCTTTTTAATGGTCTTCATACATTGTTTAAATTTGTGAAATTCAGTTCTGAATTTTAGTAAAATATGTTTTTGTTTGAAAAATCCAGTTTTGGTTTCTTGGTTTCGTTTGTTGTTTTATGTTTACAAATTCAGGTAAATAATTCCCAAACTTCATTTTATGATACCTAGGAACTTGTGCCAGCCCGTGGGGATCAGGAACGCCCTTCAGGTCTTGCCATGGACCGGGTCGGGTGCCGATTTTGAAGGCAACCAGATTCGGTTCGTGACAAAATGGTATCAGAGGAGGTTCAGGTTAACTCTTTGGGTCATGTTATTTGGGGAAGAGTCAGGATAGTCTGGAGTTAGGATTGTTGGGAAATGGAATTCCAGTTATGGTTAGTGTGCCTGATAACCACACCTCACAATGGGATTCAAGTTTCCAATAGAAGTCGGGATTTATCTAAGTCCTTTGGTTTTCTTGGTTTGATGATGATTAGGGAAATGAAAAGAGAGTTGGGTTAATGGTCTTAGTGAGCTGGCATGGCCTGAAAATCCTTGTGGAGCCAAGGATATTCTCTCGAACACTCTCTGTGACAGTGAAGTGATTGGAATATGGCCGCCAACCATATTTCCAAGTCACCCACTGAAACTAGTTTCCTCTCGCATTGCTTTGTGCTTAGGTTTTGAAATCTTAGCACTCTGGTTTTAAGAAGTGTAAAGTTTTTGTGAAATTATTTTCAAATAAAGAGGGAATGGTTTGATTTATGTAATGGTGGAAGTGAATTTTTAGAATTTATTTGAAATGGAAAATGGTGTGCTTACACCTCTTTTGAGAGAAGGAACTATATTGAAGTTGGTTTTGAAAAGTGTTTCCAATAGAGTTTTATAAACAATCAAAGGGTGTTTTAATGGGATGAGATATTTTGAAATTGATGTGAATATCTTGAAAGTGAGTTATTTTTTAATGGTTTTGTATTTCTAAATAGTTTTGTAAGATGTGAGTTGGGATTTTGATCTTGTGGTTAGCAGTTTTGAGAAAAAGGATGTGTTGGTTGACTTTTTTGGTTTTGAAATGTGGAAAGAATGTTTTGTTTTAACCTTTGGTATTTCCATGGGCAACCACATGCATGGGGTTATATGGGATGATGGATTATTGATGTCATGACTGGATGTGTGTCAGGATGGATACGATGAGGGTGCCCAGTGTGGCACAGAAACATGCATGTGTAAGGCCCATGGGGTACCATTGGTGGATACGCTAACCGCTGAACCGTTTGTTTTCAAGAATTTTTTTTAAAGAAGAACATGATGTATTGATGAATTGTTTGTGATGGCTTATATTATGTGTTTTTGAAAAAGTTAATGTTGTGGGGTGATTTGAGTCCAAGAACCCCTTTTATTTGAACTGTGTTTTGGGTTTGGGTTTGGTCAATAAGTTGTGTTGTAGGGATGGTTAGTGGTATCTTTTGAAAAATGTTTTGAGACGCCTTTATGGTGGGTACCTTCATGTGTTTGGATCTGGTTTGTGGTATATATTGACCAATGGACCATCTTGGTTGGGTCCTTGGGTTCAATCGTTGGATAAGGTACACCCCATTAATGGTTAGTGCACAACTGAAGTGCAACCAAAATTGTTTCTCTGTTTGAAGACCCTCCAGTTGATCAATATATGGAATCTTTTTCTTGAGATTTTTAGATTTATTATACACCCTTTCCTTTCTTGGTTTTGTGTATCCTCTTGTAGGGGTAGAGTGGTCATGTAAGTTTGAAAGAGACCTTATCCTCTTAAGTCTCCTTATTTGTCGAAGCTGGAAGTGGTTCTAGGGTTGTTAGTGGGGATGAGTGTCTCGATGTCATCTAAGAGGGCCTTTGGGTTCTTCACAGTTTATTTGAAGCATGAGTTTATGTTAAGCCACTAGTGTGGGAAATATGGTCACGATAGGATATTGTGGCCACTATCTAGAATTGTGTGTTGTTTGGGGATGTTGTATAAGGCCACTCTCCATGAATTTTTTATATCAGTCGCAATGGTCATGTTCGGTGATGCCTTATGATGTCATGTGATCAATTGAAAGTAATGGTTAAAGTTGGGAAATCATATTAGAGTCTCTGTTATGTTGGGAGAATGTCTCCCTTGGAAAAAAAATATTCCATTTTAGGGGAAGGTGAGTATAGGTGTTATTTACTTCTATTGTTTCTCACCTGAACAAACAAGGTGTTATGTGTGTGCATCTTATAATCCCTTGTTTTAGTGAAATATCGGGTTAGGGTAAAGTGAGTTTGGACTTTGTTATGTCTTGGAAAACTTATCGGGGATTGCAGTGTAGTTGTTGGTTTCACCAAAAGAGTAATTCTCATTCATGGGGGGTTTTCAAAGCCTAACTGCGAGGTTGAAGATGCTTCAATCATTTGAGCTCCAGCCATAGGTCTCGAAGAGAAGTTGACTCATAGTCAGGGGAAATCCCAGGGTCGTTTAAAACCTTGTACAATTTCCTATCCTCAGTATGAAAGATAGGAAGATTTTAAACCTATGGTTTCATTATCTTTCTTCTGTTGTTCATGTTCATTTGAAATAGGTAAAGGGCCTTATACCGATGTCATCGCCCAATGTTATTCCATACCCCTTTGGTTTCTATTGAGTCTTTGGAGAAAGGTTTGAAGTTTGGCTAGACTGGTTGGGCACACGATATTCACTTGGTTAGTAGTGGCCATTCCCCAGAAAACCTTGTAGATAGAAGGATCCATACTATTAGTGCAGGGTTTTCCAAACCGTGCAGACTAACCATGTGGTCATCCCAACTCTTTAAATTATGGGGGCTTTATGTACCAGCCCATGCTGGTCGGTTAAGATCGTTGGTTCTTATGGTGGGGAGACATGCTATGAGTCTTATATAATTTCTTTGGTAAATTTCTGATGGAAGTATACCCTTTTTACTGGCGAGTCTATTCAGGCCTCCCCCTGTTAGTGTCCTGATTCTTTCTCGGGAAAAATATATATAAGTTGTCTCTTATGATGGGGAGGTTATTTTTGTTCCCCCATACCAGTAACTCAGACTTATCCATGGTCGCGGCTTGGCGGTAGGTAGTCTCATTCAGATCTATCAAGCTACCTACATCTTCCTTTAGTAATCTTTGGGATTGGGGAGTACCCAATGGTCTAGCTAAAGTAAGGTAAGTGTAACCTTCTTCTATGTTGTTGTTCATTTGGGTGAATTGCATGAGTCTTGTTTGGATAGTGTTTAATGAGTTTTATTTTGGGATCAATTATCAATGTGATTGATCATTTCATGAAAGTGGTGTAAGCTTTGTTTGTGACAGCAATCCTTCATTAATTGACCACTGGAGGTGTTTTGGCCTTTGGAGGTGAAACCTGACAAGGGAGTACCTCTTGGTTTCTCAGTTGGGTTTGGTTGTGGCTTTGGCCTTGATGTGACTTTCCGGGGCAGAAATTTTTCATGGTGGGGATAATAGTCACATACATGACTTATTTTAAAGTTAAATTTAATTTAATTTCCATTTATTTTTTGTTTTTGGGGTTTCTCATGCTTTTATGGTGGAATGGGTGAGTTTTCGTGAATTGGGCCAAACCGTGAAGCCAATTCTAGATTTAAAGATAAATTTTGTTTCTTTTATAACATTTCATTTTTTAATATTTTTCACCCATTACAATTCCTAAATGGTGTACCTGACATATTAACACCACCATTTTATTTTGGAGCCTTTATAAATCCATAACCAAGGTGTATATGGGTTTTTATTTAAGGGATTGGGCCTGCCCGAAAGCCCAATTCCTGTTTTAAAAATAAAATTTGATTAATTAATAACATATTAGTTTTTAAGGCTTTTTCGGTGATTCAAAGCCTCAAACGTGCCCCTTGAACCCAGTCGCGCTCCCAAGCTCTCTCTCTCTCCTCTTTGGAGCTCTTCTTCATCGCGAGTGAGGTCTGAACTTATTAGGGTTTCTAAAATCGGGCAGATTTGAAGAGGTAAATTCATTCCTTCATATCTACTTCAATATTTACTCTTTTTCCCCCATTTCAGTCCCCACATGACCTCCTCCTCATCAGTAGAGCCTAAATATTAGGTTTTTCTGCTTTGAGTTTCAAAATTTGGTTAATTCATGGTAATTGATTCATGATTTCAAGGTGAGTGTTCCTCCCTTCCACTTCTTCCATTTCCTTAGGGTTTCATCCCTCTTTCTTGATGTTCCAAAGTGTCCAGAACCTAGGGTTTGTACCTATGGTTTAACCATGGGTCTTTTTGGTGAAAAGTTGTGGTCTAGGACTGGATTTATCATCCTTGCGGTGCCAGGGTGGTGCGGTTGATTTTTCGCAGTATGTTTTGAGGGATTCAACAATTTCGATAGGTGATTCTGTGGGTAACCATTTAATGATGAGTTAGTTTGCTTGATTAAATAATTTTTCATGTTCCTTATATGCTTTGTATTATGAGAACACCATTTTTGGTAGCAATAGTAAATCATTTGGTATTAAAGTTACATTTTTTCTTGAAGTGTGTATTTTTCAAATGTATTTCATGTGTTATCTCTTGTGGTAGTTTTGTAAAATGTGGAAGTGATTTATTAGTTGCTGAAAGGGGCTACCAATTTTGGTTGGGTAATGATATAGTTCCATGTGGGCCTAAAAAGGGGTTGTCTTTGAATGGTTTTATGTGTATAACCTTGTTATACTCCTTGAAAGTGGTTTGTGGATTTGTGTGTTCTCATGGGTATCTTTTGTGATATTGTTCAAGGTGATTATAAAACATTTGAAAGTGGATTATTACATGTTGATTGGGCTGAAAATTATTTTTTGGTAGGGTCTTGGGGTGAGTTTGGTTTAAAAAGAGGTTTTTTAAATGGGTTTTATGTTCAAAGTTTGGGTATACTTCTTATAATTGTTTTATGAAAGTTTTGAATGGTTTATTGAGTTGTGTAATAGGTGAAACTATATCAGAAGACTATTTTGGTAGGAGTATATTTTTAAAAGGTCCATTTCATTTGTGGAAAGGCTATTATGTGATATTTATCATCTTGGAAATATTTTATTAAATTGTTTGAAGGAGATATTGAGGTGTGAAAGTGATGTGAAAGTGATGTGGAGTGTTTTGTGTGAGTGTGATGTGAAAAAATGAATTTTTGATTATGAAAGAAGTGTTATTTTACATTTGTGTGGGCTGTTATATGAGTTGAAATATCTTATAATTTTTTTATAAAATTGTTTAATGGTTTTTTTGAAGTGTTGAAGAAATGTGAAATGTGTTGTGGGCTATTTTGGTGTGAGTCAGATTTCAAAATCATTTTGAATGAAAAATGAATTTTTGTGACTTGTGTGGTATACATATGGGATTTTTGGTGAATTTTTGATGTGGAAATGATATTTTCATGCTCAATGTATATTTCTTGACTTGTTGAACTTGTTTGAGCACAAGGGGAAAACCTGGGTATCTAGGTGGGTGGACGTATACTAGTATGCTAGTGAATCCGTGGGGTTTGGCCTCAGTTTCACTTAGCAAGATTGATTCTTACAACTCTAACTAAACTATGATGATGATTATTGGGGACCACTAGGTTATGGGTATGTTCCCTACTAGTGTCTCGTGCATGAGAATGGATATTTGTGATGGTTACTCTCACCGATATACGAGGTACCTAGGACCCACAACTAGCTAGTGCCTAGGGGTTATTTCCTATTGCTTGTGCTCATTAGTTACTTTATACTTACCGTCAGAATACGGTACATTTGTCTGGAAAATTCAGTAGCTTTGGTGTTTATTTTAAAATTGTTCACCTGTTAAAATAGCCCACTTGAAAATTGTTTTTATTCAAAGTCGCATCTTTTAGAAATTGTAACTAGCTTTTCATGTTTTTGAAAACATGCATGTTTTTTGTCTTTAAATGTTTATCACATGGAATCTCTTAGTGGTGGTATCTAACTGGGCATTGGATCACACCCTACTTACACCCTTGGGTGTAAGTAGACTTGGTTATTTTTGTTGTCGCAGGTTGGGTATAGTTTTTAGTACCACTGGTTCGGGTTTCTAGCAGGTCCTTGGTGGTGAAGTCTTTTGGGGATGGCTTAAGGGAGGTGCCTCTTGCCATGTGGAGGTTCTTGGGATATCTTTTCATGGTTTTTTACCTTTGTAATGGTCTTCATACACTGTTTAAATTTGTGAAATTCAGTTCTGAATTTTAGTAAAAGATGTTTTTGTTTGAAAAAACCAATTTTGGTTTCTTTGTTTCGTTTGTTGTTTTGTGTTTACAAATTCGGGTAAATCATTCCCAAACATCATTTTATGATACCTGGCCACTTGTGCCAGCCTGTGGGGATCCGGAACGCCCTTCGGGTCTGGCCATGGACCAGGTCGGGTGCCGATTTTGAAGGGGACCAGATTCGGTTCGTGACACATGGAAACTAACGTGTCCCATCCTTATATCAATTAGAAATGAAAGGAAAAAATGAAACAAATGTGATGAGATAAATTCATAAAGGGAATGGAAACTAACATGTATGTTATTTCTTCACTTTTTTTAAATTTAATAATGAATGAAATATGATAAATTCAATTTATAATGGGAATGGAAAGTAATATGTCCCCTTGATCCATTTTATAATTCATTAATTTAAATTGATATATGGGAATGGACACTAATATGGCTCCATTATTTTATCACTATTGAGTAGTTTGACTAATGAAATGAATGTGATGGATTAATTATTAGTAAAGGAATGGAAACTAGAATGTCTCTTTGAAACACCTATTATAAACTTGTATCTGATTGATACATTGGTATGGAACCAACAACTCATTATCGCACTGACATCATGGTATGACACTGAAGACTTAATATATCGATGCCATGGTTATAACCTTGGATACACATTTCTTGTACCATCTTATATTTACTCCTTGGGATCATTAGATGTCTATCTTGAGTATGTTATGGATGAGATCAATGGAGTCGAAGAGGATTCCTTGGTCTGAGGCCATGAATCCTAGCCCATGTAGGTATAAATTACACCAATTTTGCTATGTATGAGATTTAGGGACTTTAAGAGGATGCCTTGGTCAATGGACCTAGGTCCTGGACCTCACAGGTATAATACATGATTATTTAGAGTATGTCATAGATTCTTGATTCTTGGTATGTCAGTGTATGACAAAGTAGATAATTTAATCTATTATTCATTTTTTTATTATCTTAGCATTCTTTGATCACAAAATGTATCATTTTATACAGTTTTATTGCTTTATCATTACATATTATTTCCTATTATACATGTACAATGTTTTAAATTATATACACATACTATATTTTTTATAGACACCATTGGTAGTACATACTGAGTATATCTCACACCCTTTTCAAGACACAAATGGATACCTAGACAAACCCCATGGTTACAGTCTTAGGATCATGGATTATATTATGTTTTGTCACTCTTGTACATTGGATCTTTGTGAAATAGGACTAACTCGATGCTTAGGATGTTCATGGATATAAACCCTGGGGATTTTTTATTGACACATTTCTTATGTTGTCTGTCTACTAATTTTTAACTTATAACATGTTCATTCATAGTTGTACATTTGGATTTGGGCAGTTATCAGTTAATATTAGCAGTTATTTATTCTTTTATTTTTTATTTTTAGTTGTTATTATAGTCCACTTACTTTTCATTTGATTTATTATATTATACTTATTACTGATCTAGTGGGCATAGTCTCCCTATTGTACCAACTTGAGACACGTATTTCTAGTTGATAGCCTCTGGTGTATGAGGCGATGTGCTTGAGTCCATGTGATGACCAGTACAACACCTGTTATTGAGTGAGTCGGTTTGGGAAGTTATAAAGTGGCATCAGAGATTTTTATTCCTTTTTAAAACTATTTTGGGATGGTAGAAATGAGACTTTAAATGTATCATCCCTTAGTGGATACCTTATGTCTTGGTCTGACCAACCCATTCATGAGGGAAAGATCATGTTTCCAAGGATGGGATTATTTTTCACTATGTTGTTATTACAATTGATTATTATTTCACCTTGAGTGACTGATGTACTTTCCAAGAATTAATGATTTATTAGATTTACCATTTTCCTAATATGTCAAGGAAGTGCAATTACATTCATCATTATAGGTACATGGATATTCACATTCCATGCATATGTCATTCCATGTATATTTCGTTGTTTATTTCTCGATGCATGATGATTTGTAGCCATGATTGTGTGATTTATCAGCATGCTTATTTATATACCTTCTTAGGCAATTTTATATTATTATTTCCTATAAAGTATTCTTGGTTGATTTTGATCATGCTTACCTGTGTTATTTTCTTTGGAGGTAGCTTTCTATGTCTACTCTCATTCTATGCTCTGTGATAGCATTCTTCTTATAATTATAATAAAATAATCGGTTATTAAAGTTTCTAAATCAACCTAAAACGCCTTTTCTTGTATATATTGATGGTTTCACCTCAATTAACTAATTATGACATGTTATATCCATGAACCATTGGTTTCATTGGCTAAAAAATTTACAGATAAGATTAAATGGGTGTCACTAATAATTTATAAAGTGTATGGGACATTATAAATTAGTAAGGGTAACTCATATAATCAAACCATTATACATGAACATGAAATATTCTGTCACTGAAGGTAAAAACATGGTTATAGCTACCTTAATTCCAATTGTAACATATAAAGGAAAACACCATTACAACATGGAAATGTAATTTCATCCAAATGAACCATGACACATGCTAAATTGAATTTTTTTTATGGAAAATGGTTTCCATTCTGAATGCTAGTACCTCAATTATTTGGGTATGACAACCCATATGACTAAATTCCTAAATGCACAACTGGACCCAAGTAAGTCATTTGGGGCATGTTTCTACTGAGATAAACTGGAATTAACCCAAGTATGCTTGTCTTGACATGATATTATTATATGATAAACCCTCTATGGTTTTTTTGAAAACTTTATAATTTAACTAATATGGGTGGCACAAAAATGGGCCTATGTTGAAATAAAGGATCCCTTGTAGGTTTCATACATTATTTATAGGATGTAACACTTGTAGGTCACCTTTATGTTTATGTGAATTAGTGGTTAACCCCATTGGGTACATTTATACTAATGGGATTGGTATTTAAAATGTAATCCTACTTGTATATTCACCATTTCTTGATAAAATACCTATTATATACTTTTGAGATTTATTATTATGAGGTGTTAGTTAAATAAAATTAAAACTACAACATAAATATTTTTTTACTCAATATCGTAGAATAGAAATTTTATTTAACGAAACCCAATTATAGAGAATTATAAATAAATTATTAAATAGGTAAAGGGAAATTATGAGACATTTTCCCTAAAGTTTCACAATGACGGCTAGATAATGTGATGAGTATAGTTTTCTCTTATAAATGGTACTTTATATCCTAGATATATGAGCAGGTTTAAATATTGGAATGAATGATCATTGTTTAAATGACATAAAATGAAATAATTTAGTAGAGTTTCTAGATTACAACCTCACATAGGGGCAAGTTTTAAATGTTTCTTTGATAATTTCCTTGAATGGGAATGTGAGCATTATTGTGAAAATTTGATGACTTCTTTCTTTTTTGTTTTAGAAATAGAGGTTATGTGGTAAGGCCTATTGGTAATTTTAAGGGAAGCCTTTTATTTGAGCTGATTCCATGTGTATGTAAGGGAGTAGCATGATTATGGTAGCACCATCGATATTAATGAATTTTTGGGTACTTATAAATTATTTCAGACATGAGGTTCTATTTGTCCCAAGTAGGACTCGTAGTGATGAAACAACACCATTTGCAACAAACCCAAACCTAGTAGCAAGATTCAATGTTTATTTTATTACAATATCATAGATTAAAGAGATCACATCACCAAGGATAGATCGTTTTAGTATTCTTGAAGGAATAGATACATACATGGTTACCTTATTTTTTTGGTAATTAAAAATAGAACATAACAAAGGAAAATAAAATGATTCCTTAACAATTATTCAATGATTCCATCTTTATAACATGGGGAATGAAAACAAATAATAGGGTGAGATAAAATGCTCAGTAAGGGATAAATGTAGAAGAAACATGAAACAATAATAAGTAAATCATAAAAAATATGATATAACTAAAAAATATATTCCATTTAATCCATAAATTGTGAATGAAAATGCATCCATATATTTTTTCATAGTGAAAATATAATGAATAGTAATAACTGAATATTGAATGAAGGTAATGATTAATTTTTTGAAATCATGTATCTAGAAAATGAACCACTACCATCAGGACATTTCACAATAAATTTTATGTCTGAGTGTAAAAACCCATCAGATTTTGCTTGGAAAAAACGTGAAGGGTTTGTCGCCAACTATTTTGTCTCATGAGACCTGTTGATGAATCAAGGGATAATCTATAATCAGTCCCCACCCATGTTTGAATGTCCAAAAGATTACTCAAATTTCAAAATGATCTATTTAATTCATGAAATCAATATGACTTATAAATGAATATCCATATTGAGTAAAAGATGATGATTTGAAATTATTTCCCAGGTAATAAAATAATATTCAAATTAAACACCGTATATAAAAAAATAGTTTACAAATTTGACAATAATCATATTCAATATACAAGAAAAATGAATATTTATTGAAAAATTATCTCAAAATGGTAGTAGATAAACCATATAAAAATAATTAGTTTCACAATACCAAGTAAGTATCAATAAAATGGAGATTGAGATTAAGTCCCTTACCATATGTCTAAAAGTGTTCCACACTTGTACTTAATGCCCTGTATAATATAATTTGATTAATTAATTGCTTAATTTAGAACCTATTAAACATATATTTTATTTATTATAAGTTTATTATGTTCATTTATGGCCATTCTGATGAGTTATAATGTTTAATTTCATTGTTTTGGGAGGGTTCATTTCGTAGTTTTATGGTTGGTTCCCTTTTATTATTATGGGAGTTCTTGTTAAATGGAAGAAAAACTATAGAAGTGGAATATAATGATATTAATATAATTATAGTATTTTAAATTTTCCTTATATATCATTTGGTTATATGGTAAGATGATCATTCATTAGACAAAACATTAATGAAACAAATGATTAGTTTATTTTGGTGTTTTTTATGACCATCATGAACTAGTATCATTTTATTTAATATTATAATTATATAATAGTTCCGAAAAATTAATAATTTTCAATAGTCATATTATAATATAGTTTAACCATATAAATGGTCTTATTACTAGCCATTAAGGTGGTAATTAAAAATGACAACTTTTCGTCCACAAAGGTGATGAATCGACACCTCACAGATGATGTTTTCATTTGTATAATTAAAAGGAGAGATGGAGAGGTTTGATGATGGATAATCCATTTGAATAATAAAATTATAGTATATATATGATAATGGATTTTATATTACACATTTTACAACGGAGGTGAGTAGAGTATAAGAAAAGAAAAGAAATCAAAAGGGAAAGAAGGGGGAGTTTACCTCTCGAATATCATCTCATTTGGAATCTCCTTAAGAACCTTGGATTTGGTCTTTTGGTAAGACCAGAAGGTCTTGGACATGGTAAAGAGGATTGAGAAGGGATTTGGGTAGAATTTTGAAAATCATCAATACTTAGAAGGTGTGAGGATAATGGGTGATGAGGTGAGGTATTTATAGTGGGAGGAGAGGAGTGTTTTTGATTATTTTATTCATTTGTTTATTATTTTGGCACAAGACTATCAATATTTTTGATTACGAGGACCAGATATAGTAACTAGATCTTCTTATTTTGACACAATGTTCACTTACATCATCCATGACTCAATCAAGACTCAATATTTCAATTATTTACTTATAATATTAAATACTGTAAATTATCATAGTTAACTATTCAGGAAAAATTAAACTATTTTATAAGAATAATACAAATTCACCATAACCATTTTTTTAAATGAAGATTTCAAAAATGGATTCCATTTTTTAATTTTTTTTTCTAAAAATGTGAAATTTAATTTCTAATTAAAATCACTATTTATTCGAAGAATACTAATTTTAATATTATAACTGATTTTACGACTCTTTGAAAAATTAATTATGGTCTCACAAAACAATTTTATAATTATAATATCAAAAAATATTAATTTATTAATATATTTTATGAAAATTAATTTTCTTTTAAAAAATTACATTCATTATAAAATTGTAAATAAACATTTACGTATCCTAAAAACACCAACACTTAATTTATCATTTTTAAAACATTTATTTACTTATTCCATGATATAAATATATCATATTTTCATTTATGAGATACGTAAATTTTATTTCTACTTTCATAGGCGAGGTTATTATTCTAATATCCACATTACTATTCTAGACGGTCTCATTACTATTTCAATGACCATGTAAACATTTAATGGTATATCATAGTTTGTTTAAGATTAGGGTTGTGTGTGAGACTTCTTAAGGTAGCGAGAATCACATAGTGATCTAGTTTAGAAAGTTTTACATGCCTCGTGAATGTTTATCCACCTTATGATCATTTGATATTTTCTAATTTGTAGATAGATGACTCAGAATGTCTCAAACTAATAATAGTTTTGTTGGATTTTGTGACTTTGAAATATGTATTGTTGTTGGGAAAAAAATTAAAAGAGATGGTACCACCCATTGTGTTGTTTTATAATTTTAGTAGCATGAATTGTAAGATGTGCTACTCTTCCACATAAATTGATTCATTAAATCATGTGTAGTTAAGATAAAATGTCACATAATACTTTAAACAATGTGGTTTCATGATTTCCTAGAAGGAGTTAGGAGTACCAAAGGGCTACATTCATATATCATCTCTAGAGAAGAGTGACATGGGTGTTGAGAGATCATTGCAAACATTGTAGCTTTGAGTTGGTAATCAAGATATGAGTTTCCCAGTGACTCAGGATGACTTTGTAAAATGGATCGGTTTTAATAACTATATTAGTAAATTTTAGTTTTTGGATTTTATTCCTTATGTTGTGACTTGTGTTGATGTAACTCAGAAGGATTTTCACATGTATGTATAAGAATGATCTTGATCTATAATTCTTATAACTGTCTATTTTATCTCTCTTCTTATGTTAGTTCTTGGTATAAGAATATTGGACACATCTAGGAACCATGTTCAGTGATGATGGAGTGTGTATCACGAGATAAGTTTCCATTTTTAGTAATAAAATTTCTAGGACATTCCTAAGGTGTGGAATATCATATAGATCACAAGGAGAATATCCTTCCAGGTTGAGGGAACATGAATATAAAGGACCATTTGGAAATGGTTAGATTAGATCTTGAAGCCGACGAGCTATTGATTTGAGCCTTAAACTCTTAGAAGTGAGGATGAGTTTTTATAACTCATTTGTGAGTTTGGAATGATTCTAGGTGAATGATTCAGCCTTAGAATATGTAAGAGATATGGAAAATGTGAAAGTTTAGTAGTATATTTATGCTTATAAGGAAGCATGTATGCGAAGTTGTTGGTGTACCCAAACATTGATGAAATTTGAGGGTGGGAGGCTATATGATATTTGTGGTACTTAATGATGCTAATTTAAAATGAGTTCCAAGGGGTCTCCTGCCTTAGTGAAGATGATGTTACAATTAGTACAGTCAACTTAACCTAACTAATGAATGACTTGCGGGAACGTGAGTCGAGATTTGAAATGGTTGGTACAAGATTATACACCCTATATGTATGGAAATATTATTCCATTCCTATTTCTCTGGGTATCATTTAGATAATTTGTTGTTGAGTATTCGTGTGAAATTTGAGGATTAATAGTTTCAATTTGATTCTTGTAGGCATGGAGACTCAGAGAATTATTTAAATTGAAGGTATTTACCTTGATGAGTACAATCTTGGAAATAAGTTGGGCACCAATTTTTTTATCTATGATTGTAACTCGAAGCACATGGTTTTGAGACATAGTGTCTGGAGTTGGATAAGGCTATGGTAGCCTAGTGAATTCAGGCATGGATCTGGAAGAGCAATTAATTCCTATCTATAATATCTTAGTGTAATCATGAATTAGTGATGAGCATGCCCAATATCTTTAGATAGACCTGATAATTATAAGAGTGAATTGGTTAAAGGCCAAGTAAAATAATAAAATTCCTTTTAAATTTATGTGTCGAAACATCAGGATTGAACTGAAGGAGTGGTTTAAATAAAATTCTTATAGTGTGGATTCCCACCATAAGATGTCGAGTATTGACCCCAGTGAGGTAAGGGTCATGAAAATGTGTTTCATATCATTAGATGGTCTTTTGGGAACTCATATTACATTGGATAAAAGGATCCAGAAATTATTTTATCAAGAGACAAAAACAGAAGTCAGTTATAGACATCATTGAATGTGCTCATAGTGATCTCAAGGTATCTTGGGTGAAAGAATCATATGATGGATAAGATGTTTCAGCCATTGAAGCTGATAGTTTTTGAGAAATAGTTGGTTGAGGTTATTTCATCTTGAGTTATCTCATTTAATGTGACGTGATCAGTGAGGAACTATGTTTAACACACAATGATGAGGGTATTGGTATAGTGAGAAGTTTAGATGAGGATTTTCAAGGAGAGGATTACATGACCAAATTTAGTTGGGTCAATAAGAGTTTGACTATTCGAATCGATTAAAGACGAGGAGTATTATCCTTTACCGTGATGATGAGTAGTGAGTTGTGTTTTATTATTCGAGAGTCACTAAGATTCCAAGGACATGATTTCTCAGGAAATAATTATTTTAAGAGTATAATGACTCGAAATTGGCCATTGAGATTAAGGACCAATGGTGGGAAGCACCATCAGTCCTCAGATAAAGGACACAACAACATGACTGTGTCTTGGTTTGGATGGTATTATTTACATGCAATCTTACTAATTTTGTTAATGGTTATGATATGTGATTGATTTTTTGTTAGCTTATGGACTGTATGATTAAATTAGATATTGGAGGCATGTTAATCATTCATACATGCATCAAAACCATTTTATAAGAAACTCACCACCCAAGTAGGTCAGTTAATGTTTCATTGTTCCGCAAGGCTTTTATGGGATGATAAGTTCTATGGTAGGGATATTATAACATATCATGTTTTGAAAAGTATGGAAATTAAAAATGAATTTGAACTTTTCATTTTGTGGATTGGATAAATATTTTTTGTGATAAAGAATGGATTTTTGAGAGTTAGAAAACCTAAATGCGATGGTTTTGGATAGGTTTTGAGGCCTCATAAGGGAAATCACGTGATCTGGTGTAAGTGTGATGAGGGTGTCACACAGTTTGTTAAATCGTGTACCCGATCCTTCATGACCATTAAAAACCTATATAATTTATTAAAAATGTGTACCACACATGTTGGTTATCATTTTTCTAATCATGTTCCTAGACGTGCGGGGTTTGGAAGTGATATAGTTAAAAAGATAGGGTTGACACACAATTTTCAAAACAGTGTGCACAAACCATGTGTGGTGTAGCTCCTAGATAGAGTAAGTCACATGGTTGGTGCACAGATTAGAAAAATATGATTCCAAACCATGAAACTCATTTATGGTGTGGAAATGATCATTTTTCTCTCCTTCCTAATAAATCTAAAACATCCTATTTCTCCCTTATTTCTTCCACACGAGGCACCCTCTCAAGCTCCCCTCTCTGCCCCTTCTAGGATTCTGGGTATCTCCCTCATTTGAGCTTTGAATTAAAAACTTATATATCCATTTGAAGCATAATATAAAGGCTATCATTCCACTTCCTTATTTTTTTCATTTATCTTTCCATATTGAAAGCTATTTCTATGCAAGATAATATTCCCCATTTTAGGGTTTTTATCAATATCTTCAATTTCACTCATTCCAAGCTAAATCGTGGCCCAATAATGGATTATTTTGGATTAATAAGCATGATGTAGGTGGTATATTCTTATCCCTTAAATTATTGGTGTTTTAAATATTACCTCATAGAAGAATATGTTGGACTATCCAGGTGTATCCCCTTAAATAAATAGATTCTTAAATTTGATTTTTTTAACCCATTGATTTGAACATTTTATGAGACTCTTATACACAGTTGGAGGTTGCTGACCATAACTCAAACCACCATAAATGTGGGTTAATTATATAGTTATGATCATTATACCATTTGGGTGAGTTAATATCATCAATTATTAATTGGATCTATACATAAATTAAATTAATTTTTAAAGGTTAATTAACTCATTTAACACCTTTTAATTTATGAATAAAAGAGGTTTCGAAATGGAATAAATTGTAGTTTTGGAATGTAAGGGATAATACCTTTTCTTATGATTAATTAGGTAATTGTTTAGTGAGGTGGCATGGACACTAACTAGGACCTTTATTATAACACCTATAAGTGGAATGACAAATGAAACGAATGTGAAGATCTAAATAGATAAAGGAAATTGACACTAACATGACCCTACATTCTATCACTAATTTTTGAATTCAATAATGAATGGAATATGATAAATTAAATTAATAAATGTAATGGAAACTAACATATCCCCTTGATCCTTTTTAAAATTAATTTAATTAATGGATAAAAGGGTATTTATACTAACATGGACCCTATATTTTACCACTTATGAGGGGTTTGACTAAGGAATTGAATGTGATGAATTAATTGTATGAAAAGGAATGGAAACTAACATGGTAATTTGAACCAACATAGTAAAAAATGGTTTATGAGAGATAAATTTGTATGGAACCTACATTTCAGAATGGAACCAACATTGCGGTATAGCACCAGTGACGTATTATACCGATTCCTTGGATTATAACATCAGATACTACTTTCTTGGACCACCCAAAATTCACTCCATGGTAACCAGTAAAATTATATATTGAGTCTTTATAGATGATATACATGGAATTTAAGAGGATTAATTGGTCAGAGACCTTGGATCCTAGTCTATATAGGTCTACATTATACCACATTTTCTATGGATGAGATTCGTGGACCCAAAGAGCATGGTTTGCTCAATAAACCTAGGTCACAGCCCTCATAGGTTTGATACATGATTATTTAACATATGTTTTAGATTTCTGATTATTGATATTCCAACAATGATTTTAGATGATACTTTACTCTCTTAAGTAGCAATTTAGTTGCATATACTACTTTGATTAGAGCATGTAATGCTATATAGGGTTGTATTGCTTTATCATTATATCTTATTTCAATTATAACTACATTTTGGTAGAGATTATATACATAGAATATAATTGTTATATAAATTGTATTTGGTGACCTAATAAGTATATCTCACACCCTGTTCAGTACACCGATGTATACCCAGATAGACCTCATTGTTGCGGGTTCAGGATCATAAATTATGTTGTGTGTTGTTGCTCTTGTACATTGGATATGAGGAGCACATGACTAAGTTGTTGCTCCATATTCTCCTTGAGATAACCCATGGAATATTTTTATTTTCATTTTTCCTATATTTTATATCTACTACTTTGTACTTTAAATCATGTTAATGCATGGTTTCACATTTTTATGGGGCTAGATATTTGTTATTTTTATTAGTTATTTATTATTTTATTTTTGATTATCAGTTTCTGTTACATTCCACTTTTTTACTTGATATTACTTACAATGTACTTACTAATAACCCAATGGGTATAGTATCCCCACTATACCACCTCAATACCCTTGATACTATTCATAATCCACTGGTGTATGTGGAGGTTCACTTGAGGTCATGTGTCGATCTGTCCGACTACTGTTATAGAGTGGGATATGTTATGATGTTTCACATAGCAAGAAGTAATGCAGTACATGTGATTCAAAGTAAAAAAATGGTGTCATAAAAAGTTAAGAATCATAATTATGAACATCAAATATGAACATAATATGATATCATGAAGGAATCATAAAATTTGAAAACAACATAAAAAATAACATATTAAGCCTAAGTCAAGGATAACCACCTACACATCATAACATAGTGTTCTTAGTAACTCCCCACATGAAATATACATGGTATCACATGAGATAAAAACATTACCCAATGTATTAGAGGTCAATATAATTTTGGGTCCAATCGTCACATTAATATCATGAACATGCATTTGTGTACCACATAGATCATACAACATAAGAACATCAATAAAAACCATTAATATCACAATTTTGGAGTGTGCTTTAAATAGATATAATTACCTAATAAATGAAATATATATAAAAATAGGTGAATTATATTGAGTAGAAATGGGGATGGGTACTCACAATACAAATGTTTGGCATGGAAAAAATGTAATAATTTCGGCATCATTACAGGTGCACATAAAGGTTCATGGAAGGGATTAATAAGAGGGAATGGTGGTATTTAATTTATTTTACATCATAAGGATTTTAAAAGGTATATGTAAAATCATATTTCAACAACAGAAATTGGAAATAAAAAGGATTAATACATAAAAGGCACTTTAATAAAGATAATGAGGAAGAGAATCCCTTACTTGAGAGGTTTTATCTAAAAGTATAGGGAGATTATTAAGAGCATAGAAAAAACTTGGAATGGATTTATAGAGGGATAGGGACAAAAAATTAATGATAAATGGGTTTTTATTGAATAGGAATGAGAGTTTGGGTAGGTATATATAACAAAAGAGTGGGTAATTATTTATTAATTTCTAAACATAGGTTTTGGAATAATAGTAACAAAATAATCCAAACCATAAAACATACCATGGGTTTTCCAAAGGTTTATACCAAAAATGAGTGGTTTAAAATATTTAATTAGTTTAAGAACCGAAATCATTTAAATAATACCATTCATGATGTGGAATTGAGTAATGCTCATAAATAATTGTTTTTAAAATGCTAAAATATAATATAGGTTTTGGAGGATTTATTATAGGTCTTTAAATTTAATAAAATAACATCAAAAACAAATTATATTAAACGTAAAACCTTTTTTTGGCCATGGATTCCTTTTATAATATTTATTACATTACTTTTGAGCTATCTTATTTCCATTATACAAATTGTATTTTTATACCCTATTTAGTTTTTACCCAAACATTCGATTAACACAAAACATTATGAAAAATTACATATTGGATAATTTTCATATAGTTAATTCAAAAATATAAATATTTTACAAAAATAAAATTTTAAATATGTGAATTAATACTTTTAAATAAAAATATTTCTTTAATAGAAAATATTAGTTTTTATGACACTAACAACTTTATCACCATTATAACAGTTATATTATACATCATTAAATTGTATTATCATTTATATTTATAAAAATATTATTTAATAATATTATTTAATGAAAGTAACATTTATTTCAAAATTGTTTTATTTATTAAAAATATATTTTTTAATTGATACCCTATATTTCCCAAAAAAATATTTGTTTCCTCATATCAAAATCTAATTTTTATCAAACTCATTATGTAATCATGTATATATATAAATTAAAAATAAAAAGGTACCAAATAAACTCATAAGTTTATTAAATAGAAAATATATAAATTCATACTACAAGTGTTTAGAAACATAACCCCTTATTACATCCGCATGCAACCTATGGGTATGTTGTGCAATGATATTACATTATTTGGGTGGTTCAACAAACATGGTTTGGGTGGTGATCTCTATAAACATAAACTTATCCCATATATGGTATCTCTCATGTTACAGTTTTTGAATGATGGATTGGTCTTGGTCAAGGGAAAATCCTAGAGATTCTATATCCCTCAGAAGCTCTGAAAAATGAGCTTCATAGGGTATGATTCTACTGGTCTAGGACACCACTTCTTCCTGTTATGTCAATTAGATTTCATCATAAATATTTATATATATTAATCATAAAAGAAACTTTATAATTTATATATAAAAATGGTTTTGATTTTTAACGGTATTTTAATCCCAACATAAAATTATAGAAATACTTTATAACTATCTAAAAAAAATGAAATATATTTCATGTGTCTTTCTATAACTAAGTCACTTTCTAAAGAATATATTCATTCATAATGGAAAATTTTATGTCATTAAAATCCTTATAAATTTTTTAAGGGAAGTAAAACATGTTTCATCATGGGGGAAGTAGTTCGCACAATACACAAATGACGGTTTCATTTTTCTTAAGTGAAAAGGGAAAAGTGGATAACACATGTACTATAATTATAATAACATACCAGTATATTAATGATATTGATGTAATCTTTTTTAAGATGGTGTAATGGAATTTGAGGAAGAATAAGTACACATAAATAAATATAAATGAGAAAGGAATAGTTAGAAACGTCTACCTCACTTCTCAGATTATCTCATTTATAAAGAGGCTAATCCTTTGAGGACAGTCTTTTGAGAAGACAAGAAACTCTATAAGGTTGATAGAAGTGCAAAGGATATGTTTTGAAAGATATTGGTCCATAATAAGGGGTTTGTGGTGTGAGGGGAAGTAAGGAGAGGATTTCCCATTGTTGTAAGTGAAAAGGGATGCAATTTTTGTAAATAACCAAAAATTATAAATAATGGAAATCAACTATAAAAGAATGTGGCTCCAAAATTGGAAAATAATGGATATGGGAAGATATAAGGTTGATTTAGGCCACAATGACCCATTTTATCACACTTTTTAAATATGATTTCAACTTATTGCAATTACATTTTTACTTCTACCGTTTAGCTTTTATCATGGTAACTAGTTTTTACCTAAGTTATCCTTTACTTTATCTCCAAAAAGTAAATGGACCTTATTAAATAATTTATACCTAATAATTATAAATTTTAAATACATTTTATTTTATTCAATTTCTAAAAATTATAGAAATTAATTTTAAAATACTAAATGTATAATGGATTAAAAACAATTTTTTAGAAAAATATCAATCACATGCTATAATTTTAATTATAGGGTTTTAAGAAAAAATTATATTTTTAAATTTATAATTTCACTTATAAGATACATATTTTATAAGGAAATTGGGTTTTAGGGATTTCTAAATAATATGTATAAACTAATAATTCCAGAAAAGGCATGGTATTTGTGATAACTGTATGTTGCACTATTAACCTAAAATCAATCATTCTTGAAAAATAAGAAATATTTATCCTAAGATAATATTTATATGATGAATACAATTTTTTTTAGATAATTGAAATTCTAAATTTTTTGAATTTAATTTGCTAACAAAACCTAGAATATAATGAAAAATGTTTTTATAGGGAAAACAACTTTTTAGAATACAAACTATACATATTTTTATTCTTTATAATTTAATAATTAAATTAATCTAAAAAATTTAATAATTTTATCATCAATTAATCACATTTTTCTTGAAACCATATAATCTTCATAAATTTAATAATTTTATACATTTTCAAGCATAAAATTGATTTTATTAGTTGTTTTAGCTATATAAATTGAATTTTATTCAGATTAAAAGTGACATTTATATTCATTGTACACATATTTCATAATATTCTTACTCTTGTTTAAAATTTCTAATTCAGTGGTCAGTTTTAAACTAGCTAAAAATATAACAGTTTCATTTTAGTTCAATGTTGCGTATTGGGAAAGCTGTCAATCACACTGTATATTTAAGTAAAATGTTCAGTGAAATATCAGGTCATTAAAATCCAATTAAATTTAATTCTAAACCAAGAATTATTTAAAAAATTTAATCCATTATTTTAACTAAAAATATTATCATAATTATTTATGACGATTCAATAATTTTCTAAGTGTTTCTTCCAATATTTCCTTGATTTCAAAGATAAATTCCTTATTTTAAAGGAAATAGTTTTTCTTATATGAATCTAATTTACTCAAAGAACTTGTTAAAATATAAACATTTTTTTATTTATTAAATAAATTTTATTTTATGTATTTCTTAGTTATGAATTACAATGATTTATCATTATGGTTTTACCATGATTTTCAAAGATCAGGAACTCATTTGGCAATATTAAGAAAACTTATTCTGTTAGTCGGGCATCATTTTTTTTTGACTTATTTCATGTTTTTAAAATGTTTTGGTTACATTTTAAAGGGAATAATTTCATATTATTTATAATCTTTAGAAATATTTAATTCCATGGAAGTAATTTTTTTTAAAATTTTATTGATTATTGATTTTTGGGATTCCCTTGAAGTGAGCCCCTTTGTATGTAATTTTTTAAAAATAAATATGTTGTAAGAAATCAAATTTTGGTATATTTTTATAAAGTGATAATGTTATTATATCATTGATTTTTTTATCATATAGGGATTTATTTATGAAGGGTGATATGATGTGTGGATGATTTAAATTTTTTTAACTGTTATTATAATGATATATATTCACATTACTTTTCATTTCTCACCACCACTTATATTTCATAGGAAACAATTTGTATCTATGATAAGAATTATTGAATAAGTGGTCCAATAGAAATTATTGGAATCTTTTTAGTGTCCTAAAGTTAGTATTTTTTATAATTTTTGGATTTTAACTCTCATTCAGAGAAGGAAGGGTAAAAATGAGTGATTTGAAGTTAGATCACATCAAGAATTCCAATTAAATTAATATCACTATTTTCTATCCTAGATTAACTCCAGGGATCCTAAATGTTCTCAGGATGATAGATATGTGATTATATATATATTTTGTTTTGTTTTCATCCATATTTTCCATATTTTTTCTTATTGATATCCTTATAAAGCATATTTTTTGTTAATTTTTAATTTTTTACTTTATATTATATAAAAGTTTGTTTTAAGAAAATAATAAAAATTAATCTTAATACTAAAAAATAAATTATTTTTTTAAATAAATGGTTGATTCTTCATAAGTATAAGTTAATTTTATTAATATTTTAAATTATAATTGAGTATTCATCAAAGGAAAACCTATTTTACATATTATTTCATTATATATTTTGGTGTATTACCCGAGGCATCTGTTTTATTTATTATTTCCCTAAATATGGGTATTTCCAATGTTTGGATTTAATTTATTTTCTATCATAAAATGTAAAAATTTATTTTTAAAATCCAAATGTATTTTCATAGAAGATACGAAAATGATTTTTCCTCTATAGGTGGTTTCATGTGATTGTATCATGTTACTTGTTTAATATAAATATAAAATAATATTTTCATAGTATTATTTCAAACTAGATTGAAATGAATATTATTTTAAATGTTATACATAGAATGTATGTAGGATACCTACTGGGTTTATTCAAAACAAACTACATTAACTATAACATCCCGGGGTTTGAACCAATATGAAATACTAATGGAATTTGAATTTTAGTGATTACTAGATGGAATGTTTTCAAAACAGAGCTTAAAAACACAATTTCAAGAGTTGAAACCTTTAAAAGTGATGTTTTTGGAATTTGGTGAAGGCCTAAGGGGACCCATGGAGGTCTTTTCATGTTTTAGGAGCACTGGTGGAGGAAATTCAATGTTTTGGAAGTCTATAGAGGGAAAACGGTTTGCCTGAAACTATGCAGCCCTCAGAAGCAAACTGTGCATCCTGTTTCAGTGGGGAAAAGGTGATATGAATGGACTGTGAATGTTTTTCACTAACTGTGGACCAATTTATCATGGGTTTCCATTTGAGGAAGTACCTAAACACTATTTACTACATGGTTGTCACATAGTTTGGATAACCATGCGACCCAAACAGTGTGATATGTTTTTTTGAAACAAATTAAATTAAACTAAAAATAAAATAAATTAAAACATAAACTCAAAACTACCCTTATCCCCCAACTTACCTAATCATGACACACCCTATCCCCCTCTCCCTCTCAGTGAGTGCGACCCCCTCTTTGAAAACTCCTATCATCCACCGATTTCAATCACATTTCTTCCGGTCTCTCTTATGAATCTTCATAGTATGATCTTAAGTTCTTTATTATCTCATTTTACATTGGGTTTTATTCTTCCTGTCACACTATCCATCTTTAATGAACCATAGGGTTAGGGATAAATTCAGTTTTTATTGATTCTTCCATAAATAGGGTGTGTGAAGAGATTCTTGTGTCGAACTTGTATTGGTTTTAGTGTTCACCAGAGAAGGAGAGTAGTTTCAGATTGTTAAAATTACCATTGCCATCTAAGGTAGGGTTTTAAACTTTCTTCCTTGTCCAAATAAATTTTATATGGGGTATTTTAGTGTTTTTGAGTTACTATATTTATCTATAGTGCATTTTGATCACCCTTGAAGTGGGTTTGAGTCACTGAAATCAACGGTAACTTTCTACGTATAAATAGGTAGGCATATATAATTATATATATATATATTTAATTTCCCTATTATATATATATATATATATATCTTACCATGGTGGTGTGAATATATATCTAAGGATAGGTGTTCATATGTATATATATGAAAAGTGCATAAGTGTGGATGTGTAAATGGGTGTATATATATATAAGTTGTACGTAAGGATTCCCTTGTATGTATTCATGTCCATGAGAATACATAAAAAGGGGATAGGAGTCCTTATATATGAGTAAAGGTTCATATACTCAGGGGATGAAAGGAGTAGCTGTGAGTAGTTGCTGATAAAAACGTAAAGTGCCAAAGTGTTCAAATTGGTATTCTTCTTGAGGTATGATCCCTTCCCTTTTCCCTTTAAATTAAAGAATTCACTTGTTGATTTATTTTCCCACTTTACTTGTGTTTAGTTGGTGATGAAAGAATTTTCAGAATAAATTTTTAAATATTATTAAATGAATTGTGTTACTCCCCGACCCTAGTTACCCAGAGTCGGTGCATTATTGCGTAACATGGCATGATCACAAAATATGAAGTCTTGAAAGACCGATTAGTTTAGTCGTCTTGGAAACACTAGATGCTTTCATAAGTCTTACATTACATCATAAAATAAAACAAAACTAAAAAAATCATGACTTCATATCCCCTCATACTATCCCTGCAGGTCATTTATAATATACTTCATCCCATCCTGGAAAAATTAAAACATTCAAAGGGGTGAGCTCAGATGCTTAGTAAGGATAAAAATATAGCGAAAGCTTTCATAAATAAACATTAACATTTAAGGCAATGTATAACTAAAACAAAAGCCTTTTATACATGAACATCAGCATAATATGGAAAAAATAAAATGAAATAATTCCATTTTCTTATTCACATGGATATTCTAATAGTCAAATAATCACATGCAATATCAATAACCAATTTCATAATGATGGAATGCATAATGCCATACTCTCATAATCATGTAGCCAAGGCCTCGTGCCAAGACTACAAATAAGATTTTGTAAAGGCCTCGTGCCAAGACAGTAGTTTGTCTCATGAGACCTGCCGATGCATCGAGGAGCTATAGTGGGCTCCACCCATCACTTATTAAGTCCAATGCATTCCTCATATGAACAGGTCTAAATATATCATAAACCATAACATAATCGTATCACATAAAACATGCATAAAAGAAACATAACATTTCCATATTTCAATCACAAGATATCAATACAACACATTGATATAATAAAAACATTATCAAAACCCTTTTCAATACAAAAATAAAAGAAAATTAAAACTTGGTATTTATTTTTCATTTAAAAAAAAGTTATGGCTTGTAGAGGAAGTCAAAAGTCAAATAATGGTCACGGTGGCGGAGAAGTTGTTGTCGCCGCATACGTATGAAAAAAACATTCCTTTTTTTTGTTTAGTAAAACTCTTCGTATAAAAATATACCTTTTGAATAAATGTAAAATTCAAAGGGGTTTATACACCGTATAAAAGAAATTTGTGTATAAAATAAAATATGCCTTAATGAATGGAGATTGAGACGAAGTCCCTTACAAAGATCATTTTGAAAATAAAATTGATTGCTCATATGTATTCACTATAAGATCACATAATGAAAGTATAAATACATGATAAGATATAAAAATTCATTTCTCACATAATCGAAGAACAACATAAATAATAATGATAGGTTCAACCCAAAGAATGAGAATTGGGTTAAGAAGTTCCCTTACCTCGTGTCTGTCTTGACTCGACCATTCATTAACCACCTGAATAATAAACTAGAGTTAATTTATAATTTCTTAAGAACCTTTTTCAAGTTTATTATTTCTTTTATATCACTTATTACCATGTTATGAACATTATGTAATTATTTATGTTAATAACGGTCATTTTGTTGATCTTTGGTAGTTGAGTCAAAAAATAAACTTCTTATAATTACAAGTTGTTCATGTGGTAAAATATCCATTATATCCAGAATTATATTCATGATTTATATATCATATATATCATATATATCCAGTATATACATTCATTCATAATATTACATAACATTTAGATGTAAGAAATGAAATGCACTGTTCATGGAGACGGTAAGCTGTACATACGCATGAATTCTACTTTCATTTCTATTTCGTATTTAATGGAATTAAATCATAATGATATAAAGGTGTATTATAATTCCAGTATAATATCATATATAATATCATTTACTCCATCCTTTATACGTCCGACATATGGCATTAACGATTCAAATCACTTTGAGGGGGTGGTAGTCTGCACTTCCTAAAATGAAATTATCACGTTTACCCATAATGGAAATAATAAAGGTACGCCATAAATGATAAATACAGAAGCATAATGATAAACATAATATATATATCATATATGAAAATAGTGTAATCAAAATTGCCACCATTAGAGGTGTTAAAATAATATTGAACAATCATCGTTTCGTGAGGTAGTATTTCGCCACCCATAGAAACAGTATATTCTCTAACCATTAGACAAAGGTGTGTGTATGTGTAAATCAAATCCTTATCATAACAACATCCTAGTATATTTTAGATACTTGTGTTGTTACAAAATTATGTAATAAAAAGATTTTATGGGGTTGGAGAAGCAAAATAAAACTTAATAACATAAGAGAAGTCATTACCTTAAAATCCGGTAACTCTTTTGGATTTGAGCCAAAGGCTTCCTTGGGAAGACTTTTGCCCAAAGTGAGGCTTCTAGGAGTAATAGAGGGAAGTTGAGAGAGTATTTGGGCAGATTCTGGCCGAGCCAAAGGGCTTTGATGGTGTGAATAAGGTGGTAGAGGTGGGGGCCTTTTATAAGAGGAGAGGAGGGGCACTCTTGGAATGTCATGAAATGTTACATTATTATGAAATTCTTTTCTGATTTTAAAGGTCCCAAAATGATATATTTCATGGATAAGGTGATAAATATGTTACATTATCTTTTCATTTTATTTAAATCATTAATTAATGAGGTAATCGCTGCATCATCATTGTGTCATAAAAAATTTAATTTAATTAATGTCTAAAAATTATAAAAAAATTACCATGATGTAGGGAATATTTTTAGATTTACAATTAATATTTATAGTAAAAAATTTAACTTATATAATACCATTTAATAATTGTTTTAGTAAAACAACACATGTTTGTGAAAATTTTATTTTTTACTTTAAATAAAAAGTTATTAATGTCATTTTCTTACCCAAGTGGCTCCATGGGGTCTCCATATTGACCCATAGATTGTATTGGTCGGCAATGACTCATCCAATAAGGGTAGGAAAAGTGTAAAGGTATTTTCATATTTTTATAATATCATTTTTAACTTAAATTTCACCAATTACCTTTAATTGTGATTAATAAAACTTAAAAGTTATTAATCACCAAAAAATTATTTTAATCCCATTGAACCAAATTTTACATCAGGATGACAACCATGTATGTTGTATTTTTGAAATTAAATTCATAGAAGCGGTAAAGATTCATTTAAATGAAAAATTAGTTTTTTAACTACCGCTTAGTGGTTTCACTATTCATTAAAATTGAAGTTTTTCAGAACAATTCCAAAAATTAAACCTAAGATATATTTGATATTCCTAATTCAAAAATGATGTATATTTTACAAAATTCAAAACATAAAAGTTTAATTAATAAATTTAATAATTAATTCCCACTGTCACAACAAGTAGCGTCTTTTTAAGAAACAATATATATCATAAGATTGATAATTTTTTATGTCCAATTTCAACGTGAAATTAATTCTAATGACTGCCATTGGATAAAACGGTAAAAATATATTCTAATTATACTTTAAAACCACTCAATAGTATAATTTATCACTATAAATTATTTTGATTAAAAAAGTTGTTTTTAAGTATTTTTTCTATTCAAAGAAAATTGGAAGTTCTCAGAAAAATAAAAAAAATTCAACTTAGGATAATTTCAATATTCCGAATCCAAAAATGAAGTCCATTTTGAAAGATAAAATTTATAAAATGTCAAAATGTTCGTATTACAATTCATAACGGCTACTTTGATTGGTTGTGGTGTGTGTTAGAACTCAAAGATGCTTACAACACACACTACTGTATTATTCAAAGAGAAGCATACCATTGAAGCTTGAGGTGTTACAAATTGTTAATGAAAAACATCATGATTTTGGAATAAAACCCCTCGATGGAGGTGTGATGTTGTATAAGCTGAAAAGTAGTGATTTGAAATTTATTATTTCTTGGATTATATCGTTGGTTTTTCTTTATGATTTTAGGTTATGATTGATACAATGAATATTTAGGATATTTTCCCTAATTAAATTAGAAAACAAATTTTCCTTTTAAAAATAGTTAAAGAACCAAGGAACCATCTAAGTGATTGGCCCATATTATAAATCAATTTTTTTTGACTTTTAATGTCTTAGATTTTCCTTTTATTATTTTTAAATATGATATAGAATTATTTCGAGACCGGTCATGAAGACGGAACATCATTATGAGGTACAGTGAGCCCGGAATGACTGTTTGAACTTTTTTTATGTTAATAAGTTGGCACTTGTGCGCGGTTGTGGCAGTTTCCAAACGGATGCCCGAATTAAAAATCTGAGTGCACCATTGCATCCGGGATTATGACCTTTCCTAAAAATGAGGCTAACCTCTACTGGCGCAGGTAAAGGAAAAATGTTAATTTTCGTACAATTTAAGTAAAATAAAATAAAATAAAATAACAAGTTTATTTTATTTAAGGGAACATCCGCTGCAGCGCAGAAACGGCGCATCTATTTCCGAAATTAATGGCGCGTCATAAAAACATCAAAATGGCAAGTCAACGTCATTAATATCGCCGCGTAATTAAGTGCCAATCATGTTTCCCTTTTTAAAGGGGTGAACAATTGTTGATCGTTGGTGACGTTTGAGAGGAACCTCTACCGAATCTGCGACACGTTTGAGAAAACTCTCGGTGACGAACGACGACAGATCAAATTCGAGAATCGCTATACCAACAATGTTGAAGGATCTCGACGACAATGGCAGCACAGAGCATTCGTCAACAATCTATCATTTCAAAAGGTAGGGGTTGTTATTTCAATTTGTTTTCCCCATATTTGAGTTTAAACGATGAATGCGTATCAACCACGAACAAGTTGATCCGTGGATTCGTACGTTCTTGCAGGAGGGTTTTCCTTGGGATAATTTTTGGGGAATTAATCCATGATTTTTATTTATGTTTTTTCTTGATCAGTTTAAGCCTATTAACGGGAGCGGATCAACGCTGTGACGAACGACGACGGAGGTTCGTTCCTCAATTTGTTTATTGGATTTCTTAGCCCTTCTTTCCTCACATGTTCTTTGCATTCTTCACGGGGCGACAAAAAATGGATCATTTCACATCCGTTATGTGACACAACGATCCCAAATCGAAGGTTAGACACCGCAATGACCTTGTGGAGGTGGGGTGATGATGGCGGATGATGAATCTGATCAGATCAGAAAGAGCATTCATCGAGCGTTCTTCATGCGGGAAGATCAGAACACGTTTTCGGAGCTGATCTGAGGACCAAAAGCGACGGAAGCATCTTCGTGTTGTCGGGGTGACCATAACCTAGATGTTTTGCGGCTATCGGATGTCTGAATCGATGATCGGAGCACCATCAGAGGCTAACCGGTGAAGGGAGCCATTTCTGGAAATTTCCAGAATACACGACATGTACTCCGAAGAAAACACCGTTTAGTACTGGCGGTGGCGGCTAGGGTTTCGGGGTTAGAGAAGAATCACACTGCATGTGACCCTGGTCACACGGCATGTTGGACCTTCCCCGAAGCTCGACATGTACTTTGGGTAGTACACGGACATGGGATGATCTACATGGCTTAAAGCGACATGGCGTGTAAAACTTGGTAGAAGTGGCTACATGGGACTCGGCGTGTATCTCGGGGATATGCGGACACGTGATGGAGTACATGACCGTGTACTCCATCACACGGCCAGGTGAGACTAGTAGTGCAGGTCACCCTGTGTGCGGATTACATGGGATGGAGTACACCGGTTGAGGACCATGTACGGGCACATGGCCAGAATACACGGAACCAACCCCAATTACCCAGATAGGGCATGTACAACATACTACACACCGTGTACTAAGTTTTTCTTCATGAACATCCTTTGAAACGGGCTGTTGTACACGAGATGTACCTAGGGTCAGACAACATGGCGTGTAACTTTTCTACACGCCGTGTAATTTTTGGAAAACGGCATGTTCCTTTCATTCACCATTCCTCAAACATCTTTAGTTTGGGTTAGTTCCCCTTCTTGTTGTTCCCCTGAAGGTCAAACATCATTCCCTCATGCAGAAATATGATCCTTTCAGCAGGACTTTCTGTTATAGAGTCAGACATCCATCCGAGAGGCCCAGATCGAGATCCTCTATCCATTCCTGACCCTAGGTAGAGTCAGGCTTCGACGTGACCAAACTTACCGGGCGTTGATCCACTACCTAGTTGGTGTATCACCTAACTGGTGTGTAACACCCCAAGCTTTCCTGATACACTTCTCTTTCAATAATGCAATAGCTTGCATTGTACGCAAGTTCGAGATTCTAACACGCCGCGACCAATCAAAGTAGCAGTTATGAATAGTAATACCCACTTTTTGAAATTATATAAATTTTATATTTCAAAATGGACTTCATTTTTGTATTCGGAATATCGAAATTATCCAAAGTTGAATTTTTTGTAATTTTCTGAGAACTTCCAATTTTTTATGAATAGTGAAAAATACTTAAAAAATACTTTTTTAATAAAAATATTTTATATTGATAAATTATACTATTGAGTGGTTTTAAAGTATAATTAGAATATATTATTAATATTTTATCCAGTGGTGGTTATTAGAATTAATTTCACTTTGAAATTGGACATAAACAATTGTCAATCTTTTGATATATATTGTTTCTTAAAAACACGCTATTTGTTGTGACAATAGGAATTAATTATAAAATTAATTAATGTAACTTATATGTTTGGAATTTTTTAAAATATACATAATTTTTGGATTCGGAATATAAATTATAGCTTAGGGTGAAATTTTGGCATTGTTCTGAAAAACTTCAATTTTTGATGAATAATGAAACCACTAAGTAGTAGTTAAAAAACTGATTTTTCGTTTTAATGAAAAATTACCACTTCTGTGATTTGATTTTCAAAAATACGACATACATGGTTGTAATTATGAAGTAAAATGTGGTTCATTGAGATTAAAATAATTTTTTGGTGAATAGTAACTTTTAAGTTTAATTGATCACGATTAAAGGTAATTAGTGAAATTTATGGTAAAAATAGTATTATAAAAATATGGAATGACCTTTACACTTGTCCTACACCTATTGGATGTGTCATGGCCGACAAAGACAATCCATGGGTCATCTTGTGGAGCCCATGGAGCCACTTTGGTAGGGAAATGACATAAATAACTTTTTATTTAATGTTAAAATATAAATGTCACAAACAAGAGTTATTTTACTAAAACAATTCTTAAATGAGGTTATAAAAGTCATATTTTTTACTATAAATATTCATTAGAAAGGCCAAAAGATTTACTAAATCATGATATTTTTTTTATAATTTTTAGACATAAAATAAATTAAATTATTGATGACACTATGATGATGCAACGATTACCTCATTAATTAACAATTTAAATAAAATGAAAATATAATGTAAAATCTAAGAATTACACTTGTCCAAAGCCTATTGGATGAGTAGATTTAGAACCCTTATCACCTTATACTCGAAATATATAAGTGTGGGACCTTTAAAATCCAAAACTCATTATATAATAAAGTAACAATTCATTACTTTCCAAGAGTGCCCCTCCTCCCCTCTTATAAAAGGCCCCCACCACTACCACCTTACTCAAACCGTTAAGCCATTTGGATCGGCCAAAAACTGCCCAAATACTCTCCCAACTTCCCTCTATTAATCATAGAATCCTCACTTTGGGCAGAATTCTTTCCAAGGAAGCCTTTGTCTCAAATCAAAAAGAGTTACCCGATTTTAAGGTAATGTCTTCTCTTATGTTATTTTGTTTTATTTTGCTTCTCCAACCCCCTAAACTCTTTTTATTAATTTCTTTTGTAACAAAAACAGTATCCTCAATATACTAGGATGTTTTTATAAGAATTATTAGAGCTACACTTACACACACCTACATCTAATGGTTAAAGAACATACTGTTTCTGTGGATGGCGAATTTCTGCCTCACGAAACGATGATTGTTCAACACTCATATAACACCTTCCAAGGTGGACATTAAGATGTCAATATATTTATATATTATATATAATATGTTTATGTTTTACTTAAGATTCTGTATTTTTCATTTATTTCATACCTTTATGGTTCCATTATGGGTAAATGCGATATTTTCATTTTAGGAAGTGCGGACTACCGCCCCCTCAAAGTGATTTAAATCGTTAATGCCATATGTGGGATGTATAAAGGATTGAGTAAATGGTATTATACATTATATTATACTGGAATTATAGTATACCATTATATAATTATAATTTCATTCCATTAAATATGTAATAGAAATGAAAGTAGCGTTCATGCGTACATATGGCTTACCGTCTCCATGAACGGTGCATTTCATTTATTACCTCTAAATGTTATGTAATATTATAAATGAATTTATATACTGGATATATTTGATATATATGATATCTAATTCATGAATATAATTCTAGAGATAATGGATATTCTACCACATAAACAACTTGTAATTATAAGAAGTTTATTGTTGATTCAAGTACCAAAGATCGACAAAACGACCGTTATTAACTTAAATGACTAAATAATTTTCATAACATTGTAATAAGTGATATAAATGGGATAATGAACTTGAAAAAGGTTCTTAAGAAAGTATAGATTAACTCTAGTTTATTATTCAGGAGGTTAAAGAGCGGTCGAGTCAAGTCGGACATGAGGTAAGGGAATTTCTTAACCCAATTTCCATTCTTTGGGTTAATCTCCTACTTTCAAATTATGTCATGATATTATTATGTCATATCATGTATTTGTAATTTCTTTATGTGTACTTAAATTGAATACACATAATAGATCTATTTTATTTTAAAAATGATCTTTGTAAGGGATCTTCTTAACCTTATTTCCAATCTTTGGGTTAATCTCCTACTTTCAAATTATGTCATGATATTATTATGTCCTATCTTGTATTTGTACTTTATTTATGTGTACTTATAGTGGATAAACATAATAGATCTATTGTATTTTTTTAAAAATTTATCTTTTTAAGAGAACTTCTTAACCCAATATTCGTTCTTTGGGTTAATCTCCTACTTTCAAATTATGTCATGATATTATTATGTCCTATCTTGTATTTGTACTTTCTTTATGTGTACTTATAGTAAATACACATAATAGATCTATTTTATTTAAAAAAATGATCTTTTTAAAGACTTCGTATCAATCTCATTTCATTGAGGAATATTTTGTTTTATACACAACTTTCCATTATACGGTGTACAAACCCCTTTGACATTTACTTTTATTTAAAAGGAATCTTTTTATACGAAGCGTTTTTACTAAACGAAAAAAGGAATGTTTTTTCTTACGTATGCGGCGACAAATACTTCTCCACTGCCGTGACAATTATTTGAGTTTCGGCTTCCTCTATAAGCCATAACTTTTTTTAAAATAAAAATAAATAACATGTTTTAATTTTCTTTTATTTTGGTATTGAAAATGGTTTTGATAAAGATTTTATTATATCAATGTGTTGTATTGATATCTTGTGATTGAAGTGTGGGAATATTATGTTTCATTTATGTATGTTTTATGTGATACAATTATGTTATGGTTTATGATATTTTTAAACCAGTTCATATGAGGAATGCATTGGACTTAATAAGTGACGGGTGGAGCCCGCTATAGCTCCTTGATGCATCGGTAGGTCTCATGAGACAAACTAGTGTCTTGGCACGAGGCCTTGACAAAATCGTATTTGTGGTATTGGCATGAGGCCTTGGCTATGTGGTTATGATAGTCTGGCATTATGCATTCCATCATTATGAAAGTGGTTATTGATATTGCATGTGATTATTCAACCAGTAGAATATCCATGTGAATAAGTAAATGGAATTATCTCATTTTACTATTTCCATATTATGTTGAAATTCAAGTTTAAAAGGCTTTTGTTTTAGTTATACACTGCCTTAAATGTTTATATTTACTTATGAAAGCTTCCGCTATATTGTTATCCTTACTGAGCATCTGAGCTCACCCCTTTCAATGTTTTAATTTTTTCCAGGATGTGAAGAAGTATATTATGAATGACCTGCAAGGATAGTATGAGGGGATATGAAGACAAGATGTTGTTGTAGTTTTGATTTACTTTATGATGTAATGTACGACTTGTGAATGTATCTAGTGTTTCCAAGGCTACTAAACTAATCGGCCTTTCGAGACTTGATCTTTTGTGATCATTCCAATGTTGTGCAATAATGCACCGACTCTGGGTAACTGGGGTCGGGGCGCTACAGTTGGTATCAGAGGCAGTTTAGTACTAACCTTAGAAGCTAGATTTAGATAAACTCTAATTAGAGCAAATAGCCCAAAGATAGACTTTGAGGATTAGTATAGAAGAACTTCCTAGAATTTTGGAATTATAGAGATGTTGTGAGTTTTCCGAGCAATACATCCCTGTCTGGATATGAGCAGGTAGAGGTGGCTTTGACACAGATGTACCTAGGGGTAAAACCCGAAAACACCTCTTTGAGCTAGACTCAAACAGGAACTGGTGCACGACAACGGGCCTTGCTGCACTCTTGGTTAGGACACTCCCAGGGGATATTCTTAGGAGAACTCTCATTTTCTTTACAAACCATTATGCAGGGTTTATTAGTATATACTTCCCAAAGAAAACATTTTAATGTTTATGGATTATATCCATAAACCGTTCAATTTACATTAATTATTTTAAAAGTTTTGAATTATTCATTGCAATTCATAAACTAACCTAGTTTATTCCATTGTATATAAATGACGCCCAGTAGAATCAATGTGAAATCCATCAATACGTATGATCCAAAGAGTAAGAAGAACCATATCTTTCACAGTATTAAGCCAACATTTAGAAGGGAAATAGTCTCCCATGTGTTCTCAACATATGAAGAAATAGTATCATGTGTTAACAAGATATGTAAGGAATTCTCTGAGTCTTATGGATTTGTAGAGAAGAAAGAGAAGAAAAGGATGGAAGAGAGAATGATGGATAAAGGGATGAGGGAAAAGAAGAATTTTCCAATATGTGATAACTGTGGGAAGAAACACCTTGGAACTTGCCTGAAGGGAATGAGAGTTTGTTATAAGTGTGGAGAAAAAGGACACAGAGTGCGTGACTACAAGGGTAAGAAAAAGGTTTCAAATGTACAATGCTTCATCTTCAAGGAGTGGGGACACTACGCAAACCAATGTCCAAATCATCAGAGTATTCCCAAAATGATGTTATTGGATAATAATCAAGTTATGATACTACCACATATGAGGAGGAATGATTTGAGGTCTTATGTTGTTATTAAATAATTTTGTCATTTGAGTGTTGTATCAATGATGTACTGGTTATAATAATTATGGAGTATATAAGGATTGTACTGCAGTACTATTTCATCAAGGACTTGAGATTGCGTGGAACCAAGAAAAGTGACTCCACAACAGGTTAAATTTTTGGAAAATATATGGTTGAGAGAAAGATAAACCATAATATGGTTCTGATACCGAGATAGTGATTTTGGAATAAGACATGATTTATTTGGATAAATTAAATTGGATCTTCTTAACTTCCTTGAAACTGATTAATGATTTGTATTCATTTTCTGATAGAAGGAGTATATATAATATTCTATAAAGAATAAGGGATCATGAATGTAATCAATAAGGATTTATGGTAATTTCAGATGTTGCAGTGTTTTAAAAGAATACATGATGAAGGTGTTCACTTGTTGTTATGCGGAAAAAAGGATCTTCATTATGTTTACCTTCCTTATAAAATTTTGATTGTGAGTTAGACAAAAGTATTTTGGATAACTATAAAGGTTGGAATGGATTAAGTTGATCTTTGGATAGTATTGTTTAAGGTTAAAACATTTCTGAAGATTATTTTTGGAATATTATAATACTATAGTTTTAGGAAAAGGACAACCTGTAGGGTGGGGAATAACCCGCCGCGTCGGACAAAGCTGCAGGAATCAAACCCATAACCATAGTGCGACATGCCTTTATTACCTACCATAGCCTATAGGAAGTCCCTAGTTATTACAAAATAGTTTTCCTAATCTAAATGGTATGTGGTAATATTTAGAACCTTATACAATTAGGATAAATAAAATATTTTTGAGTTCTGTTACCATTTGCTGGGAAATATGGGTTTGTGGTAAAAATTTATTAAGGAATGAAAGTCTACACGACAAGTAAGTATATTTCCTTACGTTCCTAGAAAATCTCTTAAATAAATTCCTCAACTTTATAAAAGGTAACTTAAAACAAAAACGTTGTCGGTTAACTTTTCCAACTGGGGATACAATAATCGTTTAACCAATCACAAGTTTGTGATTTTCTTATTGTTAACTTTCTCATAATCCTGTTTTCTACAACTCTCCATCAGAACATGCTGGTTTGTTTTTCTTCCATATCCATATTTTCATATAATCCTAGTATGGGCGATCTCGGGTGACCTTTGTACTTCTCTTTCTTTTATTTAATGTTATATTCTTATTAACCCTATTTCCGATGTGGGTTTTCCACAAAGGTATTTTCTATTTTCAATCTTTTATTTTCGAAGAACATTTTAAAATTGCGAGGACGTAGTTTATTGAAGGAGGGAATAATGTAACACCCCAAGCTTTCACGATACACTTCTCTTTCAATAATGAAATAGCTTGCATTGTACGCAAGTTCGAGATTCTAACACGCCGCGACCAATCAAAGTAGAAGTTATGAATAGTAATACCCACTTTTTGAAATTATATAAATTTTATATTTCAAAATGGACTTCATTTTTGTATTCAGAATATCGAAATTATCCAAAGTTTATTTTGTTGTAATTTTTTGAGAACTTCCGATTTTTTATGAATAGTGGAAAATGCTTAAAAACATTTTTAATCAAAATATTTTATAGTGATAAATTTTACTATTTAGTGGTTTTAAAGTATAATTAGAATATATTTTTACTATTTTATCCAATGGTGGTCATTAGAATTAATTTCACTTTGAAATTGGACATAAACAATTGTCAATCTTTTGATATATATTGTTTCTTAAAAACATGCTATTTGTTGTGACAGTGGGAATTAATTATAAAATTAATTAATGCAACTTATATGTTTGGAATTTTGTAAAATAGACATCATTTTTGGATTCGGAATATCAATTATATCTTAGTGTGAAATTTTGGCATTGTTCTGAAAAACTTCAATTTTTGATGAATAATGAAACCACTATGTGGTAGTTAAAAAACTAATTTTTCGTTTAAATGAAATATTACCACTTCTATGATTTTATTTTCAAAAATCCGACATACATGGTTGTCATTAGGATGTAAAATGTGGTTCAATGGGATGAAAATATTTTTTTTGGTGAATAGTAACTTTTAAGATTAATTAATCGCGATTAAAGGTAATTAGTGAAATTTATGTTAAAAATAGTATTATAAAAAATGGAATGACCATTAAACATGTCCTAACCCTATTGGATGTTTCATGGCTGTCCATGAAAATCCATGTGTCAACTTTGGGACCCCAAGGAGCCACTTTGGTAGGAAAATGACATAAATAACTTTTTATTTAATGTTAAAATAAAAATGTCACAAACAAGAGTTGTTTTACTAAAACAATTTTTAAATGGGGTTATAGAAGTCATATTTTTGACTATAAATATTCATTATAAATATAAAAATATTTCCTACATCATTATATTTTTTTTTATAATTTTTAGACATTAAATAAATTAAATTATTTATGACACCATGATGATGCAGCGATTACCTCATTAATTAACAATTTAAATAAAATGAAAATACAATGTAAACTCTAAGAATTACACTTGTCAAAAGCCTATTATATGAGTATATTTTGAACCCTTATCACTTTATCCTCAAAATATACAAGTTTGGGACCTTTAAAATCCTAAACTCATGATATAATAAAGTAACATTTCATTACTTTCCAAGAGTGCCCCTCCTCTCCTCTTATAAAAGGCCCCCACCACTGCCACCTTACTCACACCATAAAGCCATTTGGCTCGGCCAAAAACTGCCCAAATACTCTCCCAACTTCCCTCTCTTAATCATAGAAGCCTCACTTTGGGCAGAATTCTTTCCAAGGAAGCCTTTGGCTCAAATCAAAAAGAGTTACCCGATTTTAAGGTAATGTCTTCTCTTATGTTATTTTGTTTTATTTTGCTTCTCCAACCCCCTAAACTCTTTTTAATAATTTACTTTATAACAGAAACAGTATCCTCAATATACTAGGATGTTCTTATAAGAAGTATTCAAGCTAAACTTACACACACCTACATCTAATGGTTAAAGAACATACTGTTTCTGTGGATGGCGAATTTCTGCCTCACGAAACGATGATTGTTCAACACTCATATAATACCTTCAAAGGTGGCCATTAATATGTCACTATATTTATATATGATATATAATTTGTTTATGTTTTACTTAAGCTTCTGTATTTTTCATTTATTGCATACCTTTATGGTTTCCATTATGGGTAAACACAATATTTTCATTTTAGGAAGTGTGGACTACCGCCCCCTCAACGTTATTTGAATCGTTAATGCCATATGTGGGATGTATAAAGGATGGAGTAAATGGTATTATACATTATATTATACTGGAATTATATTATACCTTCATATAATTATAATTTCATTCCATTAAATATGAAATAGAAATGAAAGTAGCGTTCATGCGTACGTACGGCTTACCGTCTCCATGAACGGTGCATTTCATTTCTTACATCTAAATGTTATATAATATTATAAATGAATGTATATACTGGATATATATTATATATATGATATCTACATCATTAATATAATTCTGGAGATAATGGATATTCTACTTGTAATTATAAGAAGTTTATTGTTGACTCAAGTACAAAAGATCGACAAAACGATCGTTATTAACTTAAATGACTACATAATTTTCATAACATTGTAATAAGTGCTATAAAAGGGATAATGAACTTGAAAAAGGTTCTTTAGAAAGTAGAGATTAACTCTAGTTTATTATTTAGGAGGTTAAAGAGCGGTCGAGTCAAGTTCGACATGAGGTAAGGAAATTTCTTAACCCAATTTACATTCTTTGGGTTAATCTCTTACTTTCAAATTATGTCATGATATTATTATGTCATATCTTGTATTTTTACTTTCTTCATGTGTACTTATAAATAATACACATAGTAGATCTATTTTATTTTAAAAATTATCTTTGTAAGGGATCTTCTTAACCTAACTTCCATTCATTGGGTTAATCTCCTACTTTCAAATTATGTCATGATATTATTATGTCATATCTTGTATTTATACTTTATTTATGTGTACTTATAGTTGATACACATAATAGATCTATTGTATTTTTTAAAAAATTTCTCTTTGTAAGGGAACTTCTTAACCCAATTTTCGTTCTTTGGGTTAATCTCCTACTTTCAAATTATGTCATGATATTATTATGTCCTATCTTGTATTTGTACTTTTTTATGTGTACTTATAGTAAATACACATAATAGATCTATTTTATTTAAAAAAATGATCTTTTTAAAGACATCATCTCAATCTCCTTTCATTGAGGCATATTTTGTTTTATACACAACTTTCCATTATACGGTGTATAAACCCCTTTAACTTTTACTTTTATTCAAAAGGAATCTTTTTATACGAAGCGTTTTTACTAAACGAAAAAAGGAATGTTTTTTCTTACGTATGCGGCGACAAATACTTCTCCACTGCCGTGACAATTATTTGAGTTTCGGCTTCCTCTATAAGCCATAACTTTTTTTAAAATAAAAATAAATAACATGTTTTACTTTTCTTTTATTTTGGTATTGAAAATGGTTTTGATAAAGTTTTTATTATATCAATGTGTTGTATTGATATCTTGTGATTGAAGTGTGGGAATCTTATGTTTCCTTTATGCATGTTTTATGTGATACAATTATGTTATGGTTTATGATATGTTTAAACCTGTTCATATGAGGAATGCATTGGACTTAATAAGTGACGGGTGGAGCCCGCTATAGATCCTCGATGCATCGGTAGGTCTAATGAGACAAACTAGTGTTTTGGAACAAGGACTTGACAAAATCTTATTTGTGGTCTTGGCACGAGGCCTTGGCTACATGCTTATGATAGTCTGGCATTATACATTCCATCATTATGAAAGTGGTTATTGATATTGCATGTGATTATTCGACCAGTAGAATATCCATGTGAATAAGTAAATGGAATTATCTCATTTTACTTTTGCCATATTATATTGAAGTTCAAGTTTAAAAGGCTTTTGTTTTAGTTATACATTTCCTTAAATGTTTATATTTACGTATGAAAGCATCTGCTATATTTTTATCCTTACTGATCATCTGAGCTCACCCCTTTCAATGTTTTAATTTTTTCCAGGATATGAAGAAGTATATTATGAATGACCTGTAGGGATAGTATGAGGGGATATGAAGACAAGATGTTGTCGTAGATTTGTTTTACTTTATGAAGTAATGTACGACTTGTGAATGTATCTAGTGTTTCCAAGGCTACTAAATTAATCGGTCTTTCGAGACTTGAACTTTTGTGATCATGCCAATGTTACGCAATAACGCACCGACTCTGGGTAACTGGGGTCGGGGCGCTACATGGTGAATCTGGATGAGTCGCGGTATCTTCCATGGCCCTGGCAGTGATCCTCATCTGTGTATCGTAATCTTTCCCACTCAAGAGTGTGTCTCCCGTAATGAGTGGTTCTATCTACTGTATCCTTACACTCATAAGTCTGTCTCCCATAATGAGTGTAGATATCCCTCGTGAAGGTTCCTGATGAACAAAACTTCTCGAACAGACTTCATCAGAGCTATAAGACTCGTGGAGTGTGTTCTCTCGGAACCAATGCACCACGGAATATTCGAACAGAATCCCTAGTGGGGGTATGCGGCTGTGTGACTTGTTTCTAGACCACGGGTCTGGGTTTTGAGTATATCTAGTTTGTTCTATATGTTCCATAGACATATACTGTGCATAGATGACTGTACCTTTACTTTGTGTACTGCTTTGTGGTTTTCGGGGTCCTCTACTGAGTATTGTTATACTCACCCCTGCACGGGCTTTTCCCACACGTCTGGTGTCTTGTGTAGATGACCAACCTTTTGACAGAGTCCAGGACGGACCAGGACAGGACCAAGATTTTTGTGTTCCCTACAGGCCGTGGTGTTCCTACGGCTATGAGCAGCAGTCTCAGTACCTTTTGTGCTTACAGGTTGGACTTTCAGTTTTCAGACTCTTGTTTGTTTGATTTTTTGTGGGCTTATATTTTTGGCCCAGTTTACATTTATAGTACTCTACCTTTATTCGTACTCTGTTGGTTGGTTTTAGTTGTATGCATGCATTCTTTTTCCTTAGTGGTTTTTACATTTCAGCATTTGTGGGCTTAGAGATGTGTGTATGTCTACAGGTACTTAGGGAATGCCTTCCATGTTAGTAATATGCCTACTCTGTGCTAGTCACCAGCCCCTGGCCTATTAGAGGTGGGCATAGAGAGTAATGGCGCGGGCCCCACTGGGACGGGTCGTGACAGAGTGGTATCAGAGGATGGAGGGACCTTTGCTAAGTACCCGTTGGAGATCAAGGATCGACAGGAGAGGATCCTTCGTGGGCGATCGATTCCCTTGGCGTGTGTCCAGTGACAACACATGTATCTTTAGGAGAGCACGTGGGAGTGGGAGGCCTAGATCCGTGCCTAGTACCCTCATCTTTTTGAGTAGCCTTTGTTTTGGCTTTTCAGGGATGTAAAGCCCCAAGGTGGGGAGAATGGAATGTCTTAGATTTTCCGTTTATTATTTTTAAATATTATATGGAATTATTTCAAGACCAGGCATGAAGAAGACACATCTTTCCGAGGTCTAGTGTGCCCAGAATGGTGGTTTGAACTTTTTTTATGTTAAGTAAGTCGTCACTTGTGCGCGGTTGTGGCAGTTTCCAAACGAATGCCCGAATTAAAAATCTGGGCGCACCGTTGCGTCCGGGACGATGAACATACCTAAAAATGAGGCGAACCTCAACTGATATGTGTAACATCCCCAAATGATAAAGGGTTAAATGACTAAATGATATGACTCATGTCAACAAGGTGCACCTTCCTTTTCGGTAGCCTGTCTGATTAGAACTCCACAGTTAAGCGTGCTTGGCCTGGAGTAGTGATCAGGATGGGTGACCTTCTGGGAAGTTTCCCATGATGTGTGGGAGTGAGGAAAAAGCACACTGGAAAGGACATGTGTTGGCCTGTGGGGACTGTCATTAGTCAGATGATCCATTCAGGCACGTGGGTGGACCCTGGGGTGGGCCCCACGTGTCTGCATGGAAACTGGTGGTACCTGGCGGGCCAGAACCCGACGACCATGTTAAGGCGGGGTGTCTGTGCTATCACCGGGGCCCAGTTGTCACATTTGGTATCAGAGCTGGTACCCAACCTTATGTGCGGTGCACTGCCTGGGTTGAGATGTAGGGCCCACAACGAGGGCGTTGTGCTCTAATGGGGGGGGGGGTGATTGTAACATCCCCAAATGATAAAGGGTTCAACGACTAAATGATATGACTCATGTCAACAAGGTGCACCTTCCTTTTCGGGAGCCTGTCTGATTAGAACTCCACAGTTAAGCGTGATTGGCCTGGAGTAGTGATCAGGATGGGTGACCTTCGGGGAAGTTTCCCTCAACCCGCATTGTGACAACCGGGCCCCAGTGACAGTACAGACACCCCGCCTTAACATGGCCGTCAGGTTCTGGCCCACCAGGTACCACCAGTTTCCCCGTAGACACGTGGGGCCCAACCCAGGGTCCACCCACGCGCCTGAACAGATCATCTGACTAATGACAGTCCCCACAGGCCAACACATGTGCTCTAATGGGGGGGGGGGTGATTGTAACATCCCCAAATGATAATGGGTTCAATGACTAAATGATATGACTCATGTCAACAAGGTGCACCTTCCTTTTCGGGAGCCTGTCTGATTAGAACTCCACAGTTAAGCGTGATTGGCCTGGAGTAGTGATCAGGATGGGTGACCTTCTGGGAAGTTTCCCAGGATGTGTGCGCGTGAGGAGAAAGAACACTAGAAAGGACATGTGTTGGCCTGTGGGGACTGTCATTAGTCAGATGATCTGTTCAGGCGCGTGGGTGGACCCTGGGTTGGGCCCCACGTGTCTACGGGGAAACTGGTGGTACCTGGTGGGCCAGAACCTGACGGCCATGTTAAGGCGGGGTGTCTGTACTGTCACTGGGGCCCGGTTGTCACAATGCGGGTTGAGGGAAAACGTAAATTTTTGGACGATTTAAGTAAAATAAAATAAATAAAATTAACACGTTTATTTTATTTAATGAAACATATGCTACAACGCGGAAATAGTGCAGCTGTTTCCTAAATTAATGGAACATCATAATAACTTCAAAATGGAAAGTCAACGACATTAATATTGCCACATAATTAACTGCCAATCTTGTTTCTCTTTTTAAAGGGGTGAAAATTGTTGATCGTTGGTGACATTTGAGAGGAACCTCATCCAAATCTGCAGCACATTGGAGCAAACTCTCGGTGATGAATGACGATGGATCAAAGTCAAGAATCGCTACGTCAACAACGTTGAAGGATCTCGATGACAGTGACAGTGTGACGCCTTCGTCATTGATCGATCCTTTCAAAAGGTAGGGGTTATTATTTCAATTTCTTTTCCCCGTATTTGAGTTTAAACGATGAATGCAGATCAACCATGAACAAGTTGATCCGTGTATCTGTACGTTCTTGCGGGAGGGTTTTCCTAGGGATAATTTTTGGGGAATTTATCCATACTTTTTATTTGTGTTGATTCTTGCTCCATTTAAGACTATTAATGGGAGCGGATCAATGCTGTGACGAATGACGGCGGAGGTTCGTTCCACAATTTGATTATTTGGATTTCTTCCCCCTACTTTCCTCGCGTGTTCTTCGCGTTCTACGCGATGTGACGAACAACAAATCGTTTCCCATCCATTATGTGACGCAACGATCCCAAATCGAAGGTTCGACACCACAATGACCTTGTGAATGTGCGGTGATAATGGAGACGACGAATCAGACAGGATCAAAAAGAGAGTTCTTCGAGCGTTCTTCACGTGGGAAGATCAGAACATGTTTTCAAAGCCGATCGGAGGCCTGAAAGCGATGGAAGAAGCTTCGTGTTGTTGGGGTGACTAGAACCTTGAAGTTTTGTGGTTATCAGATGGATGGATTGATGATCAGAGCACCACGGGAGGCGCACCGGCAAAGGGTTCCGTTTCTGGAAATTTCCAGAATACACGGCGTGTACTCCGAAGAACATGCCATGTAGTACTGGAAGCGGCGGCTAGGGTTTCAGGGTCAGAGAAGAATCAAATGGAGTGTGACCTTGGTCACACAGCTTGTTGGATCTTCCCCGAAGCTAGGCGTGTACTTTGGGTAGTACATGGATACAGGATGATCTACACGGCTTCAGGTGACACGGCGTGTACAACTTTGCAGAAGAGGCGACGTGGGACTCAACATGTATCTCGAGGATATGTGGACACGGGATGGAGTACATGACAGTGTACTCCATCACACGGCCAGGTGAGGCCAGCAGCGCGGGTCACCCCGTGTGCGAATTACACGGGTTGGCGTACATGGGTTAATGACCGTGTACGGGAACATGACTAGAGTACACAGAGACAACCCCAATTACCCAGACACGGTGTGTACACCGTACTACACACCATGTACTAAGTTTTTTTTCATGACCATCCTTTGACACGGGCTGTTGTACACGGGCAGTACCTGGGGTCAGACAACACGGTGTGTACCTTTTCAACAGGTCGTGTACTTTTTGGAAAACGGCATGGTCCATTCATTCACCATTCCTCGGAAATCTTTAGTTTGGGTTAATGCCCCTTCTTGTTGTTCCCCTAAAGGTCAGACATCATTCCATCATGCAGGAATATGATCCCTTCAGCAAGACTTTCTGTGATAGAGTCAGGCATCCATTCGAGAGGCACAGATCGAGATCCCTTATCCATTCCTGACCCTAGGTAGAGTCAGGCATAGACCTGACCAACCATACCAGGCGTTGATACTCAACCTAGCGGGTGTATCACCTAACTGGTGAATCTGGATGAGTCGTGGTATCCGCTATGGACATGGTAGTGATCCTCATCTGTGTATCGTGATCTTTCCCACTCAAGAGTGTGTCTCCTGTAATGAGTGCTTCTATCTACTGTAACCTTTACACTCAAGAGTGTGTCTCCCGTAATGAGTGAAGCTATCCCTCGTGATGGTTCTCGATGAACAACAATTCTCGGACGGACGTCATCAGAGCTATAAGACTCATGGAGTGTGTTCTCCGGAAACAAGCGCATCACAGAATCTTAGAACAAAATCCCCAGTGGGGGTAAGCAGTTGTTTGACTTGTTTCTAGACCACCGGTCTAGGTTTTTAGTATATCTAGTTTGTTCTATATGTTATGTAGACATATACTGTGCATAGTTGACAATACCTTTTCTTTGGGTACTGCTTTGTGTTTTTCGGGGTCCTCTACTAGGTATTGTCATACTCACCCATGCACGGGCTTTTCCCACACGTCTGGTGTCTTATGCAGATGAGCAACCTTTTGACAGAGTCTAGGGTGGATGAGGACAAAACCAAGCTTTCTGAGTTCCCAACAGGCCAAGGCATTCCTACAGTTAAGAGCAGCAGTCCCAATACCTTTTGTGCTTACAGGTTGGACTAACAGTTTTCAGAATCATGTTTGTTTGCTTTTTGGTGGGCTTGTATTTTTGGCCCAGTTTACTTTTACAGTACTCTACCTTTCTCCATACTTTGTTGGTTGGTTTTAGATGTATGCATGCATTCTTTTTCCTTAGTGGTTTTTACATTTCATCATTTTTGGGCTTAGAGATGTGTGCATGTGTACAGGTACTTAGGTAATGCCTCCCATGTTAGTAATATGCCTACTTGGTGCTAGTCACCAGCCCCTGGCCTATTGGAGGCCGGCTTGGGGAGTCACGGTGCGGGCCCCACTGGGACGGGTCATGATATGACTTGTTTGATTAAATGACATGTATTAATTTTTTCACGTGAAATGGATTCCTTGAAATGGAATTGAACATGGTAATTGAAATTCATAAGAGGTAGTTTCTTATGAATTATATTATAAATGTAAATGATGGGTTTAAAAGGTTATATAAATGAAAATCATTGGAGGTACAACCTCATGGATTGCATTATGAATGTGATAACACCTTAATATGGGTTTGATAATTGCATTTCATGAGAGGTTTATGCCTCATGAATTATATATTATAAATGTTTACACCATATATAGGTTGTGGAGCTAAAGGACCATGAGATAACTTGGCTAGGAATACTCTGTGAGCTTCCATATTAGGTTCCAAAGGACCATGGGAGGCTTTGGGTAGGAAAACCATGAGAGCATCCTTGTTGATTACTAAGAGACCATAAGAGCTCATGGAGTTGGATCAGGGGATGGATCAAGAGAGTTTCCCCTAGAGATGGTTGTCTATGAGTTATGTTCTGGTCCATCCAGCACGTTGATTTCCAAGAGACCACAAGAGCTCTTAGAGTTGGGCCAGGGGATAGACCATGAGTGCTTCCCCAAGTGATAGATTTCTATGATTTAGGTCCTAGTACATGAAATGCCAGTATCCCAAGTATATGGCCATTTTGTGTTGACACACACTTGGTAAATATAGGTGGATACTATATATATATAACTAAACTATATATATATATATTATATAGTTCAAGATCAGAATTATTTCAGCTATGAGACGAATCATGTATAGATGTCAGGTGTCCCTTAGGAACCTGAATGGGATGTTGTTTATTGATTCAGTTCTATTTATTACTTCCCAATACCTACACACTACTAAATTTATATTTCACTATCTAGATTAGGCAAGACTCCATGGGTTCAGTCATTCTGAGATTCATATATCACACCCTGCTCAGACCCCCATTGCACTAGGGGACCCAATTATAATTTCTTGTTCATAATATTATGGAAATTTATTTATTTCTTATGTTGTATTTATAGTACCTGAGGAGTTAGGATCATAGTACTGAGTTGGAGCTCAAGATTCTGGAAGAGATCACCTTTGAGATTTTTAGTTCTTTTCTTTAATTGAGTATTATGTTGTACTTTATTGTAAAGCATGATGAATGTTTAATATTTTATCTTATTTATCATAATGTTTCATGAATTATTTGTATAAATTGTCATTGGACACTTTAATTAAACTTAATATTATTCGCCACTATGGTTTTTCTTTCTTTATATACTACTTCTGCAATTTCCTGTAAATGTTTATCTGCTTTTTCGTTGTTCTACTCTGATCGTGAGCGTATAGTGTCTCCACTATCACCTATTTAGACCCTCTCTACTAGTCCATAGCCTCTAGAATATTGGGAGAGGTGCTTGAGGCCATGTGATCCACAAGTCCGACTACAATAAAAGTGTTCAGTCAGGAAGAGATGTTAGAAAGTGGTATCAAAAGGTTTATTTTTTTCATTTGTCTTATTATTTTGGGTTGGAAGAATAGAGACTATAAATTTTCTGGTTCTTAGTAAATAACAATGTCTTGGTCTGATCACCCAACCCAAGGGGAAATTACCAAGTGTCTAGGGATGAGATTTTTTATCCTATTTTCTGTTATAGTTGAATTTGATTTCACCTTGAGTGAATGGTGTATTTTTCCACAACATATGGATTTATAAAAATGGTATTTTTAACCTTGGCCTAGGTCGGTAAGGATAAACCATTGCATGCATCATAATAGGAACATTGAAATTAACATTCCATGCATATGATAGGCCATGTAGATTACTTCATAGGATTTACTGTTGATTTTGATTGTGTACCTTGGGTGTTATATCATGATTTTTTTCATTAGCATGCCTGTTATATTCCATGTTAGTTTTTTAGTGACGTTCTTAGTTTTGTACAATTTTTAGGTATTTCTTAACATTCATTTCTTGTTTATATGACATGTAGACTAATTTATTTAGAATTCCTTGCCTATGTTTAGTGCTTTTTTTCTTGTTGGAATTCTCTATATGTTTACTTCATTTTATAGAATTCTAGTTTTGATATAAAAATGCTTTCATGGGAAAAAATACTGGTTGATATTAAATGAGATTCAATTTTAAATTGTAAGGTGTATGGGTTCCCTATAATATAGAAAAGGCAACCTATATATTCCAAGAATATTTTGAGATTCATACATGTTTTAAACTATTGTTAAAATTTAAAGACTACAAAAGGTTATATTTTGAAATGGTATGATTTCGAAGTCAATGGGATCCAAATTCCAAACTATAAAATGTAAGAGTGTTTTATAGGTTGGTAGATAGCCACCCATATGACCGGAATAATGTATATGAGCATGTTAAAAATCTGAAATGAAATTGGTTATGTTATTAAATTCATAATTTAACCCAAGTAGGTCACTTGGGGCATGTTTCTAATAATATAAAACATTTGGGTCTTTTGAGTTTCTCAAATTAAGAAACTACTTATTTGTTTCTTTTTGAAGAACCTAGGGTAACTTAGTGGGAGCCTCAAAGGAAAAATTATCTTGTTTAAAATAAAAGAAAATTTAGATCAAAATTTTATTAATTTATGATGGGATTTAATTTAAATGGTAAAATGTTTTAAAAAGATGTTTTATGAGGCTTTCCTTTTTTCCCTACCTTTTACCAAGAACCCTTGATTTATAAATGGTGCATTATGGTAAGATTAAATCTTCTAAATTATTATAGATTAAATGTGATTAATGTAAATACCTTAAAATGGAGCCTTTATGTGGTTTTTTTTATTTTAATCCCTTGTGTAAGGGTTGTTTACTCTTTTTTTAGAGTTTCCTTGGAACAGATCCATAAGCCTTTTTTGTAGGATTCTCCTATTTACCATAATGTCTTAAATGGTTGTATCTTGATCCTATAGACTTATTTTTGTTATGAACCAGTGATGGGGTCAACATTCTTCATCATGTAGGGCTACCCATGGTAGGTAGCACCCTTAGTTTTTATGCATTGCTAACCCTTTGATTTTTCTAATGTTTGGTTTCATTGTCCCTTGGAGGACTCTTAATTTCTAGATAAAACACTTGTTGGGATGGGTGGTCATGTTTCCTTGACTCTTGTTGTGGGAATTAGTATCAGGTAATTCTTGGTTTCAATAGGTTAGATATTCCTCAAACATTGTCAACCACTGTATAGGTCTCGTGGATCTTTCTTATTTTTCTATGATGGAATAATCAATTTGTCTTCATCCAGGTTAATGGTCATATGGGGAATTATGAATCTAGACTAAAAATATTGTATGGAAAATATGATGCTTGAATTAGTAGGGAAGAAAACCTATGGATATTATTCAAGATGTTTTGATTTTTTATGAAAATATCAGGGTAGTATTCATTCATGCACACGGTTCCCATCGAGTGATAAATAATGTGAATAACTGGTTGAGTTTAGTGGAGTCGTTGATCCTAGTGTTGCTGAGTATGTTCTTGGGACATCTCTATAGTAGAGTGACCTATGAAATAATTAAATCATGTTCTTCCTAATGATCTGGATGAATTTCCAAGAGAATAGGGTGTTTTGGCACACATATCAAATTGGTTTTGGCTTTCGTGTTGAATGATTTAACGTAAGTAAGCATGGCTTAGAGGAGAGTCATATGTAATTATAAGCTAAATATGATCTATTTATCTTGTTAGTATCTTGTATATACATTATTTTGATGATAATGACCCTCTTAAGGTGGGGAGTGTCATGTTGGTTCTATTAAATACGTGTCCTTCCAAGTAAAAGGAACACAACCGAACCTGACATTTCAAAAAATTTCAATTTTTCTTGAAAGTTTTTGAGGATTTAATGTTTCGAAATTATGTCAATGCTTTCTTGACAGCATTAAGTTCTTATGTTTTGCTATTTATACAACCTATGAGAACTACCACTAGTCTTGGAAGGACTTTAGTGGTTAAATATTGAATGATTACAAGATGTATTTGCTGGAAAAGGCATCATGGTTCGATTGGCGACGAATTTTTAGGTCTAGTTGAGCTTATTCTTAGAATTTTACCAATTGTGGTTCGACTATACTTCTTTCCAGTAATTGGGTATGATTGAATGGAGGATGATTCAATCCTCTTATTGTATTCTTCTTTGCGATGAACAAGTCCCCTATCTTGATGTCATCCTTGATACACTAAGAGAGTGCTGGTCTTATGCTACCCTAAAGTATTAAAATTTTATTCGGATGGTTTGGGTATTTTATCAATGTTTCATGCTGGAAAATGGTTTTTTTCTATGTTTGGTTAGTCCTAAGTGAAATTGGGTTTCCCATGTAGGAATTCCTTTGACGGACTCTTGGGCACCAACTATTTTCTTTTGATGTGAACACCAGGTGGATACCGCTCTGGGATTAAGCAGTTTTCTATTGTGGAAGTCTTAGATTTTATCTACCTATCTCTCATAATCATGGAGTATGGAATATCATAGGTTAATTAATTAGACTCTAGTTAAATTAATATGAGGTTATCCTGTAATTTTTCTTGGCTCTAAGGTGATGTTTAAAATGGGTTGATTAAGTGAGTGGGATGCTTTGGGGTGACCCCCTTATTCATACTGAGTAATGATTTTTTTAAATGACTAGGGTATGGTTTGGTCAAGAAACATAACTGGAAGTCAGGTATGGACTTTGGTGGATGTGTTCTTGGAATATGCATGATTCCCTAGAGAAAGGAATCAAAGTCTAGTTTGTGAAATGGCAACCATTTAAGATTATTATTTTAAGGATGGTTGGCTGGAGTGGATCAACTTTTAATATTTATTATCCAATGAATATAGTTGGTGAAAAACTTTTTTAATGAATGTATCCAGGTTATGATAGGTGTGGTGTAAGGGTTGATAGTTCCTTCTTTGAAGGATTTCATGGCCATTTCGGTTTGGTCAATCTAGATTCAATCAATTCATCAAGTAAGATCGTTTGGTATATTAATTCTTGAGTGACTCAAAATCATTTCAGAAGTGTACTTAGAATTCATAGAGGTGTGTCTTATAAAAAATTCTAATAGTGGGAGGTACCATGGATCAAAATTGGGCCTTTCAAAGGCTAAAGACCTAAGGTGGGGAGCACCTTCAGCCTGATGTCCAAATAGATGATAACATGATCAAGTATATATCTATATTGAATCGTATAAACACTGTTTCAATGGTTGAGTTGGATAAATAGGAAATGTATTGAGTTTTGGAGTCTTAATTGTTTTATTCTTGTGTTATTCTTAATGGTTAATAGGGAATTTGGAAACAAAACATGACCATTTGAATGAAACTTCCTGACCCTAGAAGATTTGGTGATGTGTTTGTTGTTCTCGAAGGATTCTTGGGGATGAGAAGTTCTAAGGTGGGAAGGTTTTAACATCCCTTATTTTGAACCAAGATGAAATTCCCAGGGAACTTGAATTTTGATGATTACTAGACGAGATGTTTTTAAAATAGAGATTTGAAACTTACTTTTTAGAGTTAGAACCCTTCAAAGTGATGTTTTTTTGACTTGGGTGATGTTTCAATGGATCCCTTGGAGGTCTCAATGTGTTTTAGGATTTCTAGGGGTTGAAATTCCATGTTTTGGAAGATTGTAGAGGGTACAAGGTTTGTTTGAAACTATGCGACCCTCAACAGCAAATCATGTGGACTATTTCAGTGGAGAAGAGGTGATACGAATGGTCTGCCTATAGTTTTCTTTAACCATTTTCCTAGCCCACATGGTTTTTTATTTTGGGTAGTACCTAGAAACTATTCAATGCATGGTTGGTGCACTGTTTGGATAACCGTGTGACCAAAACTGTGTGGCACATTGTTTTTTAATAAAATTAATTTAAATTAAAAATTAAATATATTAAAACTTAAACCTAAAACTACCCTCATCCCCCTTCTTACCTAATAAAGATGAACCCAATCCCCCTCTCCCTCTCAGCACACACAACCCCCTCTCATTGGCCTCCTCTCGTCCACCAAGTTCCACCATATTTCTTTCAGTTTCTCATCAGAATCATCAAGGTATAAACTTTGGTTCTTTATTATCTCTTTTTTGGTGGGTTTTCCACTTTCTATCACCATATATAGATTATAAGAACCTTAAGGTTAGAGATAACTGGGTGTTTGGTTGATTCTTCCCTGAACAGGGCATGCAAAGGGATTCTCAGGTCAACCTTGTGTAGGTTTCTATGTTTACCATCTAAGGTGAGGCGTTTCAGATTGTTTGGGTTGCCACTGCCATCCAAGGTAGGGTTTTAATCATTCTGGCTTATCTAACTCAATTTTATTTGGGGTATTTTAGTGTTTTTGAGGTCCTCGATTTCATTAGTTCATTTTGATCACCCTTGAGGTGGGTTTGAGTTCCCAAAGTCAAAGGTGACTTTCTACATATGCATCGGTAGGCATATATATATGTAAGTTTTTTTGTTATATATATATATATAAATATATATGTATATATCTTCCTATGAAAGTGTGAATATATATTTGGGGATAAGTGTTCTTACATATATATATAAAAAGTGCATACATGTGTATGTGTAAATGAGTGTATGCATATATAAGCAATACGTAAGGATCCACTTATACATATTCATGTCCACACGAATACATACCTAGGGGTTAGGTATCCTTATTTATGTACAAAGGTGCATATTATCAGGGGTGGGAATGAGTAGCTTTGAGTTGTAAGCGATAAAAATGTAAACTTCCAATGTGTTCGTCTTTGTCTTATTCTTGAGGTATGATCCCTTCAATTTTACCATTTATTTAAAGAATGCATTTATTGACTTACTTTCAATATTTCCTTTAATTTAGTTAGTGATGAATGATTTTTTTGAATAAATGTTTATATATTATTAAATTAATTGTTAATGGAAAATTTATTGATTTTGTAATAAAACCCCTCGATAGAGATGCACAATCTTCTAAGATAAAAATTAATTATTAGAAATTTATTATTGATTGGATTAAAGTTTTGTTGTTTCTTTATTCTTTGAGGTTATAATTGATAAAGGGTATGTTTAGGATATGTCCCCTAATAAAATTAGAAAATGAAGTTTCCTTTTAAATTTTTTAAATAACCAAGGCACTGTCTAAGAGCTTGTCTCATCTTATAAATTTAATTTCCTTGACTTGTTTGGTAAAATGTAAAGTATTAAATTGTTTAATTAAAACAACTTCCTTGAAATGGAATTGAACATGTCTATTTAAATTAATTAGAGGAATTTCTTTTTTTATTATATTATAAATGTACATGAGGGTTTTAATGGGTTATATAAATGAAAGGTATGAGTGGTAAGTCCTCATAGATTGAATTATGAATGTGATAACATGATTATATGGGTTTAATAAATTCATTGCATGATAGGTTTATGATTCATTCCTTATATATTAAAAATTATTATGCCTTACATAGGCTTCAAAGACAAGGGACTGTGAGAGCCCTAGGATAGGAAGACTATGTGTGCTACTATATTGGGTTCCAATGGACCATGAGAACCTTTAGGTATGAATACCATGAGAAATTCCTTGTTGATTACTAGGAAACTGTGAGAGATCTTGGATTTGAGCCAGTGGATAGACTGTGAGAGCTTCCCCTAGTGATGGATGTTTGTATGTTACGCCCCAGTCTAGGAAACACATTGATTTCCCAGAGACCGTGGTTGATCTTGGAATTAGGCCTGGGGATAGTCTATGAGTGCTTCCACTAGTGATGGATATCCACGAGTTACATCCCAGTATATCCAACACAAGAATCCTAAGTATATAACCATTTGGTGTTAGGAAACACTTGGTTCATAAAGGTGGATGTTATATATATAACTGAACTATATATATATTGTTATATATATATATATTGTGTTTTGGATCAGACTTATTCTAGCTATAAGCTGAATTAGGTATATCCATCAGGTGCCCCTTAAGAACCTAGATGAGTTGTTGTTTATTTATTCAGGTCTATTTATTACTTCTCTATACCTACAAACTGCTTAATTACTATTTCACTTCTAGGATTGGGCTAAACACTTTGGGTGTCGACCAATTGAGATTCATATCTCATACCCTGCTCATGACGCCATTGTGCTGGGGTACCCAAGAATACTTTCTTATTTATAGGACTACTGATCTTGGTTGATTCCTTATGATATTTTTATTGTACCTAAAGAGTTAGGAGCACAAGAATGAGTTGGAGATTAAGATTCTTGTGGAGATAACCGTTTTGATTTTTAGTTCATTTAGTTGAGTCCTGTATCCTTCTGTATTGTAAAACAAGTTGTATGTTTACTTTTTTAGATTATGTATCATAATCTGTCATGCATGATTTGTATAAATTAGTATTGGCCACTTTAATTCAATTTACTATTATTCTCCACTATTGTTGTTCTTTATTTATATACCACTTATACTATTTACTGTTATTTTATATGTGATAAAACACAATGATACTCTGATCATGAGGGTATTGTCTCCCCACTACAACCTGATTAAACCCTCACTGATAGTGGGTAGCCTCTAGCATATGGGGACATGTTCCTGAGGCCACACGACTCACCTATCTGGCTACCGTATAAGTGGTTAGTCGGGTCGGGATGTTACATATACACCTAGTGTGTTTATATTACATTGATGATATATGATATATATTTAGGATGAGTACCAAATAGATTTTGTGGATAATAATTATCTTAAAGTTGTTCAAGTATAGTTGAGGTTGAATGATGAGGAAGATCTCTTATCACATTGAGAGGATCCATTGCTTCCTTTATTGTTATTTATGTTTTGGTTGGGTATTTAATATCTATCTTGTATATTGTGTCTTATCTTCCTTCCATTATCTTGTTATTGTATTTGGTGTATATTTTCTTTTATATTAATATTTTTTTGCATATATTGCCTTATTTCAGTATGGTTATTGATTTTTATGGGGTTTTGAATTTTATTTATGATTTTTTGACTCATTTGGTATTAGTTTCTTCAAAATATTTTTTAAACATGTATAACCCTATGAAATCTGAGTAAGTCATTTGAAAATTCAATGTGAAATTAATATTATTCCTACTACCTCATCAGAGAAAAAACAACCCAAAAAATATATAATTTGATTCCCAAACACTAGTGACTAGACTATAGAGATTGAGAAAATGTCTTAGGAATTCAGATGGACCAACTTAAGAAACATGGTAGGTTGACCCCAGTTGGTTTGGGTAATGACTCGACCCTAGAAGCCTAGATTCGGTGCATTAATTTAATATATTATCATGTTCAAAAATAAATCAAATCAAAAGGATGGAAATTTTAGATGTTTTGGAAAACCATAATGCATAAATGATACCCATATTATATTGGGAAATAGAAAATAAAACATAATACATAAAAAATACTAATAAATTTCATCCTTAGAATTCATTCCAAGAATTCATCTTTATATCCCTGGGAAAGGAAACAAAAATAATGGTGAGCTAAATTCCCAGTAAGGGTAAGTACAATGGAAGAAATAATGCATTAGTTAGAAAAAATCAACATAGAAAGGTAAATAACTGAGAACACATACCATTTAAAAAATTGAATAGGGAAAAATCAATATAGAAAGGTAAGTAACTAAAAGACAAGTCATTTAATCAATAAACTAAGAATGAACTACATCTATAGATAATATAAAAGAAAAAATATCATTGATAAATAATAACTGAATATAAATGAGGGAAATGTTTAATTATTAGAATCCATGTGTCCTAGGTTACGAAACCTTTACCATCAAGACCTTTCAAAAGATGATTTATAACATATCATGTAAAATCCCATCTAATTTGAAAAACTAATTCATCTCAAGACAGTACCGATGCATCGAGGTGATATCTATAATCAAGCCCCACTTATTTCATACCCATAAAAATCATTCCTCATATATTTAATAATAAATTAAATTCATTAAAAATGTTCCTTATCAAAAATATCTATATTGAGTAAAAGATATTGATTTACCAATATTTCCCTAGTTAATCAGATAACTTTCAAGTACACACTATATGTAAAAATGGAATATGGTTTAAGAAATAATTATAAAAATCACATGAGAGTATGAATATCCTAAAAAATTATATTTATAATGGAAAATGGTAATATGTAAGTTATTGTTTCAATATCAAGTTAACAATAAAAAAAGAAAGTGAAATTGAAAAGATAACATTTACCACATGGTAATTTTCAAGTAAAAAACATTTGGAATAGATAATTCAATGTAAAAATATTAAATACCATTAATATAAAATGATTCATGATATAATATATTAAAATGGCTTGTATATACACCATAAAAAATAAGTAGGTGGTGAATATGACATTTATCTCATAGATGTAAAAAGGGAGATAAAAATACCTAACCTTGGATCTCATTTTGTGTGAACATCATTTAACCTCTTGTATAATGATTTTAAGAATGTTAATAACTTATTACAAAACCATATTAATATTTTTGATATCATATATGATATTCTTATAATATCTTATTACCCGTTTGCTATTAATATTTCATTATTTTCACCATTTTGGGTGTTAATTGCCTAGTTTCTTAAGTAAGTTATGACTTTTTATTTGTTGTTTATATTATTTATATCATGATTTAATAATATTTAGAATGTAAACCCTGATTTAAATATCCAATATATTTAGTATATATTTATTTATAATAATCCATAAAATTTGGAGATTGGAAATGAAATTCACTATTCATAGAGACGGCAGGCCGTACGTACACAAGAACGCTTCTACCATTTCATTTTAATATTTAAAAGAATGAAAAATAAATGATATATATGTATAATATAATTAAAGTGTCATATTTATGTCAGATTTTTCAATAATATTAATCTAAATCCATCCTTAATACATGCCATGTAATATGTGAACATATCATATCGCTTTGAGGATGCGGTAGCCCACACATCCACAAATGATGTTATCATATTTACAAAAATGGAAATAATTTACATATTTGTCATATAAAAATTAAATAAGTATTAATATAACATAAATAAAACATATATCATATATAAACAGGGTTTCCATCATAATTACCAACCATGATAGGTGGTAAAGGAAAAACTAGCGACATCGTTTCACGAGACGACAATTCGTCGTACAAACAAAAGTAAGTTTGTTGCCCATTGGTTGGGTGTGTGTCTAGGTGTAGGTATACAAATTAACATAAAAACATATCAATATATTTACTATTATCATTTAATTATATAATCATGATATAAAGTGAAATTAAGGTAGTCGAGAAGGAAACAAAATAAAAATGCATGTTGAAAAATGTTACATCTTCTTCGGGAAAATCCTTTTGGTTTTCACCAAATGGATTCTTGGTAGGAATTATAAAATTAGTGTGGACTCTTGTGTTATTGTAGGGATGTTTTAATATTAATTTTTAATAGTTTCTATAAGCCAATGTGCTTTATAGGTGTGAATAACTAAGAGTATTGGGTACCTTTTTATAGAGGTGGAGGAGGGACATTCTTGTAAATATAAAAAGGAAAACACTTTAGAGAGGTCTCCCTTAAATAATATGCCTCTAATAATGAGAAAATGTTTCTGAAAGGGAAGATAGGTTCTAAATATATCTATAAAATGATTTTTATAGGTGTATAGGTAATTTTGGGTCTTAATTTTAAGGTTTTGTCCCTTGTTAAGCTTAATTTTACCTTAACTGTTGTACTTAATTTTAATTACATTCACTAATAATTTTGGTGAAAAACTAAGTTAAAATTATTAAACATTATAAATTAGTAGAATTAAAAATTTTTAATCCATATTTGCAAATTCAAATTATTTAATTATAATAAATTAACCTAAATTTAATCCCACATACCGGATGACAAAGCAAGTTTTAAAAGTAAAATTGGTGAAAATTATGAAATGTTTTTTATATACATTTTCATGGTGAAATTAATTGCAATTACCTAAATTGGATTAAATTTTTTCAAATAGAACTAATTTAAATTTATAATTATTATAAAATTGCAATTTAATCTTATCAATAAATTAGAAAAAACAGTTTTCAATTAAAATTCATTATTTTTTTACTATTCATCAAAAAATGAAACTTCACAGAAAAACACCAAAATTATAAAAAGATTATTTTGATGTTACTATTTAAAAAATAAATTTTATTTTGACATATACATTTTATAATATTGAAAAATATTAGATTTAAAATATGTTCTCTATTAAAAAGCGGTAAAATAACTTTTACAAAAAATATAGCATTTTATGTGTAAAATTAGGTTTTTTTCTTATCTTATGCCTATAAAATCCATTAGATTAATATAAAAAATATTTTATTGAATAATATATATATATAATTAACATAATTCACTAATAGTGATTAATTAAATTTTATTATGATAAAACACCTTCAGTGCATAATAATATTATTTATAAAAACATTCCCTTTACATTCCATTGGTTCTTATATTCATTTCTATTTAATTGGTAAAAAATTAATTTGGTAATATAAATTAATATGTTAGTTAAACCTATTAATAACTACTAATTTAATGGCCAGGTTATTTCTTATTATATTAAATAATAATATTATAATAATTTATTGTTGTTTGGTAAAACTCTTCCTTGCGTGTGACACAAGTCATTGAAGAAAGTCATTATTACATGTAAAATAAACCATCTAAAAAATTAATTCATGCATGTAACATAAGATAACTCAGTTTCCATGCATTATAGTTTATATAATAGATTTATTTAAAATATTAAATATATCTTAAAATCTTAGGAGGTTATATTCCATTCTACACTTGGTGTTTCATGTCATACACACAATAAAATAAAAGTTACTCATTTAGAATTTTTGGGGGATTACATTCATCCCTACTTAATTAAAATTTATCATCATAATTTAACCACGATCTCAGTTATTAAGAGTTTAATATTTTAAAATTGTATTGTTAAAATCCCCACATCATAAATAGGGTTAATAACACATCTTCTTAATTATAAGGGAAATGAAATGTGAATGTCACGAAAAACTATGCTTTCAAATATGATAACATTAGTGAAAAAATGACATGGATGAAAAAACTAGGCTTTCAAATATGATAACATTAGTAGTATCCACTTTACTTTATCCATATCAATAATACCTTTATTCAAAAAAAATTTCTCAACATCGGATACATATTAAGGGTTATTTATCCCTCAACCATGTGTTTTCCAAAAAATCTAACTTGATACCAAGTCAATTTTCATGGTACAATTCCACATATGATCTAATATATTTAATGAAATAAAAAATACTATAAAATCATTATATATTTCAAAAATGATATGATGATACCCTCATGAATAAAAAACTTTTAAAATATAATTCATAGATCCAAATATAGAAGCACATTAATAATTCCATGTCAGACGTGTCAATAAAATATTATTGACCTTGATCCCTTAACTTCTTATGAGGTATATTCCCCTGAGTATTTGGGAATTCATTTTCAAAGTGACCCATCTACTTACAATTATAAAATATAATAGCATTGTTTTACTTTGTTCCTTTGCATTATTTTTCCTCGTGACCCTTTCCTCCACACTTATAAAAAAATCACAATCCTTTTCAAGCATTTCTTAGGGTGATTATTTCAATAGTTATCAGATGTTATAAAATCATTCTATCCCTTCTTCCCTTTATCTATTATTTTCTATTTATACCTTTTCTTCTATTTCTTCCCTTTTTATCCATTATACCTGGATAATTCTTTCTCTGTCTTTATAGCACATAAAACTATTTCATTATATGAAGTAAATGTTATGGAAACCACCTCCCTTTAGATATTTGGATTAAGTCCTTCAAATAAATGCTCAATATTACATTACATGATGTGTATGAAATTCATATCATACCTTTATAACCTATTAAAGGTAGATTCATACTCCAAAAAACTTTTTTAATCCTTTTCTAAACTAAAGAACTTTATCTTCAACTGTATTTATTGTTCATGAGGGAAATATTTGTCAAACAATTTGACCTTAGAATATTTCTAATCCATTAGTTCTATTTCCTATTACTCCATAGTATTCTAGATGAATGGCCACTATTTATCACCATATCCATTGAGACAATACACTAAAAGTGTAAAATTTTCCTTTTAACCACATCCTAATTCCATGATTTTCTCCTCCAAAGACATAATCCATTGCTCATCCTCTATTGGGTTAGTAGTCCCACTAAATTATGTAGTCCTCTATCACATTATGTGATCCAACATTGGATAATTTTGTCGTGGAATGATTTTATATTTCCATGCAAGGTTATGTGCCGTAACCTGATTATGCTTCCCAAATATATCAATAAATTTCTCAATTCCAATACTAGATGCATTGTATTTATTAGTAGGTAAACCTATACGTTGTCCATGAGTATTGATAACATTATAACTTTAAGGTTCCATTTATGAAAAATAGAATATACTGGATTGGATTATAATATTATATAACATAATGTATAATCCCAAACCTAATGAAATAATTTTCCTAAATTGGAGAAATTTTCCATAACTAATCTCATAATAATAAATATGGATTATTTGAGGATATCTTTAATTTAAAATCTTTCATAATGGTTTGTAAAGAAAATGTGAATTATCCTAAGAATATACCCTGAAAGTTTCAAACCATGAGTATAGTAAGACCCGTTGTCATGTACCATGATAAACTTGAGTTAGTCCCAATGCATCATTTCAGAGTTGTTACCCCTAGGCACATCTGTGCCAGAACCACATCCACCTGTAATATCCAGACATGGATGTATTTCTAGGAAGACCCACATAATTTCTACCTTACCAAAATTATAGGATGTTATTCTATACTTATTATCAATGTATATAGTAGGGTTATGTTCCCTAATATATGTTTTCAACATATAGTTTCTAAGGATTCTACTAAACTTCCCCTATATACCAAATGTAATGCCCTGAACCAAAAACCCAAAGGTGGTGCATTACTTTATTACATTGACAGAATAAAAAAGAGATAAAATCCCAATGAACCAAAATTTAGTATTTTTAGAACATGATATTACCTACATGACACCCATATTACATTGGGAAATATAAAATAAAACATAATACATAAAAAATACTAATAAACTGTATCCTTGAAACTCAATCCAAGAATTCATATTCATATCATGTGGAATGGAACCAAAAATATGGGTGAGATAAAATGCTCAGTAGGGTATGTAAATCAGAATAAATAATGAATCAATGATAATAAATAAATATGATAAGGTAAATAACTGAGAACACATTCCATTTAGATAAATGGATACAGAAAAATCATTATGGAAAGGTAAGTAACTAAAAAATTTCCATTTAATCAATAAAAAGAGAATGAAATACATATATAGAAAATGTCAAAGTAAAGATATCGTGGATAAATAATAACTAAATCTAAATGAGGGAAATTATTTAATTATTGGATTCCATGTTTCCTAGTTACATTGTACCATTAGCATCAATACCTTTCACAAGATGGTTTATAACATATTGGGTTAATACCCAGCTGATTCTCCCAACTAATAAGTCTCATGAGACTACTAATGTGTTGAGGGGATATCTATAACCATGACCCACACATTTCATACCTATCCAAATAATTCCTCATATATAAAATAATATATATAATTGATGGAAAATGTGCCCTATTAGAAATCTATATTGAGTAAAATAAGTGGATTTAACAATATTTCCCCAGTTAATCAAACAATTGTCAAGTACACATTATATGTAAAAATGGTATACATGTTAGAAAATAATTGTACCCATCAAATAATAGTTTTTATATCCCAAATAATTTTTAATTATAATGGAAAATTTTTATAATTAAGTGATTGTTTCAATAGAATGTTTTAAAACACAAAATAAAGTGATATTACAATGATAACTTTTACCACATGGAAATTTTCAATTAAAAACCCTTTAAATTAGATAATTCAAAGTAAAAAATTAGATTAAATTAATATAAAATTATTCATGATCAAATATATCAAAATTAGTTTTATATAGACCACATTAAATAAGTAAGTGGTGAATATGACATTTATCTCACAAATTTAAAAAGTGGGATGAAAATCCTTTACCTTGCATTCCCTATTGTGTGAAAATTATTTAAAATCCAATATAATGGTTTTAATAATGTGAATAAATCATTAGATAACTATATTGATATTTATAATATCATATATGATCTTCTTATAATATATTATTACATATTTGTTAGCAATCTTTCATTATTTTAACTATTTTGAGTGTTGATTTTCTAGTTTCTTGAGTAAATTTTGACTTGTTGTTTGTTGTTCCTATTACATAGATCATGATTTAATCATCCAAAAAATTTATAACATGTTTTAAATATCATATATATTTAGTATATTTGTATTTATAATAGTCCATAAATGTTTTATAAAGTAAATGAAAAAAACCATTCATGGTGACGGTAGGTCGTACGTACGCATGAACACTTCTTCCATTTCTCTATTCCATTTAAAAAAATTAAAAGTAAATTATATATATATATATATATATATTTTAATTATATTATAATATTTATTTCATATATTTTTTTTTATTTTTATTTAAACCAGGTTTTCATACATTTCGTGCAATGTGTGAATGTATGACATCACTTTGAGGAGGTTGTAGTCCACACGTCCACAAACGACCTTATCATATTTACAAAAAATAAAAAGTATTAAGGTATTTGTTATATAAAAATTAAAAAGTTATTATGAAAAAAAATCACATATATTATATATAAATAGGGTTTCCATCATAATTCCCAACCATGAGAGGTGGTAATGGAAAAATGAATGACATCATTTCGCGAGGTGGTAGTTCGTCGTACACACAAATAGTAAGTTAGTTACCCATTTAAAGGAAGTGTGTGTAGGTGTAGTTTTAAATATTAACATATAAACATATCATTATATTTAATATTCTTATTTTATTATATAATCATGGTATAAAGTGAAATGGAGGGAGTAGATAAGGAAACAATATAAAAATTCATGTTGAACAAAGTTACCTCTTCTTCAGGTAACTCCTTTTGGTTTTCCCCAAAGGTATTATTGGTTATATTTATTCTAAAAATGAGTAATCTAGGGCGATTTTTGGGATTTTTTAGATAAATTGGGTAGAGTTTTATCGATACAAAGGTTTTAGAGGTGTGAATAAGTGTGATGGGTGAGTGCCTTTTTATAGTAGAGAAGGGGTGACATTCTTATAAATATAAAAAGGTAAATACTAGTGGGAGGTATCCCTTACATCATGTTCCTAAAATAATGAACAATATTTGATAAAATTTATAATGGGTTTTATATATTGATATATAATGTCTTTTGGAAAAGTTTTTAAGTCATTTCGGGCCTTAAGATTAAGGTTTAGTCTTCTATTACGCTTAATTTTACCTTAATCATAGTAATTAATTTTAATTACTTTTATTAATATTTTGAATAAAAAATGTTTTTAACCTATTAGAAATTATAAAATATTATTATTACAAATATTTAATACATTTTTTCAAAATACCAATAACATAAGTGGCTAAAATTAATTTAAATTTAATCACACAGACGGAACGACAAAGTGGGTTTTTAAAGTAAAAATGTTCGAAATATTGAAATGTTTTTATATAAAATTTAAATGTGAAATTGATTCCAATGACCTAAAGTAGATTAATATATATTTAATTGAACTAATTAAATTTTAAAACCAATAAATAATATAATTTAAACTTATAAATAAATTAGAAGAAAAAGCAATTTTCCATTAGAATTCAATATTTTTTCACCATTCATCAAAATATAAAACTTTAAAAAAAAAATCACCCTAAGATAATTTTGAAGTACTAATTTCCAAAATTAAGTTTATTTTGATATATTAATTTTTTTAAATGTTAAAAAAATTATATTTTAAATAGGTACTTCATTAAATGGCTATAAAACTACTTTAAATAAAATATAGGTTTTATTTGTAAAATTGGTTTTTCTCTTATCTTATGCCTATAAAATATATTGGATGAAAATAAAAAATATTTGATTGAATATAATATAAATATATATATATTATTAATATAATTCAGTAATATTATTTAATTTACTTTTATTATGATAAAATACATTTGGCGAATAATAATAGTTTCTACAAAAACACCCCCTTTATATTCAATTTCATCTAATATTCATTTCTAAATAATTAGTATCCAATGAATTAAATCATATATATTCATATGTTAGCTGATAATTTTAATGAATAGTAATTTTACATCAATTTTATATCTTATTATATTAGATAATAATATTTTAACAATATATTTTTCTTGATAAAAATTTGTGTTGCATGTAACATAAGAATTGAAGAAAGGCACTATTAAGTGTAACATAAATTATTTAAAAAGTAATTATTTTATTTAATTCAAGCTAAAATAGTTTTTCATGCATTAGTAGATATAAAATTTATTTATTTAAAATATTAAATATATTGAAAATACTCAAGTGTTCATATTCCTTTATACGCTTGGTGTTGTATGTCATACATGCTATCGAATGAATGTTACTCTTTTAGAATTTTTAGGGTGTTACAGTTTGTTACAAAAAAGATGATCATAAATTCTAAGTAAGATAAAGATCAGGGAAAACGTCAAATGTTTGATCGATTTTTTTTCTACCCTCCTCATGTATCTCTAACTTTTGAACACATGAACACCTTCATTATTATGCTATGACACATCTCAATCCTATCAATAACACTCTTTGGAAAGTTTGTCTAAATATTTCAATAATTCCTCATACCTCAAAAATAAAGACCTATATTTTTTTGTAGAAAATTCTCCATAGTTTTTATGTATATTCCTCAATGAAATATAGATGATTCCAACCATATATTTGATTTATGGCCATATATCTCTATATATCACCATTTTGGAAATACATTTTGATATTTTAGATGTATGTTTAATTAATCTACCTTGGAATAGAGAATTATTCCACACCATAGATAAATTACACTTCAATGAAAAATTCAGTGCTATAGGTATTTTTTCAATGGGTGTGGTCTATTGAGATTTTTCTTCTCACTACTTTATTTTTCATTTTAATTTCCCATACCACTCACATAGTGAATATTCTACTTAGACATTGATTTTCCCAGAACCATAAATAATAATACTATTGGGGTTTCCTCCTTTGACCATGGTATAAGGAAGAACCAAAAAACCCATTTTGGGTCTCTTCATGGTTTACATATAGAAAACCATGTGACTATGATTTCGATAAAGGATAGTTTCCATTGATTTATTCATAATATGTTTTAAAAATCTCACGACATCATTTTCATGTCATCACCACAACATAGAATTGGATTCCTCAAAATTTAATAATTTATTTTCATCTAAATATGCTCCAAATATCCCCTCAATCATCTTGAAAATGTTTACAATAAATAGAACATGAAACCATATTCAATAATCATGATTTAATTCAATCATTAAATAACTTAGAGTAATCTTACAATATTGAGGTTATTTAAATACAACATCATATGATATAATAATTTTTTAAATATATATCTGTCTATTAGTGTAATGGTCAATACTATATTGACCATGTATCAATTGATATCATCTCATATACCCCACCCATTTCCAATTCACAACATGATGGATGTTAAACCCCATGACCCATCAAACCCATCACCAATGTCTTTTCATGTACTTCTATAGAATTAATACAAAAAACACATCATGTACTTAGGGGAGGTTTTGGGAAAGTTATAATTAATATGCCTCAATCCCTATGTTATCATGAATATAAAATTGGATAATTTTTATAGATCTCAACTATCCATTCTTATCAAATATCATAACCATATTCCATGGTGATATTTAAAGGAATACCTTTTCTCGAATTTCAAACTCTAGATGTTTTCAAATATTGTTCACACAACTCTTCTATACACTTTGGGATGAATTAATATGTCATTTAATGGTATTAACCATCTCTATTATTTCTTAAGAATGATATAATCCCAAAAACATTATTTCTCAAACATTATCTGATTATGTGAAAGTTATACATCTCTTTATATATAGATCCTCATATGGTTCCATTTGAATGATTGAGTGTAAACAATTGTTATATGAGAACTCGACCAGGGGAATATATTCAGATTATTCTCCTTTAAAATCCATAAAAATGATCTTAGAATATATTCTGATGTCTAAATTCTTTATTCAAATTAACCATTAGTTTAATAATGTTAATTAGTAACAAGTTTCATTCCGTATCAAATTATTGATGAGTAATTCTCTAAAATTTTAATGTAAAACTAAGATCTCAATCAGATATAACTGAAATTTTTACTCTATCCAAACATACAAATTCCTTTATATATATATATATGTATTTGTAATTTAATTAATTGATAAATACTCATGAATAGAAATAATTTTGGATAAACTTCTATACTGATCAAATTCAACCAAAATAGTGTTGATTCATTTAGATATATTGGTAATACCAATGATGAAATCCATGTTAATGTTACCCTATGTTTATATAGGTATTGTAAATGATTATATCATTTAATTTTACTTCAAAAATTTGGAATTAACTTGATTGAATACCAAGCATTGACATCCATAGTCCACAATCTACCTCTTCATATTATATTATCAAAAGTTATCCCTTAGATCTCTATACATTTTTTTGGATTCCTGGATAAATATAGAATGATTAGCTAAGTGCATCACCCAAAATCTCATTCTTCAGATCTAGTATGGATTTCACACTTATTCATGTTGTAAATATTATAAATCTATATTTAAAAAGATTAAATCTGACAAATGTCTCAATTTTTTATAAATCCATATCATCATTTTATGCTTCATTGTTCTTCACATAGATAGATAATTTGTAAAATATAAGATATCATCCATTACATTATAATTTTCATGTTTATATTTTTCTTATCCATGAAAATTGTGTCTATTTTAGACAACACAATGGATATAGTTTCATTAGACTTTCTACTCATAGAAATTTCCACTTTTTTCTGTCATTGGATTATACTTTATTGAGAAATCATAATCCTGAATAAATATAACCATCTCATTTTGTGTAAATTTATCTTATTCAAAATGAATATACTTTAATATATTATGATAATTATATATATATATATATATCACACATATCACCATTAAGAGAATTCCTACAAATATTTCCTGAAAATATTATTACTACAAACTTTATATCACATATTGGGTATTTTTATCTTAGAATTTTAATTGACACAATTCATAAAATAATACCATGTTATATTGAATGATAACATGAAATAATACCTTTAAGACATTAATATATATTAGAAGATCTTCTCCAATACAAGATAAAATGATATTAGTTATAGTGACCAATATCTTTTAATGTTCATTAAAGTTGTAATTACATTATTTTTCATAGAGGAAACAAACACCCATCTGATTTAACATGGTTAGTGGATTTGAAAATCATGATAATTTTCTCACAAAGAATCAATAATATACTAAAAATCCATGAAATATATGGATACATTTTATAGATGTTGGTTTAATCCATTATTTAATTACATATATCTTTAAAGTACCCATATATATACACACTATTCTGATTACATATACTAATATGGATAATTTTTTAATCTAAAATTATATCTTGATGATTTAATTCTACGATTTTTACTTTCTTAATGTGTTGAGATAAATACATAAATAATATTAATATTCCTAATTAGTATTTGAATACATGATAATGTCATCTATAAATACTGCAATAAATTCATCAAGGTTATCTCTAAATAATCTATTCATAAAATGAATAATGTAGTAATTGTAAGAAAAAAATTTAATACTATGAATTCATAGTCTTATTTCCACATATAGAAGAATGTATTAGGAATATCCTCCTTTTCACACATAATTTAAGATACCCCAATTAGTGATCCAGTTTTAAGAATTATTTATCCCCATATAGATGATCAAGAAAATCATAGATACATGATAGATGGTACTTGTTCTTGATCACGATCTTGTTAACTATATGATAATTAATGAAAAAAATGCATTGACCAACATTAAAAAAAATAGTAATGGTGAACCCCATATTGAATCACTTGAGAATATAAAACCCTCGACCAAATTATCTTAAATTTTATTATTTAATTCAACTAATTCAATAAGGTATATTTAATAGGGACTATTTGATATAGGAAGACTATTGAGTGTGAATTTAATTAAAAAACCTCATGATGTGATGGAATACTAGGAATATTTATAGGAAATACATAAAAACATTCCATAATTATCAGTATATCTTAAATTATGAGATAATCCCAAAAATATTTTACCAAATATCCATAAAAAATGGACATTATAAAACATATTAAGGAATTATTTTCCATTATAAGTTCATAGTCCTCCATGAATTTATATACGATCATGGTATTATATAAATATGACATTCCAAGAAATTTCATGACTATTCCTATTTCCCTTATACTTTTATTTGAGTTTTATTTATGATATTCTTTGTATTCCATTAATATGGGTATTTTAGTTTATTTCATGATTAAATATTTGACTATGATATTATAAAAGATTAATATTAATATATATATTCTTCTTTAACTATTTGATTTTATTTAATGTCCTAATTTTTTTCTCTTTTTTAACATATACTGATATTTATATGACAATTTCATGTTTTTTACAAATTTCAAAGTGTTTAAGGATGAGGAGGAATGATTAATGAAGCCAAAATTCAATCCATGATGTCTAGTATTGAATTAACCAAGTGACACGACTTGTCTTGTGAAAGAAATGGATTCTCATTTGCTCTAAAAAATAGTTTTTTTATTTATTATTAATGGTTATGTGTCCTAATTATATAAATATTCTAATAAGAAGGTCTTGGGAATGTAAATTTTGTAATATTTCAAAAAAAAATAATTATGGGATAGTTATGTCTGGGTAGTTATATTTTAAATGGTAACAATGTTTAGATATCTTTAGTGGTTAAAATATTATTGGATGATGATAATTAAAAAGGACTATCTAACTTCTTTGGATAATATGTTTGCTAGTGAGTATAAGTTGAAAGGTATAAATATCCTTTCAAGTTAGTATATGATTTTATGTCAATGTGATTAGGATTATTTTGGCATAAGTTTAATAGATTTTTTGGAGCATATTTAATCAAGGTAGAGATAATTTTTAGTTTTAAAATTAAGTATGGAATATTTTGAACATTTATTGGGTCTAGATATTTTAGGGATTAGGTTATAAGGAATAAGAGGGAAAAAATTAATATTAAATTAGTTTGAAATGATTGTGTTATTTTTTGGGATATATTAGGTTTTTTGTATATTCATGTGATGACTTTGAAAGATTTTCTAAAATTCTATTGGGTATACATTCACACATCCCACTAAATTTATAAATTTATAAAAACTAATAATTGTTGAAGTAGTGAGAGCAGTGTCTTTTTTGGTCAAGAATGATATGTCAAGTGGGTCTAAGGGTGAATAGAACTTTTCAATATTTCAAATAAAATAATTAAATCATAGTATAAGAATATGAAATTTCAAATACTGGTGCAATTAGATAATTGATTGAATACATGTAATGCATATATGTAGTTGGAAAATATTAAAACAAGGAACGCCAAATTTTTATTGTAATTTGGATTAAGCTGATAATATATCAACTCTCTAATCCCTTCTCCTCCCTAAGAAAAATAAAACTGTCTAAACCAAACACAAAAACTTTTGAAATGTAGTGATAAAATTTTACATATATTTCCATTTTTTTAACTAGAGGCACAACCCAGTTATCCTTAATTTTTCATGGAGTCACAACCTAGAACAATCCTACCTTTTTAAGGTCCAATTCATTACCAAGAACACTCCTGATATTTGATGAGAGTCACAAATCAACACTTACCTTTTCAATGGTGGTATAACAAAAAAATAAAACTAATTTAGAAATGGAAAATCATAAAATTAAAGATAAATATAAAATATGAAAACAAAATATATAATCATAAAACCATAAATATAACAATGAATATAATTTTTGAGCACCATCATGAGCACTTCAACAAAGATCACATGATTAATACCCTTTATGATCACAAATTCAAAATAATAGTAATAGTAGAAAATATATAACACTTTAAACTCTATCTTATTCATATATATCCCTGAAATAATATTTCAAAAATATTCTCAATAGTTAGTTAATATGAGTTTACATCATCATAATTAAGGGTTTTTATATTTTGAAGCGTCCATTAATCTCTTTTAAAATGATTTTCAAAAACACTCAACATTCTTCATGGGAAAAACCTTCATGAAAATAGAGAAATATATATATATATATATATATATATAATAAAAACTAAAACTAAAACTTTTAATCTATATAAGGGTCATCCCAATTTTGAAAATTTTCATGTATATGAATCCCATGTAAACATAACCCACATAATAATTTAATCACATAAGAAAATATTCAAATAAGAAAAATAAATGTAAATGATATCTCACAAAAATAGATTTCTAAAAAAATGAATTATATATAAGAATCATTTTAAAACATATATATAAGGATAAAAAAATTATTTGTAAACATTAATTGAGTTCTATAAAGTATAAACTTTATTTTTCATAAGAGTCTCTTGAAGAAACATACTAGTTGTTAAATTATTAAAATGAATGATTCATACTTATGTATGAATCATAACTCAGAAACTTACTAGTAATTACTCACCTACGTAAGATTAATTAATAGTTTCATATGAATCATATGATGTATTGAAGAAATTCAGTTAAAATAATTTATGTGAGTTAATTTATACTTTATGTAGAATACTGAAATTTCAAAAACAATAAAATATGAAACCTCAAGAAAACTGAAAATAAATTTTATAAAAAAATATACATAAATAAATAAGTTTCAATGCATAGATAATAATTTAATAATACTATGAGAAATTATAATGATCTAACATAAGTTATTATGAATAATTAAAGTATTTATAATCTTGTGAGGTACTTATAATTATCAAAACGTTAAAACACATAATAGTAAAGATAAAACCATTACAATGTCCATATCAAATAAAACTTAGCTCTAATAATATTCTCCCTTTTCAAAATTTAAAAAACTAAAAAATCACTCCCTTAAAACTCCCCACTAGGAAATTTATCAAAATTTTAATAATAAAAATCCATCTAGACAATTCATCAAAGAAAAAACTTTCAAACATTAAAATTACATTCCTTAAAAAATTAGTGTTCTAAAATAAGTAGACTAGATTTATAAAAATATAAATCATTAGAATAAAAATTATAAATCCCCTGGAATAAGTGCAGAAGAACTCAAATACATCACTATAATTATAACATAGATTCTTGATTACAAATTTAGTAGAGAACAACATAGAAAACTTAAATATTTAAAATCTATTCTTGTAATTAGATTTAGATTACAAAATCCATTGGAAACATTAGAATAGAAAAAACCCTTAAAAACCAAACAGATTAAACTAAATCTATATCATTCCATGATAAAATTTAATCATCTAAAAATTTGAGATATCCAAATGTTTTTTAAATATATGAAAAAGTTGGGTATTAGTTGGAATGAATTCTAAGACAATATCACCTTTATTAACATGATTTATAATAAAATGAAAAATAACATCTATATTATTTTTCTTATAATGTTATAAAGGGTTATTTGAATTTTAAATAAAAGATGTGTTACCACAATAAATATGTATCTTACTAAGGTAAACATAAAAATAAGGTAACGTTTTTTCATATAAATACACTGAGTAAAAAAACTACCAAAAATTATATACTCAGACTCATTTGTGGATAAATTTACTAATGATTTATTCTTAGTATTCTATGAAATGAAAATTTCCCCATGAAAACAAAAAATACCTAGAGAACTATTTCTTTTATTTCTAAACCCTCTATAATAATAATTTTAATAACTAAAAAAATTAAAGTAGTTATAAGAAGAATACAATAGCCAGGTATTACTGGTAACTTTAATATGTCATATAGTTATTTTAACATCATTTAAATGACTTTTATTTGTATTTTCATTAAATCTAGCACATAAACATACATTAAACACTATATTTGGTCTAGAAGTAGTTAAATACAACAAAACTCCTATAATACCACTACAAATTATTGTATCTACATGTTATAAAGATTCATATATATCTAATTTATAATTAATACTCACAATGGTCCTCATTATTTTAATAGAATCAAGATTAAATATTTTTCTTAAATATTTAACATATTTTAACTGATTTATAAATACACCGTTAATTCATAGAAATATTTTAATACCATTAAATTTTTTAAACTTACCAATTAAACTCATAAAAAATTAACTTTCCATTGCATTAGAAAATTTCATACATAAATATTCACTATAAGAGACAAAAACAATATTATTAATATATATTTTCATTATCGAAATATCATTTTAAAATTTCTTTATAAATAAACTTGTACCAAGATAAGAATTATTAAAACCATTCCAAAATAAAAAACAAAGACAACCTTTTATAGTAAACACTTTGATCTATTGATAATTTAAAAACATGATTTTTTAATTTTTAATTTTCATAACCAATTTTTTTTAAAATTTACCAATTTATAAATTACACCAATAAAAATTCACTCTTAAAATTTATTTGGAACAATCTAAAACCATAAAAAAACATCTAACAAAATCCTATTAGCTTGAATCCCAACAACATTGGTAAATGATTCTTCTAAATTTATTCCTTCATCATGAAAAAACCTTGAGAAATAATTTATAATTATTTATTTATTATATGTATAGGGGATTAAAAATAACCAAACAACACAAGAACTTCAATTCCCCAATGTTTCAAGCCTTATACCTCCCCAAAAGGAATGAAAAGCACCCAGTAGACATATTTTATTACAATACATGGATTGAAGGCCGAGTATCTTGAAGTAATATACAATGAAAAAATTCCTTGAGTGATTAGTCTACATCTTGTTATGTCACTAGTATTATATAACACCACACCCCTATATGTAGTCATTATAACATGATCCCTATCTGAAAGTTTCATTTCCCCCTTCCATGAAACGTTGCATCATGATGGTATGAAATACTGTGTTAGGGTTCCCATCCATAACCATTGTGGGAGTAAGTTTAGATGATATGTGTCACACACCCATAACTCATTCGAGCCACCAACTTGGTGATCCCAATGTGGTTCCCCACAATAATCACCTGCATATTTCTTAACATATTCAGGCTATTGTCAATTACCGATATTCATGTGGCAGGGAACACATCCATCCCTCATCAGTAGTCCATGGGTATGGAAGATTAAATGATAGGTTTTATCATACCCATCCATATTTTTGAAGATTCCTTCCCTTAAGTGAATTTGTAAATCCATGCTACAGTACCTATGAAAAACCATATCTTTTATATAATTTATTTTAATATTTATTTCAAAAAGGTACACATAATATAATACCAAATGATCTATAGACCTTGAGTATTTAGAAAATTAGGAACATAGAATTTTTACATGAAATAGGGATACAAATATATTATTTAAAATCTCTATAGCATGCCCTAATATACCATTGATATTCTAATAATAAAAGGGATAACCTAGGGAATTACATAAGAAAAGGGTGAGCTATAAATCCCATTAAGGAAACAATAAAAGTGTAACATGATGAAAGGAATACATGGGATTAAAGAGGTATATCCTTGTGATATAAAAGGGTTATAATAATATAAATAAACATCACAATATGATATAAGATTATAACATCAAATAAATGTAGAAAAGTTTTTAAAACATAAAATATGGAATCAAAAGATTAACTCAAGGATAACCACTGAGACAAAATAACATAGTGAACTTTGGATAACCCCCTATCACAAACCATCCCATATGCCTTGGTACCCTCATACCCATGATAGAACTGAAATGAATAGTAGGGTGTTCTAAATCCCTAATGATTGATGACTATCACTTGGAATCATACCTAAAAAATAGGGAATGATTTTCACCACATAATAGTGGAATATAAGAAATAAGTTAGTATAATCAACACTCTATAGTGAGAAAGTGCCAAAATATATTGGTAAACCCGTACACAAATGATATATCATTAAATGACACCACATATTACAAGATAAATCTCAAAGATAAACCCATGAAACAAGTGGATCATATCTCTAATGGTCACCTATATCACTCTCGGTCCCAAGGATCAAGAACATTCACCACCCTCAAGTAACGCTTTCCTCAAACTCAAACCTGGCATAATAAAATCTATAAATGCATGAAGGAAAATGTATGTTGTGAGATATAAATCCTAGTAGGGTCTAAATAAGTGTTCCATAACAATTAAACCAAGTATGATTAAAATTTTAAAAATAACAAGGCATGACATGGAATTTATATATTTTTAACAAAACATGATTTCAATTAAAATATATTGTAGAAATATCAAAATGGGATTAACGGAATATTTTATATAAAACAGTTATATAAATTAGTTAGTATAAATAATTTTTTCTTATAAATCTATTTAATGTAGTAATTAAATGAATTATATCATAGCACTATTTATCAAATCCCTATAGTAAATTAGTTTTTGGTAATAGGATCCCCACATTGATGATAAGTGATCTCGACATAATGTGAGCACACATCCCATGGCTTATGTTGTCAGCAATCAACTATTTATCATAGAAAAAATCATCCCATAGTATTTTTATATTAGTTTTGTAATTGTTTATCTAGTTCTAGGGGGTCTGGTCCTAGAATTATTATCCAAATCACCCACTAAATACCCCAGAACACATGTGCTTTAGTCAATCACTCCATCAATCATGGGAAGATAAATCATTCCAGATTAATTCAAAATAAAACTGATCACAATCAGTTTTGATCACGACTTTATCATTTAAAAAATAACGGGTTTTTATAAATTAATTCCCTTTAAAATCATATTTCAATTTAATAATTTTTTCTTGAGGTTCAACCTCAAATAATTTCATCAAATCAATTTCTTAATCAATCAATCAATTCTCTCAAATCCACCCAATAATTCCAATTCCATTGAAACTGAGGCTTTTAAAATTTCCATGCATGGTCAAATTAAATAATTAATCATGTCATATCATAGTTTTTAAATCATTAAAGAAACTTTTCCAATCAATCATAAAATAAAAAGGTTTTAATTGTTGTGGAAAAGCATATGGAACCACCTGCCTTTAATCAATGATCAAATGATCAAAAACCCAAAATGGGAATTCCAAAAAAGATTTGAAGGTGTGTAAGATCAATAGAAATCCCAATAAACACAATACATCAATAACCGGATTCAAACCATTAACAAAATGGGGATTCATAACTCTCAAAGGTTAGAATAAAGCAAAATAGAGAAAACCAAAGTTAGGAGATATCACTTATTAGTCTGGAATCAAATTCTTCCACTAGAAATTTAATCTAAGAATAAAAGAATTTGGATGAGTTAAAATGACTCCATAGAGGCTTAAAGAGATACAATATTGAGTATTATTTTAGTGGATGGAAATGAAATATAAAATAGGTCATGGGGAATTTCAGTAGGTGAAAACACATACCTTGCCATAACCCCCATGGATAAGATTCAGAAAGGATAAAACAACCAGACCACATCATAGGCACCAAATACCATGATACAACCACCCAAAATAAACTAATATTTTGAAACCACACCAACAATATCATCTATATCCACTTTACTCGAGGTATAGATATGACACAACATATGCACCACGCCATTGTTATACCCTAGCTGGTAGTAGCATCAAAATGAACCAACTAGGGCTCCAGGGAGTAACTGACCCTCAATGGAATCACTATATAGAAATTGGAGGATATTATAAAAAATGGACTCAAGAACCAATTTAACATAGATTTATGGTCCATGGTGTTGTTTATACTCTATATGTCATAGCCCATACACCAAAACATAACTCCTAGCTAACACAGTTATACCAAAAATACATTATCTTCAAACAAACATACATCACCTTACATTATGTAAAATTTACATGAAAAAATATCTCCTACTCAAACAGCCCAAAATGAACCAAAATAATGATGTGAAACCAAAAAGAGTCATTAATTACCTAAATAAGGTAATTTGATGTTACAAACTCCCCACCATTAACACTTTTTATCCTAAAAAACCATTCAAGAAGTTTCCATATCAAATAAAGGTTGAAACTTCTCTATCACCAGTTACTCATGATATAACATCTCATGAAAATCAGAACCATGATATCATAGGAGATGATCCAAAGGTTTCATATTCCCATGAAGAACCTTTTTATCAGAATCAGAAATCCTGATGGGATTATTAGTCCATTATAAATCAGGCCCAACATCAAGAACATCCCTGCTCAGAACATGATAAGGGTCAAAAGGATACTTTCAAAGATATGATACATGAGACACACTATGTATCAAAGTAAAATATGATAGATGTTTCAAATGGTAGTCTAATTTTCCCAATCACTCAAAAAAACTAAAAAGGAACCACAAGCCTTGGTGCAAGCATTCCATATTTTTGAAGACACCAATGACCCGATAGAGTTGAAACTCTAAAGAAAACATGGAAACCAATTGAAAACTCCAATGGTAATTGATGAAGATCAGAATAGGATTTATACAAGGTATTTTCAATCAATATTCCTTGAAGAATCAAATTAATCATCATCATCATCAGTTGTAACAAACTCGATCCCACCATAGAACATTCAATAATATCCTACCAAAATAACAAAGATCTATTGGGCCTAAAAAGTATTCATTATGATATAAGAATAGTAACTATTATTTTAGGAAAACTTAACTAGTCCCAAAAAGTTATAACAATATCTAATAAAGTCAAAAATTCAAGTACGTATCATGTACTCAAGAAATTGTATAGCTTGTTCTGTTTGGACGTCCATCTACAAATGATATGTTTATCAAACATACCTGGGAGACCATGGCCTCCTAGAGGCCTTTAGAAAAATGATAAGTAAAACAGGGATTCATATTAGAGACTACAACATATGGAACTCTTTGAAATATAAAAATATAATACATGTAGATAAGTCACAAGTCCTCAAAATTGGTTGTATCTAAATGGGTGTAAAGTGATCCGATTTGGTCAACCAATTGATCACAACCCATATTACATTCTTCCCTAAAAGTGTACATAACAACCCAACAAAAAAAGTATATAGAAATCTAATCCCACTTAAAATCCATCACTGTAAGTGGCTACGAAAAGATAAGGGTCTCTAGTTCTCATCCTTTACATGTTGGTAGGTATAACAATGATATACAATGTTTGTGACACCTCATCTCATACCTAGTAACTAGAATTTTCCCTATATATCATAGAACAAATTTCTGGTTCCTGGGTGAATATTCTACTAGGAATAATGAAATTCCCCCACCATGAAATTTCTTATAGGAAAAGGTACAACATGTTGGTTCATGAAACATAGGATTCCCACTTGAGAGAACTATCGTTAATCAATGATATCCCTAACAAAAATTGAGTCCATAATTCCACCGAATTCATTACAAAACTGATGTCTCCAAAGAATCAATTTGAGAAGAGAAGAGGTCAAGTGCATTCTTTCCAAAAAAAACCTTATAATTATTATCTAAAACTCCTAAATTAAAATGTGAAATGAGAACCATAAAATTAAACTATTATGATGATTCTTTCATATCCTGGGTCATGAGTTTCTAGCTCATAGAATCAGAAAAAACATTCCCCTTTATAGGGGTGTAGGAAATGTTGAATTAAAAAGACTACAGGTACTCTACCCAACACCTCTGTTAGAGATTCAGATCTTGTTAGGATAAGATTTAACTCAAGATTTTATTGTCAGAATAAATATTAAACCTTTCTCGAAAAATTTAATTACGCTAACTCTTGAGAGAATGCATCACAACAATGATATTGAAATCATGGGTCAGATAATTATTCTCACATAGCCTATGTTTTTTGGATATAAATGCTACCACAAGATCACCTTACATAAGAACACAACCAAAACCCAAACCTAATGTGTCACAGAAGACGACGTATCCCTGTTCAGGATCTAGAAGAGTCAACAGTGGTGTAGAAATCAAAATACATTCCATATCAACAATATAACTGTGAAATTTCTCATCCCAAAAAAACTTCACACTTTTTTGTGTGAGAAAAATCCTTAGAGAAGCCAACATTAATAAATATATGATTAATCTATGGTAATATCCCACAAAACCCAAGAACCTTAGAATCTAAAAAACATTTCATAGTTTCTACCATGTCAAAATATCTTACACCTTCCCAGCATCAATTGAAATACCATGTTTAAAGACCCTATATCCTAAGAACATCATTTCTATAATCCATAAACTACATTTCAAAAGCTTCATGTATTTTTACTTATTTCTCATGTTTTATAAAACTACTCTCAAATGATGCCATGTTCCTCACTAATATGAGATTAAACTAGGATTTCATCGAAAAATATCACCATGAATGATCCATGATACTTGTGAAATATCCTATTCATCAAATCCATGAACACAATAAGAGCATTGGTTATACCAAATGGTTTAACAAGATACTCATAATTTCTATACCTACCACAAAAGGTTATTTTATGAATTTCAATTATTTTATTCTCATATGGTGATAACCATATCAAATATTGATCATCAAAAACCAATTCACCCCTTTAAAATAGTTATATAAATCATCAATCCATATAAAAAATATTTGTTCTTTAATGTAACTCAATTATGTTTTCAGTAATAAATATAAATGAGAAGTTTCCAAATGAAATTATTTGTAAAGAGAATAGATACTTCCCAAGGTGACATTATTAGGAGTATGAATCCTTTCTATAGAAGATAATATAACCAAGTATTCAACTATTTTATCTTAGCTGGTTCCACATGATAAAATGGAATATACATTAGCTGGGTACCAAGTACTAAATCTATATAAAACTACACTTATACTACTAATGGAATGACAGATAAAGAAAAACGAATAAAATCATAAAACTCAATGAAAAATATAATGAGATCATTACTCAATGATTTATACTACAAGTAAAAAGAAACTCCGATATTTTCCTGTACAAATTTAGAAAAGAAGGTATGGATCTGGTCTACCTTGAGTCCCATTCTCCCTAAAAGACATGGCATACCCCTTCAGGTATAGTAAAAGAGACATGTCAAAGGTAAAAATGAAACTGATAATTTTGAGTAATCTAAAAATCCATTTCGAAAATGTAATATAGAGGTTTCATGTCAAGAACTAAAAAACTATAGGTAACGAAATCTCTGATAGAGAGAAAAAAAGAAGGAAATTTAATACATTTCTCTCTCTTTATTCCTAGGGGCGTAGTAATAAACACAATAGAATAAAAAATATTAATTGGAATATTTAGTAAATTCCCAACATGGGTTGATATAAACAAGTGATATTAATCAATATTAAATAAATAAGTCACTAAAGATGAAGCTATAGTTATGACACCTCTCATGACCATTGGACCCTCATCAGCTTACTTTGGAGACTCTCCACTGCATGGGGAATATTTTTTTTTGATTCTTGTGGCTAGAATACTTTTGTTCATGAAGCATATTATTTCACTATAGTACATTTTAGTGATAATGAGCTCATTCCACTATGCTATGTAGAAAATAAATGGAAGATCTTTTATATGTTTCCTCAGTGATCATATGAACTATAGATATTGGGTGTCTCAGTGAAAACTCATTTCAAATTAAAGAACATTCCTCACTACAAGAAAGTCAAAGGGAATCTTCCTAGAACTATAGAAGGACTACCTGATGCATATTATCTAGAACCACCATGAGACTCATCCGACTTCCTATTTCCTCTAAAGGAACTCATATAACTATTACTATGATAAAAAAGAACTCCCATCAAACCTAAATTACCAGCCAGGTAAAACTTAACAATCAGTTCTCAATTGAGTACTAAATCATAAGAAGTTAGCTTTATCAAGAAAACATATGATTGAGAATCTATTCAAAGACCCATCTCAAACTGTCAATCCATCATCTTGTCTTTGGATAAAACCTCAAGTAAAAACTAAACAAGTTAGAAAAATGGTTCACATACTATGTCATGCTCCTATCACCCTATTGAAGTTTGAGAAACTCTATGGTCTTCAGTAAGACCATAGAATATAAATTGAATTGATAAGTGAAAATAAATCTAAAGAATTTCCACTCAAATCCCTCACGATTTCGTTCCTTCACCATCTAATTACACTATCTCCTTCTAGGACCCTAATACTTGAAGGTATTAAACATAACATTAATCGAATCAGGAATTTCGAAGAACTTAAAAAGTAGCTCGATATTTTTTAACCAATCCTTATGCAATTAAGGATCATTGGAGCCTTGAAATAATGGTGGTTTATGATGGAGAAACTCTTGATAATGATATCCTTGTTTATACCATTACAGTTCCACTAGTAAATCCAAAATAGGAATAGTTTCATGTTCTTATCTCAATGAATGGACAACACACAACACTATCTCCAAATTATTTAGGTTATCCAAAATATTTGAATTTTGTGGTTCACTAGAAGCTTCCTCATATTACCTATTCAAATTAATTCTTAGAGATGTGACTACATCAAAAGACAATTCTAAAAGAATCAAAAATGGTACACACATAATCAAATAAAAAAAATGTCATTGGAATATCAATTCCATCAAGAATAATTCAATATTGAGGTTTTGAAATAATCTAGTTAGAAGAGGGGAAAGTTACAGAATCAGTCTAGAACATTCCTCAAGCCACTTTTCCCCAAACACTCATCTTGACTTAAGGCTCATTACGATGAGGGTTGGCCATGCACTCATTCATAAATACCTCATATGTCTCATCAATCCTACCTATTATCTACCATTGAAATTCAACTTCATACTTATATCAAGGAATGATGCATAATCAAAGTACAACATGTCTTCTAAACTAAGAGAGATTAATTTTTTCCACATAATAGTGGAGGATAAACAATACAATTTAGTATTTTTAACACTCCAAAGGGAAAAGTACCAGAAATAGACATGTAAAACGATACCCAAGTGATACAACATCAAAATACACCTTGTATTCTAAGAGAAATTTCAAATATAAACTCATGAAATAAGGGAATCAAATATCCATTAGTCACCTTTATCACTCCAGATCCAAAGTATTAAGAACATTCACCCCCTCTAAGAATCTCTTTCACACTGATCAAACCCGACATAAGGATATCTAATTTCACCTGAAGGAAAAGGTAGGGGTGTGAGCTATAAATCCCCATAGAGTCTCACCATTTGTTCCATATTCATATCCATAACAACTAAACCATGTATGATTATATTTTAAATAAATCAATACATGACATGTAATTTAAACATTTTCAAAAAATCATGATTTCAATTCAGAGAGATGGAAGATTTATTAAAATAGGATTAAATGATCATTTTATATAAAAAATATATATAAACCAGCTTACATGAATAAATAATTTCTTTAAATCAATGGAATGTAATCATCAAATAAATTATATCATAGAACCATGTATTGATTCAGGTGTCTGATAGTTTCTAGTAATAGTATCCTAACACTACTCATCAGTGGTCTCAGTTCAATGTGTTCACACATCCCATGACTCAAGCCATTAGGACTCAAATGCAAATTATGGAAAAAATCATGTCGTTGTATATTTATATCAGTGTTGTAATAGTTAATCTAGTTATAGGGGGTCAGATACTAGTGTGCTTTTCCTAGTTACAAACTAACTATTCAGATTCACATGTTCTTTAATAAATCATTCAACAAATCATGGGAAAATCAATCATTATTTATTAGTTAAAAATTAAATATCCCCCTTTCAGTTTTTGACATGCCTTTCTCATTTCAAAACCAAATCATTGGTTTTCATCAATTAATTCCCTTTCAAATCATTTTTAAATTTCTTCCATTTATCACTAGGTTCAACCTCAAATAATTTCATCAAATAAATTTTAAAATCAAGTCATTAATTTTCTTAAATACCCCCAACAATTCTAATTCCATTGATATTGTGTTTTTTTCACAATTTTTGTACCTTTTCAAAATCAAACATCAATCATCTCAAATCCATGTTTTAAAATAATTTAAAAAATATTTTCACATAAATCAAGAAATTCAATGGTTTCAATTTGATGGAAAAATAAAATGGGACCACCTACATTTAATCAATGATCAAATTAATAAATACACAAAATGTTAATGCCAAAAGAGAGTCAAAGACTCAAATGATCATGTGGAAACCCTATAGAGTCCATCCATCAAAACATAGATCCGATCTATCATCAACCTAAGGTTCATCGCTATCAAATTTGAGGAGATAAGAAAAGTTAGAAAACCAAAATGAAGAGAAGATCACTTACTATAGAGGAATCAAACACATACATTGGTGCATTATCTAAGATGAAAGGAGTTCATAGGATTCAAAATGCCTCTAGGGAGCCTTCAAGAGCCAAAATCTCAAATGATATTTGAGTGGAAGAAAAGGGAATATAAAATTGGGATTGGTTAATATATGTATATAAAAACATATACCATTCTTAATCCCCCCATGAACACATAAGAAATATTTGTAAAAGATCTAGACCATGGTGAAACTACCCAAGACCACGCCGTAGACACCCACGGTCAACCAACTTCATAAAACCGCAACACATATCTCACCTAGATCCACTTTACCAAGGGTAAAACTAAGGTTTATCATAATAACCATGCCATAGTAACAAAAAAATAGATATTATAAATGAAAATCACTAACCAGGGCTCCACAATGTTTCTAACCCTCTATAGAATAGCTATGCCATAAATTGGTAGCATCTCTACTAAATAGCCTTGAGCTCCTCTATGCCATAGCCCGATGGCCCATGGCACAACTTGGACTATCCAAGTTGTATCCCATACACTACTATAGATCTCCCATATTACACATTTAAATCTATACTCCATTAATTTCAAACAAATATAGATCCCTGAACTTTAGGTCATTTCCCCTCGAAAAAGTTGTATATCCTCAAAAGGCCCAAAACACACATGATCCAAAATGGGAAGAAAAACAATATTCAAGAAGTACTTGAAAGAATGAAATAGGATTTTACACCTCCAATACTACATAAATGGAATCTCATGAGATAAAAAATTTACCCACTAAATTAGAGGGCTATATTATTCTAGTACCACCCATCATATCCACAAAATTTACATTCATTTGTGTTTCACATAGATCATACAAAAGAAGAATATATTTCATAAATGTTAATCTCATGAATAAAAAGTGATGGTTAAATACATAGAAGTCCCCATTAAATGATGTATATGTTTATCTAGGTGAATACCATTGAGTGGAAATGGGGAAGGTTATTAACAATACTAAATTTTTGCATGGAAAAGGATGTGATAATTTTGGCAGTGTAATGGGTGTATAAATTTTCATAGAAGGGATTAATGAGAGAAAAAGGTGTTATCTATTGTAATAGTTGGTTAGCTAGACCCAACTAAATGTTTATTTCAAATTACCATATCAATTATATTCTGAGTTATTCAAGATTTACTCTTACCATGATAGTGTTGAAATTTATGTATCCATTATTTATATGGTAATTTCCCAAGATTAATTTTCATATCAAAAGGTTACATCAATTTTCCGGCTGTAATGAGAACCTAGAGATACTATGAAATTAATCATAAAAAAATTCCTATAGTATAGATAAATAATTACGACTATACACAGATGATGTGGGACTATTAGGTGATAGGGGATCATAGGTATTGAAGCTTCTTCTCATGAATTCGACAATTGGCGATCTCATGTCGATGAGATCATGAGGAATGAAACACCAATATCAACACCACATTTTCAAGTTTCATAGTTATTTCAAATATATGAATAGGGGTAGTGGTATCCTGACATGAGAATATTATTAGTGTATACTATTTGATCATGTAATTTTTTGTATGGAAAAAAATATGTAAATGAATTCATAGGAAGGTATATTTCATTGGGCGTGTCATTGGTATTATGAGATTGATTGAATAATCAAGAAAGAATTTATTACTTCTAATAAGAAGAGATATAACAGGCCTAATTGATCAAGATGGTGATGCCTTTACTAAACCAATGGCCATTGTATAAGAAGTTAAGTCCATCCAGTGGGGTCAATGAATAATAAAGAAAACATTTTTATGACACAAAGTGTGAGTTCTAATTTATGAGATATCATGGGATAAAGAGATTATATTAAATGACATGTGTTAGTAGGATGATTTTTGTTTCTATAACTATTATTTATTTCTATATGGGCCTTGATGGATTTCTAAATCCACTCTTCGTCTGTGAATAGTATTCACTGTTATTAAGAATATGGACAAGAGGGTCATAGAAAATTATGTATTTATGAGTATTCCATATTATGATGATTAGTTTTATAGGACATGGTGACTTCCACCATAGGGTCTGAGAGATATCCAATATTATATGATCTCCAATAAATAAATAAATTCATATTATTCCAGTTTATAATTATTATTAATGACTTTATTTATTAAAATTGTTCAAATAGTATTAAGGGAATACAATGAAAAAAATTATATGATTGAATATTATTTTAATATTCTTGGTTCATTAAATATTAGTGGGAATTACAAGTCAAGTTAATTACTTGAGTATATCATGTTATATATTTATTATATATTATAATCATGTGATAAAAATATAAATGACATTATGATGCAGTTTGTTTATTATAACATGTCATTTACTTTTTATTTAATGGGAATTTTTTTATGGGGGTTAGGAAACTCTTTTTGGGTAATTGAGCATCCCACTATATAATAATAAGAGAGAGACTAAATATATGATTATTAATTCTAATGGATTGAGATACTCTCTCTCCTTTCACTTCTTATTGAAATAAATTCATCTTTGAAGTGTTTGATTGAAGAATATATTTGCGGATCGAAGGGATGAGATTGAGGTGATCATTGCGATGTCGAAGGAAACATCAGATCTCTGTACTAGTACAATGAATTTCACTATAAACATTCACATGGATTTTTGAAGCATGTGTGAATGATCTTTAGGGGTTCAAACTCAGATTCATTAAGGAGCAATCACTAGCGATGAGATTCTTTTGAGCAAGCATCAATTCTAATGTGGAAACTATTCAATTTAATTTTTCTTGATTTTAAAATTCATTTTTGATCCTTGGACCTTCAAGGAAGTTAGATTTCTAGAGATGAAAAAGTTTAATCACTTATATGATGAATTTTTTTAAATCCCTGGCCCATTAGCTTCCTCTACTTGACCTGGTACCAATAGTTGGTATTCGAGTGAGCTCATGAATTTTCTGATCCAATAAAGTAAAAATTACGTTAATTTTAAATATAGGGATTTAATTTGGTAGAAAAGAAATAAACCATGCATTTATTTTATTTTATATGTCCAAATTATGTCCATCAAAAAAATTTAATATGGATAAAAAATATTGTAATTTATAGGTATTAATTTTGAAGAATAAAAATTAAGACCCGAATTCAGTTTATCACAACGTATTTTTAGCCATATTTTGACTAGAATAATTTTTCATTTGATCATCCAAGAAAAAAGAAATAAATTATTTTTGTCAATAATCATATTATTAATCTTGTTAAAAAATCATTGCAGCTTCCATGGGATGCTTAATATGACTCCCACCAGTCTGCAACCTTCCTGTTGACACCGCCAACTACCATTGTGCAACCCTCCACCCCACTCACAATGCTTCCTAGATCACACCAGCCTTAACCTATCACTGAAAGTCAATCCCTTCATTGCATCCTACTTCTCTACGAGCATCTGATCAATGTCAACCCCAATCAAGAAACCTCAGTTAATACCCTTCCAATGACCACTCTAAATCTGGGACCACCACTACTACCTCGGGCTTCTTATTACACTCTGCACATTCCTCCTCCCTTGAACCATGATAGAAAGTTTCCTATGTCAAGACACACTGGCGAACCCCAAGTTTCATAGCTTCCCTTGAATGCTGACCACCATGCATTTTCATCCACCTAAGGCACTTTGACCAGATCTATGAATCACGTTATCCCACCGACTGAAATTACCTCTCTTGACTAACCACCCACAGTTATTAAGCACCGCCAGAGCCACCTCCCCAGTTATTGTACCCTAGCGAAATTTGATTCATGCACTATAGTCACATGTTCCGCCTTTATATGTCTCCACAGTAAATCAAAACCCTGTCTTTTCTGGTTAGGTTCCCCTTCCTTCTTCTTAGGTAGATGCGTGAAGCCTAGTTCTTGTGGCATGATCTGAAATGGGATGATTGAGTCATGCCCGACCTGGAATGGGTCTGTTCCGGTCCATCCTGATCTAGGATTTGCCGGGGTGAGTCCTACCCAAACCGCTTGATCCTTTTATGGGATGCATGGGGATCAAGAACAATTATATATATATAGATTTAAATACATATATTTCAAAATTAATTATAATTTTGGAATATAAATGAATGAACGAATTAACTAATTTAATTTAAAATGTAAATTAAATTAATATAACTGAACAATATAATTTTTTGAAATAAAATAAGAGTGAATTATTTTAATTCATATAAATCACCCTAAAAAATAATTTATTTCTAGTTTAATTTTTTTTATGAATTTAGTTAATATTTATGAGTTTATTTCATATCGACTAATAATAATCCATAGTTCAACCAATTCCAGTCCAGTGTTTTTTTATTTGATAATTTAATTATTGAAATTCATGGTTTTTAATAATTATATAATATATGGCGATTTCTGTGTCATCTTTGTGTCATTATATTTATTAGGGTTTTCAAACTGAGATTTAAGTTTTTTTAATCTTTATTCCATATTCCTAAGACCCACTCACCTGCATAGTAGTATTGTTGTATATTGCTAGGGAAAATCGGTGACATACTTCGCACTGAAATTTGGTGACACATTAGAAAGATGTTTGATACATTAGATTTGTGAGTTTTGTACATATATTTTCATGAATAGACACTCAATTATTTTCCCGTAGGGTCTAGATTGATCCATTTTCACTCAATGGATCAATCATCAGTGTCATCTTATGATCACTTCATTTAATTTTATTTATGCATGGTTTATTATATTATATATGTGTAGTTTAAAATAAATATAAATATATAAATATATATATCCAAATTAAGTATAATTTTTGAATATAAATAACTAAATAAATAAATAAATTGATCAATTAATTTAGTTTAAAAAATAAACTAAATCAATGGGACCGAATGACATAAATGTTTGAATTAAAATAACTGTAAATTATTTTAATTCATTAAAATCACCCTTGAAAAGAATTTATTTCAAGTTTAATTTTTTTATGAATTTAATTAATATACATGAGTTTATTATGTATCAAATTATCATAATCCATAAAATAACTAATGCGTGTATTTTTTTATTTGTTTAATTAATTATTGCAATGCATGGTTTTTAATAATTATATAATAAATGATGATTTGTGTGTCATATTTGTGTCATTTTATGTATAAGTGTTTTCACACCCAGATTAAAGTTTTTTATATTTATTAATCATTCCCATGTCCCTATCACCTACATGAAAGTTTTCTTTATAATGGTGTGGTTGAGTAGTAAAATACTTCACACTGAGATTTGGTGACACATTAGAAATGAGTTTGATGCATTGGATGTGTTAGTGTTGTACCTTGAGTCACATTAATAGAGACTCAAGTAGTTCCCCCTAGGGTATAAATATATCCATTTACACTCAATGGATCAAATATTTGTATACTATTATGATCAATTCATTTATTTTTATTAATTCATGGTTTATTATTTTATGTATGTGTAGTTTTTTACCTGCAATCACATAAAATAATAAAAAAGATTTCACAGATAAAATGAATGTCATTCAATTTATTACATTGTATGTTTTGAGTGATATAATATATAATTTTCATATTAGATTGGAAATTATTTCATTCATCAATAAATAATAAAAACCCTTAAAGAAATATTAATTCATAAACACCTTCCACTATTTGAATTTGAACAAAACTACATGTACAAGGTGTTTGTCAGACCTAGTTGAGGGTGACTCCAACTACCGAGGAGTTATTATGAGAGTGATGAGTTAACGTAAATCTATATGGTGAAAAATAAATGGCCATATCTATATTGTTTCATCTTTAGAGTAAATTTGTCCAGAAAATCATGTTTATGATTCTAGAAGCTGAGACTTCACCCAGCAAATGAAGGATCCATGAGTTAATGTGGTTTTCTATTGAAAAACCTACCTTAAAATCTATGAGTAGTGGTGTAGCAATGGTTTTAGACTATGATGGGAGGTTTCAAATATTATTTCCACTAAAATAAACATGTTACATAGTATTTTGGGTCTAGTAGTGAGGGTTACTAGAGTTCAATAAAATTGTGGAAGACAGTTATTGATTTAAATAATATGTAATGTCTAATTGGAAATCAATATAAAAGTACTAAACTAATAGATTTTTATTGTATTAATTTAAATTTAATACTGAAAACATACAGTGATTAATTATGGACAACTTAAATGTCCCATTTAGCTTGAATTTATAAAAGATTAGTACTTGCACTTGTGAATAGTACTATGATTTTGGAAATTCAAGGTGTTGGAGTCCCTATAACTAATGAGACAACTCAGAAAGTGAGGGTGTAAAATATTCTTATAGGAGACAAATGTATAATTCATTGTATGTTTACATCATAACGTTATCATCAACTTCCAATGAGAGTTATGGATAAAACATTAGGACATTGATTATTCCACACGTTGTTTCATATTTGAGAAGAATGTGAGGAGAAAGTGACATAAAATATGAATGGACTAATGATTACATTGGATATGTGTAAATATAAAAAATGGATTATAATATTTCATTATATCCCACTCTTATATATTTATCTCTCATTTACTCAAGTTTCATTTAATATTAAAAAATGAATAGTATAGAGAAAGAAGTTTATTACATTCTGGGTATTGTTCTATATTTTTGTAATAACTCGAAGAAAAATTAATCTTAATTTCTTTTTGGGAGAAAATTGAAAGGAAAGGAAAAAAGACCCATGTAAAGTGTGATTCTAAAGGAACTTTCACAACATCCTTCCAGGAAATGAGGTAGAACATTTTACAGGAGGATATTTTCATCACATCTCCTGAGATAATTATATTGAATATAAATTCAATGAACTAAATTGAACAAGAAAGTCATATCTTCATTGGTGAATATTCATCAATTTTATATAATATATTAGTTATGATTAATAGGTATTAAATAAAATATTATTATAACATATGTGTATTAAAATACAGTTATCAATTAAATATATAAACGTTATAAGAAGTAAAGTGTGTTCTCCAAGTGGTTGAGAAAGGGTGGATCATAATTTAGCAGTGAGAAGTAAAAAATGTCCAATTTCTAATTTTATTGGTAATAGTTGAATTCTTTGTTATGTATTACAAAAACATTAATCTCCTGTTTCCATTAGACCATATGATACATCATTATATTTTTTTAATGAATGTTTTTATGGTGTTTCATACTTAAACAATAGTTCTGTAATACATGAATCATTGAAAATACTTGATGAATGTTAGATGTTAGACTCAAATACCCACTTGTGGAAAGATACTACTTTTTCAAGATAAACTATGTGGTTTTCAAGGGCATATCAAGTATTCTTTTAGAATAATTGGAGATAATTTCATTAGGTATTGGAAACACATTTACTTATTTATTTTTGGGTAAATAATCCTTTATAAATAAAGTTAATCCACAAGATTTTGATATTATTTTTGCTAGAGAGAGTGAACTATACCATAGTTAAGCTTGTGATAAAAATACTTTATAAGATTCCTTGATGTTTTGTTTAAGGAATATGAAATTTAAGTATTTTATATGAATGCTTAGAAGATATGATTAGCTTTGGACCCATGTGATAAAGAATATCTTGACCAATAATTCATAGATCTTAATAATGTTGTGTGGAGTAATTCATAAACACACATTACCTTAATAAATATCAAATTCAGTATGTTACTAAGTAATATTGATGATGAGTCTTAGATTAAAACATAGATAATTAAAATATATAATTAAGTAATTCCTAAATGCACATTTCCTTACACAAATCAGTTCCATGATATATGTAAAATTAGTATTAATGTTGAAACTATTAAGTCTGTAGAAATGTGCAATATATTTTGAGACATACTTCTTATGTTGTGACATAATTACATAAACATATACAATATAAAATGAAACATAGATATAATATAAATTATAAAATGATATAAATCCATTAATTCATAAGGGTATGCATTTAGATATAAAGATTTTATTAGGATATAAAAAAAATTACATCAAGAAAAACACATTGTGTACCTAAAGTTATTATTAGGAAGGTCTCCAAAGATATTAAAAAAATTCATATAATAAAAAAGTGCAAGTAATGTACTATATAATATTTCTATGAAATGGTGCACATCTCTACTAAAGTTAGTGGGAGAAAAAGTGACTTGAATTTAGTCAATGATTGAGATGAACAAATAGTTTTCAAGGGAACAAGTTCTACCAGAGCTTGTGGGAAAGAATTTTTCAAATACACATACTATATAAGAAAGACAAAACAATTGCATTGGGTTCATATTCATTGTATATGGTGGAAATTATTCTCTGAGAATAATAAATCCTACAAGTTAGAAATATATGGAACAATACTATATTGAAGTGATTAATTAAAATTCAATAATGGATTCCATTTATAGAATTACATGAGGCTTACTTTTTAATACTTTAGTAGGTATTAATGTGAGACTGTACATGGATGGTACAAGCATGGTACCAATCGGGATTGATTGTTAATTCCAATTTGTTAGGTATAAATCCATTAAAATTTCACTTGTAATATCTACATACTATGATCTATCAAATTGGTTATTTGAAGTCAAGACCACCAGTCTTGGAAGAAATCTATACGATACAACTATAAAGGGTTGGTGACACCATAAAAATCCAAAAAGGGGTTTAAGTAAATAAAATCTTGTTTTTGATTGAAGTAATTAAAAATATCATAGAATATTTATTTGGATTGGATTTTTCCATGTGTATACATGAGGTTAGTGGGAGAACCACAGTTTTCCAAATAAAATATATTTGATACCATAAGGAAAACAATTATTTTTATTGTAGTTTGTTAAGACCATAATGAATATAAATATCTAGATATTAAGTTAATGTTTCATCCTATGATATAGGGAATTAAATCTATCCAGGTTGATCTAATGGTTTATTATACCAAGTCAAAAGTACATATACGGATAAAGTTTTAAAATAATAAAAGATTGAATAATTCAAGAGAGAACTGTTACCAGTGTCATATGAAATAAATAACTCCCAAGAATACTTTTATGAGACATAGGAGTAGATTCATGTGGTGGATAAAATTTTATACGCTACTAGAATGGTTCAATCATTTATTTCATGATATGTACATGAAATGATATTTCCACCATAAAATTTATGGTAGTAATATATGAGTACAATCTTAAATAACTACATGGAAGTGGTCAAATGTATCCAATTATACATAAGTATAAAGGATATGTTACTAGTTTGTCGATAGGAATATACACCAGTTTAAGGGTAACACAGTATTTTTACATTAGATGGATATGAAATAATATCATATTAAATATATGTTAATGGTAATGGGAAATAATTTAATATATTTGTAGTCTTGTCTACAAATAATAGGTGCATTTTAGATTCTTCTAAAAATAATGAAGCAATTATAATACACAAAAATTTGATATAGTTCTTGTAATTTTACCTATTATAATGTATTTTCATAATGATAAATCTTCTATAGGTATTATCCAAGATTCTAAGTTTAAATATTGTGGAAAAGGATATATACTCAGGGTTTCCATATCTTGAGGAGTCTTACTCAAGAATATGAGGTCATAGATAGCAGAATAACTATGAAGTAGAGACATGGAAGTCCCATGACTCAAAATATAACTCTGAAAAAAATATGATCTTATCATGTGAGAGCTAACAAATTTTGTTAGAAAATTGGATCTAGTGATATGGGGGTGTTTAAATACTTGGTTCCCTATACCCAACTAAATGGAACTTTTATATCACTATATCAATTTTATAGTTATTTATTCATGTTGTACTATTACTATGATAATAATGATATTTCTTTATCCACTATTTACATGATAATGTCCATAAATTATTTTCTATGTCAAAATGTTATAGATGTTCTTAATATATAATAAAATTCCTAATATATTATGACATTAATCAGGAAAAAATATCCTATGGTTAAGATACATTATTCTAACTGGACATGGATGATGTATGATTATTAGGTGTCAGGGGATCATAAGCATTGCGACTTATTCTCATGAAGTTTATACATGGTGATCTTGAGTAAATGAGATCATGCAGACTAACCAGGAAATAGGAGCACAACATGTCTCTTATTTCATTATTTTGGGCATGTCATTGGTAGTATGAAATTTATTGAATAATCAAGAAATAATTTTTCAATTTCGATATAAAGTGATATCTCACGACCTGATGATTAGGATGGTAGTACCTATACTAAACCCATGGCAATGGTTGAATAAGGTATGTCCATCCAGTAAATTCAATGAATAATAAATAAAAAAAGGACAATGACATAATGTTTTCATCCTTCTTTATGTGATAAAATTTGATAAAGAGATTATATTACACAACATGAGTTCATTGGATAGTTGTCTTTACTATGGTTATTCCTTAACTCATTAAGGGCCTTGATGGGTTTCTAAACTCCAAACGTGATCATTGAATATTATTCAATACTATTTATATTAGGTTCTAGAGTTCCACACACAATATCATATTCAATAATCCTCTATATTCTGATGAATAATTGTAAAGGTCATAGTGGGCCCCACCACAAGCGTCGGGAGATGTCTAAGATTATAAAATCTCCAATGACTAAATAAATTCATATTATTTGAGTATATAATATTTCATATTGAAATTATTTATTAAAATAATTCACAAGGTATTATGTGAATGCATAGAAAAATATTATACCAACGAAAATTATTTTAATATTCAAGGATCATTTATTATTACTTAGAATTTGGAGTTAAGTTAATAACCCAGTTTTATCACATAATATATTTATTATATATTTCAAGTATGTGATAAAAATATAAATGACAATATAATGTAGTTAGTTTTTGATAATATTTCATATACTATTTAATAAGGGGGTTTTTATTTTTGAAGGTTGGGGAACACTTTTTACGTATTTGAGCCTCCCACTATATAAGCATTGGAGAGGCACTCAATCCATGGTTATTCATTCCAATGGATGGAGAGCCTCTCTTTCCTCCAACATCCTAGAGATAGAAATTAATCTTCTAAGAATTTGATCAAAGAACACCACCCTACATCTAAGCGATGGGATAAAGGTGATCATCATAGCATTAAAGGAATCATCAGATCTATGAACTAGAACATAGAAATCGATGATCTGTGCCCACATGGATTCTTGAAACATATGTGGATGATCTTGAGGGGTTTTTCTTTAGATTATTTCAGAGAAAGAAACTATAGATGAGATTCTTTGTATTTAATGTTTATTGGAACAAGGTAACTATTTGGTTTAAATATTTGTTTTTTGATAATTAATGAGATATCGTTAGACCTTTTTGGGGATCAGATCACTAGAGTTGATGAAGTTTCAGCACTCCAGTGATGAAATTTTTTAAAGCTATAGCCCACTAGATTTTGATGTGCACCCAGATACCATCATTACCTCATTACATAGGGATCATAAGGACAAAAAAATTTATATTTAAAAAAACACTATAACATGAATAATTAGAAATTTAAATGGATATGTATAATGAATTACTTGAAAGAAAGTCGGTGTAGAGGATAAAATTTTCATAATTCAACATATTAATGTCTTATCTAAATGTTAAAATGAGAAGGAAAAATGATCTATAATTATTATAACATAAATTGTATAAAAAGGGGTATTTATAAATATATCAATGCAAAATCAATTGAGATTAAAAATTCTAAATACAAAGAAGGTTCTTGAATGGAAAAGAACAGAGAAGAATCTCTTGCCTTGAGAGGGACATTCTAATAGATTATAAGGAGATTATTAAGAGCTTATGAACACATTGGGAGGATATTTTAACGGTATATTGAGAGTAAATTTTTTCTCAAATGTTTTTTAGTGAAAATTAGTAATATGTAAAGTTGGTATTTATAGAAAAATAGTATTTAATTATTTATTAATTTCTAAACTTATGTTTTGGACTCTATATGATAAAATATTCAAAACCACTAACATTCCGATGTGTTTGTTGAGTCAATAAGGGGTTTTATGTCTTTTACATTCTTTTATGTTTTGAAAATCTAAAACACTCTATCTTAATGCAAATTATTTTTTTCCTTAAGAATTATCTTAATAAGGAAAATTTTCCTTGCTCAATGAAATTTTATCCTTAACTATGTTTTCCATGTTCATTTTATAGTTTCTCTAAATCTAACACTTTTTATTACAAAAGTTTAAAATTTGGTTTTATATATAAAACATTGGAATCCTATAAATACTTGGTTATGGATTATTCTATTTTCAGACTCCGAATTCTCTGAAATTCAGTCTTCAAGTTCTCTAAATATCAAACTCCAAATTCTCTGAAATTCTAACTCCGAGTTCTCTGAAAATCAAACTCCAAATTCTCTAAAATTCAGACTCCTAATTCTATGAATTTTTTTTTGAATTATATGAAATTCAAGCTCTGATTTCCTTAGAATTAAGACTCTAAATTCATTAGAATTTTGATTCATAATTCCTCAGAATTCAGACTCCGAATTCCGTAGAATTCAGACGCTGAATTCCTTATAATTTAGACATAAAATTCCTCCGAATTCAGACTCTGAATTAGTAAGAATTCAGACTCTTAATTCATTATAATTTAGATTGCAAAATATATAGATTTCAGGTTTTGAATTCCTTAAAAAACAGAATCTGAATATTCACGATTTATACTCTCCAAGTGTTTATTTGGTTAGAATCCAAACATTAATATTTTATTACACTCCTAAAAATAGATTTGGTTAAGAAACCTTTTTTTCATACACTTGTTATAGTTATGAAATGATGTCGTACAATCTGTTTCTAACTAACCATTGATTGAGTGACACATGTACTGGTCCCTCCAGAGATTAAAGAAAAAATATGACAATTAGAGGAGGGAGTCGACCATTGGAGAAGTTCCTATAAATGTGATCTCATTTGAATGAGATCAACATTTAGAGAAGAACTATTTATCACTCTGGATATTACATGTTGTTGAAGTGATTTCTAGAGAAACATACTACCTTGACTTGTGCATACTAAACATATTGTTCAGTTTCTTCATGCGACTTTGATTGTTGCTATGTACAATCATGGACTTCTGGGGATAGGAAGAAAAAGGTTCTGACTACCTTAATGTTCTAGGACTTCCATGGATAGGAAGAAAGAGGTTCCTACTTCCTTATAGTTTGAGGGATTTTGAGGATAGCAAGACAGATTCCAATATTCATATCAAGGGCTTACCTAGGTGTGTGTAAGACAGACTTCATTGAAAGTATAAATCAAGGGACCATTATCCAAGGTTGTTGGATACCCTACTCTTTGGGTTAAAAGATTTCATACATGTTACTTATTTTGTTTCATGTTTATTTCTGCAATATATTGTTAAATAAATAACGTATAACATTCTTATACATTCTCGTTCTTTTGTGTAATCTCATAATTAATATTCCATATGCTTTAAGGTATAATATTTTCCTTGTAAACTTTCCGTATGTTTCATTTCCAGAACCTAGAAAGTTTGTATAACTAGAAGAGGTCTTGTGAATTTACCCTATTTAACTTTGTTAAACAAAGTTTTCCTTATGGTTAAACATGAATGTTTTTATACTTATAATTTACCCCTATTGTAATTGAGCATCTATATTCATATTTCGATCCTACAATTGGTATTATAGAAGGTCTATGAAATAATTATATTCACATATATGTTTTCTTGCTCAATTTTTCATTGTTCTATATATTTTCCTTGCTTAGTATTTTTATCCTTGTTTAGAAAATTTTACTATTAACATGTTTTTTTGGAATGATATTTTCATTTAGATGGCATGAATGAATATTGATTTGATTGAAAATATAAATCCTACTGTACCAACTATATTTTATGGGAATGACTATGAATATGGGAGAGATTGTATGATGAATTTTGTTATTAATACTAGAGTGGACAAATTTTTTATTCTTATTGGAGATTACAAGATTCCTGATAAGGAAGTAAATATTTTTACTAATCAAGAAAAGATAGGATATAAAATAAACTACAAGGTATGCAATACATTGTTGTTTTCCATGACAAGGAATATATATAGTTATATTTATTTCTGTGAAGCTACAAATTGTATTTGGATGAAATTTTATGTTACTAATTTTGGTACATACAAAGTAATTGAAACTAGAAGAGCCATTCTTAGAGAAGAATATCATGGGTTTCTATTTTCTTAAGGAGAACTAGTATGCAAGGTACAATAAAGGATTATGACTATTGTTAATAGTTTTAAATCCATGGGTGATAATGGTTTAGATGATGAGGCACCTGTGGAGAAGATTATAGATATCATGCATAATGAGTGAGAATCTAAGAGAACGGCCATTGATGAGAATAGGAATGTATCTCAAATTAATCTTGATGATATTTTTGGAAATATTCTTCAACATGAGACAATAATGAAAAGAGATAATAATATGAATAAGAAAAATAATGCAAAAGGAAGTTTTGCCTTTACTACTAAATCCAAGACTCCTGAAAGCATTACAATATCTAAGTCCAAGAAAGTCAATCTTTTATCCGAATGTAGTGAAAGTGAAAATTCTGAGAATGATCTAGGTAATCTTTCTTAAAGTAAGAAAAATATAGTTGGGAAGAAATACATTCAGTATAGATTTAATAAGAAAGAAATAAAGTAGAAGAAAGTCTCAAAAGTCACTTGTTATAAATGCAAAAGATTAGGGCATATATGGCTTAATTTCCTATGAGTAAGAAAAAGGATAGAAAGGAAATGTATTCTAAGAGGAATAGAAATAAGTACAAAAAGTCTAAAGCAATGAAATTTTTGAAAGCTAATGAAACTTAGAGTAAAGGTTGTGGATATTCTTATGATGAATCTACAGATTATGAATGTTCTTGTCAGAAAAATCTTGGACTAGTAGACAAGACACCTATTGAAAACCATTTTCTAATGGCCAAGGTACAGAATGCTGCTTCCATAACTAATGTATGCTTAAATAAATATTATAGTGATAATAAATATTAGGAATTTTAAGATGAAGAATATTATTCTAATTATTATAATAAATTACTTACTTATGAAGAAGTATCTAGGTTTTCTAAACTTCTTGAAAATAAAAATTATAAACTCAAAAAAAAACTTGATAAGGAAACTTTTAGAATTTATATTCTAACAAAAGAAGTATCAAATATTTATAATGATCTTAATAAGAAAATTTATTATTTCAAATGTATTTTAAAAAACCTTATAGAAGTTAATTCTATGAATAATAAACATTATAAGGATCTTGTAAATGTAATTTCTAAGAAAAATATTTTATAGACTAACTCAAGTTTTAAAACTAAAGTTTTTGAGGATAAACACTTAGTTATTAAAATAAAGTTAGAGATATTTTCCTTGAGTAAGTGTTTGTCAAATTTAAACATTGGTATGGAAAACATAGATAAGTTTTACTCCCAAATTTGACCTCTAAGGAATATTTCTGGATTTGTTTATCCGCATTCTAAACTGGTTTTTAGTAATAATTATTATGTTCCTCAATGTTCCCCATTCTGCACTAAATGTCAGTGTGGTGGGAATTTGGCAAAAAATTGTTCTTTAAACAAAACTCAGTCTTTAGGTTTTCATAAAGATTATTCTTCTAAGAAGATGTGGATTCCTATAATTTGGCTTTCTAAAATCTCCGGATCTAAGAAAATTTGGGTTCCAAAAGATTAACACTCTTATTTTTAGGAAAATAAAGATACTAGCAATAGAAATACATGGTACATGGATGATGGATGTTCCCGGTACATGATTGGTAACAACTTCTTTGATAATATTATCAAGATAAAAGGAGGAACAATAAATTTCAATGATAATATTTAGGGATAAATTATTGTTATAGGTAACATTGTTATTCTTGGGAAAACATTGATTTCAAATGTTTTATTTGTTAAAGATATTAAGAACAACCTCATTAGCACAAGTCAATTATGTGATTAATGTTACCTTGTGAATTTTAGGAATGATAGGTTCTTATTATACAATTACAAGTATGATTTTATTCTTTCTTCCCATAGGAAAGAGAATGTATAAAAAATAAACTTAAAAGGCCATAGGAGCCTAGACCTACCTTGCCTTAGTGCAATGGAAGACCAATCATTTTTATGGAATAGATGTCTAGGACACTGTACCCTTATGAACCTATGTAAACTCTCAAAGAAGATACTAGTTAAGGATCTACTGGAGCTTAGATTTGATTATTCAATAGTTTTTTTATCCTTGTCGATATAGAAAGCAACATAAATAAAGATTTAAATCAATCAGTGAAGTCTCAACTTCTAATGCATTACTATTGGTGCATATGGATATTTTTGGTCCACCACAAACTGGAAGCATTGGAGGTAAATACTATGTGTTTTTCTAGTTGATGATTACACTAAATTTACATGGGTTTATTTTCAAGAAATGAAATTTGAAGCTTTTTATTATTTTAAAATTTTTAGAGCCCAAGTTAAAAATGAGAAAAATCTTCAATTGATAACTATTCATAGTGATCATGGAGGAGAATTTCAAAATTCTGATTTTGGAACTTTTTTGTAGTAGAAAAGGCATTACTCATAACTTCTCATCACCAAGAACCCCAGAACAAAATTGTGTTGTTGAAAGAAGAAATTGAATTATTCAAGAGATAATAAGAACCATGTTGAGTGAATATTCTATAGCTAAACACTCTTGGGCTGAAGCTGTAAGTACTGCTTGTTATACTATAAATCGTGTTTTGATTAGACCATTTATTAATAAAGCCCCTTATGAATTGTGGAATGGTATAAAACCTATACTTTCCTATATAAAGGTATTTGGAATCAAATTATTCATTCTGAATACTAAAGATAATTTACATTAATTCTCTCCAAAATCTGATGAAGGAATTTTCTTAGGTTGCTCCACAACTTCTAAGACTTATATAGTTTTTAATAAAAATACCTATACTTTTGAAGAAATTGTACATGTAAAATTGGATGAAACCGATCCTTTTGTTTTTAAACAAACAAAATCAACATATACATATGTTTTTTCAAAAACTTATTATCAACCCTTGATAGAAGATCCTTTTAATAAGGAAAATGTTCAATAAAATGTTTCTAAAGCATTTAATCTATAATATTTCCAACAATATGGTGATGAAAAGGTTTTACAAAACCCAAATCAGTTGTTTCTTAAGAATCATCCTAGTGATAATATCATTGGTAATGTAAATCAACCTGTAAGGACAAGAAGTTCCTTAAGAAATGAATTTGAACATATAGCATTCCTTTCACAATTAGAATCAAAAATAACTGAGGAAGATTTAGGTGATGATTATTGGATAAAATCCATGAAATATGAGCTAAATGAATTTGAAGGGAATAAAGTATAGACCTTAGTTGAAAGACCCAAGGAAACATATGTTATTGGAGTAAAATGGGTTTTCAGAAATAAGATTTATGAAAATGGAATCATATAAAGAAAGAAGTCTAGATTTGTTGCTAAAGTCTATAATCAACAATAAGGAATAGATTATGAAGAAACCTAAACTTCATTATCTAGACATGAATCTAGACAAATTTTACTTACCTCTATAGCATTATTTAACTTTAAAATTTTTCAAATTATTGTTAAATGGGGTTTCCTTAATGGATATGTTAAAATGGACGTTTTTGTTGAACAACATCCTGGTTTAGAAGATACAAAACATCGTGAACATGTTTTCAAACATACCAAAGATTTATATGGTCTTAAACAAGAACCTAGATACTAGAATGAAATAATTATAGAATTTTTGGTAGAAAACAATCATGTTAAGGGAAATGCTGATCCGACCATCTTTATAATGAATGATAAGAATTTTTTTTTGATTGTTCAAATTTATGTTGATGAAATTATATTTGGTTCAACTCAACAATCATTAACCGATTAGTTTGCGAATCTAATGAAATATGAGTTTGAAATGAGTATGATGGGTGAGTTAACATTTTTCCTAAGTTTTCAAATTTATCAAAAACTAGAAGGAACATATATATCCCAACATAAGTACATTAAATATATTCTTAAAAATCATGGATATAAAAACACAAAGAGTATTAATACTCTCATTGGTACCTCAGATTCACAAGATCATGATGAAGCTGGGAAACCAGTTGATAAAATATCATTTAGAGGTATGAGAGGAAGTTTACTATAATTGACTGTTAGTAGTCTAGACCCAATGTTTTTAGTATTATTATGTACAAGATATCAATCCAATCCTATGGAATCTCATTTAAAGGTAGTGTAAATATTTTTTCTCTACTTAAAGGGAACCATGGATTTAATACTCCTTTATACTTATAGAAATTATTTTGTTTTAAAAAGCATTTTGGATTCTGACTTTGGTGGATGTATAATGGATAGGAAAAGTACATCCGGAATATGTAATTTATTAGGAGATTCATTAGTTTCTTGGTCATGAAAAAAGCAACACTCAGTAGCACTTTCCACTCCTGAATCTTAATATATAGTAGCTGGAAGTTGTTGCGCTCAAGTGTTGTGGATGCAGAACACAGTCAAAGACTATGATATGAGTTTTACCAAAACAAAAATATTTTGTGACAATACTAGTTCCATTTCCATAAGTAAAAACCTTGTAAATCACTCTCTTTAAAAACACATAGATATTATGCACCACTTTCTTAGGGATTACACTCAAAAAGAAGATATCATTCTTCAATTTATCGGAATGAAAGATCAACTTGCTGATATTTTAATAAAATTTTCACCCTCTGATAGATTTGAATATATTAAACAGAATTGATGAATGATAACCGTAAGGTAATCTTCCATATTAACTTCTTGTTGAAACCTATCTCTTTACATTAAGAAACTCATTTTCATAGGGGGGTACAATTTATTTGTAATCAAATTTTTTTTTCCATAATCAAATTTTTTCATAATAAAAACTTCTATAATAAAAATTATCATAATAAAATTTTCTATAAATTTATTTATAATTTTTGAACTCTAAAGTTCTTCAAGAAGAATTTTCCTCATTAAGAATAATTTTCCTGACAATCTGGAAGGAATGTTTTTTTCTTAAATTTTTGTAATAATCTTTACATTTTGTTATTTTTATCTTCTTTATGATACTTTTTTAGATTCAATTTCTCTTAAATCCAAATGTTTATCTTAAAAACCTCAAAATATTGAAACCTACCAAATCCCTTATTCGGCGATCAACTCAACCGTCAGATCTGATCAAGAGTTTTTTAACAGTTGGATCAATCAAGGAAGTTGAATCATCATATAAAATTCCTATATAAGGACACCCTGTTGGTTATACCACATCGATCTTCAAAGCCTTCATGTGCTGAAGTTTTTCCCCCTACCTAAGGTTGTTCGGGATCTTCAGGTTTTCCTTAGTTCCGAATGTCATTTGAAGCCTCTCCTCAGAAAGAAATGTTGAATGTAAATGAAATATTTGAATGGTAGATATACAGAGAAATGTTAGATGATCCAAATTTCTTTTCTATGTATGATTCAATTATTTCAAAGAACATCAAGCTGAATGGATTAGAAAGTCTATTTATTTCAAAACCAAAGGCACAAGATCTATTTTATCTAGAGTTGTGGGTTGAATTTTACGAGTTAGTAAGTTTCTTCAATGGAGGAGGGAGAGATAATTTTTCCTTCAAGAGATATGGAAAGACTTACTCCCTTTCCTATTCTAAGGTTACAAGACTAATTGGAATTCCATATGAAGGTGAATCTAAAATTTTCACCCATAAATTATTGGATATATCAAGTACGTTTGAGAAGGAAAAGGATTTATAGTTCCTTGTCTTGAAAAAATTAATGACTCTGATGATTATCCATCTATATAAAAATTTCTGTATTCTAGAATTATGGGTTCAAGATTTTATTATTTTGAGAAAAAGAGATAAGGATACACTGAAGAAAAGTGATATCTATATTTTATATTTTCTGGTAAACCTCAGGAAGATAAATCTGGTGAAGTATATCTTGATTACAAGTGAGAATATCATTAATGGAAATTTGAAGTCTCAAATTATCATGTATCAGGAAATTCCCTCCAAAATTATAGTTATTTGTTTATAATCGTTCAAAATCCCTTGCAGTTCTGAGGAAAGAAATTACAAGGATATGCTTCTGAGCAATGATACCTTGGGAAGGATAAAGGATTAATTCTCTCTTGAATCAGAAGAGTTTTATGAGATACCTGAAGAAGAAGTAGAAACATTATCAAAGAAACCAAAAGTGGCTAAGACTTCCAATAAGAGAGGAAGGAAGAGGAATGTAATGGAACTGGATGAAAAGAAAATCTTAGCGGCTAAGGAATCTCAATCAGAACCCCCAAAACCAAAGAATCAAAAGACATACCCTGATGAAGTAGTGTCCATGTAGATATTAGACAAGAATAATTGGAAATGAGGGTTCCTAATTTTTGAATGGACTCTACGGAGGAAAAATCCATGAAGTTTAAGGTTGCTGATGATCTTGAGAAGCAAGATAAATAAAAGAAGCATAAGAAGAAATTGACTGAAGTCATGATATTTCAATCCCATATTAAGGTTGATGAAAATTACTCTAAACAAATCTTGGCACCATAATTGTTTTTGAAAGAATCAATCCCTATGACTCTGAGAAAGAAGATGGTGATTTTGGAACCACAACAATAGGATGAAGTATAAGTAGAAGAAGAAGAAGGAAGTGGTGACACTAAAGATATGATAAGGCAAGTAGAGAATTATCATGAGAAGGAGATTCCTTCTCAAAAACTATCAATCCAAACAACTAAAGCAGAATCATCAAAAAATGCTACTCTAGGAAAAGAAAAAAAGTTTAATAATACGTTAATAAACTATCTGAAGAAAAAAGTTGCAACCATGACTATATTCAGCCAGAGGATATTATGGCAGGTGGTAAGAAAGAAAACCTTGAGGAAGATAAGATTGTTCAGTTATCATATAGTGAGCATGAATCACCCAATGTAGGAGAGATCATTCCGAGAGCTGATATGAGAAAAAAAGTGTTGGTTGATACACCTAGTAAATATATGGTGAAAAATAAAGATGTTGGTGCTTCATAGAAGAGGAAAGATGAATATATAGAAAAATAATCCTCACCAACCAAACACATTGATTTAGAATCATCCTCTCTTAGACATGATTTTGTGGTACAATCTTTAAAGATATTGGTTGATACCATTCCCTTATTTCTGAGTATAGACTCAAGGTTCCAGATGCTTTAACACTCATTTAATAAGAATTTAGATTTAGTCACCATGCTTATGGATATGTTTTTAAATATTGAGGTAGATTTCAAAACTTTCTTTTTTTAATATGAAACTCATAAAATATCATGCAAGAAGATCACAAGTTGGTCATGGAAGACAATCAACGATCTGAGAGCCTTTGATGAATTTCAAGATAATGTGAAGGATGCTTTTGACACTGAAGATGGGATGTTTAATGATCTTACTAAGAGTTTTGACGAAAATATGACTATCAAACAGACCACTCGGAAGTAATAAGTCAAGTACTTTAATGGGAAGCTTAATGCAGTGGCTTTGATTTGGAAGAGAAAAAGGGATCTCATAATTGGGTTTGAAGAAAATCTGGTTAAGAAAGAAGAAGTTTTGAAGGCTCAAGCAGATTTTCTTAAGGCTCAGGAAGAAATGATAAAAGTCATCGAGATTAAAAATGAAGATTAGGATCAACTGCTCAAGCGTATAGAAGAAGATCAAAAGTAGATAAAGAAGTTGAAATCCATTATCAAGAAGTTAATGCTGAAGGAGAAAGAAGGATAATTCTACCCCATTCTAATCTTTTTTTCGTATTTTTCTTCATTGTAAAAATTATTTCAATCATAATGGAATTTTGGTTATTCATAATATATTTGGTTGTTTAGTAATAATTTTTTAGGTACTATTTTTTTCCATTCTCTTTATTCTTTTTTTGAAAATCACAAAGGGGGATAAAGGAATGATAAAGAGAATTCTATGTAAAGAAGAGATTTCCCAATGTAAGGGGGAGTTCATCTAAGGGTAAGTTCTTATCAATGGAGATTTTCATATACAAGAAAATGTAAAATCTCATCTAGGAAATCAAGAATATGATCCTCAAGGATTTAAAAAACCTAAGGGGGGAGTTAATCGAATTCACTATGATTCATATTTAAAGGGAGATATGTTTTATTTTACGTTTATATTGAAAAACTCTATGTCCTTATATTCATTTTCTTAAGGATGTTTGTGCTTTCCAAAAAGGGGTAGATTGTTGAGTCAATAAGGTTTTCTTATGACATTTCCAATTCTCTCTGTTTTGAAAATCACAAACACTCTATCCTAAGGAAAATTATTTTTTCCCTAAGAATTATCTTAATAAGAAAAATTTTCCTTCCTCAAGGAAATTTTATCCTTACCTATCTTTTAATTGTTCATTTTATAGTTTCTCTAAATCTAAATCTTTTTATTCCAAATATTTAAAATTCAGTTTCATATCTAAAACCTTAGAATCCTATAAATTCTTTTTTATATCCAAAGCCACATTTTATTATAAAATCAAATCAAAGACCACTTTTAACTAGGTAGAGCTAGACCCATTACATTTCCTGAAGGCCTAGTGGGCTTGTAGCCCATTACATAGCCCGTAGACCCAAATTTTTGGCCTAAGGCCCATTCTATTTTCAAACTCTGAATTCTCTGAAATTTAGACTCTGAATTCTCTCAAATTCTGACTCATAATTCTCTAATATTCATACTATGAGTTCTGTGAAAATTAGAATCCAAATTCTCTGAAATTCTGACTCTGAGTTCTCTAAAAATTAGGCTCTAAATTCTATTAAATTCAGACTCTAGATTCTATGAAATTCAGACTCCGAATTCTTTAAAATTCTAACTCCTAATTCCATAGAATGTAGACTCTGAATTCCTCAGAATTCAGTCTCATAATTCCTCATAATTCAGACTCGAAATTCCTCAGAATTTAGACTCTGAATTCATTAGAACTAAGATTATGAAATCTATAGAATTCAGGTTTTGAATTCCTTGAAAAAAAATATGAATATTCATGGTTAATAGTCTCTAAGTGTTTATTTGGTTATACTCTGAACATTATTTTTTCATAGACTCCAAAAAATATATTTGGTTATGAAACCTTATTTTTCTTAATCTTTTTATAGTAATGAAATGATTTCGTATATTCTGTTTCTAACATACCGTTGTTTAAGTGACACATGTATAAGTCCCTCTGATATTCAATAAAATATATGACCATTGGAGGAGGGAGTCGACCATTGGAAAAGTGCCTATAAATAAGAGATCATTTTAATGAGCTAAAAATTAGAGAATAACTATTGATCACTCTAGATATTTCATGATGTTGAAGTAATTTCTAGAGAGAGAGACTATCATGCCTTGTGCATACTAAACATCTTATTCAGTTTGCTTTGTGTGACACAAATTGTTTCTATTTAGAATCGAGGTCTTCCAGGGATAGGAAGATAAAGGTGCCAAATACATTAAAGTTTGAGGAATTCCATGGATATGAATACATAGGTTCTGAATAACTTAAAGTTTGAGGGCTTGTGGGGATAGAAAGACATATTCTAATATTTCTATCAAGGGAATACCCTAATGCGGGTAAGACAGACGTTCTTGAATGTATAAATCAGTGGACCTTCTTCCAAGGTTGTTGGATACCCTACTCTTTGGGTTAAAATATTTCATACTTGTTACTTTTTTTGTTTCAAGTTTATTTCCAATATATTTTGATAAAGGAAGAAAGTATATCTTTCTTATACTTTATTGTTCTTTTCTATACTCTGATAAGTGAGATTCTGTATTCTTTAAGGTATAATCTTTTCCTTGTAAAATTTCCTTAAGATTCATTACTGGAACATAGAAAGTTTATAGAACTAGAACAGGTCTGGTGAATTTATCCAGTTTAACTTTGTTAAACATAGTTTTTCTTTAAGGTTAAAAATGAATGTTTTTAAACTTATAATTCACCCCCTCTTGTAATTGAGAATCTACATTCATATTTCGATCCTATAGGTTTTTATCATAGTCTCTATGAAATAGGATTGGTTTCAAATATTTTATAATGCTATTAACTAAAACCATTAAAATAATATCATTTGAGATGTGTAAGTGAGTCATGTTCATAAATAATTTATTTAAAAATATTAAAATATAAAATAGTTTTCGGAGGACTCATTAACGGTTTATAAAATTAATCAAATTACTTAAGAAACAAATTATTTTAAAGTTAAAATCTATATTTTTAATGGATTCCATTTATAGTATTTATTAAATCACTTTTGGGCTATTATGATTCTATAATACAATCTTTATATTTATACTATAAATAATTTTTACCCAACAAATTGATTATCTAATTTTTTTGAAAAAATCACTATTGGATAATTTCAACATGTTTATTTCAAAAATAAAATTTATTTTTGAAAATAATTATATAAATCAGTGAATTTATAATTCTAAATAAAAATCCTCATTTATTAATAACTACTGGTTTTTATGAAAATAACAGTTTTATGACTCTTATAATGATTATGTTATACTTCATTAAATTATATTATCATTTGTATGTAAATACATATTATTTAGTAATAATACTATTTGAAAATAAAATTTAAAATATTTATTAAATTATTCAAAATGTCTGTATAAATCAAAACCATATATTTTCCAAAAATACAATTTTGGGGTTTTTGTATTAAAATATAATTTTAATAAATTAATATATATTTGTATATTTAATGTAAAAAATGAAAAAGGATAAATATAATCATTATATTATTAAGAAGTTAAAAATAAAAATTTATACTACTAGGTTCTATATACATAAACCCATAATACACTTGCGTACACCCTAAGGGTAAGTTGTGCGATGATGATACTTTCTTGGGGTGGTTCAATGAACATAGTTTGGGTCATGATCTAGATAAAAATGAGAATTTTCCATAAATGGTTTTTTTCATGCTTTAGTTGTTGAAATTAATATTGTGATTGGCTAAGGGAAAATCTTAATGATTCCATATCTTTTAGAAGCTACAATAAATGGGATTCATAGGGTTTAACCATCACTTCATCCATCTATATCAATAAGACTTTATCATAATCTTTAACATATACCAATGTTTTTAGTCACTATAAAATGAATATATTATCAATGGTTATAATTCTTAACATTATTTTATATATGATATGGTATATTTATAATGGGCCCAAATAACAAAATTAGTTCATGTGTTTTCTATAATTACATTAATTAATAAGTAATTTAATCATTTAAAAGGTAATTTCATTTATAAAATTTCTGGACATTACACTACCTTCTAGTAGAATCGAGTTATTTTATTAGTTTATTCAATGCCTTATGATCCCCAAAGGTGATGTCTGAGATATCCAGAGTCCTAACAGCTTTATATTAATGATTGCATATAGGCCATGTATCCCAAAAGCCATTAATGGTCTGAAGGACCTATGCCAAGTGGGTCCAATTATATGGCCTAAAATACTATTTATATTGAATATTTCCACAATTATAGTACCAATACAATAAATTATATATACTTATATAGTACCTAGAAATACCCCCTATATGGTGTTGATCCTGGGTCTCTTGATTCAAGATCGCATGGGTCTACCACTCAGCTAAACACCCAGATGTGATAAAACAATATTTATTCACAAAAATTTTACTTGATTTAATATTTTTTTAATATCAATTTTTTTATTATCTATTTATATTTAGGGTGACACTCTATACCCAAACTCTAAAATCAAATTATATAAAAACATATATAATATACATGATTTCATACTACTTGTAAAGCCCCATATATAACCATCCTTAATTAAAAAATAAAAAATAATTATTTCATCACTTAAATATAAATGAAATTATTAGTTTTAGATATTTTTTGATATAATAAGAAACATAAATTAACATAGCCCATGTTCTTAGTATCATGATGATATTAGTTTCCACTATATAAAAAACTATTTAATCCATAATAAATCTTTAACATATCCCATAAATTATTTCACATGTTATATACTTCTAGACACATAATGTGTATTATTATTCCTCAAAACCTGGGTAAATGGAATCATAAAAAGGGATGAGCTCAAATGCTCAGTAAGAGAGACATAAAACTATGGAAAACATGGTACAAACATGGACTAAATATTATAGTTGGAATAAGTAAACAACATGAAGTGATAATCAACATGAAAACGAGAGCATTCTATATTAGTGAAAATAAATGAAAATATAGATATCAAAAATACTAATATAATACTAATGAATTGAGTAATTATAGAACAAAAACAATTGTTAAATCTTAGTTCCAATACATTTAAATTTCATTGAGACCATAATCAAGACATCTTACTAAATGGGAGATATATACACCAAATAACCAAAACAATTTTTTCGCATGGGACCTATTGATGCATAAAGGTGTTTTATATTTCTAGTAACCACCCATAACCAGATTAAATATAATCAGTTCACTATAATAGTCCTCAATAATTGTCAAACCATTCCCTAAAGAACCTCAAACTGAATAAAAAGGACTATCCATATAATGAAGAATACAAAATATCAATTTTGGTTAACCTAAATTAGTAGTTAATAATGATACATAATGTAAATAATTTTACCCATGTTAATAAATAGGATATTATAATCATAACCTGTCCTGATAAATAAGGTGGATGGTCCAAAAATACATATTCAACTTGATAATAATAATCCACATTGGAATTAAAATATATGAAACACCCATACTTTTACCAATGTCAATATAATAATATTAAATCTAGTTGAACATCATCCAATGATTTATCTAAAACATAATGTGAACACCCTATAGAGTAATGATTATAAGTCTTATTCAATATTGTAATAACATGATCACAAGCCATTAAGAGAAAAATGGTGGATGGTTTCAAAAGGACATATCCGACGTAGTTAGAAATATTTATCAAAAGGTTTATGTGGTTGGAATTTATATCCAACTAAAAAAATTATAAAATATGACATAATATAATAAAATGATAGAACATTCCCTACTTCCATGAAATAATTTCAAGGGATTGATCACAAATCAATTAATGAATGTCGAGTTACCAAAAATATTTAATTCTTGGGAAACAGATAATTAAATATCCACTTGAATAATGGAACGTGATTTCAATATTAAATACCTTTTAATTAAAAGAAATAAATTATATAAAATTCATGAGATATTAAATCCTTAAAACATCATAAAAATTTAGCATGGTTAATAACATGTAACATGTCTGAAATAATCATAATTGAGAGAATGAAAATCAATAAGAATTGAGTAAAATTTTAATCAAAAACCCCTTACAATAGAGTGATTATAATTAAACATAAAATGAAATTATTAAAATATAATTCATGATATGGTATATAATATTAGTAGTATATACACCCCATAAATGAAATTAGGATCAGAATACCAAACATGTCTCAAAGAGAGGGATTTGAGATAAAGAAAACTTACCTTATATTCCCTCTTACTTGACCATCATCTAACATGATTTAGAATGAATATAAATATCTTAATAATTATCTTAGAACCTTAATATATTCATACTAACATTTTTATATTTATTTTATAGATATATAATACAAATATATTATGACATTATAGTTTATTTCCATTATCGTATTTTAGAAATTTATATTTCTTGTTTCGTATAAATATCATGAATACTGGATAAATTATCACTAAGAAGTTTCATGTTCATCATTATCATATCATTCAATATATAATATTAATTTCTTTCCCAAGATTAATTAAGTTCAATTTTTAATAGGTGAAATACATGAATATATCTTGTGAAAATGGATAATGCGGCAAACTTGTTTCTGCATGTTTAACGATAAAAAGGTGGTATATTGATAATTATTTAAAATACTAATAAAAAATTCTATAATTATTAATAAAAATTGAATTAATTATTATTATATGATATCACCATTATATAATAGTCCTTAATCATTCACGATATAAGCATTATAACTATGTTTGCATGGGTGGTAAAACAAACCCAAATGGTAACATTTTATAATGTTTTCATGAGTAAGGGAATGTATTTTGATAAAGACAGTATCAAATATTAAGTATCATAAACATGTAATAAGTATCATTTATGTATATATATTCATTAAATACATTCTTATAACCATTAATGGTGGGTGGTGATGACTAATGAAATTCTTCAGTATTGGAGGCGGAAGTCCATTGTACTCATGACCAACGATCCTATTTCCTAATGAATGGAAGAAATGATGGTATAAGAAAAATTATAATTTTTGAATTTTATTTGTGATATATAAATTTAATTACTTCAAAAATACATTAATGACACCATCCTTGAGGGGTGGTGTTGATAAATGAACTACATTGCTTCATGGTGGTGATAGTCTGCACGTATGCACGATGGATTATTTTATTTTTCATACTTGAGGGGATATGTAACATCCCAGGTAAATAAAGAATAAAGAATTTTCATATTTATTAATATTTACGAAATAAATATTAATTTTAATTAAAAGGGGTTTCTACGTTCGATATCATACTCGATACGCAACGATGAGTTTCTTTGAAAACTTACGTTGCACACAAGTAAGAAAATAATATTATTTTAAATGTTAGTTAACGAGTAGCCGTTGTACTGGCGGGAATGGATATAAATAACTAAAATATGATTATATATGTTTTTAAATGTTTTTACATTTACCCATTAAAATATAAAGGCTTAAAATACGGAAAGAGTTCAATTTTAGGCATATATACTCTAATTTTCACTAAAGGTTCACTTATAACCTTTTAATGGTGAACCGTCATTAAATATAGTTTTGATCACTCTTATACATTATTTTGGACCAAATATAACTCTTCTTTAGAATCGGGACATCAAAATTTACTTTGTGTAAATTTTTGGTACCTTTCTGATAAAGTTCATTTTTTTATGAATAGTGTAAAATGTTGTATTTTAATTCAAAACCTCTTTTTAATCTAAATAATTTATATTATTAGATTATTATTTTAATTGGTTTTAAAGTGAAATTAGAAAATATTTTTACCAGTTAATCCAATGGTGGTCATTGGAATCAATTTCAGTTTGAAATTGGACTTAAACTGGTGTCAATCTTTTGATACTTATTGTTTCACAAAAACACGCTATTTGTCATGACAGCGGGAATTAATTATTAAATTAATTAATTTTACTTATATGTTTTGAATTTTTTAAAATAGACTTCATTTTTGAATTCGTAATATCAAATATAGCTTGGGTGAATTTTTGGTAATTTTCTGAAAAACTTCAATTTTTGATGAATAGTGAAACCACTAAGTGTTACTTATAAAGACCGATTTTCCGTTTAAATGAAAATTTTCCATCATTGTGTATTGAATTTCAAAAATCCGACATACATGGTTGTCATTAAGAAGTAAAATGTGGTTCAATGAGATTATAATAATTTTTTGGTGAATAGTAACTTATTAAGTTCTTAATCGCGATTAGTGGTAATTAGTGTAGTTTAAGGTATAAATAATGCTTTAATAATATGAAATACCCCAGACACATGTCCCAACCTTATTGGTTGTGTCATGGCCGACCAAGACAAGCCATGGGTCAACTTGGGGACCCCATGGAGACACCTTGGTTGGGAAATGACATAAATAACTTTTTATTTAATGTAAAAGTAAAAATGACACAAACATGATATGTTTTACTAAAACAATTTTTAAATGGGGTTATACAAGTCATATTTTTGATTATAAATAGTCATTGGAAATATAAAAAGATTTCCTAAATCATAGTATTTGTTTTATAATTTTTAGACATTAAATAAATTAAATTAATTTTGACATCATGATGATGCAGCGATGACCTCATTATTTAACGATTTAAATAAAATGGAAAGATAATGTAAAATCTATGAACTACACATGTCCAAAACCAATTGGATGAGTGGATTTAGAACCCTTATCACCTTAACCACGAATTATATCAATGTGGGACCTTTTAAAACCGAAAAACATTTTCAAATAAAGTAATATTTCTTTACTTTCCAAAAGTGCCCCTCCTCTCCTCTTATAAAAGGCCCCCACCTCTACCTCATTTCACACACTTCTCAAAATTTTGGCTCGGCCAACCCCTGCCCAATTACTATATCCACATACCTATCCTCATCCTAGAGGATTCCCTTTGGGCAGAAGTCTTTCAAATGAATCCTTTAGGCTCAAATCAAAAGGGAGTTACACTTTTAAAGGTAATTCATTCTCTCTTGTTCATTTGTTTTATTTTGCTTCTCCAACCCTCTAAACTCTTTTTATTTACTTCTTTTGTAACAACACCAGTATCTTAAATATACTAGGATGTTGTTATAATATTTATTTTAACTACACTCTCACACAACTACATCAAATGGTTAAAGAACATACGGTTTCCGTGGATGGTGAAATTCTGCCTCCCGAAATGATGATTGGTCAATACTCATTTAACACCTTCAAAGGTGGCCATTATGATGTCACTATTTTTATATATGATATATAATATGTTTATGTTTTCTTTAAGCTTCTGTATTTTTCATTTTTGGCATACCTTTATGGTTTCCATTATGGGTAAACACGATATCTTCATTTAAGGAAGTTCGGACTACCGCCCCCTAAAAGTGATGTGATTCGTTAATGCCATATGTGGGACGTGTAAAGGATGGATTTAAAGTTATTATATATGATGTTATACTGGAATTATAATATACCTATATATCATTATTATTTCTTTCCATTAAAGTATGATATAGAAATGAAAGTAGCGTTCATGCGTACGTACGGCTTACCGTCTCCATGAACGGTGCATTTCATTTCTTATCCCCAACTGTAATGTACTATTAAAAGTACATGTATATAATGGATATATATAATTAATGATATATCTAAATGATGAATATAATTCTGGAATTAAAATATACATACCTCTCATTTATTTTTAATTCCATTAATATGACAAAGAAATGAAAGTAGCGTTCATGCGTACGTACGGCTTACCGTCTCCATGAACGGTGCATTTCATTTCATACCACTAAATGATTATATAATATTATAAATACATGTATATGATGGATATATATGATATATATGATATCCAAATCAGGAATTTCATTCTGGATATATAGAACTTTTGACCACACGAACAACATGTAATTGTAAGAAGTCAACTTTCGACTTAAGAACCAAATATTGACAAAACAAACATTATTAACTTAAATGGTTACATAATGTTTATAACATGGCAATAAGTGATATAAAAGGAATAATGAACTTTAAAAAGGTTCTTAATAAAGTATAAATTGACTCAAGTTTATTATTCAGGACGTTAAAGAACGATCGAGTCAAGTCGGACCCGAGGTAAGGGACTTCGTCTCAATCTCCTTTCATTGAGGCATATTTCGTTTTATACACAACTTTCTTTTATACGGTGTATAAAACCATTTGACTTTTACTTTTATACAAAAGGAATCTTTTTCTATGAAGCGTTTTACTAAACGACAAAAAGGAATGTTTTTTTTAACGTACGCGGTGACAACAACCTTTTCCGCCGCCGCGAGTATTATTTGGTCTTTGGCTTTCTCAACAAGCCGTAATGTTTTTAGAATAAAATAAATACCATATACTCTTTTATGTATTTTGGTATTGAAAATGGTTTTGAAAAAGGATTCTATTATGTCAATATATTTATGATATATTGTGATTGAAATGTGGAAATGTTATCATTCCTTTATATTGGTTTTATGTTTTATGATTTTATACTGGTACTTGGACATTTTAAAGGGTGGTTATGTTATAAACCATATGATGGGTGGTGCCGTGAATACCAGGACGGGTGGTTACGTTATAACCTCCAATGCATTGGGTATGGAAGTCAGCCGTATGGCTATTCCATTAAGTATGTATGGAAATTGGCCGTATGGCTATTCCATTAAGTGATATGTGTGGAAGTCAACCGTATGGTTATTCCACTTAAGTATGTTTATGTCCCAAGTTACCTTTATATATTCTATGTGTTTTTAATGGGTTTTATGGTAATCCTTTGGTTACAAAAAGGTAAGTAATGATACTTTATTCAGTGGAGTTTTTTTTACTACTTCATGAAGGTGAAGGTATTACTTTGATATAGTATATATGGTTTACTTGATGTTTGAAAAACTAACAGTTTTCATTCTTTTTGTATCCCTTACTGAGCTTTTTATGCTCACCCCAAGTTTTTTCGAAATGTTTTTCACAGGACTTAAAGTGGAATAAGGTCAAGGATGGGATCAAGGGAATGTCATGCTATATAAAACATGGAATCTAGACATGTTTCTTTTTAAAAGTTTTTATTTTATGGAAACTTAGTAGAAGTGTCTACTTTGTAATCTTTTAAGATGTAATAGTTATGTTCTAATTCTCTAAAACTCTAAACCTGAAAAGATCCTCAATGTGAATTATTCATTTAATTCAATATTAAGTAAGGTTTATGGCCGGGGCCTTATAGTTGGTATCAGAGGTCAGTTTAGACAACTTTAGAAGTTAGAAAGGTGTTAAATTATAATATGATTGAAATGATATAGCATTTACGGATTACCATGTTGCTTCGCCTAAGATATTTCTGTGTTCAGAATGGTTTTCCGCAGAGGAAACAAGGCAGCTATGTTGGGACGACATCAGGAGGAAGATAACCTTCCAAATCAGCAACCTGAGATGGTCAGAATCGGAATTGAACAGTTTGTTGCAGTGATGGCACATTTGACTCAGGCTATAAATGGTGGTGGTATCCATGCACGAGATCAGCCAGATCAACCGCAGAGGAACATGTCAGTGGTGGAACATTTCATGAGGCAACATCCCCCATCATTCAGAGAATCATCTGACCCTGTACAAGCTGAAGGGTGGATTAAAGCACTGGAGAAGATTTTTGATGTCATGGGGTGTTCAGAACATCAAAAGGTTAGTCTTGCTGTTTACCGTTTTGAAGGTGAAGCTGATCAGTGGTGGTCGATGGTGAAAAATATGAGGGATAGTGATGAGATTGTGGATCTTCACTGGGATGAATTCAAAGGTATGTTTCTTGAGAAATATTTTCCTAAGGTGGTTCGTCTTAGGATGGAAAAACAGTTCCTAGAATTGAGGAAGGAGGATGATTCAGTGGCTTCTTATGAAGAAAAGTTCACTCGATTGGCAAGGTATGCTCCAAACTTCATACGAGATCCTGATAGTAAAAGAAACCATTTTTACTCAGGGTTAAAGCCAAAGTATCGAAGGGATTTAGCTTCTCGTGAGTTCAAAAGTTATGAAAAACTTGTTCGATGTGCGGAGAAGGTGGAAATGGAGTTTGCCGATGATCAGGTGTTCTATGACAAACAACAGAATAAGAGGTCTAGTTGGAAGGAAAAGGGGAAGAATTCATCAAAGAAGCAAGGAGGTAAGAAAACCAAATATCCATCCAGTGATAAGTGTGGTAAAATGCATCCTGGAGAATGTTTATCAATGTCTGGTAAGTGCTTTCGGTGTGGTAAGTCTGGTCATATTGCTCGTAACTATAAGGAAGATGATCAAGCAGGAAATGAAAATCCAACGGTAAGATGTTTTAAGTGTAATGAAATGGGTCATTATGCAAACGAGTGTCCAACGAAGAACTCAACTGGGGGAATGCAGCCAGACTACAAGAAGAAAGGGGTGGTGAAATCCTTTGCAACAACTTCAGAAGATGTTGGGCCATCGAATGAAGTGGTATCAGCTCCAGGGAGCTCAGTATTTTTCGAATATTGACTTGTGGTCGGGGTACCATCAGTTGAAAGTAAAAGAAGCAGACGTTCCGATGACTGTGTTCCGTACTAGATATGGCCATTATGAATTTGTAGTTATTCCTTTTGGGTTAACCAATGCACCTGCTGTATTCATGGACCTTATGAATAAAATTTTCCATGAGTTCTTGGATAAGTTAGTGTTTGTGTTTTGAGGTTTGGGAAGAGGTTATGTGTGCCTTTTGATTCACAGTTGAAGAATGAGTTGTTATGTGAGGCTCATAGTTCCCCGTTTTCAGTTCATCCTGGCAGTACTAAGATGTACAGAGATCTGCGGGAGTATTACTGGTGGGATGGAATGAAAAGAGATATTGCTGATTTTACTGTGAAGTGTTTGACATGTCAACAGGTTAAAGCAGAGCGGCAGTTACCGAAAGGGATGCTTCAGCCTTTACTAGTGCCAGAGTGGAAATGGGAAAACATATCCATGGACTTTGTTGTGGGATTACAGAGGACATCTCGAGGTAATAATGCAATCTGGGTTATTGTTGATTTCTTGACCAAATCTGCTCATTTCCTTGTTATACGATATACTTTCTCTCTTGATCAACTTTCCCGTTTATATCTTAAAGAGATAGTCAGGTTACATGGAGTTCCTCTCTCCATTGTATCGGATCATGATCCTAGGTTTACTTCTAACTTTTGGAAAGGCCTTCAGAAGTCTTTGGGTACTGAATTAAATTTTAGTACAGCTTTTTATCCTCCATCAGATGGGCAGTCAGAACGAAAAATTCAGACATTGGAGGATATTCTACGAGCTTGTTCGATGGATTATCAGGGAAGTTGGGGCCAACATCTTTCTTTGGTTGAATTTTCATATAATAACAGTTTTCATTCCAGTATACAGATGGCACCATTTTAGGCATTATATGGGAAGCGGTGTAGAACTCCAGCTTTCTGGGATGAAGTTGGTGAAAGAAAGTTGATGGGACCAGAATTGATAGACGAGATGGCAGAAAAGGTTCAGTTGATTCAAAAACACATGAGAACAGCTTAGAGCAGGCAGAAGAGTTATGCAGATAACCGGAGGAAGGATCTATCTTTCGAGGTAGGTGATCATGTTTTTCTCAAGGTTTCTCCTTGGAAAAGTGTGATGAGATTTGGTAAGAAAGGAAAGCTGAGTCCATGGTTTTTCTGGAGAAATTTGGATCAGTTTCTTACCGAGTGGCTTTACCTCCGAGTTTATCTCAGGTACATAATGTTTTTCATGTTTCAATGTTGAGAAAGTATATGCCAGATCCATCTCATGTTTTGAGTCCAGAGGTAGTTCAGCTGGAAGAGAACCTATATTATGAGGAACAACCGGTCCAGATTCTTGACCACAGGGAGAAAGTGTTACGGAATAAGGTGATTCATCAGGTAAAGGTTTTGTGGAAAAACCATGTGATTGAAGAGGCAACGTGGGAATCTGAAAATGCTATGAGGGATAAATACCCCCACTTATTTTGATAAGTGAATAAAATTGTGAGGACGCAATTCCCAAAAGGGGGGAAGGATGTAACATCCCAGGTAAATAAAGAATAAATAATTTTCATATTTATTAATATTTACGAAATAAATATTAATTTTAATTAAAAGGGGTTTCTACGTTCGATAGCGTACTCGATACACAACGATGAGTTTCTTTGAAAACTTACGTTGCACACAAGTAATAAAATAATATTATTTTAAATGTTAGTTAACGAGTAGTCGTTGTACTGGCTGGAATGGATAGAAATAACTAAAATATGATTATATATGTTTTTAAATGTTTTTACATTTACCCATTAAAAGATAAAGGCTTAAAATACGGAAAGAGTTCAATTTTAGGCATATATACTCTAATTTTCACTAAAGGTTCACTTATCACCTTTTAATGGTGAACCGTCATTAAATATAGTTTTGATAACTCTTATACATTATTTTGGACCAAATATAACTCTTCTTTAGAATCAGGACATCAAAATTTACTTTGTGTAAATTTTTGGTACCTTTCTGATAAAGTTCATTTTTTTATGAATAATGTAAAATGTTGTATTTTAATTCAAAACCTCTTTTTAATCTAAATTATTTATATGATTAGATTATTATTTTATGTGGTTTTAAATTGAAATTAGAAAATATTTTTACCAGTTAATCCAATGGTGGTCATTGGAATCAATTTCACTTTGAAATTGGACTTAAACTGGTGTCAATCTTTTAATACTTATTGTTTCACAAAAACACGCTATTTGTCATGACAACGGGAATTAATTATTAAATTAATTAATTTGACTTATATGGTTTGAATTTTGTAAAATATACTTCATTTTTGAATTCGTAATATCAAATATAGCTTAGGGTGAATTTCTGGTAATTTTCTGAAAAACTTCAATTTTTGATGAATAGTGAAACCACTAAGTGGTACTTATAAAGACTGATTTTCCGTTTAAATGAAAATTTTCCATCATTGTGTTTTGAATTTCAAAAATCCGACATACATGGTTGTCATTAAGAAGTAAAATGTGGTTCAATGAGATTATAATAATTTTTTGGTGAATAGTAACTTATTAAGTTCTTAATCGCGATTAGTGGTAATTAGTGTAGTTTAAGGTATAAATAATGCTTCAATAATATGAAATGACCTAGAAACATGTCCCAACCTTATTGGTTGTGTCATGGCCGACCAAGACAAGCCATGGGTCAACTTGGGGACCCCATGGAGACACTTTGGTTGGGAAATGACATAAATAACTTTTTATTTAATGTAAAAGTAAAAATGACACAAACATGATATGTTTTACTAAAACAATTTTTAAATGGGGTTATACAAGTCATATTTTTGATTATAAATAGTCATTGGAAAGATAAAACGATTTACTACATCATAGTATTTTTTTATATAATTTTTAGACATTAAATAATTTAAATTATTTATGACATCATGATGATGCAGCGATGACCTCATTATTTAACGATTTAAATAAAATGGAAAGATAATGTAAAATATATGAACTACACATGTCCAAAACCAATTGGATGAGTGTATTTCGAACCCTTATCACCTTATCCACGAATTATATCAATGTGGGACATTTTAAAACCGAAACACATTTTCAAATAAAGTAATATTTCTTTACTTTCCAAAAGTGCCCCTCCTCTCCTCTTATAAAAGGCCCCCACCTCTACCTCATTTCACCCACTTCTCAAGACTTTGGCTCAGCCAACCCCTGCCCAATTACTCTCTCCACATCCCTATCCTCATCCTATAGGATTCCCTTTGGGCAGAATCCTTTCAAAGGAATCCTTTAGGCTCAAATCAAAAGGGAGTTACACTTTTAAAGGCAATTCATTCTCTCTTGTTCATTTGTTTTATTTTGCTTCTCAAACCCTCTAAACTCTTTTTATTTAATTCTTTTGTAATAAAACCAGTATCTTCAATATACTAGGATGTTGTTATAATATTTATTTGAGCTACACTCTCACACAACTACATCAAATGGTTAAAGAACATACAGTTTCCGTGGATGGCGAAATTCTGCCTCCCGAAATGATGATTGTTCAATACTCATTTAACACCTTCAAAGGTGGCCATTATGATGTCACTATTTTCATATATGATATATAATATGTTTATGTTTTCTTTAAGCTTCTGTATTTTTCATTTTTGGCATACCTTTATGGTTTCCATTATGGGTAAACACGATATCTTCATTTAAGGAAGTGCGGACTACCGCCCCCTAAAAGTGATGTGATTCGTTAATGCCATATGTGGGACGTGTAAAGGATGGATTTAAAGTTATTATATATGATGTTATACTGGAATTATAATATACCTCTATATCATTATTATTTCTTTCCATTAAAGTATGAGATAGAAATGAAAGTAGCGTTCATGCGTACGTACGACTTGCCGTCTCCATGAACGGTGCATTTCATTTCTTATCCCCAAATTTAATGTACTATTAAAAGTACATGTATATAATGGATATATATAATTAATGATATATCTAAATGATGAATATAATTCTGGAATTAAAATATACATACCTCTCATTTGTTTTTAATTCCATTAATATGACAAAGAAATGAAAGTAGCGTTCATGCGTACGTACGGCTTACCGTCTCCATGAACGGTGCATTTCATTTCTTACCTCTAAATGATTATATAATATTATAAATACATGTATATGCTGGATATATATGATATATATGATATCCAAATCAGGAATTGCATTCTGGATATAAAGAACTTTTGACCACACGAACAACATGTAATTGTAAGAAGTCAACTTTCGACTTAAGAACCAAATATTGACAAAACAAACATTATTAACTTAAATGGTTACATAATGTTTATAACATGGCAATAAGTTATATAAAAGGAATAATGAACTTTAAAAAGTTTCTTAATCGAGTATAAATTGACTCAATTTTATTATTCAGGACGTTAAAGAACGATCGAGTCAAGTCGGACCCGAGGTAAGGGACTTCGTCTCAATCTGCTTTCATTGAGGAATATTTCGTTTTATAAAAAACTTTCTTTTATACGGTGTATAAACCCCTTTGACTTTTACTTTTATACAAAAGGAATATTTTTCTACGAAGCGTTTTACTAAACGACAAAAAGGAATGTTTTTTTAACGTACGCGGTGACAACGACCTTTTCCGCCGCCGCGAGTATTATTTGGTCTTTGGCTTTCTCAACAAGCCGTAATGTTTTTAGAATAAAATAAATACCATATACTCTTTTATGTATTTTGGTATTGAAAATGGTTTTGAAAAAGGATTCTATTATGTCAATATATTTATGATATATTGTGATTGAAATGTGGAAATGTTATCATTCCTTTATATTGGTTTTATGTTTTATGATTTTATACTGGTACTTGGACATTTTAAAGGGTGGTTACGTTATAAACCATATGATGGGTGGTGCCGTGAATAACAGGACGGGTGGTTACGTTATAACCTCCAATGCATTGGGTATGGAAGTCGGCCGTATGGCTATTCCATTAAGTATGTATGGAAATTGGCCGTATGGCTATTCCATTAAGTGATATGTGTGGAAGTCAACCGTATGGTTATTCCACTTAAGTATGTTTATGTCCCAAGTTACCTTTATATATTCTATTTGTTTTTTAATGGGTTTTATTGTAATCCTTTGGTTACAAAAAGGTAAGTAATGATACTTTATTCAGTGGAGTTTTTTTACTACTTCATGAAGGTGAAGGTATTACTTTGATATAGTATATATGGTTTTCTTGATGTTTGAAAAACTAACAGTTTTCATTCTTTTTGTATCCCTTACTGAGATTTTTATGCTCACCCCATGTTTTTTCGAAATGTTTTTCACAGGACTTAAAGTAGAATAAGGTCAAGGATGGGATCAAGGGAATGTCATGCTATATAAAACATGGAATCTAGACATGTTTCTTTTTAAAAGTTTTTATTTTATGGAAACTTAGTAGAAGTGTCTACTTTGTAATCTTTTAAGATGTAATAGTTATGTTCTAATTCTCTACAACTCTAAACCTGAAAATATCCTCAATGTGAATTATTCATTTAATTCAATATTAAGTAAGGTTTAAGGCTCGGGCCTTATAGGATAGATGAATAAAAAATGGTAATACCCATAATATAGTTACATTAAAGTATATAAATCATACTAATATAAATATTTTAGTGTGTCTATAATAAATTTAGATGAATATAATCAATAATAAATGTTAAGTAGTATATAATACTCATGTTGGATACTTGAATTTTCCTTGGATGTCTCCCTAGAAATGAATTATTTATACTAAGTAATGACTACCAAAATATTATGAATGCACGCGATCATTTTATTTGGAATAATGTGGTATATTTTCATGTAAACTTTCTAAGGAAATCTAAATATTGAATTGGAGGAAGTGTATTTTTTTTATAAGTGAAGAGATTAGCACTTTTTTGAAGAACCTTTAATATTTTAAATAATGTGCTATTAATATTAAACGTTAAATGGATAAAAAATGTAAAAAAAATAATTTTTCATGTTATTTTGGGTTTAAACTCACCTTAACCACTAATTTGGGAGAAAAATATGAGAGTTTTAAGTATTTTAAATTTAACTTTCAAACATTTTCCCCAATTTACTCTTAACTTGTTAATTATTTTTTAACATTATTAATTAATATTAATTAAAAAATAACATTGAAAACTTCACCTAATTTTATCCTTATAGTTTTCAAATTAAAAATAATTTTATCAATGAAATTTTCTTTGATTTTGAAAAGTTAATGTTAATATTAGCGCAGATAATGCATAAAACAATTATAAGAAAAATTTATGATTTAAGCATAAAATTTATGTGAAAGTAAGATTGATTTAAATTATCAATAAAAATGACAATTTAGGTCTAATTTTAACAAAAATGTATGTTTATTTCATGAAAATCCAAAATTTAATATCACCGTTACAGTACTTGATTCCAAAAAAAGATCATTTTTTTATTAAAGTAACATTTTAATTATTTCTAAAAATGTTGGGCATGGGATTTATAAATATTAATAATATTTTAAAATGGATATTTATATTCATATTTTATTACAAAAAAGTTTTTTTATACTACTATGTAATTATAAAATAATGATAATTCATACAAATTACATGTTTAATGAAAACCGGATTTTTTAACAAAAAACAAATATTTTCAGATTAATATCAAAATTTCATTCTAAGACATTTTTTAAATGAAAAATTAAAAAATTAATAAAATTTTATGAACATAAAATTTCAAAATTAATATATTAATATATTTTATAAATTTATAATATATAATGAAAAACCATTTTTTATTGGAAAATGACATTTTCAAATGTTAACTGTTGTTATTTCACATCATTAACCATCTTAATTGGTGTTAACCAAAAAATAATATCAAGAATAATTTATATTCATTAAAAATATGTTTCTTGAAATAAAAAATCATATCACATAAAAGCAAATTTTTTAATAATAATTTTCTAAATAATAAATTATCTTATTAGTCATTTTTTGGTAAAATAATTGAATTTCATTTATTTCAAAATGTAACCATTATTTTATTTAGACAGATATTTCATAATGAAGTTTATCATATTAATTCATTCTAATTTAAGGAATACGTCTTAATAGTCATATTAAAAACATTTATATTTTATGTAAATATATCATCTTTTTCTATGTTTGGTATTGACTATAGATCAAGCTATCCAACACTTTGAATTATTTAAATGAAACCACATATCAAAATATTGAGGTGTTGCATTTAGTGGGTTCAAATAGATTCCAAATATTATTTCAAATAATTTTATTCTGTTATAATTCTATATCTATTATTTAATTAGTTACTTTTAAATATTCATCAACATCATTAGGTACATATTCTAAAATGAAATAAAAATTAGAAAAAAAGTTTACAACTAACTTCCAAATTTTAATTCCCGATTCAAAATAACCAATTACTATTTATAAAGGGTTATACTTATTAGTTTTCTTGTTTTTATATTCGAATTGACTAGTAATATCCTCTACCTAAACTAATACATTATTATCTTGAGGTTCACTATCACAAATATTAAACTCTCTAATTATTCTTCCAAATTTGCTAAAAATGATTTCTATCTACCCCTTTTTTCAACAAAGAATTATATGCATAGATTATTAAACAATTATTGTTCACATATTATATACTCTATAATCCATAATATTATTATAATATCATATAAAAATAAATTCATCATTTTTAGCAATAAATTTATTTATATTATCATTAGTATTTAAAATAAAAACCTAATAACCAAATATTATGAAAACCAACCTTAGGAATCCTTACTTTAAATAATTCATAATGAGTTTTCTTTAACATTGGTTTATTAATAATTACATAAAAATTATAAAAATAAATACTAACAGATTCATCACATAATAATTTGAGTAAGTAAAATTCATTAATCATGCTCTTAACCATTTCTACAATAGTTTATTTTTTCCTTTTTATAGCACCATTTAATTTTGGTGTTCTTGGAAATTTGAAACTATTAATGTATCCATTATATTCATAGAATTGTTCATATTATTTATTAGGAAACTCACCTCCTCTATCAATTTAATTGTAATGATTAAGCATCCTTTCTAATTTTACATTACCTTACAAAAAAAGTAAATTAAGATATATTTTCAAGCTTATGAGTCCGAAAATAAGTCGAAGTTATCCTATTAAAATAATCACCAATTAAAAAAATACTTATTTCCTGCTAAACTAGTAGTTTTACTTGGTTCAAATAAATAAAGATATAAAAATTCAAGTGAAATTTATGTTTTTTTCTTCATTAAAAGATCTAAAACATTCATTATGATTCTTATCTTTTAAATATGAATTTCAAACAAAATACTTACGAACCTTATAATTGGGAGGTTCCAAAATCTATCCATGCTTATACAATTTATATTTTATAAAAAAATTAACATGTCCAATCATCTCATGGAAAATAGTACCATATTTTTCTATATAATTAAGACACTTAACTTTCTACTCAGTCATCTCACAGAAATTTACTGAATAAATATTTTCTTTTCTATTTGCATAAAACAATACATATTCATTCTCAACTGATAATAATTTATTATATTCAAATGTAACACTAATTACTACATCAAAAAGAGATGAGATATTAATTTTTTTATGATTAATACCTTCAACATATAAATCCTATAAATTATAATAGATCTAAATATACCTACATTTCCAAAACATGTAATATTACTTTGAGATTTGTATTCAAAAGAGATAGATCCTCCATTGCATTGATTGAAAGTTAAAAAATTTTTATGGGTCTCTAGTTATATGGATAGAGAAACCATTTTCCCTGGAACATGTGTCCTCGAGACACTTATGGTATATTTTATAAAAAAAATTATTAGAAAACTGTTTTAATACTAATGAAACCATTGGTCCATCTAAATTAGTAAAAAAATTCATAGGTAAACAAATATATTTAACACATTTATTATAGGGTAGTCGCCATGGAATATTTTTTGAATTAAATGTTTTTATATATCCTAAATTTTGAGTAAATTTGAATGAATATTCATTTACATAGTGAGAATACACATTGCACCTAAAACATGTAACTATTGGAACATTTCCATTAAAATATTTTAAAAAATAAATCTTGTATAGTTTAGGTATTTTATTATTATATCCAAATTCCCATTTACATTATTTAGTTTAATTGTAGATAAATTTTTCATATTTTTCTTTACCATGAATAAATGTAGCTATATTCATATTTCAACCGACCAATTTCACTGTTAACTTTATCATTTTCATCTAAAATAATAATGAAGTTCATTTATTTCTCTCTATTATTTTTTGACAGAAAATATTTTATTTTGTTGTTTTATTCTTTCAATTTCCTGTTCTATTTTTGAATAATTTCTAATTCAACACCTAATTTATTTTCATTTGATCAAGAATTTGTAATCCTAGGTTTCTCATTATCTTAAATAAGTTTTTTATTTTCTTCAAAAAAACTCCTATTTCAATAATTAAACTATTCTGTAATTAATATTATAATTTTTTCTATTCAATATTGTCTAATTTTTGGAAAATATTTATTTATGTGTCTGTTCTTTCTATATTTATATAATTTTAGTTCATATAAAGAGTTTGATCTACCTTAATTTTTTTCATCCTTCATGTTATAATTTATTTTTCTTATCTGGGGAGATTTATTCTACATGATTAGTTTGTAAGATATTTTTATCAAGTGAGTAGCTTCAATGTCAATTACCTACTCATCAAAATCAGAATAGTTAGAAGAAATAATTATATTTTATTTAAATATAATACTTTTATTCTTGGTGGTCACTTTTTATGTAATATTTTTTATATATTACACATACTGAAGCAATAAACCTATATGTTCATCTAAAGTATACAACTTGATGTCCATACACTCATTTATAAAAACCTTTTATATATGTGACTTTCTCAATCAATATCATAATATCTTATCAACCAACACTATATTATCTATAATTTCCCCAAGTTCACTTATGCCATTTACAATGCTTCTATCCTTGTGAAATATCTCAGTTACTGATTCTTCTTTATCCAAATTAATGTCTTTATATCATTCCATGTTTTGTATTTTTGAGCATGTTTGAACCATATTTTGTTTCTTGAATTATCCTTGATATTTCTTGGGTTATCTTATATACTAACACATGGATAAAAAATTTATTACTAATAAAATAATTTAACATAATCATTAATTAGTATTTTAGAACATAATTTTTTTATATTTTTAATTATAAGAATATCTGAATAAGTATATAGTAGCTTATATAGTTTCCCAATTACAATATAGTGGTCTATACTCAAATTTTTATGATATTCCACTATTTTTTATTATTAATTGAGATAGTAGTTTCCACCAAAGTGTGGTGTCTTTTGAGGAACCAAACCATTATTCAAATTCATACCTATCGTCTCATTAAAATATTTTCCCTTATATGATAAAATTTAGGAGATAGTAAAAAATAAAAAAATTAGAATAAAAGAAATAGATCTTGACTCCTTATAAGAAACATGATCTAATACCAATTGATGACCAGGAACGACATGTTGAGTAGGTCTAGTGGGGGGTCAAATAAATGTTTTTAAACTTTTAAATAAATCGATTAAATCAGAGTATCAATGAACGATGTTTAAAATAATGGTTTAATTTGGTAATATGTTGAACATATGTGATCCAGTTTTATAGATAAAAACTAAAAATAAAGAAATTTAAATTTTTATAGTATTTTGGATCAATATGATCTTATATATTATCTTCACTACTATATTTTCTTCAAGAGGGATTTTACGCACTAAACTAAAAACATCACTTTTAAAAGGCAATGATATCAATTTATTTGAACTAACCATTTCTAACATAGAGGAATAACCCGACTATAATTAATATTATAAGAAGTCATAGCTTAAAAAAATCCTTCCATTATAATGACCAAGTAGAAACCAATAACTACACTGAATTTTGATAAAAGTAAGAACTCGCAAAATTATTTTTCAATAGAATTATAACCAAAAAAGAAATTAATTTTGGAATTAGAAAAGAATAATAAAATATATAAATCAAAAATATAATATAATATCTAATTGTAAAACCGGAAAGGCAATGAAGAAAATAATGTTGTAGAAATAACTACTTCACTTTCACAAAAACAACGTAATGAAGATACTTTTGATTGAAATAATATATTAATAGTCAATTTAAAAACATATAACACTTTTATATCTTTTATATATAAGTTCATTTCTATGGTTTATTTTTTCAGTTCCCTAAATTAGTATTTACGAACAAATTATCAATAGATAGTTCATCTGAGTTTCCTTCTTCAAGAATAAAAGTTTCCATATTTTTAAGTATCCAATTATTTCTTTTAATTTTTTCCCAAAACAATCAGCATAAAACATTGGAAAATAAAAACATTCTAGGAATTTTATTATTATTATTATATATATATATATAATAAAACCAAAACGAAAACGTTGTATCTCTGTATGGGTCATTCCACATATGTGAATTTTATTGTATATAAACCCCTCACAAACATAATCGACATAATGGTTTAATCAGAGAAGAAAATATTCACTAAGAAAAATCTATAAAAACAAATTCTCATATAAATAGATTTTCATGTAAACTAATTCTATGTAAGAATCAATTCAAAATCTATTTAAGGATAAAAATATATATGTAAATAATAATTGAGTTATATATAATCATAAAATTAATTCTACATAATATTATTTTGAAAAAAATATAAGTTATTATAGTTTTCATATGAGTGATTCATACCTACTTTTGAGTCATCAATCACCTTCACAATATTTCTCACCCACCTTCACAAGATTCATCACATAACTATAAAATATAGATTCATAGTTTGGTATGAGTGATCTAATACATAGAAATATTTTAGTTAATAGACATTAAATGTGTTAATTTATACCTTGTATAAGATGACGAAACTTTAAAAACTAAAGAATATAAAACCTTAATGAAATTATAAATACATGATATAAACTTTATTAAATATAAATAACTAAGTATAAAATGGAAAATTATAATTAAAAAATATTATAAGAAATTTGAGTTACCTAATGTAAGTTATTATGAATATGTGAAGTATTTATAATCATGTGAGGTAACTGTAATTATCAAAACAACAAAATACATAAAAAATTAAACTCAAAACATTGTTAATATCCATTTCCATAAATCATAGAACTAAAAATCAAACATAACAATAAAAGGGTTGATCCCATAAAGAGAATGTGTGTAGACACTAAAAAAATGTATCATTGATGAATGTTTAGGAAAATATTTTTCGATATAATTTAAACAAAATTATACACAATTAATGTCAATTTAAATATACTAAAACTAACATAATGGAATAATGTGGGGGTGGATTTGTTCAATTCAAGATTTTTTTCAAAGTACATGTGGTGGTAATTATGAAATTTCCATATCCAATTGATTATACATCAGATTTTCAATTATTAAATTTTAATCAAAATTATATCGCATCCCATTCTTTGATGTAAAAAATACAGAAATTTTTCATAAAAATTATTAGATATCCCATTTTTTATTATAATGAACTATTTTTGTGATATTTTAGTGTCAACTTACTTAGTGAAATACCACAACCCATTTCTCAAAAATTCACAGAATCTATCTTTATCAAGTTTTCTCACATTCTTTAACTTGTTTAGAATCACCTATGTATGTTTGAAGTGTAATCACACAAAATATCAATGTGTAAATCTATATAATTATTTATTCTATATTTTCTCACATGTGAATTTTGTTTCTCTCATGCATGTGATTTAATATAAAACATATAAATTATCTATTGTCTTTCTCACTGGTGATTACTTATTAGGTATCACATGAACATGTATCAAAGCATGTGTAAAAATATCATATGAAAATTGTTCAGACACAAAAAAATTTGAACAAATATAACTCTTATTAAATTAAATTAAACTAGAAATATGACATGAAAAAATAAAGTTTCTTCAATGAAATATCTCATAATAAATACCATGACTTGATGTAATCATTTATCCATACGAAAAAAACAATATATAATATATTGAATAGAAATCATTTTGTTTGTATTGATAAAAATTTCACCATAAGTCATTGATGACATTCACTGAATGAGATCCATCATTTCAATCACCAGATCATCACATTATACCAGCTCACATGTGTCTTAAATACACCCACTACATCCATAAGGAACAAAATGGACTATAATGTGAAAATATACAATTTATAACATAAATCGCTACACACCCAGAATACTGACCATAACCATGAACAAAAATAATCATTAACACATGAATCATCTTCATATTAACATCAAAATAATTGTGTGTCATTTGAAAATATCTCCAAACAACATGATATGAGGAGGTTAGTTCTAATAAGTACGGAGATACAATTTAATCAAATATGAAGCTATATGGATGAAGCTTGTATGGTGGAATTGACTGAAGGTAGTAAGGAGGTGCATTGTAATTCATGGAAGATGGGTTGCATAGGTGAGGTGTCAAACCAACAAGAAAGGAGATAATCATAGAGTCACTATTCTAGGATTTGGGCATTACTATAATATATAGGGAGGAGGGATAGTGGAGATGCTGTTGTATTTTAATTTCTATCCCTGCTTCTAGAGATGGTGGTGGAATACTAGTGCAAAATAGATGAGGAAGAGTCTAGCATGGGTGTTTCATTGATAACATAGTCAAAAGAGGGTTCCCCTATTCTAGGTTTTCTCCACCACTCTTGAATATGATGAATCAGTCCATGAAAGAAATGATATCCTTATAAAAAGAGATGGTGTGGGCTTGTCATTGTTATCCCTAGTGCTCAAGATGGTGGTTGACTAGTAGTGAACAATAGATGAGGAAGATTATATCATGTGTGTTTTGTTGATAACATAAAGAAAAGAGGGGCCCCGTAAGTTAGGGTTTCTCCACCCCTCTTTAACATGATAAATCATTCCATGAAGGAAAAGTTCTCCTCGAAAATTATAGAGCATGAACATGTATGAAAATATTTCAAAATATTTTTTAAAATATAAATCATACTTTTATTAATAATTAAATTATAATATTAATATTAATATTAATATCAATATAATTATTTACTTATAATTACTATTAATACACTAGGGTTCCTGAGTGTGCCACTTATTTATGGTTTTTAATCATATCTACTAAGTATGAATAAATAATCATGTAATTAGATATATTATTTTATATAATTATGTGAAATTAGCCTCATAAAAAATAGAAATAAAAAAAACTACTACTAAAAAATGTTAATAAGTCTCATATTGAAAGATAATGATAAATATTAAAACATACTAAATATAAAATTACAAACTAATATTAATAAATAATTAAATATAATTATAAAAAATAGCTAAAATAATATAAATTTATAAAATTAATGAGAAGCACTAAAAATTATTAAACTAATTAATTAAAATTAATTTATAATTTTCTAAAGATATTAGTGATTTCTATATGTATCAAACCTACCACACAATTTTTTTCCACTTATGGGAAACATTATCATAAAACAACAGTTGACTGAAATCATAGTCCAATAAATCAACATAATTCCATTTTTAACATTTTTTAATCCCTTTACACACACAAAACAATGCTTCATTTAAAATTCAAATTTTAAACAATAATTTCCCTCCCACTCACATTATTTTCATAGTATGTACTTACAATCATTCATCCTATGATATATGTTACCATGAATCTCATCGCTCAAAACAATTTATGATCAACAATATGATCAATCAAGATACACATGAATTATTACTGTTTAATTACCATGAATTTCACATCTTTACACATAAAATGTAAAATAATTTACAAATCGTGAGGTCCTTACATTGGGTTAAAATGTTCACTAAGTCTATAGAATGATGTATCATAAAAAATAATAGTCTTGGGAAAAAACAAGGGTTGAATAATAATATAAATTCATGATAAATTAAAATCAAAATGAATCCTTCAAAATCCCACTCCCTCGCACTTAAAAAATTGATTCAACTTAATAAAATTATAATATAAAAATAAACTCCATGCAAAAGGTAACATAATTCACTCAAATACAGGGAAGATTTATATGTGAGGATCAACTCCAAAGCCCCCATGAAATAGATATAAGAAAATATCTACAATTAAAACACAAAATAACTCATAATCTATAAAAACTAAATAAATATAGGATATATAAAAACTCTCTATCTACTAGATTAATGGGTTATCCATTTTACTATTGTCTCTAAAGGTGAGGGATGACATGTAATTACCAAAAGTTTACTTAGTATTGGAATAAAAAACAATAAATACTCATAAATCAAAATATATATGTAAGGAATGTAGAAAAAGTGAAAACAAACACATATAACATAACAATATAATTCCTATATATGTGTATTGAATAACTCATTATCTCTAAAAAAACTCTGTCCATAAATAACTCATTCTACAACACGTATATTTAGAACCATCATGCGCATATTAATGAAAATGGTATGGAATTCTATCAGTTATTAAGATTATTCAAAAAAGGATTATTCATGGGTTTTATAGGATATATAATAGAGAAAATTAATGGGAGGATCAGTTGATCAAAGGGGCTAAATAAAAAAACAAATTCCTTAAACATTTTACTAAAACACTGAAAATTCTTATCTCTTTGAGGGAAAAATATGAAAAAGTACTAAATAAAATTTCATGATGGATATTTACTTAAGAAAAAATAAATATGAATAAATTTTAAATGGGGATATAGTCCTCATGAATATCAAAATATAATTTTGGGTGACATAGGTGAGCATGATTGCATAGAAGTGTTTGAAAAATAAACAAGTTTTATAATTTTTTTTTCAAATCATGGAATAATATCATCAATTAGGTAAATCACTATATCAAGAATAAAATAATTTTAACTAGTAATAATGTGATTAGAATAACCAGGTTCACAAGTTGTATATCCCCTACTATATTATTATAGAAATATAGTAATTTTAATATGGGTTCAATAATGAAAGGGATGTTAATTTTTTTCCACTAAATTTCTTAATGTTGTTTAGTAACTAATTATCTATGTTACATGGTGTTTTTAGAAGAGTAAAAAAATAAAAAATATAACACATCCCTGAGTAATTGTAGATAGACACATATAGGTTTTCTGTATTCAATGAAGCTTATGAAATCACATACCTATAAAATATATACATGAAAAAAACATAGTTGCATCATATCAAACATAAAATATGAAAATCTATTTTACACATGGATGATAGAAAATTTCTATGATGAAATCAGATCCACATTGGTAATGAACCTGAATCTAGTTTTCTAGCACTGGCATCTACCTTATTACCTTAATAGTCTGGTAAAAAAGATTCTTAATTAAAATTCACAATATAATTTAAAACAAAAATACACAATTTTTTTTTGAGAACTCTATATTTCCCCATAGAATATCCCTACATATCATTAATAAAACACTTCATTGTATCTTAGGGAAAACAAAACATAATAAAGGTACGAGATCAGGTTCTAAATGAGGGTATTGTTTTATTGGAAACTATTATGAATAAATAAGAATAATAAATATGGAGAGGTAAATAACTAAAACATATTCCATTTAATCAATAACTTGAGAATAATATGGAACGAATAAAAGATGATCAAACAAAGCTACATAAATAATAACATGAGATAGCGATATATACATGGACATTCTAACTAATAAAATAATCATGTGGACATCAATAAATACAATCATAATGAGGGAATAAATAATGTCTGACATTTAAAACATACCATCAATAACATTCACAATATGTTTTAAATCTATTGGAAAAAACCCATATATTTTTCCCAACTGATTTGTCTCATGATAACTATTGATGCATCGAGGGGCTACCTATAACCATACCCCACCAATTACATACAAAGTATAATGTATTACTCATATGATAGGGGTGAAACATAATCATCATATAAATTCATATTGAAAAACCAACATACTAAATGTTAATACTTATCCTAAAAAAATAAACATTATCCTAAACCATCTAGAGTAATATGGAGAATGATAACAAATTATTTCGTATTTAGTCAAAATGATCATAAAACATCTAAATAAGGAATAAAGATGTTATTAATAAAACATATCCCCATTTTATCCTAAGTACAATAAAGGGTTGATGTCATTGATGGATAAAAATAACATAAAAATGTCTTTAAAAACATTTTTGAGAAAAATAACCTTTTCAAATTGAAAATATTTTTTAAAAAAATGTTAAAAAAATATTTTGAAACTATATTTTGAAAACATGTAATATATTTTTCATAACATTTATTGTTTATAAAGGTGGATAATCTCATTCTTTTCGTACATGTTAAATCAAATATTCCTTTCACATTTTCTGTACAATCCAAAGGGGTATTATTTGAAAAATTACATGAAGAATCATTTAATTTTTTTTGTAAAAAAGATAAAAATGGTTAAAAATTTATTCGATAAATAATTTTGGGAATGTTAAAAAAATTGATAACAGTTTTATAAAATATGATTTTGGAAGAAAAACTATTTTGGATTGAAGATAGGAATGAAGTGAAATTTTATTAAAAAATAATTTCTCGGTCATTTTGAGTACCAAATAGAAGAAAAATGGTACCATTACTTGAAGGTTTAATCAATAACAATATTATAAGGAAATATATTGGTTTTATGTTATAGATATAGAATAATTACCTCATGTGAAACTTAAATAAAAACATTCTCGTATAATGATGAGATTCTGAAATAAACCATTACCACTTTTGTAACTTTTGAATCATAGGACCAATAAAAGAAATAAATTCAAGTGAAAAATTAAATATAAGGAAGACAAATAGATTCAAGATATAACTTATCAAAATGATTATTATATACACCACACAAAGTAATATGTGAGTAATATGATAGATTTCATATGGAAGTAAAAGTGAAATAAGAAACCCTTACCTCAGGTTTGACTTTCTTCATATGAGTTTGAACCTCCTATGTAATAAATATATATTTATTATACATATATTATATGAAAATACTCATATATATAATATAATGTATGATTTAATTATGGTATTTTATCATCCATTTATTAATAATTATTTGTTAAAATCACTGTTTCTTGGGAAAACTATTTCATTTTTCATGGATGTTTTTGTTTTATAATTCCGACACTATTATATTGATCATGGTTTAATCATATAAAAAATTTAAAAAATTATATAAAAATTATATATATTAATTCTATACTTATTTATAGTAATCTGTATATGTTAATGATGTAATATTAATTACCCTATTTTTTGATATGGTAAGTAATATGTATGCATGAATGGTGTTTCCATTTTCTCAATGGATGAAACAAAAGAGAAATAAATATTAATTCAACTTAAAATAATAATTATTATGTTATATGTAGTATTTATATAAATCTATTCAATCTTTATTACAATCCATGTGAAAAAAATGAAATATAGTTTCCATCGCTATGTGGAGGCGGTAGTCCACACATACGCATAATCAGTGTTATTATTTTCCAAAATATTCAGAGGTATAAAGTTAAATGTTATATCATATTTCCAGAAGTATTTTTATGAAATAAAAATAACATATATTAATTAAATATACCCTTATTACCTTCCATGTAAATTGTAAGTTAAAAAAGAATCATATAACTTCATGAGGCGGTAGTCTTCCATACACACAAGTGATGCTATTGTATCCCCCATAGAATGAAAAGTAAGAAGGTATATATGATTTAATAATTACATATGTATAATAATTTAATAAATATTGTATAAATATGTTAAATACATCAATATATATATCCTTTAATGGGGATGATGGAAAACTAATTAGTTTTGTTCATAAGGTGGTAGTATGTCGTACAAACAATCGACAATCTTGTTTCCCATTTAATGGAAGTGTAAATGTATATAGGTTATGAAATAATCACAATAAAATATTGATAAATTAGAGATTTTTTATTATTATTTTGGAATAGTTGGATAAGATTTTAATAAATTATAATAATAAGTAAGATGAAAACACATAGTTAAAAACTTCACTTATTCTTCAAAAAAGCTCTTTAGGTTTTAACTAAAGACATCAAAGATTAGATTTATGATGAAAAGAAGGAATATAGGTTGTTTTACTAAAATTATGGAAGTTATTTAATTCGTAATTCTCTAAAAAAATGTTTTTTATTGTTTTCATAGGATTAGAGAGGGGGTATCCTTTTATAAGTTGAGGAGAGGATACACTTGAAGTTTTTTAAATAAAAAATCAATACCCACTTTTTTATCATTATAAAAGCCTAGAAGAGTAATTATTGAACCTTATAGGTTATAAAGTTGAAAAATGTCTAGTAAAAGGGTTTTTGAAAAGGGTTAGGTCATTTTAACACCCAGCTTTTATATTTAACCCCAGTTAAACCCTATTTTCTACCTTAACTACTATAATTAATTTTTATAGTTTTCACTATTAATTATAGTATAAATTTAAGTTAAAGTTATTAGATTATATAAATTATTATAATTATAAATAATTAATCCATTTTTTCAAAATAAATTCATATAAGTGATAGAATATAATTTCATATTAAAACCACATATTCGATGGAAAAACATGCTTCTAAAGAGAAAATTATCATAAGTATAGAATATCAAAATTAAAAATGAAATTTATTCCACTGATGTAAATTTAATTTATAATAATACAATATATCTAATTTTACTTTAAAACAAATTTAAAATATAATTTAACTTTGTAAACAATTTAAATGAATATGCAGTTTTCAATAAAAGTTATTATTTTCCACTATTCCCCAAAAAATGATCATTTTTAGAAATAACCAAAAATTAAACCTAATATAATTTTGATATGTTTATTTAAAAAATAAATTTTATTTTATAAAATAAATTTTCTAAAATTTTAACAGATTAAAATTTATCACAAGTGTGGAAGAAGTGATGAAACCTTTTTCATTGAGAAAATATAGTTTTTCAGAAAACATTTCTTTTAATTCCAAATGATTCTTATTTTTATTTATAATAAATAAATAACTGATAAAAATGTTTAAAACATATAATTTTCATAATTCATTTTGTACTATTCATACCTACTAATTTCACAACTAGATTATAATTGTTATGTTTAAAAAATATTTTAATAGAGTATCAGGTTTCGTTTAAACCAGGTGTTGTGTGCATTAAAAGCTATCAAAGAGATTGAAATTTTTGAAAAATAAATATATTTTATTTTTTTAGGGTGTTATATTCTCTTATATTATATTTTTTCATGTTATGCATGCTATCAAACATGATGTCCATCTTAAAATTTTCAGATGTTACATTCTATATCCTTTAAATAAATTACATCCTCAAAATTTAATCTTGATCCAAATAATCAAGGGTTTGACATTTGAAAATACCCTTCCTAAAATACCACATCATAAGAGGGTTAATAAAACATCCCCATGATAATAGAAGAAGGAAATTATAAATTTCATTTAAAATAACACATACTATGTTTCTAAATAGTATAACCTTAGTGGTATGTTCAGATATAGACATATAAGAAAATCACAAGTAATTATGGAGAGTTATAGAGATAATTTATCAAAAGAAAGTGAATTATCTATAAAATTTAATGTCCAAAAATCCATAATTATATGATGATTTAATGTATAAGTTCAATAATTGTAAATGAATATTATTGGATGACATTTTCATGTTAAGATCCTTTTCTTGGAGTTGAGGAATTCCTTTACAATCTAGATTAATAATGTAATATAATATACTTAATTGGTATTATTTTATTTTATTATAAACGATTCAATATTTTTGTCTGCTTATATCAATTTCTACTTCATATATTACTACAATAAATGAATATCCAATAGGTATTTTTATTCATAAAGAACTAAAATTAGCTTTTAATGGATCTTAAGATCCATAAAGGAGTAACAGGTCCTTACATATGTCTCTAAATATCTTCCAAGACCAACATTGTATGCCCTATTTATCTAATATAATACATTAATATGTAATACCTAAATATTAACTCCCAAAATTCATCTTAGTTGATTTCATAAATGGTTATCCTTAATACTCATCCAAAATATTTCTGACCGAATTCAATATCCAAAAATTTAGAAGGAAGGTCACTCTATAGAAAATATAAAGTGTTACTTAATATAACATTCCAAATATGTGAACACCATGATCACCATAATACCATAATGAGAATATGAATTTAAAAAAAATCCTAGTTTGTTGGGTATATTCCATAAATCTTGACATGCAGTAAACTCTAGCAAAGATAACATAATCTATCAAATCACTGACCTATTTTATTGTCACCAATACTATCCCATAAAATTATACTTATCATTATTATCTCAACATCAAGAACATCTTAATGGTTATATTCACCCAATCATGTGTTTTCTAAAAATATCAACATTCCACAGAATCACTTTTCTTTGTCCTCAGTACCATTCAACATATGTTCTTGAATCCTTAATGAAAAGTATTGAAGTGAAATCATTATAGTTTTTATGAATCAGATAATTTGAAAATATTTTATTGAAGAATTCTTCAATAAAATTAATTAATACAAATACACAATTAAATTATTACACATTGGGCATAGAAAATTATAAACTTTTTCTTGTTCCCTTGCCTTATATAGGGGAATATTCCCTTAATGCTTGGGGAATTCATTTACACAGTTCCACATATCGTTTTAGTTGAATAATTTAACATTGGTTTATTATTTCTTTCCCTTTAAATATTGGGAATGGTGTTCTTTCTCTCCACACATTTATCAAACTGACATTCCATTCAATAAAGTACCAGATTTTTCATTCCATAATTATTACATGGGGAAATCCTTATTTCATATCTTCCCTTTATCCTTCTTTTACTCTATCATCCTATTCTACTATTTCATACAATAAAATCCATGAGACTGGGAATATTTATATCTATATATTGATAGAACATGATAATATGTCTCCGTTTGATGGGAATGTTTGAGATATTAATTCCCTTAAAAGGATTGGCATTAAACCATTAAAAAAATGATCAATATTTCTATATGGATTACGTGTGTAGTCTGTAGCATGTCTTGGAAACCTTGAAAAGTTAGATTCACACATAACTATATTTTTATATTCCTTTTATCTTAGAATCATTAATTGTCTCTCCATATCCCAGCGTTGCTCACGAGTAAAATAATTTTCCTAGAAGAGTACCTTAAAATACTTCCATCCAATGTTTGTTATTTCTTCTTCATCCGTACTATTTTGAATCTATTACCACCATTTATCTACATATCCTAGGATAATATAAAATACAATGAAAACATTTTACATTTTTTTACTTCCCAAAGATATAAATATCTTCTTCATGGAAATTATACTATTCTCAACTACAAATTAATTTTTAGTCCCATTGAATGATGGAGGTTGTTAATCTATAAAGAAGTTTAGAATTGTTATACCATGTGGTGGATCAAAATGATGCTCTATATGGGAATGGTTCTTGATCATAACATGAGTCAGCTACCCAGATATTTCGTGATTTTTTGAATTAAATTATCCCTTTTGATATTTTTCATTTCACGCAACATTGAAGACATTTTATTTTATTAAAGAACTATTTTCAAATTTCATTATACATAACACAATGTTAATCATGATTTTCAAGCAACATAATCTATGGCTTTCTCTACACAGAACACCGATGTTAGCTTACATTATACACAATCATGAATTTCCTTGATAACCTGCGTAACACGCATGAATGAGCTTTACCAAACAATAATATAATATTAAAATATAATTATTTAATATAATAAGATAAAAAAATAATATTAAATTATATTTTATTAATATTATTTACTAATCTATAAAAATATATGGTTTTCACAATATAATTTGAATTCATAGCTTACCAATTAATTATAAAGGAATATGAAAACAGATTGAATATAAAAAGAAATATTATTATGGTCATAAAGCAGTTTTACTCTAATTAATTAAATTTTAATTTATTTATAGAAACACAATAATTAAAACATTTTCTTCAAATGGAACCTACTTAGAATACGTTACATGCAACACCAACAAGGAATACCTTACACGCAACACCAACTTGGTGTATGATGCACGCAAGGATGAGTTTCTATAAAACATCATTTTATATATATAATTATTTAAATGATATAATTATAAACTTTATTTTATGATTTATTATATTAAAGTAATAACTAATTTTCAAATATTTTTTATATTTTTCAAGAAAATATTGATAATGAAAGATATGATTTTTTAAAGTCCTTTTATGTTAAAATTTTTATTTTATTGAATGAACCTCTATTAGTAATAAAATAAAATTTAGAAACCTTTATGAATTAAATATGATAAAATAAACTTCATTTTTTAATTCATAACATCGAAATTATCCTATGGTGATTTTTTGGGATTTTTCTAAGAAATGTCATTTTTTGATGAATAGTGAAAAATACCGCTTTTTAGTTAAAAACCACCTTTTGATTAAATAATTATTTTAGTTAAATGATATTATAAAATTATTTTAAGATAAAATATAATAAATATAACATGTTTGAATACAACTTAATTCATTATAATCAATTTAACTTTGCATTTGAATACGAAATCTTAACAAACTTTTGAACATTTTTCAACTTAAAAAACTTATCATTTCATCTCAGTGCAAGATTAACACTAATCATTATTTTTATGATTATGTGATTTGAAATTATAAAAACTGACATAATTTGTGTTAATAATTATAATATTTATATTCTAATAAGACCATGTTAATTTTTTAAAAAAATTATTAGTAAACGTGACAAAAATTAATCATAGTGATTAAGGAAAAATTAATCTTAATAAGAGACAAAACCATAACATTAAGGGCCTCAATGATCTATCCACTTGTCCAAAAAACATTTTATATCCATATTTCTGACAAAACACTTATTTTAATGAGTTTTTTGTTTTTTATGACTTTTTTTCGGTAAGGACATGTGTACACCAAACTTGTTTCTAAAAATTCAAAGTGAGTCATTTTCTATCCCTATAAAATCCAACAACTCTCCCACTTCCTGAAACCTATAAAACCATTTCGGAGTGAAAAAAACATACCCAATTAAATTTCTAGATATACTACCTTCCTCTAACAATATTTACCTTGGGAAGAAGAAAATCCAAGTAATCCTTTTGGCACAAACCAATAGGAGTTACCCGATTTAGAGGCAACTCCCTCTCTCAAGTCTGTTATATTATTTTCCATCTCCACCCCTCCAACTCTATTTATTATATTTTTATATAACAAACTATATAAAAATTATTCTAGTATGTTATTATGTAAATATTTCAACCTAAAAATACACAAACCTCCATCTAATGTGTAACTAACATACTGTTTCGCTGTACAAAAAACTACTGCCTCACGAAATGATGATTGTTAATTTTACCATTACCACCAATCATGGTGTCCATTATGGTTGAAAATTTATTTATATATGATATATATTATATTTATAATATCTTTATGATTCTGTCATTTTTATTTTGGACATACCTTAACTATTTCCATCTTATGTAAATACGATAATTTCGTTTGAGGAAGTGCAGACTACCACCCCTCAAAGTGATATGATTCGTTCATACACTACATGGATTATATTAAGGATAATTTTAGTGAATATATTTGATATATATTATATAATAAAGATAATTTAATATATATATATATATATATCTTTTAATTTCATTCTCTTAACATGACCATTAAACAGAAATATTGTTCAGGCGTACGTACGACCTACTCTATCCATGAATGGTGTATTTTTTGTCATACTAATATATTATATAGATATTTTAAATACAAATATAATTTTTATAAATTGTATTTATATCATTTTTTACATTTTTGAATCATGATATAAGTATAAATAAAAAAATAAAACAAATTAATACACATATAAAAAACAAAATTAATATTACACAAAGTGAAACCTTAACATATGATCGATAAGAAATTGGTAATATGGGTCATAATAAAACCATATATGGTATTAGATATAATAAAATGGTTCATTAAAATATTTATAATAAATTTATATTTAGTATACAGGTTTTGTTAATGAGTACAACGAGATTCAAGACAAAAGGTAAGGGGATTTCCTCTAACTTTTTAATTTTGTAAGATACATGGTATGTTCGCCACTCATTCATTTTGTGACGTGTATGTAATTCCTATTATTAAATTCTAAGTATTTCAAACTTAACATTATGGGTATTCACATATAAATTTTATGACAGTTCTTTCATGTGGTTTATGTTTCAAAATTTAATAAATCAGTAAAATACTTTTGTCTCAATTTTCCTTCATTGAGACACATGTTCTGTAATGTACCAAACATCCCTTTAGAGGTTTATATACTTAAATTTTAAATTTAATATCAAGAAATAAATTTATTTTATGATATATAATACTTTATATAATTTTTATTTCTTACATGGATAGTATGATCCCAAGTTACCGAGTTATAATATTTTATTGAAACAATCTTATCTCTTTTCGAGATTGTTAATGATTATGCTTCTTTAAGGAAATGTTACCATCTATATCTCAAGAACACTCATGAGTTTTCATATCCTCTATTTATTAAAGATATATCACTGTATAAAAACAATTTTCCAACTATTTTTTACCATATATAAGTTAAAAAAATGTTTTTGAGAATGTTTTAATGTGTTTCTCTCTTCGGTCAGAAATATTTTTTATTTAAAAAACCATGTTATCAAAAATGTTTTAAAAAATTATTCAAAATGATCCATGAAGACCGTTTTCAAGGAAAAGGTAATTAAAAATTGTTTTATGGTTTTCAGATATTCCTTTATAATTTTTCAAATCAATTTGAAAAGAAAATGTTTATTAAAAATATTTTAAATCATCTTTTATAAGTTTTCTATGAAAATGGTTTTCAAAACAATTTTCAAGATTTATTTATAAGTTTTAATTTTTTCAAATAAATTGGTTTAAAAACGTTTTCAATCTTCTTTTATATGTTTTCAAGGAAAATGTTTTTCAAAATCTTCCATGTTTTCAAAAATCATTTATCAAGAATAAAGGATATTTTCCTCAAGAAAATTTTTTTAAAAAAATTTCAAAATTATTTTCTATCTAATATTTCATATGTTGACATTACTCATGAATTTATAGGAAATGATATAAAGGTTACATTAATATTATTTCTATTAATGGTTTATTCTTTGATTTCATGATGTATATGAATCTTATTTCTCTTCCACAAGTTATATTCTTATAAACACGCTTCTTTCAATGGGTTTTTCTTTCATGAGGTGACTAAGAAACCTATATATTTTTATTGTATGTGATTTGATGAAATATTAATGGTACCCATTTCATTTCATGGGTTATGATTTGATGTTTATAAAATATATGTTTTTTTATGGGTCATGATATGATTAATGGATTATTTTTTGGCACATGAATGAATGGTGTTATAATGAGATGGTTGGGAATTATATCTCCATCCCATGAATTGGGTAATGAAAAATATTTTATGAGTTCAAAGTGTATACATGATTATATCCCAATCCCTAAACAAGAGGATAAATATGAGGACATACCAATACTAAAACAAGTGGGTATACAAGAGGGTATCCCAATCCTGAAATAAGAGGGTATACAGAAGTAAATCCCAAGCCCAATACAAGGGCGTACACGAAAGTACATCCCTAGAACAAAATAAGAGGGTACACAGGAGGACATCCCAATCCTAAAACAAGACCGTATACAAGAGTAAATCCCAAGACCAAAATAAGAATGTACACAGGGGGGACCTCCCAAGACCGAAACAAGAGGGTATGCAGGAGGATTTCCAAATCCAAAAACAAAAGGGTATATGAGAGTAAATCACAATCCCAAAATAATGGGGTTCATAGGAGGACATACCAATCCCAAAAAAGAGGATACACAGGAGGACGTCCTATGCCCAAAACACGATCGTATATAGGAGGACATCCTATTCCTAAAACTAGAGGGTACATGGGTGGGAAACCCATGTCCTAAGAAGGTACATAGGGGATTAACCAAATATTAACAAGTTACAAAGGCCTTGGTAAGCCAACTTGACATAGGGTTTTTCATGACCCCCTCCCCATAAAGTGTACCCATCCTGGGTCGACAATGGGAGAAGAGAGATAGTGACCCCACGATTCCTACCTTTAGTAGGCCCCATCTTGTAGACTAGCACCGAGGGTATAATAAAGAATCATATGGGAGGAATTACCCTCTAAGAGAACACTTGGGAAAGAGAGAGATAAGATAAACACCAATGAACTCCTACTCAGTCTACAAAAAAAACCTATGGAAGAAAATGTAATGTCATGAATGAACTACTACAACTAAAAGGAAAAATTGTATAAACTGAAATAAAATAAATATGACAGCAACAACCAATCCCAAATATATCCTACAACCCAAAATACTATAGTAACCATCCTGATCTCCAACCTTCTCCAACTGGCCTAAAAAAGATTATATGTATGTAGGGTGAGTATAAAATTATAATAAATATGATCCTCTATAGATTCTCTCAAGCAAAAGTAAATAAATAATTCTAAAGAAGACTGAACTACAAGTGAAACTAACTCATCACATAAATTGGTATTCTAAGTTCCTAGACTCACCATGGATACTCTCACCAAGTATTGAATACAAGAGAATATAATTTAATAAAGAATATCAAGGGTAACCTACTACCACTTCCCCTATGGTTTTCCTCTTTTACCCAACATCAAAAGTCCTGAGAATATCTATAAAAAAAATCTATCCCAAAGACACCCGTGTGAAGCACCACAAGACACACCTTATGCATCAACATGCACTCTGTGTATCACACCTCCACATCCACATAACCAAAGTAACCAAATTTGTTTTTTCTAACCACCACAACCCACATAACATGTATCATACATCAGGTACAATAACTTAAACCATTACAACCCATACAATGAGTAAGGATCCTCAAGCCGTCACAATCTATACATGTTATACCTATAGTAGTCCTTAGGAAACTATATCTAGAATATGTGTGTCATCTAACTTTAAGTCATGAAATACCTCTACACACATATGTGGGGAAAAATAACCATCATGCATACCAGCACAAATAACTACTAAGAGAAGAGAGTGGGGCCAAAGAGGGTAGTCAACCATTCATCCTCCCATCTAGATATTAGGTAAAACACCCCCAGGGCCCAGTATCTCCAGGGTGTTAGTTTCCCTAACTGACAGGGTAGATTAGAATATAAAATCACAAAAAGTACATGAGATAAATAGCTCACAAACACACTAATTATTATTATAATCAATTGTAGTTAACACCTCTTAAACTCTCGGAAACCACTACTAAGACTAGATATCCTTAATCACATAACCATTTAAAGATATACATTAAATTACATTATCCCATTTTATTAGATTCAATTTATTTTAATTAATTATTAACCATTAATTAACCACTATCATTTACACATCACATCACATTACCATTTCAACAAAGATCCATTCCCATTAGGAGTAAGCAAACTGAGTCCATGACATATTAGAATTAAACCGTAAGCATTTCATCCCAAGAAGCATCAACCCTATGGGATAAACATTTATTAATTTATTTAACAAAATTACCACTTTCCATAATTCCAATTATTCCAAAAAATATTCTATGCTACCAAACAGAAGGGTATCAACACAGTGATTAGACGAACTACCCGTGGAACCGTTTCCACCTATATTATGAGCACATGCCCATCTAACCAGGAGAAGCTAAAAACAGACGTCATGTGGAATACCCCATGTGTCTTTGCCTCCCTTGGAAGGAGAGTAAGAAAAACTAGCTTACTTAAGGAGTGGGGAAAGTAAACTAGTTAAAAAACAAATAGATTCAAAAAGTATCAAAATTTCATTTCAATGAGTAATACAAGCTTCAACCTATTACATCATCTCTGGTGTACTCCCCAATATCAAAATCATAAACCGATGCATCTCACCACTCTAGGAATAATCCTTTCCCACATCAACCATGCCTCCCTACCCCATGAACTGAAAGATCCCTCCATGTTCATCTATCCCAGGCTCACGTCAGATCCAGGCCTCCCTACCTCACATACCACAAGTCTCATATCTAGATCACATTATAAGGAGTATGGAATAACATATAAAAAGGATATTGGCCCCAAAGAAAGTAATTCATCCTTCAAACACAAAAATATCTCATGGATACAAAGCATAAGTAACTTGGAATTTACAAGATAGCTGACAACGCATACCCTAGAAAGGCATTATCTTTATTACAAAACCTGTTCTTATTCCATCTTGAATTAATCGATTCATTATTCATAGGTTCCAATGATGGGAAACCTAAGCAACAAGTTATCCCAACCTAACAAAAATTAACTAAATAATTAATTTAACAAGCCTTTAATTATATTATAACCAAGCATGAACATGATTTAGTTTCATTAATCAATTCCATTAAACAAGTATATTTGTATCAATTTGATTAACATTAAATTTTAATTATAACAACCTGACTTATTTGACATGCCTCTTTAACCAACTAACCAATTAATTATCAATTTATTATATCTTTATGTTATATTCCAACTTCCATCAAGAAATATATGCTAAATAATAATGGAATAGATATCACACTATCTATAAAATCATGAGGCCACCAATTATCACAGTAAAAATCAACAACATTTCTACAAGATTGAAACCAATTCATTAATCTGATTCAATTATTTAATTACATCAATTTAATTGTGATCCATGGGGATAAATAATGATAACTCTACAATTTCACATAAATTAATATAGAATAATCAAATCCTATACCTCAAGAGGTCATTGATATTCTTCGCATGACAATAGATCATAGTAACAAATCATGATCACCTCTCCCGCAACAACTGAATCCACCTGATGGTTCCGCAACACAACTGCACCAACCAACCACCATGAAAACTATGTTAGAAACAAGTATATCATGCGCTAACAAATAGAAAAGGGAAACATGAGGAAACATATCGGAGAACCTACAATAATAGAGGTAGATCATACTTATATCAATGATGGGTCGAAAGAGGGACATAGGGAATCTATCCGGGATAAAGGAAACCCCAAATTTTGAAGAGGGGGCTTGTCGAGTCATCTAGAGTAGAGAGAATGTGTTATACCTATAGGGTTTGTGAAAAACTGAGTGGATGAATTTTTTTAAAAACATACATCATTTTGGGATTGCACTACATGAAATCCCCTTTCACATTATGTAACACCTTAGGGTAGGTTTCCTCTTAAAAATATGTTTCCTATTGATTTTATTTTATTTTTCATAACCTAATGTATTTCATTCCATGAATCCCTATTTCACTCCATTTAATAGTTTTCACATTGTGAAGTTTTCTAGGAAAAGCCATGAAATGAAATTTTGCACCATGAAATTATGTTACACATTGTTTAACCTTACTGCATCAAATTTGTAACAACTAAACTTCTCCAAACTCCCCCCAAGACTCCTCTGAGAACTAAAATATTTAAAAACATGAAAAGGGTCAATCCACATAGATCCAGTACATTAAATTAGATAATTCTAAAAAAATTATCATCCTTATGAATCAAAAACCAATCCAGAGGAACCAAAAGGGGTAATTCGAACATCCACCCCACGAGATACCTCTAAAAGTTTTCTCCACAACAAGATCTCACCACCTCATTTGAGGAACAAGTTAGAAAATATGTACCAACTAAAACCATATCCTAAACACTCTCCTGGTGGAGATAGCTCTCAAAATAGAGAAATCCACAACAAGAAACAAGAGAAATCCATCACGTAAACATAAAGGGTCTACAACCACCAAACAAACAACGTTACAAGATAAGAGATAAACATAAAAAATCTTCGGGCACTGAGTGTGTATCTGCGACTCACATTCCCAGGCACTCTCATCCCTGCCACTGTGCTGCCATAAGACATGAACCAAGGGGATTACATACTTGTGCAATACCTCCTCATATTATTACTAGATCTCCAAGGACCTCTCCTCAAAGGTCACATAATCATCAACATAGATATTTACCCAATCAATGATTTGTGTGTCTTCATGAATATTACAATGGAGATGGGACATTCTAAAAACATTGTGTATCTAGATAATCCATGGGGGAAGTTCTACCCGATATTCCATAGATCCAATATGATCCAACACCTTGAAAGACCCAACAAACTATGGAGAAAGCTTACTAACATGACCAAAACTTCCCTGACCTCGATGGAGAGTCACCTTCAGAAACATGTGACAACCAATGAAAAACTACACATGTCTCATACTATGATCAAAATAGGATTTCTTCTGATCCTACTCTTCCTTAATCCTCTCTTGAATCATCGAAAACATCTCTATCATAATCCATACCAGTTATGACATTATAATTACTGACTCTTTGACCCGAGTCCAACATAATGAAGAATAGAAATGTTGGCCATATAAGGAATAAAACTGAAGCATACTAATGGTGGAGTGAAATATATTGTTTTAAGAGAACTCTACCAAGGGCAGGTGTTTTGTCCAAAAATGTCAAAAATCCAGGACATAAGAGCACAACATGTATTCATCAGTGCGGATGGTCTCCTCTTTCTGATCATCCTTACATAAATGAAAAGAAGTGCTATGTCATAACTAAGAACCAAAAGCATGACAGAGACCTCTCCACATGTCATATCCTCCCTGATCATGCAGTAAATTGATATAAATGTCCATCGATATGTCCTCCGACTTCCTTTGAGGAACATATAATGGTTGGAGAAAATCACCAGGAACACAATGATTGACCTTCACCTTATGGTAGACCAAACATCATGACATAAACTCCACAACTACACACTGCGACCTAGGCCACCAGAACTGACCTATCAATGCTCGGTACATATTTTTCATGCAAGGATGTACCTCTAAAGGAAATTTATAGATCTCTCTAAGAACTAACTCATGCATCACTAAAGGAACAAAAATCATTCCCTAAAACAACACTCGATGTTTTTTATCTTAAAACTATCCATTAGGGTCTGTGCCATAAACTACGTTGTCTCTCTAAAAATCCACCTCATGTTCCCCCAACAAGTACTACTCCACCTTTTTTACCAGATATGACTACACCGTCATCTAAAAAATACAACCTCTTCCCCCCCCAACTTCTCCCACATATAAAATTAATTCAGAATGTTGCTCCATCACTCTCCATGAATCACCTGATCCACACTCCGTATCACTGTGTGACTTCATACTCAACACACAAGCCACAATGTTTACCTTCCTAGGTGTATAAAAAATTTAAATTTCATAATACTATAAGAACTCCATATATCAATGCGGTTCCAAGTTCACGTCACACTAAGATAAAACATACATTAAGCTTTTATTATCAGTGATGACCTAAAAGTGATTGCTAATTAGGTAATGTCTCAAAAACATCAGGGAAAACACCACTTCCACCAAATCGAGGTCATGTGTGGCATATTTACACTCATGGGGACATAACTGCTGAGAACCGTAACAAATGATTGGTCTTTGTTGCATTAGAACACAACCCAAACCTAGGAATGAAGCATCCCTGAAAACCTAAAACTAAACTCCTTATGTTGGTTGAAGAAGAACTGGACCACTGACCAAATGTTCTTTCAGATACTCAAAAGCAGTATGACAATGATCAATCCACCAGAATTCATGATTGTTTATGGTCAACACTGTCAGAGGAGTCACAACCCTAGAGAAATTGGCTATGAACTTCCTGTAATAGCGTATAATAAAATAGTTGCTTCGAACCTCTTCCACTGTTTTGGAGCAACTCAAGACACAAATGCTTCTACCTCCAATGGATCCAAAAATACTCCATGATGGTACCCAAAATTACCCAAGAAATAGAATTATTCATACATAAAATCATACTTTTATAACATCCCAAACAACTTCTCTGGGCGAATAACTCCAAAAAATGGTACAAAAATTCTCTACATGTTCTCCATCAGATACTGAGCACACAAGGATATCATCGATGAAAACCACCATGAACATATCCAGGAACCCATGGAAAATTTCATTAATTAACCCCATGAATATAGCTAAAGAATTCATCACAACGAATGACATCACAATGAACATGTAATTACCATAAAGACAACAAAAAGTAACCTTCAGAATATCCTCACCGTTCAATTGCATATGATGATATCTTGACTGAAAATTGATCTTTGAAAACTAAATTTCACCCTTTAGTTGATCGAATAAATCATCAATCTATGAAAGGGGATATAGGTTCTTCATAGTAACTTGGTTAAAGTGATGATAATCAATACACAACCGCAAATCTCAACGAGCCTTCTTCTGGAAAAAAATTGGTGCAACCCATGATGACACACTCAGATGAATAGAACCACACCACAACAGACCATCAAGATATATATGCAGCTCTCACAACTGAGAAGGAACCATCCTATATGGATACATCAAGACAAGAGACACACATGGTTGTAGTTCAATAGCGAACTTGATCTCTTGTCATGGGGGTAATGCTAAAACCTACTATGGAAAGACAATAGGGTACTATTCTACATCCTTAGGAAACGACAACTGATGAACCTTTGGAAAACATAGTTTCAGCTCAGGCATCATGGATGTCAAGGATGGAACAAGCTTATGTCCCATCTGAGGGTCTCTCTCTCCAACAAACACTACAGATTGTCCATCCGAATTGAAAAATATAACCTACCACATGATGAAATCAATGATTTTATGCACATAATACATCCAATCCAAGATGGGTATGACATCATATGGTTGTATCCATAAATTTAGAAAATCTCCCCAAGAGCGGTTCTTCCCCAAAACTACCTCTCAGTCTCTAAATACATCAAACAAGTTTTCTCAAGCTCCAACTAGGGTAGTCAATGCTAATGACATTGGAAGCCTCTATACCTCGAGTTAAAAAGCAAGGACAAGGGATGGTGATATAAAGGATTTAATCACTCCTGAATAAAACAGGGCATGCACCCAAGTAAAAAACAATAAATGGGTACCCCAAATGACGTCTGGATCTCCTAGTGATGGTAAATCTAAAGCATAAATCTGACCAAGACTTGCTCCATGACTTCTCTAACACAACCGAATACCACCTCCAAAGATATTATCTACTCTCTATGGATGGGGAGTGTCCCAAGGCTATCCTACACCTACTCTATCTTCTCTCTGATGATCTCATACTGGAGAAACCTACTACTACTTCCTCTACTGGAACTCCCTCAATGAAGGAACATAGAGAGGAACACCTGGCACATGCTGACTACTGAAAAAGGCTGGACACTATCCCCACTGATGACCTCATTATCCACAAGAAAAACAAGCATATGATCCCTTGGCATAGGATTTAGATCCACTTCCCCAGATAAATGAGACATTGAGAGCTAAGACCTACCCCGACTGCTCAGAAACTCTTCTTCCATGAAAATAGGGAATCCTGGACCATAACTATGCTTCGTGAGGAACCCTGATGACTCCCCTATCATGATGATCAGATTTTGGATAGTGTAATATCAATGACCTCTACTATTTCAATCACCTGAAGATATGTTTTTAGTATAAATTGGGTGACCTATAATTGGATATCTAGATGGAAATCCTCCTAGAAATACGTCACCTTGGACTCCTCATCCAAGAATAGGTATGAAGCATATCATAGTAGGTTGCTAAAACAGATTCCAAACTCTCGCACACTAGAACACCCCTATTGAAGGGTAAGTATATCCTGATGACTATCCTCCTTCATGGTCTAAGAAATAAACTCAGCTCTGAACTAGTCTTAGAACTCCCCCACACAAGACGATCGACTCCCCGTGATATCAATGAAATAAGAACCACGATTTCTTTACTGCCCCAAACAACATCATCAAATACAATGATTCCCATTGATCCTTTTGAGCATGGATATAAATAAAGGATATCTAAAACTACTCCAACAAGTCTTTTGGGACTTCATCTAAAACAAATCCCTCATACCTCTGCAGACTCTGGAGATGAAACTCTAAGATTTTTCTCCTCCATGTATCATCATAATCAAACTCTACTCCATGAAGATATTCTGGAGCAACCTTTTAAACATCTTCTGGGTAAACTTAATGAGGAAGTCGACCTAGAGTCCACCTATAAAAGAAAAAATAGTTTGGGATCTTAAACCTAGAATATGGAATAATTTAACGTTAATTAATATTTTTTTTCTTTCATTCATTCTAGGTTAACCTATCCTAAGGTCTACCCATTCAAATATAGGTGTAAAGAAGAATGATGAATTATCCTTTCCCAGTCCTCTATCCTACAACCAATATCACTTCATTTAGTAGCCGATGTAATCTTACAAGGTCCGCGCATAATATCACAAGAGGACAAAAATACCTATGTGTCATCCTATCTCCCATCTGTACAATTCTTTCTAAACTTATCTGACATCATTTCCCTATCAACCCATGAGACCTCATGTGTTCCTAACTCCAATCATCATCCTATCCCTCAACCAGACCATTGATAACACTATGTCATGACCCCCTCCCCACAAAGTGTTCCCTTCCTAAGCTGACAATGGGAGAAGAGAGATAGTGACCCCTGATTCTATCCTCTAGTAGGCCCTAGGTTTGCGGCTAGCACCGGTGTTATAAAAAAAATTGCAGATGGGTGGTATTACCCTATAAGAGAACACATGCATAAGAGAGAGATAAGATTTACACCAACCAACTCCTTATCTATGTAAAATATAATAGAAAACAAGTACAAAAATTTAATATAATGAAAGAACTACAATAACTGAAAAAAACTACAAGTTCCAAAAGAATTGTAAATATGACAACAACCATGAATCCCAAATAGATCCTGCAACCCAAATTCTAGTAATAACTAGCTTGATCGCCAAAATGCTTCAACTGACCTAAAAAAAGTATATATAAACATATGTTGAGTATAAAAGTAATCTCAGTCGGATCCTCCCCAAAGCCTCTCATGAAAAAGTAAAGAAATCATGCTAAAGCATAGTGAACAACAATTGAAACTAAATCATCACATAAATAGGCATACTAAGTTCCAAACCTCACCACAGATACTCTAACCAATTATCCCCTAAAAGATCATATAATATAATAAATAATATCATGGGTTCCTCGCTACCACTTCCCCACTAGTTTTATGCTTTTCCCCAACATCTCACATCTAGAGAATCTATCTCCAAAAACATCTAGCTCAAAGACACCTAGGTGAAGCACCACAACACACACCTCATGCATCGACATGAACCCCAAACATCACACCAACATGTCCACTTAACCAACGTATCCAGGTATTTTATGGGATCTATCACATCCCGCATAATGTGTATCATACACCAGGTATTATACCTCAAGCCATTACAACCCATACACTGAGTAAGGATCCTCAAGCCATCACATCATATACATGTTATACCAATAGTAGTCGTTAGGAAAATATATACAGAATATAGGTGTGTGAAATAACCATAATCCATTAAATACCTCTATACACATATATGGGGAAAACTAACCACCATGCATACCAGCGTAAGTGATTACCACGAGAAGAGAGTAGGGCCAGAGGCGATAGTCATCCATCTATCCTCCCACCAGGATGTTGGGAATAACACCCCTAGGGCTTAGAATCCATAGGGTGTTAGTTTCCCTAAGTAACAGGGTATAGAAGTGTATAGAAACAGAAAAACATAAATGATATAATATAGGTCACAACCAAACTATGGGCATAACCTTGTCTTAGAATCAACTAAATATAATGTCTCTCGGAATCCTGATTGCCACTTCTAATACTATATTTCTTATAAGCACACAAAAATTTAATAATATAAGTTTAATTACTTTATCACTTTTTATCAGTTTCACATTATGTTAATTCATTCTTAACTATTAATTAACCATTATCATTTCCACATCACATCACATTACCATTTCAACAAAGATACATTCCCTTGAGGCATAAGAAAACTGTGTCCATGACTTCTCAGAATTACAACCTCAATATGGCATCCCAACATTACCCAAACCCATGGGTTAAACATTTATTAATTTTTTTAACAACATTACCACTTTCCATTATTCTAAGTATTCTATAAAAACATTATAAGCTACCAAATAGAATGGGATTAAGAAGGTGAGCAGATGAACTACTCATCACGTCTTTTAAACCTATAACAAGTGCATAGACCCATCCAACCATGAGAAGCTACACATAGAAAGCACGTTGAATACCCCATACATCTTCACCTCCCCTGGATGTTCCATATGATGAATGGGCTACCTCATGTATTGGTAAAAGTAAAAAAGATAAACAACCAACTTATACAACAACCACCCAACATTCATATCAAAGAGTAAGACCAGCTTTAACTTGTTTCATCATCTCTAGTGTCCTCCCCGACACTACCTGCATAAATCGATGCATCTCACCACTCTAAGATTCAACTACTTATACATCAACCAGGTCTCTCTAACACGCGTACTACAAAAACCCTCCAAAATTATCCATCCTAGGATCACATCACATCTAGGCCTCCCAAACCCACATACCACAAGTCTCATATCCATAGCACATTAAAAGTTACAGGAACTGACATAACAATAGGATCTCAGCCCCAACTCAAGGCATTTATCCTTCACACACAACGATCTCTCATAAATTCAAATCATAAGTCAATTGGGCTTTAAAATCTAGCATGAAACTCATGCCCTACAATGAAATTATCATTATCACACAAGAGTTTCTTATTCCATCTTGAATTAACCAATTCCTTATTCACGGGTTCTAATGATGGAAAACCAAAGCAACGAACTATCACAAGATATCACAAATTAATTAAAAAATTAATTTAACATGACCTTAATTATTTTATAGAAATGAACCAACATGATTTAGGTTCATTAACCAATTCCATTGAACATGCATGTCTGCATCAATTTTGTTAACATAATATTATAAAAACAACCAGACTTATTAAAAATTACTCTTTAACCAATTAGCCAATTAATTATCAATTAATTATGTATTTATTTTATTTACTAATTTCTATCATGAAAAACATGCTAAACCAAGAAAGGGTTAGATATCACACTATCTAGAAAATCAAGAGGCGAACCATTATCAGGGTATATAGAAACAACATCTCTACGTAATCGATACCAATTTTTTAATATGATTCAAGTATTTAATCAGGTCAATTTAATTACGATCCAAGGGGATAAATTATTCTAACTATACAATTTTACATAAATAAATAGAGAGATATCAAGTAACCTATGTCAGAAGGTCATTTTCATTCTTCGCATGAGAATAGATCAAAGAAATAGATCATGATAACCACTCCCGCAATAACTGTATCCACCTAAGGATTCCACGACACAACCAAACCAACCAACCACCATGAAAAATATGTTAGAAACATGGAGATCAAACTCCATCACAATGAAAAGAGAAATTGGAGGAAACATACTGGAGAACCTATATGAACATAAGTTGATCAAAACTTATATAAAACATGGATCAAATGAGGGAAGTGGGGAATCAATCCTAGATGATGGAATCCCCAAAAATTGAAGAGGGGGGCTACCAAGTCATCTAGATTTGGGAGGGAGCATTAAAGCCAAAGGGTTTGTAAAAACTTGAATGGATGAAATGTTTTAAAAACATATAGTAATGGGATAATACATGACTTTAAATCCCATTCCATGTTGTGTTAGGATTCAGAGTCAATTTCCACAAAACATGCACCACCTCATGACTTTATTTTATTTTCTAGACCCTGAAGTAATTTATGTCCAGAATCCCTCTTTAACATCATGTCGATGTCTACACATTGTGAATATTTCTAGGACAAGCCCTGAAACCAAACATTACACTGTGAAATTAAGTTAGGTGATGTGTAACCTCCCTACATCCAGTTTTTTAACAACTGACCTTCTCCAAAATCCCTATGTGCATCCTCTGAGTACATTGATATTTGAAAACATGCAAAGGGTTGATCTATGAGGATCCAAGACCTTACTATGTTTTTATATGTGTTTGCCACAATTCCATCTTTCATTCTTATATAGTTGTTTCATGGATCATGTTTTTTGTTTTCTTATGATTCAGGTCATATGAACTTCAAATCTTTATTATGATCTTTAATATGAAGGTTATTATCTTCACATGTTATGATCAAGTTCCATTCCCTTTTTTCATGTTATTTTTACAAATTTCATTTATTTTCCCTTATTGAGTATCTCATCTCACCCCATTCATATGTTCAATTTCCCCAAGTTATAATGAGAGGTTTTATGTGAAATTACAAAATGTAGAGATCCTTATTGGATATGTTGATGATCTTTCACTAGGATATAATATTTTATTTCCATGTTTCCAAAGACACTATACTACTATGTTTTGCGGTTATATTTTCTTTAATGTACTGAAAATTCTTCTAAAATGATGTAATATACATGTATGTCAATCCTGGGATGCTATAGTTCGTATCAAAATAAATTTTTAGTAAAACTTTTAGAAACTAGGAAGGAAAATACTTTAGTGAGTTCCCAAGGTATATTTATAATGATATATCTAGGGATGTCTCTATGGATATGTATAAGGCTGAGTTATAGTTCAGGAAAAGGTCCTAGAATTTTGGTAAAGGATATAATAAGTGGTTTACTAACAATGCATCCTTGTTTGGATACAAAAACTAGATGTGAATATGGAACATATGTACATAGGGGTAACAACTCTGACAAGATGTCCCGGGCCTGACTCGGGGTAATATGGTGTAGGAAAACGGGCCTTAATGCACACCTGGTTTGACACACTCAAGAGATGTCTTATTGTAATCCAAATAATATTCATGAACCATGATGAAAAATTTAAATATAATTTATATATAAATAACTTAGGATAAACCTAATGTATCATCGTTTAATAAGGGTGTCATAATTTAGACATCTTATAATTTATTTTCATGATTATACTATTCCTCACTCTGATATCTAATTTTTACTCAATGTTTTGTGATTTAGTCAATGGATAGAACCTAAAGGAACTATGTTAATAGTGAATGAAACAAACAATGTAGTAATTATCCTCCTGAGTAACCAAATTATATAGAAGCAGGAATACAATGTCTCATTTCTATACACACTCAAATTTCACAAGCAATGAACCATGATGGATTCCCAAATGAGAAAAGGGGGAAACCATATTCTGTGAAGTCCTCAATGAGTCAATTCACACCTTCTTTTAGTGGGTCTCCTCTTCCACTTGTTGATAAACAATGGATCAGTACCACTGAAAAGATATTTTTCATTATCCAATGTTCAGAACATTAGAAATTCATTTTGGCTTTTTATCAGTTCGAAGGTGAAGCAGATCAGTGGTACACTCTAATCTTGAATACAAGGCAGCAAGAAAAATTTGACTCAATAGTTTGGGATGAGTATAAAAAGTTATTTTTTTAATAATTAATTTCCCCAGATACTTTGTATGAAGATGGAAAATTAATTCATAGAGCTTAAGTAGAAGGATAATGAATTTGTTAGTGCTTATGAAGAAACTTTTACAAGGCTTGTGAGGTAATAATTGGGTATTAACATTCAACATGAAATAAAAATTGATATATTATTTGGTGGTATAAAACCTAGTCTTCAAAAGGAATTGTCTATAAGAGACTTTAGCAGCTATGAAGAAGTTGTTAGATATTCTATAAAGGTGGAAATGGAGGTTGTATTTTTGTATCAATCTCATCTTTTTGAAAATAAAAGGAATATGGAGTTCAGACGAAAATCTAACAACCGTGGAGAAATGAAAATGAGCCTTTCATTATGCGAAAATTGTGGGAAGAAACATGGAGGTAATTGTATTAGGGGGCTGATAAAAGTTTTATATTTGTAAGGGATGGTCATCAAGTGGATGAATTTCAACTGATGGGAGGAAGTTATATAATGATTCAAATAATGATAAATCCCCACAGAATGAACCTCCCACACTTCAATGTTTTAACTTCATAGTGTTTGGAAATTATGATAACAAGTGTCCCAATCCAAGTACTAATGATAATGATAAACCACAAAAACCGATGAAGACAAAGGTTAAAGGGAAAACTTATTCTATCATAACGGATGAAGTGAAATAAGATAATTAATAAGTACTTATACTTCCCTCCTTAGTTGGTAATTTTTATTATATTTTTTATGAATAATCCATATAAAAGTCTTATTGTTCATCTATTGGTTAGATTTCATGTGATTATATTTCCCTACATATATTATGGAATAATAAAATCACATTTGATATTCTATTATTACAATTATGGGAACAAGTTTCTAATAAAAATGTTTTCATTTTAACATAAAATCTTATTTGTGGAATAAATGGTGGATTATATTTTTAGACGGATTATAAGGTTAACAATTTATGGAATGTTTAAGTTAAACTTTAGTTGATGTTAGTATGATTAAATATTTATCTTACTATATTAGGATCTATTCATACCGGATAGCATATTAAAACAACCTTGTATTGATGATAAATGATGGGATGTTATATAATGGGTCTCATGATCTATTAGTACTGCAGGAATGAAAAAATAGCCTTCATTTTTAATGAAATAGGTATTGTGGATAAAAAAAATACAAAGGGTTGATGTTTTCTTAGAATCATGAAAATATATATTTTCATGAAAATTTATTAGCTTTTGAAAAAAGGATCTTCAAGGTAAAAAAAATTTCCTAGTAATTTTTTTTGATGAATCAGATGGTCCCTTAGTTCATCATAGATTTATGGATTTATGATAGTTAACTTTATCCTAACATTTTTCACTATAACTCTCTATCAGAACATGATAGTTATATTTTTATTCAATGTCATTATTTTCACTTCCCATCTATGTTACCTTATATGTAAACCTAGTTATATATTACATTGGGAAATAGTATAGTCACAACATTCCCTTTCCAAGGGAAGTTTTAATATCAATTTTTTGATGTGGGTTTTTAATAATGAAGATTTAAAGTGTTAACCTTCATAACTCTGATGAATTTAAATGGAGAAATTAATTTTAAGGGGGGTATAATGTAACCCCCTGAGATTTTGTGATTTTTTGAATTAATTTAACATTTTTTATAATTTTCATTTCAAGAAACACGAAAGATAATTTGTTTTATTAAAGAAGTATGTTTAGATTTAATTATTAGAAACACCAAGTTATTCATGCCTTAAAAACAACATAAAATTTTTCTTTCTCTACATGGAACACTGAGTTTATCTTGGTTTATATTCATAAATGAATTTCCTCGATGACTTGCATTACATGCAAAAATGAGATTTACCGAACAATAACATATTTTTAAAATATGATTATTTAATATAATAAGATAAAAAATTGACAGTAAATTAGAATTTATTAATAGTATTAACTAATCTATGAAAATATATGGTTTACGAAATATAATATAAATTCATATGTTAACAATTAATTTTAAATGAATATGAAAACCGATTGAATATAAATGGAAATATTATGATGGTCACAAAGTTTTTTAACCTAATAAATTAAATTTTCATTTATGTCTATCAAGGAACTAAGTAAAAAATTTCATTCACATGGAACTGACATGCCATATTTTACATGCAACACTGACTTGGCCAACGACTTGGCCTATGTTACACACAACACCGACTTGGCATACGATTCACACAACACTGAGTTTATAAGAATAATTTTTTTATATATGATTATTAAAAGGAGATAATTATAAAATATCATTTAATCTTAACTATTTTAACCGTAATAACTACTTTTCAAATAGTTTTTACAATTTTTTGAAATACATTGATAATGAAATATATGATTTTTGATAAATTCCTTTTATGTTAAAAATAAAGTTTTCTTGAATGAACCACATTAAATAATAAAATTATCTTTAGAGACATTTATAAAATTAATAAAATAAAATAAACTTCATTATTTAATTCATAACGTCAAAATTACCCTAGGATTAATTTTTGGTATTTTTCTGAGAAACATCATTTTTTTATGAATAAAGATAAATACTACTTTTTAGTAAAAAACTACATTTTTTAATTAAATATTAATGTTAAATGATATCATAAATTTGTTTTGAGGTCAGATTAGATATATATTAAATATGTTAATATAATTTAATTAATTATAATCAATTTCACTTTAAAATTGAATACAAAATCCTAAAAAACTCATGAACATTTGTCTACTTTAAACACCCGTTATTTCGTATCATCTGCGAGATTAATAGTAATATTCATTTTTCTGCTTCTATGATTTAAATTTAGAAAAAAAGACAAACACCATTGTATTCAGTACAAAATTTAGTGTCCAATAAGGCCAATTTAATTTTTGACCAAAATGATTAGTAAAATTGAATAAAATTAATCACAGTGATTAATGCTAAATTAAGCTTAATTATGGACTAAACCTTAAAATCAAGGGACCAAATGATCTATAAACATGTCCAACACGAATTTTATTTCCATATTTCGTCCATAAACTTATATTATTGTGTTTTTTTGTTTTTAATGTATTTATAGTTAATAACATGTGTACACCTAACCGATTTCTAAAAATTCCAAGTGAGTCCTTTTAATTTCCAATAAAAATCCACCACATCTCCCACTTCCTCACACCTATAAAACATATTATGACAAGACAATACCTACCAAATACACTTACTAGAAATACCACCTTCATCCTAGAAGACTTCCCATTTTAAAAAGGTAATCCAAGGATGCCTTTTGGCACAAACCAAAAGGAGTTAGCCGGGTAATAGGTAACATCTTCTCTCAAATACTTTCTGTTATTTTCCATCTCAACCCCATCCAACACTACTTATTATATGATTATATAACCACATTAGTGTCATAAATATACTTGGATATTTTTATGTAAATGGTTCGACCTACACATAAACACACCTACATCTAATGTGTAACAAACATACTGTTTCTGTGTATGATGAACTATTACCTCATGAAACGATGATTATTTATTTACACATTAACACCTATAATGGTGGAAATTATGATTGAAAATATATTTATATATGATATATATTATATTTATAATGTTTTTATGATTAGTTAATTTTTATTTGGAACATACCTTTATTCTTTCTATCTTATGTAAATTCGACAATTTCGTTTGAGAAAGTGTGGACTACCACCCCCTCAAAGCTATATGATTTGTTAATACACTCCATGGATTATATTATGGATGGTTTTAAAGAATATATAAGATATATATATTATAAAAAATATATTGTAATAATTACATATATATATACATATATGTATTTTACTTTCTTTCCCTCAAAACGACAATTAAAAGGAAATAGAATTCATGCATACGTATAGACAACTGTCTCCATGGATGGTGTATTCTATTTTATACTTATATATTCTATAGATTATTATAATACAAATATACTCTATATACATGATATTTATATCATATTTTACCTTATATAATCATTATACAAGTATAAAGACAAAAAATATATCAAATTAAGACACACACAAAAAACAAAGAGAATATTACCCAAAGTGAAACCTTAACAAAGGATGGTTAACAAGAGGGTAATATAAGGTCATAATAAAAACATATATTCTATTAGATATAAGAATATTTTTCTGTAAAATATTTGTAATAAATTTATATTTATTATACAGGTTGTTTGAATGAGTATGACATGAGTCAAGACAATAAGTAAGGGGATTTCATCTCACTTTTTCATTTATGTGAGATACATACTATTTTCTCTACTCTTTCCTTTTGTGTGGTGTATGTACTGAAAATGATTTTATTTTTTTATATTATACTTAAATTTATGAGTGTTTGAAAATACATTTTATGATATTTATTTCATGGGGTTTAAGTTTCAAAATTTACCAAATCAGTAAAATAGTTTTGTCTAAATTTATCTTCATTGAGACTCATGTTTCGTTAGGTACCTAAATTCTATTTAGAGTTTTATATACATAAATTTTACATGTTATGTCATTAATTTTCTTTATTTACTGATATTTGAAGCTTAATTTAATTTCAATTTCTCACATGTAGAGTATGATCCTAGGTTACCATGTTATAAGATTTTATTTAAACAATCTCATCTCTTTTTGAGATTGTTAATGATTATGCAACTTTAAGGAAATATTATGATTCATATCTCAAGAAAACTCATGATTTTACTTATAATATATTTATTCAAGATATATCCATGTATTAGTATCATTTTCACAGTCATTGGTACCTATGATAATTAAGAAAATGTTTTTTAGAAAATTTGATTGTATTTCTCTCTTTGGTTGGAAATATGTTTTATATCCAAAACCATGTTTTCCAAATGTTTTAAAAAATGATTTCAAATGATTTTTTAAAACCATTCTCAAGAAAAATGGATTTTAAAAACGTTTTATGGCCCCCAAAGTTTCCTTTATATGTTTTAATATTTATTTTCCAAGAAAAATGTTTTCAAATATATTTTAAATCTTTATTTATAAGTATTCATGGAAAAATGTTTTCAAAACAGTTTTCAATATTTATTTATAAGTGTTCATAGATTTTTAAAAGTAGTGGGTTTCGAAAAGTTTTAAAAATTCATTTATATGTTTTAAAGGAAAATGGTTTTGAAAATGTTTTGTGTTTTTAAAAATCATTTATCAAGAGGAAATGATGTTTTCCTCAAGAATTTTTTTCAAAACATATTTCAAAATTATTTTCCTTCTAAGACAAAATCAGTTGATGTTACTCATTCCATTATAGGAAATTATGTAAAGGTTATATTCATAATGTTTATATGAATTTTTTATTATTTTATTTCATGATGTATATGAATCTCTTTTCTCTTCAATGAGTTATATGATTAGAAACTAGCTTTTTTTCACAGGTTATGCTTTCATGAGGTGATTACAAAACCTATCTATTTTCATGGTATGTTTTTTCATTAAATAATAATGATACCTATTTCATTTAATGGGTTAGGATTTTATGTTTATAAAACATATGTTTTTTATGGGTTATGATATGATTGATGTGTTATTTCAGGGCACATGAATGACTGATGTTATAATGAGAAGGGAGGGACATATATCTCCTTATAATGAATTAGGTAATGATAATTTTTTTTTGAGATAAAAGGGTATATGGGAGTACATCCCCAGCCCGAAACAAGAGGGTAAATGGAAGGGAATCCCAAGCCTGAAAATAGAGAGTATATGAGAGGGAATACCAATCCTAAAACAATTGGGTATATGGGAGTAAATCGTAATCCCAAAATAAGAGGGTACACAGGAGGACATCCCAAGACCAAAACAATAGGGTACACAGGAGGATATCCCAATCCTTAAACAAGAGGGTATATAGGAGTAAATCCCAAGCCTAAAACAAGAGGGTATATGGGAGAAAATCCAAATCCCGAAACAATAGGGTATATGGGAGGGCATACCAATCCTAAAACAAGAGGGTATACAAGAGTAAATACCAACACCGAAACTAGAGGGTATACTGGAGGAAATTCCATTCATAAAACAAGAGGGTATATAGGAGGACATCCTAAGACCAAAAAAAGAGGTTATATGAGATGGTATCACAATCAAAAAACAAGAGGGTACATGATAGGGCATCCCAAGTAGGAATAAGGTACATGGGTGATTAACCCAAGCCTAACATGTTATCAAGTCCTTGGTAGGATGCCTTGTCATATGGGTTTTTATATTTGTTTTCCACAAATTCATGTTTTTTTCCTATGTTACAATTTTATATATTATGTTATTTATTTTATTATTATTAATGTCTTAGTAAATACCAATCTTTATTAATATCTATAATAATAATGTTATGATCTTAAAATGTTATGATCTAGTTCCAGACCATTTTTTCATGTTATACTTACACATTTTCTTTATTTAACCTTACTAAGCATATAATATCAGCCCTCTCTTATGATTACTTTCCCTAGGTTATGAAGAAAGGTTTTAAGTAGAATTAAGAAAGGTTGAGATATTTATGGGAGATGTTGAGGATATTTCACTAGGATAAAAGATTTGGTTTATAAGATTCCAATGACACTAAACTATTATGGTCCCCAAGCACATATTTGTTTGAAATACTGAATATTCATCTAAAATTATGTAATATCAATGTATGTCAAGCCTGGGTCTCTATACTTGTACTATCTATATAGGGATGTATTTCTAGGACAACCATATAATATATTCCTCACAAATGATTTAGGATGTTCTTCTATACTTATCCTTAAATTCAATATTATGATTATGTTCTCTAATCTATGTTTTTTTAAATATATTTTCCAAGGGTTCTACTATATTTACTATAGTACCAACAATAGACCCTGAATCCAGCAGCCTAGAGCTAGTGTCAACATTATTACACTGGCACTAAATACAAGGTATCACATATAAAATTACTAAATAGTTTATTAGCCTTGTTAATCTAGATACATACCTGAAATAAACAATTCAATGGAAAAGATAAATATAAAATGGTTTTTATTTGATACCTTCGTATTCCCCCTTAGAACATCCCTATAAATCAATCAAAACACACTTCATGGTATCCTAAGGAAAATAAAACATAAGAAATGGGTGAGCTCATATGATCATTAATAGTAAGTGTACTATGTAAACTATCATGAATAAATGAAAATAATCAATATGTAAATGTAAATAACTGAAATAAATTACTTTTAATCAATAACATAATCATAAATTGTCATAAATGAAGGATGATAAAAAAATTACATATAAATAATCACATGATATTGAAACTTATCCACGGATATTCTAAATAATAAAATATTCATAATTACATAAATAAATAATATCATAATGAGGTAATGAATGATTTTAGAAATCTATGACATACAATCAAGACTTATCACAAGACAGTTTAAATCTATGGGAAAAATCTTTTCTAATTACGCCAAATAATTTGTCTCATGAGACCAATCAACACATCAAGGGGATATATATAATCAGTCCTCAACCATTACATACTAAGTCCAATGAATTACTCATATGGAATTGGGGAAAAATAATCATCACAAAAATTTATATTAAAAAAAACCATATTAAATTTCAATACTTACCCCAATAAAATAAACATAATCATAAAACATTGAGAGTAATATGGTGAATGGTTATAAAATTATACATACTCTATGAAAATAATCAAAAAGCATCCATAGAAAAAATAAGGATAATTTCTAAAAAACAATACCATGTTTATCATAAGTATAATAATGGTTTTATGTCATTGATGAATAGAAATACCATAAAAGTATCATTAAAAACATTTTGGAGGAAAATAACATTTTAACTTTGAGAATTTTTTAACATAAAATTTCAACAAAATATGATGAAAATAATTTTATTCTAAAAAAACATTTAGAACATATAAAATATTATTTAAATATTTTAGTGTTCATGAAGGTGGAAAATATCTTTTATGCTATACACATTAAAACAAATATTCCATTCTAATTTTTGATAAAATACAAATAGGCATTGTTTGGAAAATAATAAGAATATTCCATTAATTATTTTTTGTAAAAAGCTAAACTTGGGTTAAAATGTCATCAATAAATCATTTATATAATGTTAAAACATTTTTAGGAAAAATGGTTCTCAATTAAAAATGATTCTTAACCAAGGAGGGAAATGAAGTCAAACATTCTTAAAAAAACTTTCTCAATAATTACAAGTACCAAAGAGAGGGAAAATAGTAATATTACATGAAAAGTTAAGGAATAACTAAATGATGAGGAAATATATTGGTTTTATTATATATGTATACACAATAATATCCCTAATGGATTATTAAATAAAAACAATCCCAAATAATGTTTAGATTTTGAAATAAATCCTTACCACTATAGTAACTTTTTACTCATAGGCCCAATGAAAGAAATAACATCAAGTAAAAAATTGAATACAATGAAGAGAAATATATTCATCATATAACATATCAAAAGGGATAATATATACACTACACAAATTTATAAGTGTTTAATATGGAATTTGTATTACGGAAGTATAAGTGAGATAAGAAACCCTTTACTCATATTCAACCTCCTTCATAAGTATATGAACCTACAATATGATAAATATCAATTTATTATACATATTTTAAATAAACATACACATATATATCGTACCATATATTATTTACTTATAGTATTTTACCATCCATTTATTATCAATTCTTTGTTAAAATAACTTTTTTGGGTGATAATTACTTTGTTTTTCATGTTTGTTTTTGTTTGGTAATTTCAGTCCTCTTACTTTGTCATGATAATATCATCTATAGAATGTAAAAAATGATATAAATATTATATAAATTCATTATATATCTATTTATATTAATAAATATATGTTAATTATAGAAAATTAATTACACTATTTTTGGAGATGGTAAGTTGTACGTACACATGAACGCTGTTTCCATTTTCTTGACGGATGGAACAAAAGGAAAATAAATATTAATTCGACTTTATAGAATCATTGCTATGTTATGTATAAAATTTATATTAATAAAATATATAATTATTACCATCCATGTAAACATAAAATTAAATACATTTCACATTACAATGTGGAGGCGGTAGTCTACACGTACGCATGAGCGAAGTTATTGTTTTCTATTGGATTGAAAGATAAAATGTTATATATTATATCATATTTTAAAGAAATTTATTTAGGTAATAAAAATGAAATATATTCATTAAATTTATCCTTAATACCTTCTATGAAAATCCTATGTGAAAAATGAATCACATCGATTCGTGAGGCAGTAGTCTACTGCACATACAAGTGACGTTATCGTATCCTCCACTGAATGGAAAAGAAAAAGCGGTACTCATGTTTTTTTTAAAAACCAAAAATGGGTAATTATATAACCTTAGTAGAAAAAAGGTGTAATAATGGCCATCCAATGGGTTTTGGAAAAGTTTTAGGTTATTTTAACACTTATCTTCTTAGTTTATCCCTTAGTAAACCCATTTTTTGACTTTATCTACGGTAATTAATTTTTACTATTTTCAAAATTAATTATTGTAAAAATTTAATTTGAAAAAACTATATAATATAAATAATTTCATTCAAAATATGAAATATATTTTTCTAAATTCAATTCACCTATGTGGTATGGTTCTATTTAAAATTAAACATGCAAGCATTACAAAAAAGCGGTGTTTCAAAGTACAAATTCTCATAAGTATAAAGGGTTTGAAAATAAAAATCAAATATTAAATTGATTATATTAAACTAAATTGAATTTATTATAATATAATATAATTTTTTTAATTTTTAAAAAATTAATATATAATTTAACTTAGATAATAATTTTATCGAAAATGCAGTTTTTAATAAAAATTAGTATTTTTCACTATTTATAAAAATTGAAACTTTTTCAAAAAAACATACAAATAACACTATGATAATTTTTGTATTTTGATTTAAAATATATATTTCATTTTATATTATATATTTTCTTAAATTTTCAAAAATTAATTTTTTCATATGTGTACAAGAAGAGACGAGATAGTTTTCTTTGAGAAAATACTATTTTTTTGAAAAAATCCCTTTTACTTTAAAATGATTTGTATTTTTATTTTAAACCAATAGATAACCAATGAACATTTTTAAACCATATGTTTTTCATAATTAATTTCGTCTTATTCATTCCCACTAATTTAGCAGCCTGGTTATATTGGTCATGTTTAAAAAATATTTTAATAGAGTATCATGTTTTGTTTATAGCTGATGTTACATGCATCACAAGCTATAAAATATATTGAATTTATATAAAAAAATTATAATAAAGTATTAAGGTGTTATATTATCTTCCAATCTTGTTTTTATGTGTCATTAATTCTATCAAACATGATTTTCCTCTTTTAAAATATCTGGTTGTTGCAACTTCAGTGTCATAAGTAAAATAGTTATAGGTAAATGTGTTGATTTTTATTACCTAAAAACTAAATTAAAAAAATGAAATGAAATAAAAACTAACTAATGATGGGTCAGATCCCACTTACTCATAAGCTTACTCAATCATTGGATGGACCTTGATCACACTCTACTTTGATCAAAAGGAAATGTATACCATGTATTTTCTTATTTTTCAATATAAGTATTTGATTGTGTCTTTCAAGAATGTAATTATCATATAGGAAATATAATATATTAATAGTAACTGGTAAGAAAAATGGGTGTGTAGAATAAAAAAAATAACCCTGCTTAAATGGATTTGAGTAAACATAATGCTAAGAGAAAATCATTTAATAACAAGAATTTTGGAAATGGAAATCACCATAAAGATCAATAAGATTGAATCCTTTTAAGGTTTTAGAAATAAAAAATGATTATACTATAACCCCTTAACTATTGGATTATATCCATCATGTACTTTGACACAATATCTTGGATGATAATATATCACAATTTTTTTCATAAATGAAAACAGAATTAAGGAAATCCATTAATTTCTCACTCAATTCAATTTCCAACATTTAATTTATTGATCCCAAATTAAGATTATTTCTTTCATTAATAGGTATTTCATGTGAAGTGGAATTAACCTCAACGCATAGAGTAAGTGGAACATGATCATGTGATTTTTTTGGATCCATTATGCCTATAATGGAATATTATCCTTGATTTTATTCTATATCTGTAGAGACCCATACTTGATGTACATGGTCATTAAATTAATTTTTCAGAATACTTAATACACAACAAAAACAAATGCTCAAGGACCGTAATATTTTAGTGTCTTTGGAAACTCAGAATATAATATTCTAATCATGGTGAATGATCTTCAACATATCCCATAAAGATCTTGCATTTTTTTCTTACCTAAAACCTTTATTTATATCCTAGGGAAATGAAAACATAAAAAGGGTGAGCTAAAATTCTCAGTAAGGGTAAAAAATGTAATTATCAATCATATCATATTCATAAGAACATAACATTTTTAAAAATATTAACCTGTAAAAGATTTCATAATATCATAACATGGGATAAATCATAGTAGTGAAATGTAATCCCAATAATCATAACATAAATCATCAAACATTGTGGAATACACACATAATCATATAAAATCATTTCATACTAGTCAGGACTCATTGCCCAGACTATCATAGCAGACAAAGTCCATTTCTGAACCGAGTTCACTCCTCCTTCCAGTCCTGTATCACTGAACCAGATTAACTTTCCATTCCATCCATGTCTATCTCATGAGATATAAATCTTTACACAATGCATTGGAGGGAGATTTAGGTCCCACCCATCTCATAATGATACCATTATTATGTGTGCCACAAAATCATAAATCATATATCATAGCACAACCTATGTAATAAAAATTGGATTCATAAACAAAATGCCATCATAACATAATCCATATAAGATAAAAGGACTTTATAAAACTAATTCCATCATAAAATAATCAAATAAATGTAAAAATAGGGATAAAAATAAAATCCTATATTATCTTATATAGAAAATAATTTACATAAATCACTTGAACTCCATTCTTGAAGAAAATAACTATTCTACTTCAAAATAGTTTTCCTTTATTAACATGTCATAAAATTTTAAACTAAAAGAATTTAACTAAAAATAAACCTGAAAACCTGTAAAGGAAGCTTCATGGAAATAATGTTCTATGAAATCATAAAAATCCATTCATGCCGTATAAGTTAAAAAACATTTTTCTTGTACTTTGATAGGAAAAGTCAAAAAGTATTTCATACAGAAAATGACCAAATATTACTTTCATATATTTTACCAAAAATTCACCAATAGGTAAAACTGGATTTAAAAAATTGTTGGAGGATATAAGTAATATTACATATTGAGGAAACATGGATGTGGATGATAAATATTCCCTAGTAAATTCTAAAGTATAAACAATCTCTGATAAAAATGATATTGTGAGATTTTCCCTTACTTTAGCTCCAATATGCTTCGTACGTATCTGAACCTATTGAATAATTATTTAAAAAATTTCATTTACTTATTACAAAATCATATTCATTGTTATGATATCATATATGGTCATATTGTTATTTTCTTATAAGTAATATTTCATTTCTACTTGTTATTTGGGCGTTCATTGCTTTATGTTCTTATGCGCGTTTTGTCGAATAAATTCTTATTAATTTTTTTAGTAAATAGCTACATCATTAAAAAAATGTTATTAGTATAATATATATCCTATTTATTCATTCAATTAATTTATATAATCACGGTTTAAAAAAGATCAAGTAGAATGAATCACATCGCACCGTAGGGATGGTAAGCCATACGTACACACGAGCGATGATATCGTTCCCATAATTATTGAATTGTATTGGAGTGAATTATGGAATGTCTCAGAATTAGTATAATGTTATAGTAATCATATATAGTTATTATTTATGCAATTATACCCATCAAAATAAGGTGGTGGTGGAAAACATATTACACCACGGTGTGCAGACAATATTCCGTAAGTACACACGTGTGGTGATTTCATTTTCCATAGGATAGATTGAAGGTGAAATGGGGTTTTTTTCATATTTATAATAAAATATTAGTATGTGAGTGATACTTATGTTATTAATTTTTGATGAAACAAATAAATAAGAATAAGTAGAAGAAGACATAAATTGGAACGGATCGGTAAAGGATATTACCTTTTCTTTGACGTTCCTCTTATTAACCTCCTCTTAGGGCACTAAATTTGGTCTTTGAAGAAGACCAGGACATCCAGTATGTTTCTAGGGAAGTGGAGAAGATATATTTTCTGTGTTTGGTCGATATTGAAGGCTCAAAGTTGTGTGTGGAGGAGAGGGAGGAGGTTCCCTTTTATAAGAGAGGAGAATGGCACCTTAGGAAAAACATAAAATATTATTTTATAATAAAGTGATATTCAGTTTATAATGGCTCCAATGTGGCATATTTCGAGGTTAGGGTAGGGATGGGTAGAAATCCTCTCAACCAATAGGTTTTAGACAAGTTTAGTTTACCATTTTAACCTTATCATTTAGATTTAACTCTATGTTAAATAATTTAACTTTTACCATGTCTTCTTGTATTCTTACACTATATGGTTAATAAACATACTATAAACATCCAATAGAGACCCAATTGGTTCATTAATGTCATATATATTATTATATAAGTCTTTTAGATGAACCTCGGATTTTTATAAAAAGAATATCAATTAATAAATTAATATTTTTTCCAAAAACTCTTTTATGTCAATTTTGACAATATTTGGTATTTAGTTTTACATAAATTAATAACAAAATTATTACTTCGAAAAAATTTCTTCTAACCATCCCTAATATGTTATATTAACGTATAAAATTATTTTAAATCATAAAAAGTCTCAAATTACATTTATTTGTGTATTTATAATATCAATTATGTTAATATTTCATTAATAAGGTAATTACTACATCATCATTGTTTCATAAATAAATTAAATTATTTAATGAAAAAAATTATAAATAAAATACCGTTATGTAAAAAATCTTTTTATTTTTATAATGAATATTTGTAGTAGAATTCATCTTATGTATAACCAGATAATAAAAATTAATTACTTATTTAACTTTGATTTTAATTCTTTTAACTCTTCTTTGAATTATATAATAATAAATGTCCTAATCTAATACAAGTGGACCTTAATGGTAATATTTTATTCCTAAGGTTGTTTTTGGTTGAATTACGCTTATCCAATTGAATTAGGACATGTGTTAGGGTAATAATAATATCATTTTTACCCATAATTACCCTATTTACTTTCAACTATGGTAAATAAAAGTAAAAAGTTACTATTCACCAAAAATTATTTTTATCTTCTTGAACCTCATTTTACTTATTGATATCAACTATGTCTCTCAGATTTTTTTTGAAATTATACTCAAAGAGGCGTTAAATTTATGTTTTATGTAAATTTTCAAATTATTCTAAGAGGTGGGTAAAAGACGGCAAAAAGTTCAATAAAATTTTTATATATCTAAAATTATTATAAAATAACATCAATGAATTAAATTGTACTTATATAGGTATTATATATGTATTTTTACCCTAAATAAATTTAAATAAAATAAATAAATATTTAAATAAATATTTTGTTTTAAACTATATCTAAGTGTTTTTCACTATTCATCAAAAATTGAAAGTTTTTAGAAAAATAACAAAAATTCACCCTAAGCTAATTTAGATATTCCGAATCCAAAAATGCTGTCCATTTTGAAAGATAAAATTTAAAAAATTTTAAAAATTGGGTATTACTTTTCATAATGGATAGTTCATAATAATATTATAAGAATATCTCATTTAGTGAAACTCGGTATTGCGTACAACACATGCTATCGAGGAATGTTGCTCTGGCATGCAACATAAGCCTAGAATAGTGTTGGAGTATACTCCAATTTAATACAGTGTTGCATATAGAACAAGCTAATCTTGGTATAGTGTACAACAAAAGACATCAAAGAAATTAAAAAGAATATTTCTCATAAAATCGCAGGGGTGTTACATTATACTCCCTTTAAAATTAATTTCACCCTCGAAATTTGTAGGGGTTATAAATTGTTTACTACTTGAAATTTTCTTTCATAGAACACCACACTGTAAAAAGGAATACTAAAACATAATTTTAAAAACTAAAGTATGAAACGTAACAATTACCCAAAGTAACTCATCATTGGGTTTCCACATAAGAGAACATAGGTGAAAATATGGATATAGACAAAAAATCTAACCATCATGTTCTAATAGAGAGTTATAGAGTACATGGCTATGAAAAATCCAACAATCACAACGCCATAAATTTGTGATGATCTATGTTACGATCTAATTCATCGGATATGAGGGTACTAGTACAATGTTTTTGTTTTTCAAGATCATTTCCCTAAAGTTGATAAATTTTTGCACAGGGAGAATTACTTACTTTATTTTAGTGTAATGTTATCATTGGTCATTCCATGAAAAAATTCCAATTCATATCTTATTGAAAAAAATGAAGTTGAATTTTTAATTCTTGAATTGTTAGCTTATCATGTGATATAATTATGGGTCATTCTATCTGTCTTTATCAAAAAATGATTAGCACAATTTATTAAATATACATAAGTCCATATATGCTGAGATTAATCATGTAGGGTTACTAAAACGGACTTATAATTAATCTATCATACCGCTTAATAAAATAAAACTAGTTTCTACTAAACATGAACTTCATGTAGGCTAGTGGTAGGTGATAAAGGCCTATTTCACTTCAGTTGTGAGTTCGATTCCCACATCGTTGTCCGAAGTGACGGGTTTTCTCCCATCCTACGGGTTGTACTTTTTATAAAACTATACTTATTATCACATAAAATAAAGTTGTAGACTTAAAAAATACTATCTAATGTCTAACTTAATCTATTACAATCTTTATTTTTATCCAAAATACTCCCGTCTAATCTCATAGTATAAATAAAATGATTACTAGAAAGTTCATCTACCAAGCATTGAATACAACCATTTATCGCCCGTATATCAACATATATATCTTTTTTGTCTCATTCCAAACATGTGAATTCCTTAATCATTTATTCTCTTGAAAAATTAATACCCATTGAACCTTAGTGAAAACATGAATGCTTTCAAAAGTTAACTCTTTCCACATACCAAAATCCCAAAAATTCTATATACTCAAACTAGGATATCACTTTGACCTTATATCAAAAATGAGCTCATAAATACTACCAAACATATTATTTTCTCCTTATCCATTAATTTAGCTAATATAATATTCTTTACAAAAGTATATAAATATAATTATTGAAAACCAGAATAAACTAATACATGGGTATTCTAATATTCTACAATACTATAAATGAGATTCCAGGATACTATTCTGAAATCCCATTACATAAACACTTAATCATTCCACCACATCATTGTCATACTCAACATCACAAATAATGATCACATGTGACTTCCCTTTGTGCTTTTCCTTAATAGATTGTTAATGTCGATCATCATTAACCCTTGAATTAGGGCATTGGTTAGCATAATTCCCCATTGCATTGAAATTGTTGCATTGAAGCATTGGTGGTGAGTTCTCAGTAGTCTTTTCTATATTCACATCATCAGATACCTTTTTCCCATTACATCGACACTCAACTGCTTATTGAACTTTCTTTCTACACTTAAAACATTTTCTAGTTCCTTTTAGACAATCTATACCATGATTATTTCCACACTTTGATCATAAATAAACATTCATCTTCCTTTCACCATTGTTCTAAGATTTCTCCTTGAACTCCATCTTTCATTTCATGTCAAAACCATGATATGGATATGTAACAATAACTTCCAGTTCTACCTTTATAGAACAACACACAATTTATCCATATCTATTGAAGTCTCTTATAGCTAATTCACATCGAAGACTTGGTTTTAAGCCACTGAAGAATTCATCAACTTTACTTTTAGGTTGGATGATAAATCCATAGGCATACCTTTCAAGACGTGTAAAATTCACCTCGTATATACAAATAGATTCATCATCATTTTTCTTAAGCTCAAGGAACTCCTTTTCCATATTTGTTCAAAGAATACGAGGGAAATACTTATTGACAAAACAAGTTCTTGAACTCATCCCATTCCATGGATTCAATTTCATCTTGGGGCCTTGTATTCTTAATTAGAGTCCACCACTGGTCTACTTAACCTTTTAAATCGTAAATATCCAGAATGAATTTTTCATTTTCTAAGCAGCAAAGTACGAAAAATATCTTTTCAATGTTACTGATCCATTGTTCAGCAACAAGTGGATCAGAAGACCTGTTGAAAGAAGGTGGATGTTGCCTCATGAAGGACTCAATAGAATATTGTTCCTTTCTCTGCTCATTTGGAAGTCCATAATGATTAATAGCCTTTGTAAGTATAGCAATAAGATTTTACACTCCATCTCCCATAACATTGGTTTGTTCAGGAAGAAAATCATTGCATCGTCCATTATATTGATCAACACAGTTCCTTTGGGTTCCATCCATCATTTAAAACCATGAAATAATAGTGTGAGGTGACAAAATCATGCTAGGAAAACAACATAATAAAGGGGGAGTATCTTCAATATCTAACATCTTAGGTTTAATTATAATTTCATTAACCTAATTATAGTATAATAACCTATAATTATACTTAACCTTAGGGACATCCCTAGACATACCTTAGATATATCTCTAGGTATCTCACTAAATATTTCATATCCTAGTTTCCAAAGGTTAACTAAACCTTTCCTCTAATACCAACTATAGAGACCCATAATTGACGTACATGGACATTACATTAATTTTGCGGAATACTTAATACACCAAAAAAACAAACACTCAAGGACCGTAATATTATAGTGTCTTTGGAAACTCAGAATATATTATTTTAATCATGGTGAAAGATCTTTAAAATATCCCATAATGATCTTCCCTTTTATTCTTACCTAAAACCTTTCTTTATATCCTGGGGAAAAGAAAACATAAAAATGGTGAGCTCAAATTCACAGTAAGGGTAAAGAAAGTATATATCAATCATATCATATTCATAAGAACATAACATTTTGAAAATCTTAACCTCCAAAAGAGATCATAATATCATAACATGGGATAAATAACAGTAGTGAAGTGTAATTCCGATAATCATAACATAAAACATGATACATTGTGGAATACACACATAATCATAGAAAATCATTTTATACTAGTCAAGACTCATTGCCAAGACTATCATAGCGGAAAAAGTCCATTTCTGAACTGAGTTCACTCCTCGTTCTAGTCATGTATAACTGAACCGGATTAACTTCCATTCCAACCATGTTTATCTCATGAAATATACATCTTTAACCAATTAACTGGATGTAGATATAGTTCCCACCCATCTCATAATGAAACAATTCTTATGTGTGCAAAAAAATCATAAATCATATATCATAGCATAACCCATGTAATAAAAATGGGATTCTTAAACATCATGCCATCATAAAAAAATCCATATAAGATAAAAGGAATTTATAAAAATAATTCCATCATAACATAATCAAATAAATGTAAAAATAGAGATAGAAATATAACCCTATATTATCTTAGATGGAAAATAATTTTGATAAAATACTTGAACTCCATTCGTGAAGAAAATATTCTTTTACTACAAAAACATTTTTCCTTTCTTAACATGTCATAAAATTTTAAATGAAAAGAAGTTAATTAAAAAATTGAATACATTTAAAGGATGATTCATGGAAATAATATTCTATGAAATCATAAAAATCAATTAATTCCATATAAGTTAAAAAAACATTCTTTTGGAACTTTGGACAGAAACGTCAAAAGGTATCTCGTATTGAAAACGACAAAAGATTACTTTCATATCATTTTCTAAAAATTCTCCAATAGGTAAAATTGGATTTATACAATTTTAGCAGGATATAAATAATATTACATATTGAGGAAACAAGGATGTGGATGATAAATATGCCCTAGTAAATTCTGAAGTATAAACAATCTTAGATAAAAATGAGATTGTGAGATTTTCCCTTACCTTAGGTCCGATACGCTTCGTACATATCCAAAAATAATGTATAATTATTTAAATAATGTCATTGAATTATTACAGAGTCATATTCATTGTTATGATATCATATATGGTCATATTCTTATTTTCTTATAAGTAATATTTCTTTGCTACTTGTTATTCGGGTGTTCATTGCTTTATGTTCTTGTTTCCGACACTTTTGCCAGGGCGCGCGCATCCGTCTATGGAGGACACACTGCTTGTTGCCCCACATTCCCTCTTTCCAAAGGCGGGCGACATTCGTTCCCTGTTCAGGTACGTCTTCTCCTAGATCGAAACGGGATGATGGGATGTCGGTTCTTCCTTCCGTGGATTCCTCCTCGGAAGTCATCACCTAGTTTGGGTCTCCCTCCTAGATTTAATACGTTGTTCGTGAATCTCATTCCCGGTGCCATATCTTCATGGATGTCGGTTAATTACACTACTTCCGTCAAGACATTCCATGGGGTCTTGACATGGTAGCGACCTTCGGTCGGAGTAGACGGCAACATCAGGCATGTCGGGGCATCTCTGGGTGCGTGGACATAGGGGGACCTGTATTCTTCCTCATAAGAGGGCATCTCAAGGGTGTAGAACCCGAGGCATGCATCTGAGGTTTTCCTCAGCTTCCCGTGTATAGCACAGGGTATGTTTCAAGATTAACGTCTAGTAGAGACGGTTACACCAAAGGCGTTCCATCTGAGGTTTTCCTTGGGCATCTCATGTTTATCACAAGGTAGGCCATGAGTTTAGCACCTTGCGGAGACGAAATAAAGGTGATCATAACGTCCAATGAGGATGCATCCAAGGTGGTGCACTCCCTAGAGGGGAAAAGGGTGATGAATCGGGGTGTACACAGAGGACAACGACCCAGAGATTTGATGGGGCTTACACGTGGAAAACGGCCCATGCACCGCTAGGAGCAGCGAAGAGGTGGTTGGCATGATCCCACCGGGATGTGGCGGCCCGGGTGAGAATCAAGATGGGTGACGGATGGATGAATGAAGTGGATGGGGAATGAAATGGGACCATCACAGGGGCGACAGTGAAGTTGGGCTTGAGCCTTGAAGAGGCTTCCTACGTATCCCCGTGGCGGGGAATCAAAGTCCGCGTAGTTTGGGATGGCGCTGGTGAAAGGTGGACCTTGGTCTAATGCGTATCGTCAGTGTACCAACGTGAATGTGGACCTTGGTCCGATGAGAGATGGGCTTGAACCTTAGGGAGGCTTCCTACATACCATGCCTTGACATGGATCAAAGACTTCATAGTTCGGACGGGTTCGTCGGTGAACCGACGTGAAAGTAGACCCGGGGGTCCACTATTGGTGGGCTTGAACCTCGTGAAGGCTTCCTACCTACCATGCCTTGATATGGATCAAAGTCCTCGTAGTTCAGGTGGAATGTGCAGTTTAACGTCATGCTGGATGGGGATGAGACCCGACGTGGATAAACGATGGGTGGGCTTGAACCTCATGAAGGCTTCCTACGTACCATGCCTTGACATGGATCAAAGACCCCATAGTTCAAAGAGGCTTTGTCGGTGAAACGACATGAAGTTGGACCCGGGGGGTCCACTTGTGGTGGGCTTGAACCTCGTGAAGGCTTCCTACGTACCATGCCTTGACATGGATCAAAGTCCTCGTAGTTCGGAATGGATGAGTCACAACGGCTTGCCGTCAGACCGGAATGCTATTTAACGTTGTGCTAGACGGGAATGGGACCCGACTTGAATAGATGACGGGTGGGGCTTTGTCGGCGAACCGAAGTGAAGGCGGACCTTGGTCTAATGAGTAGTGGGCTTGAACCTCGTGGAGGCTTCCTATGTACCATGCCTTGACATGGATCAAAGACCTCGTAGTTCATGTGGGAATGGGTCTGTAGTTTAATGCCATACAGGACAAAGGGAGGGGCATACATTTTAACGTCATGCTGGACAAGGGAGAAACTTGACGTGAATGAACGATCGAGAAATGTGGCTTAAACCTCATTGAGAATTCCTACGTACCATGCCTTGAAATGGATCAAAGTCCTCGTAGTTCAGGTGGATGAGTCACAACGGCTTGCTGTCGGACCGGGATGCAGTTTAACGTCATGCTGGACATGAATGGGACCCGACGTGAATAGATGGTGGGTGGGCTTGAACCTCATGGAGGCTTCCTATGTACCATGCCTTGACATGGATCAAATACCTCGTAGTTCGGACGGGTTCGTCGGTGAACCATCGTGAAAGTAGACACGAGGGTCCAATATTGGTGGGCTTGAACCTCGTGAAGGCTTCCTACGTACCATGCCTTGACATGGATCAAAGTCCTCGAAGTTTGGGTGGAATGTGCAGTTTAACATCATGTTGGACGGGGATGAGACCCGACGTGGTAGAATGACGAGTGGGCTTGAACCTCATGGAGGCTTCCTACGTACCATGCCTTGACATGGATCAAAGACCTCGTAGTTCAAATTGGGAATGGGGGGTTAAGGTCGGTGCTCACTCTAAGCCCACGTGAGGCATGCTCGGTGTGAGAAACAAGAGGTTGCAAGGACCTGACGATCACGTCGTGAAGGGTGCATCCGTGAGAAGCGAAAAGGGGCTTCTGCGTTAGGCGGCCCATGGTGTTGGGACTTACTCCAGGATGGAGGCCCAAAGAAAATAATGATGATGATTTCGGGCTTGAGCCTTGAAGAGGCTTCCTACGTACCATGCCTTGACATGGATCAAAGACCACATAGTTCTTCTGATGACGGCTTACCGCTAATTGGGGGTTTCAACGGCTTACCGTTGGATTGGGTGTGAACGGCTTACCGCTGGATAAGGATGTGAACGGCTTACCGCTAAATGGGGTCACAAAGGCTTACCGCTGGATTGGGATGTGAACGGCTTACCGCTGAGTGGGGTCACAACGGCTTACCGTTGGATTGGGATGTGAACGGCTTACTGCTGAGTGGGGTCACCACGAATTACCGTTGGATTGGGATGCCAACGACTTACCGCTGAGTGGGGTCACAACGGATTACCGTTGGATTGGGATGTCAACAGCTTACCACTGAAAAGGAGTGACAATAGTGGATGGGGCTTACGCTAGGAAGCTACCCAGGTGCTACTAAGGAGCGGCAACGGTGAATGGGGCTTATGCAAGGAGCTGCCCAGGTCCCGCTATGAAGCGGCAATAGTGAATGGGGCTTATGCAAGGAGCTGCCCGTAATGTCTTCCTCATTTCAGGCCATGAGAGCATCCCAACTCACTGGTGAGTTGAGGCCTTCACTTATGCACTGGTGAAAAAGAGGGATAATGCCGAGGGGCGTTGGAATTATGACACTGTAGTAATGGCATTGAGCATCTTACGCTTGGAGCATAAGGCATCTCCTGTTTGGGACAAGAGGCATCCTACGTTAGGGACATGGGTCGTACTACAGTTTAGAGTCTTATAGGTTGGACTATTAGCATCTCATGCTAGGAGCATAAGGCATCTCTTATTTGGAGCTAGAGGCATCCTATGTTTGGAACATAGGGAGAATACAACAGTTTATAGTCTTGTAGGTAGGAATGTTGGCATCTCATGCTGGGAGCATGAGGCATCTCTTGCATGGAGCAAGGGGCTTCCCATGTGTGGATCATAGGGAGAATACTATAGTTTAGAGTCATGTAGGTAGGACTGTTGGCATCTCATGCTTGGAGCATGAGGCATCTCTTACATGGAGCAAGGGGCATCCTATAATTTGTTAGATAGGGATAATACTACAGTTTAGGGTCATGTAGGTAGGACTACTGGCGTCTCATGCTTGGAGCATAAGGCATCTCTTTCTTGGAGCAAGGGGCATCCTATGTTTGTAACATAAGGATTACTACAGTTTAAAGTCATTTAGATAGGACTGTTGGGCAGAAGGTGCCTAGAAATGGTTGGTGTTGGGACTTACGGAAGGGCGGCCCTTTCTGGTTCAACCTGGTATAGGAGCCAAGTGATTGGGTTTGGAGGAGTTGCCTGAGGAATGGTTTGACTCAAGGTATCCGGGGAATTGATGATGAGAATCTCAACTCACGACATGGAATGAAACCAAGAGGATATGTCAACTCAAGGTGTTTCATGGTGTGTGGAGGAGTATCTCAAATCATGGTGTTCCATAGGTGGAATGTGGGAGCGCATAAGGGCGCAATGGAAAATCCCAGCATCCCGGCCCAAAAAGTTCACGGTGCGACTCTCCATTTTTCATGGGGGTCTGTGACGGTAGCGAAGGGACCGGTGGGTGCGAAGGTAGGATCCTCGCGAAGTAGCTTCGCGGATCAAAGGTATCACGAAGTTGCTTCGCGGAGCAAAGGTCTCGCGAAGTTGCTTCGCGGAGCAAAGGTCTTGCGAAGTAGCTTCGCGGAGCAAAGGTCTCGCGAAGGAACTTCGCGGAGCAAAGGTGTCTCGCGAAGCTTGGTATCGCGGAGCAGCATCGCGGAGCATGGGCTCGCGGAGCAATGGGATCTCGCGGAGCTTGGTCCCATAGAGCAAAGGGCTCTCTTGGAGCTTGGTCTCGCGGAGCAGTAACGCGAAGGAAGCTGCTCGCGAAGCATGGCTTCGCGGAGCCGCAATGCGGAGCTCCGCTCAGCCGCCCAAGGAGCGAAGTGACCATGGCCGTCCTGCTGGAGAAGGGGGTGAGCTGGGTATTTATAGGCAGGGTCATCGCAAAGCAGAACTCCCGCGCCGCCTCAAGATCTTCACGGCGTGCTCGCGAACATCAAATTTGTTCGTGGAGAGGTACCGCCTCCGGAGCTTCGCGGCGGGCTCGCGAACGTCAAATGCGTTCGCGGAGAGTTACCGTATCCAGAGCTTCGTAGGACCATGCTGCACGGGTGCTTCGCATCGGTGCTTCGCATCAGTGCTTCGCGAGGGGTCTTCGCGGCACATCGTAAACGTCAAACGGGTTCGCGGAGCCTCTCGCCTCATTGCATCGCGGTGGCGCTCCGCGATCACGGAGGGGGGCTTCGCGAATGGGCTTCGCGAACCGGATTTCCTGCCTAACTTCAAACGTCCATAACTCCTAATCCGTAACTTCGTTCGGGCCCTACGACCTACCAAATCGAAGCTTGCGAAATGGACTACGATTTTGGATCATATATGGAAGCATTTGAAATATTTTGGGGACGTGTTTTCCCGGGTCTACAGTTCTTATACATGTTTTGTCGAATAAATTCTTATTCATATTTTTAGGTAATAGATACATCATTTATATAATGGTATTAGAATAATATATATCATATTTATTCATTCAATTCATTTATATAATCATGGTTTAATTAAGATCATGTAGAACGAATCACATCACACCGTGGAGACGGTAAGCCGTACGTACGCACGAACGACGATATCATTCCCATAATTATTGAATGGTATTTTAGTGAATTATGGAATGTGTAAGAATTAGTATCATTTTATAATAATCACATATAGTTATTCTTTAAAAAATTATACCCATCCAAGTAAGGATGTGGTGGAAAACAAATTACACCACGTCATAGAGACTGTATTCCGTACGTACGCACGCCCGGTGATTTAATTTTTATAGTATGGATAGAAGGTGAAATAGGGTTGTTTCATATTTATTATAACATATAATTATATTAGTGATACTGATGTTATTAATTTATGATGAAACAAATAAATAAGAATAAGTAGAAGAAGAAATAAATTGGAAAGGATCGCTAAAGGATATTACCTCTTCTTTGACGCGCCTCTTCTTAACCTCCTCTTAAGGCACTAAATATGGTATTTGAAGAATACAATGACCACTAGTATGTTTCTAGGGAAGTGGAGAAGTGAAATTTTCAGGGTTTGGACGAGTGTGAAGGCTCATAGCGGTTTGAGGAGGAGAGGGAGGAGGTTACCTTTTATAAGAGAGGAGAGGGGCACCTTAGGAAAAACATAAAATATTATTTTATTATAAAGACATATTCGGTTTATAATGTCTCCAAAGTGAGTTATTTAGAGTCTAGGGTGGGTATGGGTAGTAATACCTTCAAAAAATAGGTTTTAGACAAGTTTAGGTTACCATTGTAACCTTATCATTTAGATTAAACTCTAAGGTAAATAATTTAACTTTTACCGCGTCTTCTTGTATTCTTACACTATATGGTTAATAAACTTACTATAAACTACAAATCAAACCCCAATTGGTTTATTAATGTCATATATATTATTATATAATTTGTTTTTCCTAATCTTATATTTTTAGGAATATGATATCAAAAAATAATTTAATATTTGTTTTAAAAACTCTTTTATGTCTTTTTTTACAGTATTTTGTATTTTGTTTTTTTATAAATTCATAAAAGCATTTTTTACTTCGAAAAAAATTCATCTATCCAACCCTAATATGTTATATTAACCATTATAATTAGTAAAATTCATAAAAAGTCTCAAATTACATTTATTTGGTTATTTATAATATCAATTATGTTAATATTTCATTAATAAGGTAATTACAGCATCATCATTGTGTCATACATAAATTAAATTATTTAATTTATAAAAATTATAAATAAAATACAATTATTTCGGAAATATTTTTACTTTTCTAATGAATATTTATAGTTTAATTTATATTATGTATAACCTGATATTAAAAATGTTTTAATTATTATACATTGATTTTAATTCTTTTAACTCTTCTTTGAATTAAATAATTATAAAAGTCCTAATCTAATCCAAGTGGACCTAAATGGTCATATTTTATTCCTAAGGTTGTTTTTGGTCGAATTACACATATCCAGTAGAATTAGTACATGTGTTAGTGTAATAATAATATCATTTTTACTCTTAATTACCCTATTTAATTTTAACCGTTGTAAATAAAAGTAAAATGTTACTCTGCACCAAAAATTATTTTTATCTTATTGAACCATATTTTACTTACTGATATCAACCGTGTCTCTCAAAGTTTTTGAAATTTAACTCATAGATGTGGTAAAATTATGTTTTATGTAAATTTTCAAATTCTTCTAGGAGGTGGGTAAAAGACGGTAAAAAGTTCAATAAAATTTTTATATATCTAAAATTATTATAAAATGACTCCAATGAATTACATTGAACATATATATGTATTATGTATCTATTTTTACCTAAAATAAATGTAAATAAAATAAATAATTATTTAAATAAAAATTCAGTTTTAAACTATAACTCAGTGTTTTTCACTATTCATCAATAATTGAAAGTGTTCTAAAAATACCAAAACTTCACCTAAGCTAATTTTGATATTACGAATCCAAAAATGAAGTCAATATTGAAAGAAAAAATTTATAAAATTTCAAAAAGTGGGTATTACTACTCATAACTGCTAGTTCATAATAATATTATAATAATATTTCATTTAGTGAAACTCGATATTGCGTACAAAAGACACTATCGAGGAATGTTTCTCTGGTGTGCAACACAAGCCTATAATAGTATTTTCATACACTGTAAGCTAGTACAATGTTGTGTATATCACAAGGTAATCCTTGTGTAGAGTATAACACAAGACATCAATGAAATTAAAAATAATATTTCCCATAAAGTCTCGGGGTGTTACAATATCTCTATCATCATGTTTCACTATTGGTACATGTATTATCATAAACTGAAAATATTCTAAGGAACATTATGGTTTTATTATTTCTAAATTTTTTTATGGATCCTAAACTATTATCACTGAATGTTTTTATGACACTCAAATTCTATTAGGCGTTGCCTTTTCAGAAAAAGATTCTAACTAAAAAATATTCTCATATGAAGTTGATTCATGGCTATTTGAAGAGATGTCCACTTTCATATCGAAATCCATGGTATCTTGAGTACATTCCAAATATATCATAGAAAAAATGTTCCAAATTCAATAGAATCATTATCCTAAAATAAATTTATATCCTCAAAAGATGGAAGTTGATTTTCATCGAAGACATCCTTTCAAACTTTGGGTTGTAAGGGTTTTGAACTCAAGGGATATGGAAAAGAAATCACTTTGTCTAATGGACCATTATAAAAAATAAAGTGTTAGAATTTTATGTTATATTCTAGAATTTTGATTGGAATGGATGAATCAAATTACAATGAAGTAGAGTCATCTATAGAATTATAGGAAGAATAATAAGTCAAAGAATTATCATTATTAGAATCAGGAAATGGATATTGTGCATATGGAAGATTTACTACACTTTACTCATAATACTTTTTATGAGATATAATTTAATGTGGAATTAAGGAGGTTAATTTTAAATTTTTTCTCAATTTGTTTCTATATTTTTTCATATAGAATCAAAATTTTCATTACAATTTTCTTGACGTTAAAAAAATTATTTACCTCATTCATAATAGTAAATATTTCATTCTATAAAATTGATGTATTTTGATCACATAGTGATTGGTAAAAGTGAGTGTCATCCTCTATAGGTAAATGTTGTTCATGTTCTATGTGGTTTTGAGACTATTCAATAGAGTTTTGATATTTTTCTAAATAGTATTGCAAACTAGATAGATTAAATGAATTACTAGTTTGTATATTTCTAAAAATACATTGACATTGAAAATGGTTAAAATATAGATTTAAATTAATATCAAAATTTGGTAAAATATTATCCTATAGATCATGATATGGACTTGAATAATAATCATTAAAATAAATATAGTTACCTATATAATTAAAGTGAGGTGATGAATTGGGATGTGTACCATGAATTGTGGGCATGTATAGTAGGTGTTGAGTATAAACTTGTAGTACTAACCACATTATTTGGAACTCTTTGGCATCTTGATTTTTACTATAGTGGAAAAGTACCTAGAGTAATAATCTAATGTATTTTTGAACCTAAATCACTCTCTTTGGTGGTTCTCCTAATGATATTATTATCTATAGCAATAGAAACATAAATTTAGTATGAGCTATTATACTGCACCAAATTAAGAAATATATTAAACATACTAAGTAATGTATTACACTAATACATAATGTGCTTTTGGAAGTGATAGAAATGGGACTTTCAGTGAAACTAAATGATGAAAATCTAAGCACCATTTAAATTTGTGAATTTTATCAGTGCTAAAAAAAGTCATGATAGAGGGTACATTTATGAATGATAAAAAATCATTTAGAAAAGTTTCATTTTTCAATGATTTTTAGTACTGATTAAATTTGAGAAAATGTGTTGTTTCTCTCCCTTTTTCATCTCTTGAAATTTCTCCAACACTTCTATTCACCCACTTTTGTCAGTACTCGCAACACCCCTTAGTCAGTGTTTTTCTGGTGCCTAACTACATGTTCACCCATATGCATACCTGGACACAATCATGTTACCTGTCTTGTACAATTTTAAACACTTTACCACTGCACAAATTTTTCTTTAATCTATATTTTATGATATTTATATTAATGTATATATATTAACAAAACAAATTTTATTGATATATTTATACATATTTATATAAATATTTATAAATATTTTTATAAAATTTATAAAATAAATGTTTGTGTCTATGATACATTTATAATAATATTTATTTAAATATATTATATTTAAATATTCATTTACATATATTATAATTAAAATATAAATATATATCAGGTTATTGTCATATCCATGATTTATTTCAAGGTATTCCTTTGTTTATTGTTGGTCCCTTGTTTATTCTTTAGTTTTCCTACCAGTTTTGGTGAAAAAGTATAGATTTTTTTCTTGATATTGAGTGTCATATGGTTGGAACAAAATCATAGGAAATCATGTAAAATTCTCAAGGAAACAATGAGAGCCATTTCATTCCTATGGTCGAAGGAGCATGACCTAATAATTGTTAAGAAAATTGTGTGAATGGCATGCACATGGGTCTGCTATATTGGATAGAACAATGTCACACAGTTGGCACATATTTTACCAAACCATGAATTCAGATAGTATGAGTTCCTAGGTTATCTAATAAGGGGTGCATGTTTGGCACATGATTTGAGAAATCATGTAGCCTAACCGTGCACAGTGGACATGTCATTTAAAATATGATTTAACCATTCTACCAACTTTGTTTTTTAACCCCAAATCACCTAATTCCTTCCAAATTTGGTTCATACTACCCTAAGAGGATATCCCCTTCTTCCTCATTCCCCTAATCTCCTTACAAGGTGAACTTAAGTGGATTTATTCAAGTTTTAGTGGTGATTACTCAATTTATTATCCTTCTATCCTCTTCATTATTCTTCCTTTTTATATTGAGTTATTCTTCTCCCTTGGTATTTTGGATATAAGGTCCATATTTAAATTGGATTCTGTTAGGTTTTTTCTTCTTATTATGGATTTTCTTGGATTCTATGGGCTTATATAACCGTGATGGAATTGTTTTGGGTTGGCTTTGTTGAAGCACATGTGGTTTGAGTGAGGTTTTCCTTTTCCGTTGCCCTTTAAATTTATGAATTATTGGTTTCGTAATTTTTTAACCTTCTTTATATGATAAATAGTGATGTGTAATCTTTATAATAATTGTATGATATGAAATGAGGTTTTTATATTAATTGTTTTTAAGTATGTGATGTTGTTTTATTGAGCTATGCAAACCAAGTGTTTAATAAAATGTCAACTTGGAGTTTTTAAGTGATTAGGGATTTTTAAAGCATAGTTTCTACTTGATAAAGATTTTTAGATTATGAAATGATGGATCAGGTTTCTTAAATTATTTTTACTAAATGATTTTGGATTTTTAAAATATTTTATGTTTGATGGTTTCAAAAAATATTTGGAATGCGATTATGGTTTGGGGCATGTTTGAAATTTTGTTGAAAGTGAATTTGGTTTTCAAATATGCTGTGAGTGCATAAATAGAAATTTTCCAAAATTTGGTGTAAAATTGAAAATTTAGTGTTTGAAAAAATTTTAAAGGTGGATTTGTTTCATTGAAAATGGATTGATATTGTGAAGGAATTTTTTTGGTTTTCTTTGTCAAACAGGAGATTGATCGAAGGGTGTTTAAGGCCCATTTGGAACTTTTATGGAAATGTTCATCTTGAAAACTCCCCTTGAATAATTTTCTTGCCATTGATGTGTTGATTTTTGTAGGAGTTCCATGTAGAGAGGCTCCCTTGTGATCAAATTTTGGAAAGTAAAAATATTGTTCCTTGGGGTGGCACAAGCATGATTTTTTGTGTGAGATTCTTGTGTATGGTGTATGTGCATGTGATTGATGCTTGGTTGGAATTTTTTGTCATACACCCACTTCAGCCTTGACATGGGAACCTAGAATAACTAGTGTATTTTCAGAGAATGGTTTCTATACTAGCTTAGGATTTTACTTGGGATATTGGACCATAGTAGGGGATTTGTTTTGTTTTCTTTTGTTGTTATGGGACAATGCCGCTTGACCAGACCCAGTAGGGTGAGATTGAGAATGTGAGCGAGAATTGAGGTAATCGGGAGAGGAAAACCTTTTGGATGATTCAATATTTATCATATATTCAAGATTATTCCACTAATATCCTATGTTTTTCCATGTCTTTTGGCACTTAGGTGTCTATAAATTATGGTTGAGATGTTTATTTTTTGGTTACTCTTATGTGATATTTTCCCAATTTTGTTATTATGTAATCATTGTAGTTGATCTATTTTGTGGTTTAATTATTTTAAAATGTGATTAATTGGTTTATAATGGTTTATGGAAAATTTTATGAATTTTTTTTACTCCTTTTCCCCATTTTTAAATAAAAATAATAATCTTGTTCCATGGAAATGCTAATGTCTGCTTCTTGGAAAAGAATATGAATTTGAATAGAAAAGGGAAATGGAACGTGTTTGGTTTTAATGAGAAAGTGTGTGTGAAAATCATAGTTTAATATATTTTATTTCAAACATGAATATTATTTTTATTTTATTTAAATGAATTTTATTGGGAATAATTTTTTTTGAGAATGTCTACTTAGTTTTAATACTCATTATTATTTTAAGTAGTTGTTTTTTTTGATTTTGGTGAAAGTTCTAGATTGGATTCAATCGCTGTGGGAATTGGATGGTTTTGGTTTTGGAGGGAGATTCTAAGGGTTAAATGGAGGTTTTGGGGTCATTAAGTTCAGTTGGGATTTTTTTGTGCAGTTTTTTTATTTTTAGTTTGTGTATAAATGATGTTCATTTTGGATATTTATTTTTTTATATAGGGATTATCTTCTCTCATCCACTGTTTTATTTAGTTATATTGGGTGAAATTGTTCCCTTAGTTTCCCTATTGATTCCCCCGCAATATTGTATAGTCTAGGAGGATTGGGAACACCTCTCATGAATTATCTCGGGCCAAATCACATGATCGATTTCAGGTCAACCCACATTGGTTCATGACAAAATGTTATGAGAGCCAGGTTGGTTCTGCAGGAGAACTAGATTTCAGAGAAAAATTTGTTATTTTGGATGTCATGGTGGATGGAGTATGACTTTTAAATATTTGGGTGTAGGTCTGAGGGGGTGTCTGGAGAACATTTTCTAGACCGAACTTTGAGTTTCCATGGTAAATCGGGTTTTATTTAGTTTCTTTGGTTCTTGTTGGTTGTTTGGTGTTTGGGATACAAAAATGGAGTTGGGATGAAGGTCTTAGTGAGCTATTAGGGTCTAGAAAATTTTTTGGATCTAGGGATGTGGTCTAAGAAGAATCTTTTTAATGGTGGCGTGATTGGCATGTGGCCACCAACCATATGAACAAGTCACCCATTGAAACTAGTTTTCTCTTGTGATTTGTTTAGGTATTCTTTGATTCGATTTTTTTTTCAAAAACTCTTGTTTTTGAATTTTGAAAAACTATATTTAATGTTTTAATGTTTTGGTTTTGGTAATATCTAAATTTTTTTTTCAGAATCATTTTTAAGAAATAATTAGAAAATGGATTTTTATAAGCTTATATTTGGGTAAAAATGGAGTGGTTTACCAAGACTCAATATTTATAATTAAAACCAGAGGTTTGTAGAAATCAGTTTTTTGGAAGTGAAAGTTTATTTTAAAAAGTGTTTTTTAATTTTTTTAATTGGGAAGAAATAATTTTTCGATCAAATGATTTTTGATAAATGATATTTTTGAGCTACTGAAAAAGTTTTGAATGGATTGAATTGGAATTTTAGATGGAATCCCTGAGATTTTATTTTGATCAGGACAAAATATATTGTAGTGTAGAGTCTGAAAATTTATTTTTACTTGGTATTTATTGATATTTTGAAAAAATTTATGAATCTTGAAATATGAAGTGGATTGAAAATATGAAAATCAGGTTGAACATTCATTCCAAAAATGGGAATTTTTTGTTTTGACCTTTGGTATTCCCATGTTTTATCACATTCATGGATATGTGTGGGAATGTTGATGGATGATGACATGGGAGGATGATCTCTTGGATTGGAATGAGTTGATTAGTTTTAGGGGTGTCATAAGAATCTTCATATGTGAGGATCCATGAAATACCATTTTTGAGTGTAAAACCCACTATGTTTGTTTTCTTTCAAGATTTTTTTAAGAGAAAACGAAATTGTGATGTTTTTGTAATTGTTGGTTGTGTGTATTGTTTTCATGGGTTTTTGGAATGATGTTTATGTGGTGTTTTGATTTTGAGAATTATTGTTGATGAATTCATTTTGATTGAGTTCAGGGTGTTCTTGTTGGTTAGTGATATCCCCCAGTAAAGTCAAGATGTATATTCGATGTGTGGATATGGTTGGTTTAACATTATAATAACTTCTAGTTGATAAAAATAAGTAATTACTTCTTGATTTATAGAAGTCAAATCCTGCTATCTCTTATGGTAAAGAGGATCCTCCTGAAGCGGATGAGTGGATGTGAAAAATTGAGAGGAAATTCAGTTTCACTGAGTTTCATGAGGTGTTAATTTTAAAAATTTATACCATTATGTTTAAAGGTCTGATATGGAAGTGGTTGAAGTTGTTATCTCAAACCAAGCCTCAGTAAAATATTACCTCAGTGTTCTTAAATGATTCGTTCATCTGGCCATATTTCTCTGAGATTGTATAGGCGAGGAAGGGGATTGAAATATTTTTTCTACAACAAAGAAAAAAGATCAATTGTGGAGTTAATTTGTCATTTTTTGGATCTAATTACTTTCCTTATGGAGTGGGTTGTAGATGATTCCTAAACTCATAACATTTTGATAATGGGATTCATACTAATCTATAGTTGTAGGTGTTAGAGTTCGGTCTAAACTCCTTTGATGTTGTGGTGAGGCAAGCTGTTCATGTTGAAGTTATGTTAGTGGGAGTTCCTGAGGTAGAAAACATTCCTCTAGTCCTTGGAATTTTTTATGGGAATTATGTTAGGGAGATCAAAAATCATCCTGAACTTGTGGGTGTTGGTCTTAATATAAAATGGGCTCTAGATCATTCATCAATTTATTCTAAGATTAGGATCAGGATGTGTCATCATTGCGACAAGCCTGGTTGTTATAAGTTGTCTTGTCCGTCTGTTCTGATGAACATGAATACCTGGGGACATCTAGGTCACTCAAAACATGTATATTGGGGTGTTTCAAGGAAGTGATGTTGAACCAGGTCCACCCCTTTAAAATAAACCCCTTCATATTTATATGAGTATGGTGCTATTTTTTTGACTTAGTTTAATGTCACATTCAATGTAATTCCTCTTTGTTGTAATGGGTGTGTCTAGTTGTGTCTTGTGGGGTTGAATTTTCTATCAAATTTAAAATTGGATGTTGTGGATCTCTAGAGAACTTCTATTTAAATGAATGTGTGTCTTTTTGTAATTATGAAATTTTTTCTTCTCGAGTGGAGGTTTATTATTTTGTGTGACTAGTTTTTTTTGCCTCTCACTTAGGGTGAAAGAGGATAATATGGTGTGACACGTTTTCTTTGTCTTATATGGGATGTTATGTAGCCACTCATGGAACAAAGAGAAGGGGTTTCGATCAGGGATTATCAGCTTCTGAATACAAGGTAGTGGATGATTCCAGACATTAGTGCTCTAGACAAAATCCCTTAAGTGAATATTTCACATAGTTAAGAATCACAGGGTTGTATTGATCCTTGTCATGGATTTGGTCTCTAATGTTGGGATGGGGAAATTTCATGTTTCTATATTGTAACTTCTCCATCTTGGAATTTACCTTTTGTGGAAAAAGGTATAGATTCCTTATTTCCTCATTTCAGTCCTTAGTGTTTGAAAGTTCTCATTTAGTTTTAAGAAAGTGTGGTTGTTTCATTTAATTGAATTTTATTGGTTGTTTCTTTTAAGATAAGAACCTAGAATTGGTTTTGCCTTTTAATGATGATGAATCATGGTTTGGTGTTTTGCTTGGTTTGGATTTTCTTTTGACAGGGACCACTTGTGGTGGGGTTCGGTCCATGTGGGAAGCTCCCAGATTTTCGAGGTTGGGTTTCTCATTTCCGCCTATCTTGGTTGGTTTAAGTTGGACAATTTTCAATGTTGGGGAGACCCACCATTTATATTTTTAAGGTTTATTCTAGAGTTGATCAGTGCTGGTGGGTTTCAAATGGTGGGGATTCCATTATGGACTCCCATAATGATGATTTAGTTTAGTTAATGGTGTTATCATGGAAATGGGTGGTTTCATTTAGATTTATCTAATTTGAGTTCCTTCCAAAATAGGTATACGTTTGGATTTTTAGGAGTATTCCCAATCACCCTGTTCGAAAAAAGGTTGTAGAAGTTATATCTCGACTTTCTCTATTGTCTCTAGAGAAGTGTCTTGGGTTCATTTGGTTCCTTTTAAGTAAGAGGTATAACTTTTGTTCTCATGGTGGTTGATGTGTTCTTGGTTTGAGAGGTCAGATCATGAGGATGTGAGGATCCTTTGTCATTAATCGATCAACTGAAGATTTTGTGTCTTTATAAGGGTAGAAAGCATAAATGAAGGGAAGAACTATCATATTTGTGACCTTATTTTGAGGTCTGACTTATTTTATCATTGTTCCTTTATTTAGTCATTCGTTTTCCTCGGATTCTTTGTGAAAAAGTTGATCATTTTTTGCTTGAAAACTGGTGGTGCACGATCGATGCACGGTTAGAGGAAACCATGTTATATGCTCTATGAAATAGTGCAAGCCTTGGGATGCCTCTAGTCAGGGGTTCATGGAATAAGAATGGTTAGGTCAACTATGTAGAAGTAATGCATAGGTTTTATCCATTTTGGACAGAACCATGTCACACAGTAGGTGTATGATTTACCAAACCATGTGGGAAAACTATGATAGTGCCCGGTTTGTCTAGTAAGGGGTGCATAGTTGGCACAGGATTTTAAAAACCATGTGGACTAACTGTAAACTATGCCAAGGTCATTTAAAATGTGATTTTACCCTTCTACCCTCTTCTTGATTTAACCCCTAATCACCATATTCCTCCCCTATTCGGTTCATATGACCATAACAGGCTCTTCCCTTCTTCCCTACACCTCTCACCTCCTTACAAGGTGATACCAAGTGGATTTGTTCATGTTTTAAGTGTGATTATTAAAGGTATTCTCCTCCTCTCCTATTCCACTTCATTCAACTTCCATTTTCTCTTGATTTCATTCTATCCCTTGGTCTTGGTGATTTCAGGTTCAAATTTCCATTATTTTATATTGGGGGTTTTATCTTTTTAGGATTTATCTTGGTTGTTCTTGGATCTTGGAACCTTTATGTAGTTGTTTTGGGTTGGTGTTGTTAATGTGCATGTGATTTGAGGTAGGTTTCCCCTTTCACATGCCCTTTAAATTTAAGAATAATTATTTTCTTACTATTTGGACCTTCTTTATATGTAAAATTGTGATGTGTTATCTTTAGAATAATTTTTTCATATGAAATTATCTATTTTTATTAATTTTGTTTGAAGTATATGGTGTTTTTTATTAAGCTATGCACACCAAGTGTTTGATAAAATGACCAGTTAGATTTTATAAGAGATTTGTGATTTTTGAAGCATGGTTTTGTCTTGGTATAGGTATTTGGATTCTAAAGTGATGGATTGGTTTCCTTAAATAGGTTTATACAAAATGGTTTTGGATTTTGAAAATGGTTTATGTTCGATGGTTTAGAAAATAGTTTGGCCTGAGATGATGGTGTTTTTCCCATTTTGAATTTTTCATAAAGTGAATTTGGTTTGAAAATGTGGTTTGAGTGGTTAAATGTAATTTTTCCATAAATTTTTGTGAAATTTGAAATTGAGTGTTTATACGTTTTTGAAAGGTGTGTTTGGTCCTTTGAAAATGGTTTGACAATGTGAGGGAAATGTGATGGTTTTATTTTGGAAATGTGTTGACCTCTAAAAAGGTGTTTATGTCTCAGTTTTCAATTTTATGGAAATGATCATCTTTAAAACTCACCTGGGATAATCATGTTACCTTGGATATGTCGATTTTTGTGGGATTCCTATGTTGAGAGGCTCCCTTGAGATCGAATGGTTGAAATGAAAAAGATTGTTCCCTAGGGTAGCTCAATTGTGATTTTTTGAATGAGACTATTATGTATGATGTATGGGCATGTGATTGGATATTATATTAGAATATATTAGCTCATAACCACTTTAGTCTTAACATGGGAACCTTGCATATCTAGGAGAGTTTCGGTGATGGGTTTCTACACTAGCTTTGGATTTCTCTTTGGCTAGTGGCCCATAGCAGGGGATTTGTTTTGTTTATTTTTTTTGTTTCTATGAGACAGTGCCTCTTGATCAGACCAGGTAGGGTGCTATCAAGTGTGTGGGTGAGAATTGATGTCATCACCCTAGTCATTCCTTCAGGATGAATCAAGATGTATAGTATGTTGTAAATTATTCCACTAAGCTCCAAGGTTCTCCCATGTGTTTTTGGAACATATTTATCAATGATCGACGATTGAGATACCTGTTGTTTGGTTACACGTGTGTGATATTTTCGATTTTCCTTATTATGTGATCATTTCGGTTTCTCTCTTGTCGGGTGTAATTCTTTTGAAAAGTGATGAATCGGTTTCCAAAGGTTTACGGAAATGGTTTGGAAAACGTTTTCCATTACCTTCCATCTTTCTAAATGACAACATTATCTTGTCCCCTAGAAGTGGAAATTTATGATTTATGGAAAAGAATCTTAATTTGAATAGAAAAAATGGTAATGAACCGTATTTAGGTTTAAACCTAAAGAGTGTGTGAAAATACTAGTTTTATATATTGTATTTCAAACATGATGGTAATTTTTCATTTATTTAAAGGAAGTCCATTGGAAATAGATTTGTTCTGGAATGAAGACTGAGTTATAATACTCAATATTATTGTTACATATTGTTTTTCGCTTTTGGTGTAGGTTCTAGATTCATTTAGAACACTGTGGGTGAGGTTTGGTTCTGGTATCGGAGAGTGACCCATGAGGTCACATGGGGGCATTATGGTCTTCTGGTTCAGTTTGGGTTTTGTTGGGGAGTTTTTTTAATTTTAAGCTTATGTATAAATGATGTTCAGTTTGGATAATATTTATTTTTATGGGGATTATCTATATGTTTCCACTTTTTTACTTATTTACATTGGATGAAATTGTTCCCTTGGTTCGTTCGTTGATTCACCAACACTAGTTTCTAGCCTGGGAGGATTGGGAATGCCTATCGGGCCTTCTCTCGGGTTGACTCGGGTAACTCGTTCCGAATTTCTCTGGTTCTTTCATGATAGTTATTATTAGACAAAAATTTGTATATATAAAAATTATATATACATTTATATAAGGACCACCTCATGAATATGCCCTTTCATGGTGGTCTCGTGACTATGCCATTTCAGGGTGGCCTCATCTCTCATCGGGTTTCAACTTTGACCCTACTATGTATAAGTTGTTGGTTGCTAGCATGGAAACATATTTTAAGAGAAAAAAAATTAAATGGTCAATGATAATATACACACATATATATATATATATATATATATATATGGGGATCTAACTCATTAATTACAGTCGAAGGAATCGATCCAATATGATGCATGTACCAATGTTCCCTACAACTAATGTGTGGGTATGTAAAAATGACCAGAAGGTAGTCAGAGTCTTGGTGAATGGATAAGTCAGTTTCTACACCAACATTGGTTTCCCTAGCTTTAAGCTACACTCATGAAAATTTGGCTTCGCCCCAAAATTTACCAATCAATCCTCATAAGGGTAAAAACGTCAAAGACATTCGTGAGGTCGAACAACCTTCGATACCAATCTATCACAACCTGACCCAAGAAGTCCAACTTAGCTGGTACAAGGTCGAGCGAGAACTACCCCAAACCCACCTCCATAGGCCATGGGATGGAGACCAATTCTAAAAGGCATAACTAAAAATAGGGGCATTTTACTAAAGTACCTATATTCGTGCACCCAATCATATTCATGAAGAAGTGAAGATGAGTAATAATAAAAGATGACAATATCTAAGGAATAAACCATTCATGTAATAACGACTTGGAATAAAAAAGTGTGATAATGAAATATAAGAATTAATGGGAAAAATTACATGCCCAACCATACCATATGCCCCAACCTAGCAATATCTAGAAAAGATATGTTGAGAGAGCCTGACTCCAGATCTCTAATCCCTGACCATGTATGCAGTAAAATGAACTCAGGTATCCCCATTATCATCTAAAATCACCACTGACATCTCTGTATTTTCTAAAAGAAATGAATTGTGTATGAAAATCCCATGAAAGGGTGAGTATATACATAACTAGTATGATTCCCTGAAAATTAGAGGAGTAGTATGAGACACAATAGAAGTAATCAGATCAACCCTTGAGCGAGAGGGAAAAATAAGACCAATAATAACATATATATATATATGCTATTAATATAAAACTAGATATAATGGAATGAGATCTTCATTCATATCCCATACCCAGAAAAGAGTCTTCCAACAGTTCTAAAAGGTCCATTATCGATCCCAATATCTCACGTGTCTATCTAAATTAGTAACCATATAGAGGATCCACACCCTAGCCTATCAGGGGGTACCACTCATAAGGGGTGAGGGTACCACTCATTAGATAGATATATGACACACATCCTAGTTTGTAAGTGGTTACCAGTCCGTAGATAGACAGAGTACCCATTCAGTAGTCCGTAAGGGGTGCACCACTTAGTAGATAGATAGATAACCCACACCCTAGTATATAATTGGGGTAACTATCTATAGGTAGAGGACCCACACCCTATTCTATATGGGTGTTACCACATAGTAGGTTTAAGACCCATACCCTAGTCCATTAGGGGATACCACTCAATAGATAGATAGAAGAATCATTCTCTTGTCTGTAAGGGGGTAACACACAATAAATAGATAAAGGCCCCACACCCTAGTCTATAAGGTTGTACCACTCGGTAGATAGACAGAGGACCCATGTCCTAGTCCATAAGGGGGTAATAAATAGTATGTAGAGGATGCATGCTATAATGAGTATGTTGGTACCATTAAGTAGATATATAGAGGACACAATACCTAGTCCATTAGGTGTGTAACACTATGTATATAGATAGAGGACCCATTCCCTAGTCAATTTGGGGGAACTACTCTCTAAGGATCCTTATTGATCACTGCCATCATCGAGTGCCACCTAGAAAAGTATCATGTGTAGAACATCTAGAATCATATCTCAAAATCCACTATTAAGGCATCCATAATATTCTATTTGGAGAGACTCTATATAGTATACTCACGATCCAAAATCCAAGTCCAAACGAAAATTATATGATCTCAAAATGTTGTATACAGATGTATAAAACTTGTTAGGGATATGAAAAATGTGTGGACCCACTCTTATGCATGGCTGTGTCCTCACCAGAACATGTCTCTCTATGCATATAGAACTACAAAATATTTTAAGGTACTACATGATGTATCACAGTCACCCATGGCTTGTCCATGTGAATCTGGTCACACATGTATACACTAGCCATGTCCCAAAACATGGTGTGTGTGTGTATGGCCATGTTTAGGTCTATGCACTTCATGAGTACACGTCGGTCCACAAAAAATGAGTCACATGATGTGTGGGGGTACCACGAAGAATTTTATGTTTAACTCACACATAAACCATATTTTCCACTGTTAGTGTTCTACAAAACATGTGTTCTCTGGACTGAACTGCATATTGTTGAGTTTTTCACAAAATTCAATATATCTCATGAGGATCCCATATTCACCATTTATACCACTTTTAAAACCTATTGAGCACCCAAAACCAGTGGTAACCTCCTACATCCATTGATTTTATCACTCTAGTGGCTTGAAATTGAATCCTGATCCTCCCACACTAAGACTGCATGCCACTGCCACATCATTAACGTCACTGCTATCTTATCTTCAAATCCCAAATCCAAAAATTGATCACCAATAACCAAAATAATTTTTTATTCATCCACAGATTTCAAATCCATTCATTACAATTTAATCCACTGTGAATCCGGGGGTTCGATTGTGCTTGAAACTACTCAGAAAAGTCAAATTGTGACCCCATAGGTCAATGAAAAAAAAATAAAAAGAACGATGGAGGAAAAACACCATGAAAATGTGATCAAAATTGATGTTCAAGAATTATCAGACAAAAATTTCAAGAGGGGAAGTTCAAAGTGAGAAACATGGAATAACAGGAAGATAATTTGAATCAATATTTTGTAAGGATGAAACAATGATTGGATAATGGAATAAATCAAATAATTTTATTAAACCATTATTGATAAATTAAATATGTGTGTAAATACAAAAAAATATGTACCCTAACTCTAGATTGTATCATTCATTATTGAATAACGCATTCACCAATGATGAGGAAGTTCTATGGAATTGGATGCACATAGATTCACCTTGGTCTGGTTATTGGTCATCATCCGGTGTCAACCCACCAATAAAAAACAATTGGAAACAACACTAAATGATCATAGGGTTATGTGGTTAACCTTAGATATTCTATATAAAACACTATTTATATGGGATAAATGTTTTATTACATTTAATTAAAAATAAGTAATTTATTTATTTATTTTAATTAAATTCACCCGCCAATGGATGCCTCTATTGGACGTCTGGCGTTGACCAACAATAGGTCTCCTATAGGGTAAATCCCACAATATGAACTCAATTGTGGTCCTAGATTACCATTTGTAGACTTCTTTCAAGATATATTTCATTATTTGTTAAAATATTTTCACACGTGACATAAAATATATTTAATCTTTTTATAAAATTAATTTTAGGCTAATCATGCCTCAATATTTCATGTCGTCTTAGTGCTTAGATACAAAAATATTCCTTGACATATTTAAAAGTAATACAAGGGAAAAACATGGACACTATATAAATAGAGAATATTTCATCATAAAAAAGTTAAAATGAACTATATAATCTTGGTAATAGGTTTAAGAAGATAAATAGAAGGAATGATTTTCATTACAAATATTAGATGAATCTTAAAGAAATAAGTGAGAAGAATGCTTCTTCAGAAATGATATCCTCTAAGGGTAAAAAATATGCTATATCAGACAAAATTAAATAATAATTAAGCAAAAGGACAAGAAATATAGAATTTCAAAAATGTTTTACAAACATTAAGTAAAAAAAAATATGAATGTTACCGACAAGTGGAGTACTAGTGGTGGGTATATATTTTAATAAGAATATTATGATGATATTAATGATAATTATAAAGTTATTGGGTTTTATTTTATAATTAAAAAGATAAATTAATGAGTCATGTAAAAGATATATTTTAAATCCATTAAAAATTTAACTTTAAATGAAAATTATTCTGATTTTGAGGATGATGATTATTATACTTCATCAGAAGAAGAAAAATATAGTCAATCAAAATATGATGATTATTTACCTTGTTTTGAAGAAGTATCATTATTTTATAAGTTGCTAGAAATGAAAATATATAATGTTTTTAAAAACTATGAATTTACTAAGTTGGAACATTCCATGTAAAATACAATAATTTTTGTACTTACTTTTTAGATATCAAATCTTATGTTAGGGTTAAAAATAAACTATGATTCTAATATAACTAGAGAGGATATGGATTTAGTTACAAAAATTAATTATTAAATTTTTAGTCTAAAGAATATTTTATTAAATTTTACGACTCTAAAGAAAAATTTTGATATAATTTTTTGAAAAATAAATTTTCATTGAAAAAAATATGCGATAGGTTTTACAAATCCAAAACCTCATTTTCAAAATAATTATGTTGTCCCTACAAATTTACCCTTTTGGAAAAAAAGTTCAGAGTAGTGGAAATTTAAAAAATGATTCATCAAATAGAGTATAATAACTTGGATTTCATAAATCATACTTTGACATAGAAATGAAAACTATGGAACATAAAAAATTTCGACACATATGGATTCCTAAAATTTTATTGATAGTTTTGCTAGACCTAAGAAAGTCTCAGTTCCCAAAATCTAACTTTTTATATTTTTAATAAAATATGTATAGCTATAATAGAAAAATATTATTACATGGATCGTGTTTTTTTCTATAACATTACTAGAAACAATAAATTTTTCTAGAATATTACAAATATAAAAGGTGGAAAATTCACTTTTGGTGATAATTCTCATGAAAAAATCAATGGTATAGGTAATATTAATATTCTTGGAAAACCATTAATTTAAATTTTTTTATTGTAGAAATTACTTAAAAATATATAAGACACTATTTCATTAAGTATCACACACAAAAAGAAGAAATAATTTTACAACTCATTGAAATATAAAAACAAATTGCTGATATTTTTATAGAACCCCTAAATTACAATAGATTTGAATACATTAAATAGATGCTGGGAATGATCAACATAAAATTACCATTCATATCTACTTATTGATTAAACCATATCATTAAATTAATAAACTCCTTAAAAAAGGGGGATTGAATTAGTTTAATTTTTTTGAAATATTTTCAATTTTTTTTGACCAATACTGTTTTTAGAAAAAAACTTTTTTAGAAATATTTTGTATGAAATTTTTTTCCAAAAATTTCAATACAAATTTTTTTAAAATTTTTTTTGGTCATTTTCTTTAAATTATATAATTTTAGATAAAAAAACCATTATGATCATCTTCCAAAATACGATTGTGATAGTTTATAAATTTATCTCCGAAAGGTAAATTTTAAATCTTATATTTATATTTATCTATTATTGTATAAATTTTATGCTATTTAAACTCCTTATAAATTTTTTTAAAAATTTAACATTTTATTAGAAAGAATGTCTATCCAATAATATATATATATATATATATAATTTAATAAAAAAACAAGAGTTTAAAATTTCTATTCTTATCATTTATATTTTAATGCAAGATCTTGGTCTGAATTAGTGTTTATTTGAAAGACGTTAGATTAAAGGAAGAAAAAACATATCTCTCATGAGTCTTATATATAGGACTTGTGGGATATCTCATTTCCCAAATGTTTTTCATATGATAATAGATCTCAGACATCTTTTCTTCTCTGTCAAAACTTTTCTAGTTTGTTTAATTCATGCTTCATCTGATTCAAGTTGAGTAGATTACTCTAATAAATTGTACAATAGAATTTAATTAAAATAATGGTTAGTATAAAGATCCTGGATTGATAAGTAGGAATATTTTCTAAAATTAGTTATAGTTTTCCATGTTTGGGAATCCTTAGATTTAAAATAAGAACAACTTAATTTTCACTATCTTGATTTAGTAGGAGACTTTTATACCTCTACAAAATTTAATAAAGATGATGGTCTTAAATTTGTGTCCTCTTATTTTTTTTTGAAATTTTTACATGTATAATTTTAAGAATATTGTTGAGTTAATTCAAAATTCGTTGAAAGGATAAGACAACATAGTAATTTTTATGTTCTAAAGAATATTTAAAACAATGAATTATTGAAGGCTGAAACATCTATTTTCTCATTCTATGAAAAAGAATATAAGGGTTTTCATCATAGTCTAAAGAATATAATTATTGAAATTTTGGTGAAAATATTCTCATTCTTGGAAAAGGATACTGAGAAACATTGAATGTGAAAGATGTATATGTCATATCCTTTTGTTGCAATATGAAAAAGTTTAATTTATAGAACTATGTGGTCAATGTTCTTGAGGCTGTGAATATAGGTACAAAAAAAGATATGATTCTTGTTTATCAAAGTTTTATCAATATTTTTTTGGTAAATTTTAGGAATGTTGAAAAAATCACGAATGAATAAACTTCGATGAGAGTTAATATTTCTTTTATTAGATACGAGGTAATAAATAAATTGAAATTGGTATATGATTCTTCTCAATTGATATTTATTGAAAAATTCAAAAAAATACTCATCTATATTTTATACTCAGGAACTCAAAGGGAAATTTTATAAGAGAAAACAAGTTTATAAATCTCCTACTTTTACATGGAAGAATCTAAATAAAATTTCATAAAAATATTTTCTAGCTTTTATGAAGAAAAAAGAAGACAAGAATCTAGTTGATCTATCTCTTTGGTTGGGCTAGGATGGATATTTAATTATTAAGGGAAACTTTTATCAGGGTATTAAATAGGATAAAAAGAATAAAAGACAATAAAAAAAGGTAAATCAACAAATGATTGATAAGTATTTCCTCAAATGAACTGTGAAAATTAAATCTAGAGTTGTAGTTGTAACAAATGGAAATGGTTTTTCCCCAGTCATTCCGGAGGACATTTGTCCAAAAATTTGGACAAAAAATATATTATTGTTTCTATTTAACCATTGGTTATGGATAAAAGCAAGGAGTTTGTAGTTATATATCAAGATTAGGCTAATAAATACAATTAAAGAACTGCACAATCTTGTCCTCCAAAATATTGAACTCATCTTCTAGAAAAGTAAGATATTGAAGAATAAATCTCAAATTGTTGACAACTAAAAGATAATTTAGGTATTGAAGTGCTATCAGAAGCCTAGTCAACTTATTTATAAATTAAATCTATGAAAAGTTTTCCATTTTATAATTATGAAAAATAAGAATCATTAAAAGAAGAAAATGAACAACTTTCCAAGGCATAGACTTTGGAAAAACCTCCATCTGATGATTGTGATGATGAAAATCAAGTTACTGAATTTTTGTATTATAATGTTGTTTATAAAAATTATGGATCTTCTAGGATATATGAGCCTTCAATTCCAAATTTTTCTTATTATTTGAAAAACACTTCTATATGAAAAAGCATAAATTAAATGGAAATGAAGATAAATTACCTCAATGATGAAATTCATTAGTAGGATGGAATCATGGATATTTTCCAAGATATTCAAGCTAGATACAAGAATTTTCAAGGGAAATTTGATATGTTATAAAATTTATATTTTGTGAAACATCTTATTAATATTTTTCGTCAAAATGAGGCAGAGTTTAATGATTTCAAAGTAGGGTGAAAATATGATAGAATAAAGTTTAAAGAACATATACATTGGATGAGGAACATTGGAGATTTGAACTTTTTATGGTAAATAAATAGAGGGATTTCAAGTATCATCTAAATCAACATAAAATATTTCAAGAATTAAGTTTGTGGAACTCTCTAAAACCATAAGGCTAGTTTATAATCTTAAATTCCTTATTATGAATTGAGATAATGATTTTGAAAAATAGGAAAAAAAGAGTAAAGAGTTTATATATGAATTTTTTAACTTAAATATGTTTTTTATTGTTAATAAATTTGATCATTGTGAATATAGAAAAGTAAAAGCATTGGAATAATAAATACTAAATATAAAAAAGTATATGGCTATTTTATAAGAAACTATGACTGAAAGTTACAATGTTTAAGCACTAGAATAACTCATATTGAATATAAAGAACGAAAATAGGAATATTATAGTTCTTAAATATGATGTTCAAAAGTTGTTATCAATGTTAATAGAGTCAGAAATATATCAAAAGTATTTGAATAATATGAAGATGATCTTAAAAAACCTCATAAAGAAACAAAGATACTTTTTTCTACAGAAATGTACATCTGTAGACATTTCGTCACACCTCATGAAATTTTCATAGTTTAAGTGCCTAAACATTTACAAACTATTGGGTATGAGATATATAAGGCCCCAGACTTAAACCTTACTTAATCTTGAGTTATTACAAGATTACACATTGAAGATATTTTTAGGATTAGAGTTTTAGAGAATTAGATCATAAAACATGCATTACATTCCACATTTAAACAAAGAGGTTACAAAAAAGATAGTATTCATTTTTTTCCATCAACGGAAACATATTTAAAAATAAAGCATGGATTCTTTCTTGACACTTCCTTGACACTATCATCATATCATGTACCTTTACCATGACCTGTGAAAAACATTTAAAAAAACTTGGGATGAGCATAAAAAGCTCAGTAAGGGTTGAAAAAACATCGAAAGGAAACATGAGTTCATATATACATAAGAATGAAATCATACTTTACCCATAAAACATAGGAACTCAACATACCTCATAAAATCATGAATAAATCATAGGAATCATAAGACATAAAAGGTAACTTGAGGCATTCATAACATTATTACGTTGGGAGTAACCCTCTTGGTTACGTTTGGAATACCCACTACAGTATATTCCCTAAATATTTTCGGAGAAACCTTAATGTTTCAATCCTTCGCATAACCCAATGCATTGGAGAGCTATATCGGGCTCACCCACCGTTAGTTTATCATGGAACCACCTGTCTACATAACAATGCCCAAGAACAATAACATAATTGTATCACATAAAACATGCTTAAAGGAAACATAACATTTCCACATTTCAATCACAAGATATCAATAAAACACAATTATATAAAAAACCTTATGAAAACCATTTTCAATACCAAAAGAAAAGAAAAGTAAAACATGGTATTTATTTTTCTTTTAAAAAGAAGGTATGGCTTGTAGAGGAAGCCGAAACTCAAATAATGGTCACGGCGGCGGAGAAGTCATTGTCTCCGCATACGTATGACAAAATCATTCCCTTTTGTCATTTTTTAAAATGCTTCGTATAACAAAGATTCATTTTGGATAAACGTAAAATTAAATGGGGTTTATACGCCATTTAAAAGAAAGTTGTGTATAAAACAAAATATGCCTCAATGAAAGGAGATTGAGACGAAGTCCCTTACAAAGACGGTATCCTTGGTTTAAGGACAAATCAATTACATGATTATGTGTGACAAACGAATACACCAAATATAAGTGGATATTAAGTGTAAAACAATCAGAGGTTATTCACACATATTCATAGAATGGCATATTCAAGGTGTACATGTTTATCCCAAAGAAACAAATTTGGGTTACGAAGTTCCCCTGCAAAAATTTGAGAGCCTAACGACGTCACTAAAAAATTCAGAAAATGAGTTGATGAGAGATAAAAAGGGTATCTCATCACATGGACATAAAATTTAAATAAATAAGGATATAGAAGAACATATACCAACATAATAGTATGTCAATTGAAATACATAACAAAAGAAGTGTTTTAAAAAGATGAGGGTGAAAGGTTCCCTTACCGACATGGGTATCTTTCGAAACATACGCCCCGTGAAAGAAGGACAATACAAAATTGATGTAAATACTCATAAATGAAATTATATTACACAATGAGTAAAATAATGGGCAGTACATACTCCACTCAAAGGAAATTGTGGCAAATGTAGCATAAATGTCATGGGAATAAAAGTGAGATGAAAAATCCCTTATGAAAACTCGGCAGCCTAATAGCACCACTTAAAACTTCCAAAATGGATTTATGAGAGGAAATAGGGTCTCTCATTATATCAACATAATGTTTACAGAAAGAGAAATATAAAATAACATCACCCAACATAACAAAGAGAATCTTAAAATAAGTGACATAAAGGAGAGTTCTTAAAAAGAAAGAGAGAGGTTAGATCTCTTACGAAAATTTGGCAGCCTAACGGCATCACTCAAAACTTCCAAAATGGATTGATGAGAGAGAATAGGGTCTCTCATAATATGAAAATAAAAATTACAGTAAAATTAATATAAAATAATATCCCAATTACATTAAATATGAGCTTTAAAAGGAATGACATAAAAGAGTGTACTTTAAAATAAAGAGAGGAGTCGGATCCCTTACCTCAAGTCCAACTTGTCTTGTTCGTTTCTTTATATTACTGAATAATAAACTTTGGTCAATTTATAATTGCCTAAGTACCTCCTTTAAATATTTTTATTCAGTTCATATCACATATTATAATGTTATAATAATTGTTTAATAATGTTAGTTCGTAGCAGACGTTTTCACCGATGTTTGGTACATGAGTCAAAAATGAACTTGTTTGAAAAATGATTGTCCATTTAGTTATAAGTAAATAATTTCCATAATAGTATTAATGATTAAAATATCATATATATCCAGTACATATTCATTTTATACTATTCCATATCATTTGGAGATAAAAAACGAAAAGTACTGTTCATGGAGATGGTAGGCCGTATGTACGCATGAACGCTACTTTCATTTTTTCTTTGTTATATTAACAGAATTAAAAATAAATGATATATATATATATATATTATAATTCCAGTATAATATATATGTTATATAGGTCACGTATGTTCATTAATTTCATTCTTTATACGTTCCATGTATTGCATGTACGAGTCAAATCACTTGAGGGGGCGGTAGTCCACACTTCCTCATTTGAAATTATCGCATTTACACAACATGAAAAGAATAAAGGTATGGTTTAAATATAAAATACAGAAGCATATTGTAAACATAATTACCATATATATCATATATAAAATATAGTGACATCATAATGGCCACCTTTAAAGGTTTTAAAATAATATTGAACAATCATCATTTCGTGAGGAAGAAAATCACCAATCACAGAAACAGTATGTTCTTTAACCATTAAATGAAGGTGTGTGTAAGTGTAGCTCGAATACTTCTTATAAAAAATCATATTTTATTTAATATAATGGAGTTGTTACAAAAGAAATTAATAAAAATAGTTTAGGGGGTTGGAGAAGCAAAATAAAACAAAAGGACACAAGTGAAGACATTACCTTAAAATCGGGTAACTCCCTTTGGTTTGAGCTCAAAGGCTTCCTTGGGAAGACTTCTGCCAAAAGTGAGGATTCAAGGAGTTAGAGAGGGATGTGGAGAGACAAAATGGGAAGGGGTTGGCCAATCCAAAGGCTTTGGAAGTATGGGTAAAGAGGTAGAGGTGGGGTCCTTTATAAGAGGAGAGGAGGGGCACTCTTGGAAAGTAAAGAAATGTTACTTTATTTTAGAATGAGTTTCTGATTTTAATGGTCCCACATTGATGTGTTTCGAGGATAAGGTGATAAGGGTTCGAAATCAACCCATCCAATAGGTTATGTACATGTGTAGGTATAAGATTTTACATTATCGTTCCATATTATTTAAATCGTCAAATAAAGAGGTCATCGTTGCATCATCATGATGTCATAAATAATTTAATTTATGTAATGTCTAAAAATTATAAAAAAATTACTATAATGTAGTAAATATTTTTAACTTTCCATTTATTATTTATAGTCAAAAATAAGACTTGCATAACCCCATGTAAAAATTGTCTTACTAAAATATCTCATGTTTGTGTCTTTTTTACTTTAACATTAAATAAAAAGATATTTATGTCATTTTCCATCCAAAGTGGATCCACAGGGTCCCCAAGTTGACCCATGGAATTTCTTGGTCGGCCATGACACATACAATGAGGGTAGGACATGTTTCTAGGTCATTTCATTTTATTAAAACATTATTCTTACCTTAAACTACACTAATTACATCTAATCGCGATTAAAAACATAATAAGTTACTATTCACCAAAAAATTATTTTAATCCCATTGAACCTCATTTTACTTCTTAATGACAACCATGTATGTCATATTTTTGAAATTCAAAACACAAAGATGGAAAAATTTCATTTAATCGGAAAATCAGTTTTTATAGTACCACTTAGTGGTTTCACTATTCATCAAAAAATGAAGTTTTTCAGAAAATTATCAAAAGTTCACCCTAAGCTATATTTGATATTCCGATTTCAAAAATGATGTCTATTTTACAAAATACAGAACATATAAGTTGAATTAATTAATTTAATAATTAAATCCCACTGTCAAAACAAATAGTGTGTTTTTTGAAACAAAATGTATCAAAAGATTGACACTAGTTGAAGTCTGATTTCAAAGTGAAATTAATTCAACGACCACTATAAGATTAAATGGTAAAAATATATTCTAATTTCACTTTAAAAACAATTCAAAAGATAATCTGATCATATAAATAAATTATATTAAAAGAGTTTTTGAATTAAAATACAACATTTTTCACTATTCATTAAAAATTGAACTTTTCGGAAAAATACAAAAAATTTACACAAAGTAAATTTTGATGTCTGGATTCTAAATAAGAATTTTATTTTGTCAAATATAACACATAAAATTTTCAAAAAGTGGTTTTAAAAGTGGTTCTCCATCAAAAGGCGGTTAATAGACCTTTTAAAGAATATTAGAATGTTTACGCTTAAAATTGGATTCATTTGCATTTTTAATCCTCTAACATTTATTGTAAAAAGTAAAAATATTTGACAAACATATATAATAATTTTTTAGTTAGTTCTGTTCATTCCCTCCATTACAACGGCTAGGTGTAAACTACTATTTAAAATGATAATATTTTATTATTAGAGTGCAACATAAGATTCCCAAGAAACTCGTTGTTGCGTGTTGGGTATGCCATCGAGCATAACATCACCTTTAAAGTAATATTAATATTTTATTCACAAATATGGATAAATATAAAAACGCCATATTCTTTATTTACCTGGGGTGTTACATCCTCCCCCCCTTTTGGGAATTGCGTCCTCGCAATTTTAAAATTGAGCTTGGAAACATCCATGAAAGTCCCACATCGGAACAATAGTTGGTAAAACAATCACTTTAAAATAAAGAAAGATAAGCACAGAGGTCACATGAGTTAACCCATACTAGGATTCCATGTAGGAAAACATGAATATAGAGGAGAAAACATAGGGCCATGTTCTTATGGAGAGTGATAGAATAAATGTTTAGGAGAAAGTTAACTACAAGAAAATCACAAACTTGTGATTGGTTAAACGGTATTCGATTCCCCAGTAGGAAAAGTTAATAGAAAACATTTTTGTTTTAAGATACTTTCTATTGAGGAATTTATTCATAAGGAAACATAATCTCTTATCATGTCGACTTTCAACTTTTATTAGATTCCTTACAGAAACTCATATTTTCTCCAAAACACGAGTATTTAGGAAGACTTGTTCACACCAAGAGTACTATAATAAACTTCTAGAGAATCACAAAATCCACAAAATAGAACTATATACTTCCCATGTCTTTATAATTTAACCAAAACCGAAACCAAAAAGGTTAGTATAAGATCAGATAATCCAGAAAAGGATAACCTTTTATAAAAAGAAAATCTATTCTTAATCTCCAAAATTTATCCAACAAAACCCAAAGTTCAACGAGGACCATTCGATAAACAATTTGTCCATAACATTCTTCAAAGTAAACCAAACTAAGATTGAAACCCAAATATTTGAAGGATTTAATCACAAAGTCTTCCAAGGTAAAAATTAGCTTTTATCTATAAATAACATCAGTTGCACTCAAATTCTCATATTGAAAAAATAATTAACCTAATCACATATCCTCCATGATAGGTTAATCATTTCTATAGATAACCCAAAATAAACTTACTCTTGATTCCTAGAATCATCTAACTAAAACAAATCAGTCAATCTAACCAGGGACTTCACGTAGTCCAGTGGTAGGCGATAAATACCAGTCATACTTTGGTTGTGGGTTCGATTCCCACAGCTTTGTCCGACACGACGGGTTTTCAAACAGTCTGCGTGTTTTCCTTTTTCCAAAAATATATAATTCTCAAATCATTCCCCAAAAAGAGATAAAATCATCAAAAATAACCATAACATAATTTAACCTCAATTTTATCTCATGCCTTTCACTTCCATCATAACATATAGTAACCCATAATTACCTCAAAAGTAAGGATCATATAAACCCAAATGGTTCTTTATAACTATGTCCACAAAAGAACAGATAACTATTCCTTGAATAAAATTTTTATATATTAAAAATCAGGGATACACATACTATAAAAAGTCTTCTAATGTAACCCCATCATCAAAAGAGACTTAATACTCCTAAGAATTTCACCATAACTCTTGAAGCCCTTATATGTTGACTTCTTACTCACTCAACATTCTTCATGATCCATTAATCATTCCTTTCCAACTTATTTTGAAATAATTATTTCCTACAAACAAAATCATGAATCATATCCTAAGATTCCAAAATAGGAAAAAAAAGTTATGAAATAATCCCTACCATTGATTGGTCATTGTCAGTTTCTTTATCCTCAATCAGAATGGAATTAGGTATTGGTAAACGAATATTTGTACGATCTTAGTGATCCCCTTCACGAAACTTCTTCATAAAAAATGTGTTTTCATAATGACCATGCACACCAAATTTAAAACATTCAATTGATCCCTCAGAAATAACTTCTTTCCCTTTCCTCGAGTCAACTGGATGCTTCCTTTTTCAATGAAAGGTTCTTGCTTTATGACCTTAATTTCCACATCTATAGCATATTTCTGCCCCTTTGAAACATTTTCCTAGGTTTTTCTTTCCACATCTTAGACACATATGTTTTTGAACACACTTACCATTATGATTATTAAATGTAGTTCCGTAGGTATTTGTTTCACGCATACATGAAGCCTTAGAGAAATCACCAAGGTTTAGTTGGTCAATCATGACTCCAGATAGTTGGTTGAGGATAAACACAAGAGTTCTCATTGCAGCTCCCATATCATTCAGTTGCTTTCTCAAAAAACTGTCACAGTTTCCTTCACATCCACTGTTACTTTAGTGCCTGCTAGATACAGCCATTTACTAAAACCAAAAAGGTCAGTGTGAGTGTATCAACAAAACCATCATGTACTAATGAATATGATAAACACTAGGATATACTTACTCATTCACTTTATCTAAAACTAGGACTCTTTCTGAAATCCTAACCATTATGGTAATGTCACTTATGCTTAAAGAGTACCCTAACCTCTAAAGTTATCTAAACCGACCTTTGATACCAACTATAAGGCCACAACCTTAAACCTTAGTTAATCTTGAGTTATTACTAGATTACACATTGAGGATCATTTCAGGTTTAGAGTTTTAGAGAATTAGATCAGAAAACATGCATTACATTCCACATTTAAACAAAGTGGTTACCTAAAAGATAGTATTCATTTTTTTCCATCAACGGAAACATATTTAAAAATAAAGCATGGATTCTTTCTTGACACTTCCTTGACACTATCATCATATCATGTACCTTTCCCTTGACCTGTGAAAAACATTTAAAAAAACATGGGATGAGCATAAAAAGCTCAGTAAGGGTTATAAAAAATATGGAAAGGAAACATGAGTTCATATATACATAAGAATGAAATCATACTTTACCAATAAAACATAGGCACTTTAACAAACCTCATAAAATCATGAATAAATCATAGGAATCATAAGACATAAAAGGTATCTTGAGGCATTCATGACATTCTTACGTAGGGAGTAACCCTCTTGGTTACGTTTGGAATACCCACCACAGTATATTCCCTAAATCTCTTAGGAGAAACCTTATCGTTTCACTCTTTCACATTACCCAATGCATTGGAGAGCTATATCGGGCTCACCCGCACTTAGTTTATCAAGGAACCTACCATCTTCATAACAACTCCAAAGAAACATAACATAATCGTTTCTCATAAAACTTGCATAAAAGAAACATAACATTTTCACATTTCAATCACAAGATATCAATAAAACACATTGATATAAACAACGTTACGAAAAACATTTTCAATACCAAAATAAAATAAAAGTAAAACATGGTATTTATTTTTCTTTTAAAAATAAGGTATGGCTTGTAGAGGAAGCTGAAACTCAAATAATGATCACGGCGACAGAGAAGTCATTGTCGCCACATACGTATGACAAAAACATTCCCTTTTGTCATTTTGTAAAATAATTCATATAACAAAGATTAATTTTGGATAAACGTAAAAGTAAAAGGGGTTTAGACACCGTATAAAATAAAGTTGCGTATAAAACAAAATATGCCTCAATGAAAGGAGATTGAGACGATGTCCCTTACAAAGACCCTATCCTTGGTTTAAGGACAAATAAAATACATAATTATGTGTGACAAACGAATACACTAACTATAAGTGGATAGTAAGTGTAAAAAAATCAGAGGTTATTAACACATATTCATAGAATGACATATTCAAGGAGTACATGTTTATCCCAAAGAATCAAATTTGGGTTAAGAAGTTCCCTTGCAAAAATTTGACAGCCTAATGGCGTCACTACAAAATTCAGAAAATGAGTTGATGAGAGATAAAAAGGGTATCTCATAACATGGACATAAAATTTAAATCAATAAGGATATTGAAGAACATATCCCAACATAATATTATGTGAATTAATATACATAACAAAAGAAGTCTTTTAAAAAGAGTAGGGTGAAAGGTTCCCTTACCGACATGGGTATCTTTCGAAACCTACGCCCCATGAAAGAAGGAAAATACAACATTGATGTAAATGCTCATAAATGAATGGTTATTACACAATGAGTAAAATAATTGGGAGTACATACACCACTCAATGGAAATTGTGGTAAATGTAGCATAAATCTCACGGGAATAAAAGTGAGATGAAAAATCCCTTACAAAAACTCGGCAGCCTAACGGCGCCACTTAAAACTTCCAAAATGGATTGATGAGAGGAAATAGGGTCTCTCATCATATCAACATAAAGTTTACAGAAAGATTACTATAAAATAACATCCCCAACATAACAAAGAGGATCTTAAAAGATGTGACATAAAGGAGAGTACTTAAAAATAAAGAGAGAGGTTGGATCTCTTACGAAACTTCGGCAGCCTAACGGCGCCACTCAAAACATTTAAAATGGATTGATGAGAGAGAATAGGGTCTCTCATCATATGAACATAAAAATTACAGTAAGAGTAATATAAATTAATATCCCAATAACAATAAAGATGAGCTTTAAAAGGAATGACATAAAAGAGTGTACTTTAAAAGAAAGAGAGGAGTCAGATCCCTTACCTCAAGCCCAACCTGTCTTGTTTGTTTCTTTATATTCCTGAATAATAAAAATTGGTCAATTTATAATTGCCTAAGAACATCCTTCAAAGATTATTATTCAGTTCATATCACATATTATAATGTTAGTTCATATCAGACGTTTTTGCCGATGTTTGGTACATGAGTCAAAAATGAACTTGTTTGAAAAATGATTGTCCATGTAGTTATAAGTAAATAATTTCCAGAATAGTATTAATTATTAAAATATCATATATATCCAGTAAAAATTAATTTTATACTATTCCATATCATTTGGAGATAAAAAACAAAAAGCACCGTTCATGGAGACGGTAGGCCATACGTACGCATGAACGCTACATTCATTTTTTCATTGTCTTATTAACGGAATTAAAAATAAATGATATATATATTTATTATAATTATAGTATAATATATATTTTATATAGGTCACATATGTTCATTAATTTAATTCTCTATACATTCCATGTATTGCATGTACGAGTCACATCACTTGAGGGGGCGGTAGCCCACATTTCCTCATATTAAATTGTCGCATTTACACAACATGAAAAGAATAATGGTATGGTTTAAATATAAAATAAAGAAGCATATAGTAAAAATAAATACAATATATATCATATATAAAATAAAGTGACATCATAATGGCAACCTTTAAATGTGTTAAAAGAATATTGAACAATCATCGTTTCGTGAGGCAGAAAATCGCCAACCACAGAAATAGTATGTTCTTTAACCATTAGACGAAGGTGTGTGTAAGTGTAGGTCGAATCCTTCTTATAAAAACATACGAGTATATTTAATATACTGAAGTTGTTACAAAAGAAATGAATAAAAAGAGTTTATGGATTGGGGAAGCAAAATAAAACAAAAGGACACAAGTGAAGACATTACCTTAAAACCGGGTAACTCCCTTTGGTTTGAGTTCAAAGGCTTCCATGGGAAGACTTCTGCCCAAAGTGAGGCTTCAAAGAGTTAGAGAGGGATTTGGAGAGACAAAATGGGCAGGGGTTGGCCGAGCCAAAGGCTTTGGAAGTGTGGGTAAGGAGGTAGAGTTGGGGGCCTTTTATAAGAGGAGAGGAGGGGCACTCTTGGAAAGTAAAGAAATGTTACATTATTTTAGAATGAGTTTCGGATTTTAATGGTCCCACATTGATTTTTTTCTAGGATAAGGTGATAATGGTTCAAATTACACCTATCCAATAGGTTTTGGAAATGTGTTGGGCTTAGATTTTACATTATCGTTCCATTTTATTTAAATCATTAAATAATGAGGTCATCCCTGCATCATCATGATGTTATAAATAATTTAATTTATTTAATGTCTAAAAATTAAAAAAATACTATGATATAGGAAATCGTTTTATCTTTCCATTGATTATTTATAGTCAAAAATAAGACTTTTATAACCCCATATAAAATTTGTCTTAGTAAAACATCTCATGTTTGTGTTATTTTTACTTTAACATTAAATAAAAAGATATTTATGTCATTTTCCAAAGAAAGTGGCTCCATGGGGTCCCCAAGTTGACCCATGGATTGTCTTGGTCGGCCACGACACATCAAATGAGGGTAGGACATGTGTCTAGGTCAGTTAACTTTATTAAAACATTATTCTTACCTTAAACTACATTAATTACCTCTAATCGCGATAAAAAACTTAATAAGTTACTATTCACCAAAAAATTATTTTAATCCCATTGAATCACATTTTAATTCTTAATGACAACCACGTATGTAGGATTTTTTAAATTCAAAACACAATGATGGAAAAATTTCATTTAAACGGAAAATCAGTTTTTATAAGTACCACTTAGTGGTTTCACTATTCATCAAAAATTGAAGTTTTTCAGAAAATTACCAATAGTTCACCCTAGGCTATATTTGATATTCTGAATTAAAAAATGATTTATATTTTAAAAAATTCAAAACATATATCTTTCATTAATTAATTTAATAATTAATTCCTGCTGTCAAAACAAATAGTGTGTTTTTATGAAACAAAATGTATCAAAAGATTGACACTAGTTTAAGTCTGATTTCAAAGTGAAGTTAATTCCAACAACCACTATTGGATTAAATGTTGAAAATATATTCTAATTTCACTTTAAAACCAATTAAAAAGATAATCTAATCATATAAATAAATTAGATTAAAAGAGTTTTTGAATTAAAATACAACATTTTTCACTATTCATTAAAAATTGAACTTTTTCGGAAAAATACCAAAAATTTACACAAAGTAAATTTTAATGTCCTGATTCTAAGGAATAATTTTATTTTGTCAAATATAACACATAAAATTGTCAAAAAGTGGATTTAAAAGAGGTTCACCATCAAAAGGCAGTTAATCGACCTTTTAAAAAATATTAGAATGTTTACGCTTAAAATTGGATTCATTTGCATTTTTAATCCTCTAACATTTATTGTAAAAAGTAAAAATATTTGAAAAACATATATAATAATTTTTTAGTTATTTCTATTAATTCCCGCCATTACAACGTCTAGGCGTTAACTACTGTTTAAAATAATATTATTTTATTATTAGAGTGCAACATAAGATTACCAAGAAACTCATTGTTGCGTGTTGGGTACTCCATCGAGCATAGCATCCCCTTTAAAGTAATATTAATATTTTATTCACAAATGTGGATAAATATAAAAATTTCATATTCTTTATTTACCTGGGGTGTGACATCCTTCCCCCATTTTGGGAATTGCGTCCTCGGAATTTTAAAATTGGGCTTGGAAACATCCTTGAAAGTCCCACATCGGAACAAGAGTCGGTAAAACAATCACTTTGAAATAAAGAAAGATAAGTACAGAGGTCACCCGAGTTAACCCATACTAGGATTCCATGTAGGAATACATAGACATGGAGGAGAAAACATAGGGTCATGTTCTGATGGAGAGTGATAGAAAACATGTTTAGGAGAAAGTTAACCACCAGAAAATCACAAACTTGTGATAGGTTAAATAGTATTCGATTCCCCATTAGGAAAAGTTAATAGAAATCATTTTTGTTTTAAGTTAATTTTTATTGAGGAATTTATTCATAAGGAAACATAATCACTTATCATGTTGACTTTCAACTTTTATTAGATTCCTTACACAAACTCATATTTTCTCCAAAAGACGAGTATTTAGGAAGACATGTTCACATCAAGAGTACTGTAATCAACTTCTAGAGAATCACCTAATCCACAAAAGAGAACTATATACTTCCCATGTCTTTATACTTTAACCAAAACCGAAACCAAAAAGGTTATTACAAGATCAGATAATCCAGAAAAGGATAACCCTTTATAAAAAGAAAATCTGTTCTTAATCTCCAAAATTTGTCCAACAAAACCCAAAGTTTAACGAGGACCATTTGATAAAAAATTTGTCCATAAAATTCTTCAAAGTAAACCAAACTAATATTGAAGCCCAAATATTTGAAGGATTTAATCACAATGTCTTCCATGGTAAAAATTAACTTTTATCTCCAAATAACATCAGTTGCTCTTAAATTCTCATATTGAAAAAATAATTAACCTAATCACATATCCTCCATGATAGGTTAATCATTTCCATAGATTACCCAAAATAAACTTACTCTTGATTCCTAAAATCATCTCACTAAAAAAATTAGTCAAACTAACTAGGGACTTCATGTAGTCCAGTGGTAGGTGATAAATACGAGTCACACTTTGGTTGTGGGTTCGATTCCCGTAGCTTTGTCCGACGCGAAGGATTGTCACACGGTCTGCGTTTTTTCCTTTTTCCAAAACAATATAATTCTCAAATCATTCCCCAAAAAGATATAAAATCATCAAAAATAACCATAACATAATTTAACCTCAATTTTATCTCATGCCTTTCACTTCCATCATAACATATAGTAACCCATAATTACCTCAAAAGTAAGGATCATATAAAACCAAATGGTTCTTTATAAATATTTCCACAAAAGAATAGATAACTATTCCTTGAATAAAATTTTCATATATTAAACATCAAGGTTACACATACTATAAAAAGTCTTCTAATGTAACCCCATCATCAAAAGAGACATAATACTATTAAGAATTTCACCATAACTCTTGAAACCCATATATGTTGACTTCTTACTCACTCAACATTCATCATGATCCATTAACCATTCCTTTCCAACTTATTCTGAAATACTTCTTTCCTACAAACAAAATCATGAATCATATCCTAAGATTCCAAAATAGGAAAACAAATGTTATGAAATAATCCATACCTTTGTTTGGTCATTGTCAGTTTCTTTATCCTCAATCGGAATGGCATTAGGTATTGGTAAACGAATATTTTTACGATCTTGGTGATCCCATTCACAAAACTTCTACATAGGAAATGTGTTTGCATAATGAACATGCACACAAAATTTAAAACATTCAATTAATCCCTCAGAAAGAACTTCTTTCCCTTTCCTCGAGTCAACTGGATGCTTCCTTTTTCAATGGAAGGTTCTTGCTTTATGACCTTCATTTCCACATCTATAGCATATTTCTGTCCCTTTGAAACATTTTCCTAGGTGTTTCTTTCCACATCTTTGACACATAGGTTTTTGAACACACATACCTTTATGATTATTACCTATAGTTCCATAGGTATTCGTTTCACGCATATATGATGCCTTAGATAAATCACCAAGGTTTAGGTGGTCAATAATCACTCCAGATAGTTAGTTGAGGATAAACACAAGAGTTCTTGTTGCAGCTCCCATATCATTCAGTTTCTTTCTCAAAAAACTGTCACAGTTTCATTCACATCCACTTTTACTTTGGTTCCTGCTAGATCCAACCATTTACTAAAACCAAAAAGGTCAGTGTGAGTATATCAACAAAACCATAATGTACTAATGAGGAATATAAACACTAAGATATACTTACTCATTCACTTTATCTAAAACTAGGACTCTTTCTGAAATCCTAACCATTAGGGTAATGTCACTTATTCTTAAGGAGTACCCTATCCTCTAAAGTTATCTAAACCGACTTTTGATACCAACTATAAGTCCCCAGCCTTAAACCTTACTTAATCTTGAGTTATTACAAGATTACATATTGAGGATCTTTTCAGGTTTATAGTTTTAGAGAATTAGATCATAAAACATTCATTACATTCCAAATTTAAACAAAGTGGTTACATAAAACATAGTATTCATATTTTTTCATCAACGGAAACATATTTAAAAATAAAGCATGGATTCTTTCTTGACACTTCCTTGACACTATCATCATATCATGTACCCTTTCCTTGACCTGTGAAAAACATTTAAAAAAAACTTGGGATGAGCATAAAAAGCTCAGTAAGGATTATAAAAAATATGGAAAGGAAACATGAGTTCATATATACATAAGAATGAAATCATACTTTACCCATAAAACATAGGAACTTTTACATACCTCATCAAATGATGAATAAATCATAGGAATCATAAGACATAAAAGGTAACATGAGGCATTCATAACATTCTTATGTAGGGAGTAACCCTCTTGGTTACGTTTGGAATACCCACCACAGTATATTCCCTAAATCTCTTCAGATAAACCTTGAAGTTTCACTCCTTCGCGTTACCCAATGCATTAGAGAGCTATATCGGGCTCACCCGCACTTAGTTTATCACAGAACCACCCATCTTCATAACAATGCCCAAGAACCATAACATAATCATATCACATAAAACATTCATAAAGGAAACATAACATTTCCACATTTCAATCACAAGATATCAGTAAAAAACATTGATATAAACAGTGTTATGAAAACCATTTTCAATACCAAAATAAATGAAAAGTAAAACATGGTATTTATTTTTCTTATAAAAAGAATGCATGGCTTGTAGAGGAAGTCGAAACTCAAATAATGGTCACGGCGGCGGAGAAGTCATTGTCGCCGCATACGTATGACAAAAACATTCCCTTTTTTCATTTTGGAAAATACTTCATATAACAAAGATTCCTTTTGGATAAACATAAAAGTAAAAGGGGGTTATACACCGTATAAAACAAAGTTGTTTATAATACAAAATATGCCTCAATGAAAGGAGATTGAGATGAAGTCCCTTACAAAGACGGTATCATTGGTTAAAGGAAAAATCAATTACATAATTATGTGTGACAAACGAATACACAAAATATAAGTGGATATTATGTGTAAAACAATCAGAGGTTATTCACACATATTCATAGGATGAAATATTCAAGAAGTACATGTTTATCCCAAAGAATCAAATTTGGGTTAAGAAGTTCCCTTGCAAAAATTTGACAGACTAATGGCGTCACTACAAAATTCAAAAAATGAGTTGATGAGAGATAAAAAGGGTATCTCATCACAAGGATATAAAATTTAAATCAATAAGGATAGATAAGAACATATCCCAACATAATATTATGTTAATTAAAATACATAACAAAATAAGTCTTTTAAAAAGAGCAGGGTGAAAGGTTCCCTTACCGACATGGGTATCTTTCGAAACATACGCCCTCTGAAAGAAGGACGATACAAAATTGATGTAAATACTCAAAAATGAAATTATATTACACAATTTGTAAAATAATGGGCAGTAAATACACCACTCAATGGAAATTGTGGCAAATGTAGCATAAATCTCACGGGAATAAAAGTGAGATGAAAAATCCCTTACGAAAACTTGGCAGCCTAACAGCACCACTTAAAACATACAAAATGGATTGATGAGAGGAAATATGGTCTCTCATCATATCAACATAAATATTACATAAAGAGTAATATAAAATAACATCCCCCATCATATCAAAGAGGAGCTTAAAAGAAGTGACAAAAAGGAGACTACTTAAAAAGAAAGAGAGTGGTTGAATCTCTTACAAAAATTCGGCAGCCTAACGATGCCACTCAAAACATCCAAAATTGATTGATGAGAGAGAATAGGGTCTCTCATCATATGAACATAAAAATTACAACAAGAGTAATATAAAATAATATCCCAATAACAAGAAAGATGAGCTTTAAAAGGAATGACATAAAAGAGTGTACTTTAAAAGAAAGAGAGGAGTCAGATCCCTTACCTCAAGTCCAACTTGTCTTGGTCATTTCTTTATATTCCTGAATAATAAACTTTGGTAAATTTATAATTTCCTAAGGACCTCCTTTAAATATTATTATTCAGTTAATATTACATATTATAATGTTATAATAATTGTTTAATAATGTTAGTTCATATCAGACGTTTTTGCCAATGTTTGGTACATGAGTCAAAAATGAACTTGTTTGAAAAATGATTGTCCTTGTAGTTATAAGTAAATAATTTCCAGAATAGTATTAATGATTAAAATATCATTTATATCAAGTAAGTATTAATTTTATACTATTCCATATCATTTGGAGATAAAAAACGAAAAGCACCGTTCATGGAGACGGTAGGCCGTACGTACGCATGATTGGTACTTTCATTTTTTCTTTTTCATATTAAAGGAATTAAAAATAATATATATATATATATATATATGTATATTATAATTCCAGTATAATATATATTTTATATATGTCACATATGTTCATTAATTTCATTCTTTATACGTTCCATGTATTGCATGTACGAGTCACATCACTTGAGGGGTGGTAGTCCACACTTCCTCATATGAAATTATCACATTTACACAACATGAAATGAATAAAGGTATTGTTTAAATATAAAATACAGACGCATATAGTAAAAATAAATACCATATATATCATATATAAAATACAGTGACATCATAATGGCCACCATTAAAGGTGTTAAAAGAATATTGAACAATCATCATTTCGTGAGGCAGAAAATCGCCAACCACAGAAACAGTATGTTCTTTAACCATTAGACAAAGGTGTGTGTAAGTGTAGCTAGAATCCTTCTTATAAAAACATCCTAGTATATTGAATATACTGTAGTTGTTACAAAAGAAATTAATAAAAAGAGATTATGGGGTTGGAGAAGAAAAATAAAACAAAAGGACATAAGTGAAGACATTACCTTAAAATCGGGTAACTCCCTTTGGTTTGAGCTCAAAGGCTTCCTTGGGATGACTTCTGCCCAAAGTGAGGCTTTAATGAGTTATAGAGGGATGTGGAGAGACAAAATGGTCAGGGGTTGGACTATCCAAAGGCTTTGTAAGTGTGGGTAAGGAGGTAGAGGTGGGGGCCTTTTAGAAGAGGAGAGGATGGGCACTCTTGGAAAGTAAAGAAATGTTACTTTATTTTAAAATGAGTTTCGGATTTTAATGGTCCCACATTGATTTTTTTCTAGGATAAGGTGATAAGGGTTCGAAATACATCCATCCAATAAGTTTTGGACATGTTTAGGTCGTAGATTTTATATTATATTCCCATTTTATTTAAATCGTTAAATAATGATGTCATCGCTGCATTATCATGATGTCATAAATAAATTAATTTATTTAATTTCTAAAAATTATAAAAAAAATACTATGATTTATGAAATCCTTTTATATTTCCATTTATTATTTATAGTAAAAAATCGGACTTGTATAACCCCATGTAAAAATTAATTTAGTAAAACATCTGATGTTTGTGTTATTTTTACTTTAACCTTAAATAAAAAGATATTTATGTCATTTTCCATCCAAAGTGGCTCCATGATGTCCTCAAGTTTACCCATGGATTATCTTGGTCGGCCATGACACATCCACCAAGGGTAGGACATGTTTCTAGGTCATTTCATTTTATTAAAACATTATTCTTACCTTAAACTACACTAATTACCCCTAATCGCGATTAAAAACTTAATAAGTTACTATTCACCAAAAAATTATTTTAATCCCATTGAACCACATTTTACTACATAATGACAACCATGTATGTCAGATTTTTGAAATTCAAAACACAAAGATGGCAAATTTTCATTTAAACAAAAAATCAGTTTTTATAAGTATCACTTAGTGGTTTCACTATTCATCAAAAATTGAAGTTTTTCAGAAAATTACCAAAAGTTCACCCTAAGCTATATTTGATATTCCGAATTCAAAAAGGATGTCTATTTTACAAAATTCAAAACATATAAGTTGAATTAATTAATTTAATAATTAATTCCCGCTGTCAAAACAAATAGCATGTTTTTATGAAACAAAATGTATCAAAAGATTGACACTAGTTTAAGTCCGGTTTCAAAGTGAAATTCATTCCAACGACCACTATTGGATTAAATGGTAAAAATATATTATAATTTCACTTTAAAACCAATTAAAAAGATAATATAATAATATAAATATATTAGATAAAAAGAGGTTTTGAATTAAAATACAACATTTTTCACTATTCATTAAAAATTGAACTTTTTCGGAAAAATACCAAAAATTTACACAAAGTAAATTTTGATGTCCTGATTCTAAAGAAGAATTTTATTTTATCAAATATAACACATAAAATTGTCAAAAAGTGGATTTAAAAGAGGTTCACCATCAAAAGTCGGTAAATCGACCTTTTAAAGAATATTAGAATGTTTACGCTTAAAATTGGATTCATTTGCATTTTTAATCCTCTAACATTTATTGTAAAAAGTAAAAATATTTTACAAACATATATAATCATTTTTTAGTTAGTTCTGTTCATTCCCGCCATTACAACGGCTAGGCGTTAACTAATATTTAAAATAATAATATTTTATTATTAGCGTGCAACGTAAGATTCCCAAGAAACTCGTTGTTGCGTGTTGGGTACGCCATCAAGCATAGAATCCCCTTTAAAGTAATATTAATATTTTATTCAAAAATATGGATAAATATAAAAATTTCATATTCTTTATTTACCTGGGGTGTTACAATATAAATTCAATCATTCATCATAATAACATCTTGAACCTTTATATAACATAGGTGAATATACATACTACTATCAGGGAAACATTATTTATGTAGCATGATCCATGCCACAATCCCTTCTTGATTTCTCTTTTTTTTCATCATCTACGAGTTTCTGTAAACTACAGATAACATAGGGGTACCTTTTTAGTATTTTGGAAATAACCTATTCTAATATCGATGAAATTTAATTTATATGGAGCCTTGAAAAAAAATATGGATCCTTCTGATTTTGGAGATATCTACAGAGACCATTATGGGAAGATTTATAGATGATTTTAGGGATCCTACGACATTAAATCTCTATTAGAAACTAATTTTTTTTGTTATTATTGCAGTTAATTTTTCACGGCCAAAATGACGGATGACCATATGGCTTGAAAGTGAATTTACCACAATTTTCAAGTAGTTCAGAATGGAGTGAATCATATTTCATAGAGACACATAGTTATATGGATTGTATTATTTCTTTCTCTATCAGGGCTCATTCGTATTATCACCCACTCATTTCCAGAGGTGAACTCGGTGACGAACATACTTTATAACATAGGATTCAACACTGACATTACCTTGTGAGATTAAATTCCAAGAGAGTTGCTTTATTTTTTTAAAAATATTTTAAAAAATACCATCTTTTCGAATTTTGTAACCTTTTTATTCCATAAATATATATTCCTTGGTTTTTTACCAAGGATTTTACTTTAAAAAAAGCGTGATTTTTTTTTCTGATCTTATGAATTTTTTTTAATAACTCTAGTATATTTTTGGATGGATATTTTTATTTTCATCATCTAAATGTATTTCTATTAGTAATTTTTGAAATTATTTCCTAATTTTTTTAAATTTTTTTATATATTTTGTTTCATAAATAATTTTTTCCCATAACATTTCAAGTACACATTCTTCAACCTCTAAATCCTTATTTTTTTAATATCAAAAAGGGGATACAAGTATATATGTTTTGGAGACAATTTTTAAAAATTCTAGAAGGGTCTAAAATCTAAAAAAGGGGAAAAAATATATGATAAATTTTAAAAGGTAAATTTTATAAGATAGTGGAAGTAATATTTTTATCATTTAGTTTTTCACTTCTAAAAGTTATGTTTTGCGTTTTTCAAAATGAGGGAGATTTTTGAGTTGAAAGAATATCTTTCAACACTTTATATCCATATTTGGAAAATCAAAACATTTTTCATTAAAATTTTAAATTTTTATAATAATTATTGTTTCCTTCCTGTAAGAATGTTCTTGAAAAAAAATCATAAAGAGAAATATCATTTATCGGAATTTTTTTCCTTAATCAAAAATACATCTTTTGGAATATTGGATATATGATTTCTTATTTCATTAGATTAATTTTTATAAGTTTTAAGAATTTTAAATTATAACATAGTAAATTAGAAAAAGGTATATCAATACTATCAATTTTTTTAAAATTCATCATATGAAGAAATTTTATTTTTCCATACAAAAAAATTATATTCTCACTAGATGAAATCATGATAAATATTAATAGTGTAGAAACATATGAGAATAATATGAACATTATTAGATGAATTATTTCAATTAAGTATGGAGTTTTTCAAGGACATTAAAATGCCCTATAATATTTTTGAATATAAACATTGGGGACATTCCCATAAATAAAATCAGTAATCAAGAAGGATGTATATTTTTCCATGAATACTATATAATGTTGTGGTTAATATTTTGTATCATCTTGTTACTTTGAGAGAACTTCACTATAATTTTTTTATACTTTTTTCTTAATTCACTAGCGAGAGGATAATTTGTAAATTCCGTAAGAATTTATATGTTGATAATTTTCTATTAGATCATGATGATCAAGGAATTATAAGGATATGAGGACAGAGTTGCTTATAATATTACTAATCAAGGTATTACATGGATGGAAATATAGAGATGTGTTTGGTAAATTTATTAATGTTTTTTTTGTAAAAAAAACCTTACAATTAGGTGAAAACTGTGGATACCAAATTTAGGGATTTCTTTATATAAAAAATACATACCTTAAAATTAGGTGAAAACATTGGATACACAAATTTATGTTTTATGAATTCTTTTACACAAATGGTTAAGTTGTTAAATCTTTTATAAATATTTTTTAAGTCATTATTACTTTCAATATATTATTTTCTAGAAAAATATTATGATTTTCTTTATTCCATTGTACATTAATTAAGGAATGTGTTCTTAAATAACAAACATTTCTTAACTATGAATATATATATATATATAAATAATCAGTACAAAGTATATATGATATACTGTACTAATTGAACATTATTTTCATCTAAAAACTATTTTTAAAGGATAAGTAAATTAATATTTTTGATTTTATAAAATATATTTCACCCACGCCCTTTTTTAGGAAATTAATTACTCTTTCTATCCTACATAATTTTCATTATTTGATGGGAGTGATCAATATTATACACCCCTATAATTAATTATGTAATTATTAATGTTTTATGATATCAAAGGGTATACATAATATTATCCCAACCTAGAAAGGAGGGTACACAGGAGGTTATCCTAAGCTGAAAAAGTGCGCACACTAGAGGTTATCCCAAGCCAGAAAAAAGAGGGTGCATGGAAAGTTATCCAACACCAAAGTAGGTACATGTGTGGTTATCCTAATTCAAACATGTTATAAATGTGTTGGTGGTTAGCCTTGAAATAATATTATCCATTCTTATGTGTATGCCAAAAATCTATGTCTTATGCCTATTTGATGGTCTCATGGATTATGATCTTTGATTCCATTATGATTTTTGTTTTATGAGCTACCTAGATTTATTCAATGACTCAAGAGTATGATCTATGATATAAAGGCTATGGTTTTAAAATGTTATTATCATGTTCTCATACCCCTATACTCATATTATGATGATATCTCCCTTTTTTACCCTTACCGAGCATATGGGCTCACCCTTTCTAATGCTTCCATTCCCAAGGTTATAAAGAATGGTATTATGTATGATTTGTCTAATAAGGGTTCTAGTTATGAAGAACATAGTGCGAGAAGATATAATTCACTTATGATCAAGCTTTTTACATAACCATGTTTCCAAAAATACTAGACCTATTAGATTATGGTATGTATCATTATGTTATGTAAGGGATATTAATCTATTAAGATGTGATATCTATGTATGAAAAGTGTGGGTATCTATAGTTGGTATTCAAGAAAGTTTTAGTCAAAAATTGAAAATTAGGATGATAAAAATTTAGTGACAAACATAGGGATTAGTCAAATTATAGGAAAACGAATTTCAATTTTGATGAAGGATAGGGTGATTGGTTTCTAAGATATTACATAACTTTCTGGATACTACAAGTAAATGTGGTTCTAGAAAAATTTTACCTTGAGATAATAACTCCTAAAAGAAAACATCAGGAAATGGCTTGATCATCACCTGGGGCATGATAATACTTCTTGCTTCAAACTTGGTCTGACACTTTTGGGGTATATGTTATGAAAAATCACAAACAATTTAAAAATTCGGGTGAAGTTTATGAGTAGATGATGGCCATGGATGACCTAGGTTAAACCTAAGGTTTAATAGATTAAAAATTATGTGTCTTGATTTGGATATCCTAAAAATTTCATTTCATGATTATGTTTTTTTCCACTATGATTATTGTTTCTCATACTATGTTATTTGGTTTTTGTCAATGGATGGTACAAGAAGGAATATTTTTAAAAAACAATTTAATGGAAAACATGGTGATTATGATCACAAAAATTTGATGATTGTTTTAGAGAAGGATATTTTTATTATTCCTAATTAGATATCATGATATATAATTAAAAATTAAAAATTTGATAATTTAATAAAAGGTAAAATAAGAAGAAAATTTAATTTTTTGGAATTTTAGGTGGAAATGATCACAAAGGTAAGAAAGTTAAAATTAATTCTAATCAAGAATATTGATAAAAAACTTATAAAAATATCTCAAATAGAGGGTAATATGTTTTATCTGTGGAAATAAATGGAATAGAGAAAGTAATTTCCAAGGAATTTGGTTTATTAAATGTATGGAACTTGGGAATTATCTGAGTCAATTCCCTAACTAAGGGTCATCCCCCAGTCTAAAGAGGGACCTATGCTATTCCAATAATTAATGTTAAAGGATTTAAGTGATTATGTATTTGTATTCAATAATAATGTTTATAAGTATTTTTACAAATGGTATTTTGGTTATAATAATCATGAAACATTTAGTATTGTGTTAATTTTGGAAGCAAATATCTCTTAATGTATGAATAACATAAGAGTTATGTATACCATCAGGCGTTTAAGAGTTGAAGGTTGATCAAAAGCTCAAATTATTTAAAACATATTTTGATTTTTTAATTTCTGAGATTTTAATTTGATTAAGGTCATATTTATAAGTTTTATTGGGATAAGGTATACGTAACCCTTAGATTCAAAATGAAGTACTATTTAAGAAAAAGTTATTTTCATAATTTTAAAGGTATTGATAACCAAAAGGGTTATATTATATTTGATCAATAAGGTTATTTTTAAGTGTGGTTTTCATATTTTTGGAGATGTTTTAAGAATTATTTTAAGATGTTTTTATAAAAAGGATAAACTCACACATCCGGAAAGGTCGCGGGGCTTAAACCCACAACTAAATGGTGACATGGGTAAAAAACTGACCAACGACTAACGCGATATACTGGTTAGTAATATTTTTTAAAATTATATGATAGATAATGATTAAATTGTTTTTGGAATGTTTTTTTATCATATAGATCACTATTGGATTGAAAATTGATTTGGTGATTAATTTTATTTCATAAGAATTTCACTATTTTGAGAACCTTATTTGAGTAAGGTAAATAGAACATTATGAGATTTTATTTTATAAATAAAGTTGAATTATATTTTATAAGATCATATAATTTTAATATAAATTTATAGTGATTTTAGTAATTTATGGAAATTATAATCATATCTTTTTGATTGTATGATTAAGGAATATAAATGTTGGTACGAGGCACTAAGAGGGATTTATGTTATTTAGAGATAAATTTTAAATTTATCATGGAAGAATATGAGATCAAATAATTATAATATTTGGGTTTTAATATTTATCTTATATATTCTGATGAATTTTAAGGTTATATATTTCTCAAATGGTTGAAGTTGAACTTTTGGTGTTGTTATTGAGGCTTTGGTGATTAATGTTGTATTTCTTCACATGGTAGTTAGTTCATTTTGAAATTTATCTTGTGATAAATATTTTGTTTTTGGATAATGTCAAAAGATAGGATGAATATATCTTATCATTTATCAGATTATTTTATCCATTAGAAGTTAATTTACATGATTCATGCATAAAAAATCATCTTTTATATTCATTTTATAGAGTTAGAAACAAAGTAAAAATTGATTGAGGCATATGTAAGGGATGAAATCAAACATAAGAAATAAAAATATTTCACGTAAGTATATTTTTTATGTTATTTATCTGATAGTAAAAGAATACTCAATTTTAAGAACAAGATTCTGTAATTTTAATGTTATCATATTATCTTAATTTCCATTGAATCGATGGTATTTTGTACACATCTTTGGTTTATGTTTTTGTGGCTGTAAAATTTTTCAGGATAATTCACTTTCTTGTGATCATTGACATCTTTCACTCTCTATAATTATTTAGGAATTACACTTTTATTAAATATCCATATATTTAATTTCCACTAATGTTATCCAACTTATAAACCTAGTGATTTCTTAATCTAGATGATAATTTCATATCCTTTCACCCCTTTTAAGAGGAATTTTTATCAACCCTTTTAGGATAAGAGTTTTATGAAAAGGAATTTTCAAATATCAAATCCTTTATTACCAAGATGTATTTAAAATTTCATAGATTAAATTTATTTACGTGGGGTATAAGTAAACAAAATTATATTTTATAATATATTTCTATTTAAATAAATTTTGTTTCTTATATATCTTGTGTTACATGAAACATAAATTTTAAACGAATCGTGATATACTACTAAAATATTTAAATGTTATCATTATAACGTAGACATTAAAATTTTATGTATGTATATGAATAAAAACTATTTAAAACTTATTTATAAATATTTTATATTAATCATATAAATTTTTAAATATGAACTCAATTTTTAGTAATGTATTTAAATGTTGCAAAAAATATTTTTTTCATCAAAAATATTTTTACTATTTTTTATTAAAAAATAATACAATTAATTTATAGAAAAATTAGAAATTTTATAACTCAAAATGAAATATATTTTTAAAATTACCATTTTAAAACTACCATAGAGTCATTTTTTTATAATTTTCTGAAAATATTTTTTTTGGTGAATAGTTAAAATGGTGATATTTATTAAAAAGTTGTCAGTTTTAGTAAAAACGTTACAATGTTACATTTTGTTTTAAAATGTCTTAAATGAAAAAATAGTTCAATTATATTATTATTAATCAAATTTACTTAATTTTATTTAATTTCATGTTGTATTTGGATATAAAAACTGTTTACACTGATGTAAACATTATCTTTGGAAAACCATTTTTCATTACTTTTTAGGGTTTGATTTTAAATAATATTCCTACACATAATTGAATATAAATTTTTAAAATGTATTTTAAATTAGTAATAAACAAAATATTAATTATTTTATAAGTTATACTTAATTTTTGGTCATAAAAATAGTAAACTAAGTAAAAATATGTTACCATAGTTTGGGTAAAATAGCTTTACTAGGGGTTAAACTAATGAGTTAAGAATTATAATGACCTATACAGTAATTTAATTTAATTTTATTGAAATATTTAGACCCTACATAATATATTTTTTGGAAATCATTTATTTTTGGAGTCATAAGAAAATAATTTTTACCTTTATAATAATTTATGTAAAAAAAGGACAAAATGTCACTCTCTTATTTTCAAAAATATCTTCTATGTTCAAATAAGGATAAAAGGAGGCATGTTCGGAAATAAATATCAATTTACAGGATAAATAATTTTTTATTATTACAATAATTTATTTATAATTTTTATTAATTAAATAATTATATTAAATACTTACGCAGTACCTACACCAATATTATTTTATTAAAAGGAATATTATAAAATATATTTTAAAAATATAAAAATTAATATAATTTTAATGGATTATTATGTAAATTTTTTTAGATAATTATAAAATATTTTGGTTTTTTGAAAATAATATATTATAATTCCATATTTGTCTATGTTTCTTAAATTCAAATTAAATGAATAGTTCTAAAATTTACATTAACGATATTTATAATAATTAATATTTTAGTAATTGATTTAAAATTAATAAAAATAATATATTCAACTAATATAATGGAATATGGTTTAACATATCAAATATAGTGTATTTATGATACATTTATTGCATTTATGATAGAATTAAAAACTGTTTAATATTGAAATTGTTGTTAGTGTGGTTTAAGTTAAAATGAGGTTTTGTGTGTTAAATATTCTTATGTTAATATTAATTTTCCACACACATATGAATTTTATTTGAAAAATTTTATTTCATATTTAAATAAATGTTGGCTCGAAATTATATAATAAAACACATTTTTTATTCTTAAATAATTATTTACCTAGGTAAATAAAAAAATGAAAACTTGCTATCACGTTGAACACTAAAATGGTAAAAGTTAGTAACCTTAGAGGTTACAAGAATAACATGTTTAAAACATGTTGCTTTTTTAAGGTTTCATATAGAAGCTATATTTCCTACAATCCATTATTTATCAATTTTTGAGGCAATTAAATTGATAGAGACATCCCATTATGGAATAATTTTTGGTATATACAAAAATTCCACTCCTCATCAATTATAAAAGGAACCTCATCCCCTCATTTATTCACACCTTTTAAGAAATTTACCTAAAAAACAGGAAAAAATATCTCCCCAAAATCCATATATATGTTATAGATCTTATTTTTTCCCAAAATACCAACCCAAGTGTGATTAATATGAGATACAAAGAGGGATTATCTATGAAATAGCAATTTTCCTCATTAAGTTATTTATTTTTTTACTTCTTCTCCTACCACCTTAATTAATGTATTAATTATTCTAATATAATAACAAAAATATCTGACATATGATGATATTTTATTATGTTTATATAATAACTGATATCTTTCTCCTCTTTCATCAAATTATAAATAAAACTGTCGATCATGTGTTTGGAGGACTACCACATCGCGATCATATATAATTTATTTTTCTTCCCCACCGCTCATAGATGGATTTAATTATTAATTTAATGGTTATATATAAATATATTAAATATATTAAATAATTATACTTATTTTATTATAATATCAAATCTACCTTCTTACCTTCTTATCTAGTGAAAAACGACAACGTCGCTCGTGCGTATGTGTGAACTATCGCCTCCAGGAAGTGATGTGATTAATTTTTCATTTTATTTCAACAAGGATATTAATAAGGATATATATTATGTATATTATATAATTATTATTATTAAAATATTAATTATTACTTACCTTTTTATCATTCTATCCATCTAAAAAATGGTAACAACATTCATGCGTACGTATGGCTTATCATCTGTATGAATAGAGTAATTAATTTCTTATATCTAAATTGTTTTAATGACTATAAATATGAAAATAATGAATTTATATTATATTTATAACATTATTAAAATTATTCATATGATTAAAACATAATCAAAGTAAAAGGATCGGAACAACCTAACCAAAACATACATAAAAGATGAAGCACTTGTCACCCAGAACAATGATTTTAATAAATAATTGTTAATGAATAGGTGAGAAAAGGTTAAAAGAATGATATATATGGTATTACATTTAATTTTATGATTATGTAATAAATTTATAATAAATATATATTTATTATATAGTATTTTTTAACTTGTATGAAGGAAGTCAGACCCAATGGAAGAGATTTTTGTTTCACTGTTATTTATGTGTGACACATGCCATATTTACCAATTGTTTATTTTTTGTGGTTAATATAGTACCCATTAATGTATTTTATGATTATTATTATAAAAATTCTGGTATATACAAAATATTATAATGTTCCTTCATTCATGGGGCTTACAATCCAAAAGTTACCAAAGTGGTAACAGTTTTATTATACATTCTCATTATTTATCAGGATTTTCTATGATAATTCTTAATATGATAAATTTTATCATATATATCTCTAGAGATTTATTAATTTTCTTTTCCTAAGGTTTTTTATTAAAATCAATTGTTTTTATTTCATTTTTTACTCTTTATGTACTAGAAATTAAAAAATAATTTTTTAAGAAAATACATCATTGCATCCTCAGAAAAATAAAACATAAGAAAAGGGTGAGATCAGATTCTTAGTAAGGATAACAATATAGTGGAAACTGACATAAATAATAATAAACATTTAAGGAAATGTATAAGACTAGAACACATGCCTTTTAAATGTAAACCTCAGCATAATATGGAAATGATAAATCAAATATTTCTATTTACTTATTCAAATGGATATTATACTTGTCGAGTAATCACATGTAATTTTAATATACAATTTCATAATGGTGGAATGCATAATTCTGGACATCATAACAACATAGTCAAGGGCTTATGCCAAGACTAAAAAAAATATTTTGTCAAGGCCTTATGCCAAGACACTAGTTTGTCTCATGAGACCTATCAATGCATCGAGGAGATATAGTGGGCTCCACCCATGACATACTATGTCCAATGCATTCATCATATGAAAAGGTTAAAACATAGCATAACTATTCATATTAAAACAAGCTTACAAAATGTTAATACATTAACCATAAACCATGAATGGTATAAAAATAACACATCCATAGTCAAACATTCCACAAAACCTTCAATACCATTTGGAAGATTGTATCATAATAATTCAACCTTAAAAAACATAAAATCCAATAAAGGATGTTGAAATAGATGAAAATAATCATTAGACCCATTTGAGAGAAATATCCCCTTTTTCTTGAAAACATTTAAATGTACCACTATTTATCAAGAAGCCATTTAAAATATATTTTTGAATAAAAGTGACCATTCCACATTGAAACTATTAAAAGGAATTTTAATTTTAAAACATTCATGTCCGTATAAATAAACCCTTAAGACCATTTTTAAAACATGGACATTATTGTTAAAGATTTAGAAGAATAAAATTTTAAAACATTTAAGATGATATTTTAGTTAGAGTTCTTAACTAAATAAGAGATGATTGAATACATATAATTTATGTAAAAAACAATATAATATCATGAGAATAAAGGTATTTATTATATAATATGTTATAGTTCAGTATATACACCAAATAAATGTGAAATGGTGCATAACAACAAAGAAGTCTCAACGAAATGTAAGTTGAGATGAATTATCATATAAAGACTGTATCCTTAGGTGAAGGATAATTCAATGACATAATTATGCGTGAAAAATATAAATAAACTCAATATTATTGGATATTTATTGTAAATAAATCAAAGTAAATTCACACATATTCGTGTAAAAACAACACCAATGACTAGGAAGTTTAACTAAATGAATAGCGATTGAGTTAAAATTACTCTTATCAAGTTCATATCGATGACTTGAGAATTTATAAATGGAGTTATTATTTGTATAGAAAGTATATCCACATAAATGGGAGTGTAAATTACTACATAATTAAATAAATACTTATTTTACACATAATCTTGGAGTAAAATAATCACTCAAGTTTGTGAAAAACCGAATGAGTGGAAATTGAAATTTAAAATTCCCTTACCGATTTGGTAACATACGAAACATAAACCCCATGAAATAAGGATCATAAAATAGTGATATAAATACCCATAAATTAGAGTATATTATTCAAGGAATACAATAATGGGTAGTACATACACCACATAAAAGGTAATAGTGGAAAATATAACAAGAATCTCACGGGAATAAAAGTGAGATGAAAACCCCTTACCACGTTGTAATCAGTCGAGTTGTATGACCAAAAGTTAATAACCACAAAATTAATCACAAAATACCATGAATATAAATACAATAAAGGTAATATATATCAAATTGTAGTACACGATACACCACATGAAATAAATAAGTTGCGAACAATGGAAATCTAATGGAATTAAAATAGAGATAAGGAACCCCTTACCTTGTACTTTTCCTTAGTATTGGATAGGTTATCCTCTTGTATAATAGTGACATAATTGTTATTAAATAATACATGAACCAAATACATAAATATGATATCATATATGATCTTGTAATATTTCTTTGTTAAGGATATTTCAGTAGTATAATTGTTTTGGTTGTTAAATAATTCATTTTCATTTATATGTTTTGTTATGTAAGTCATGTTTTTATGTATAAGTTGTATTTTATTAATATCCAAAATGATATTAAGTTCTTAAAAATTATTTTTAATCATAAAATTAAAATTATTCTTGAATGACTTCGATGGGGAATGAATCTCATCATGTTCGTGGAGACGGTAATCAGTACGTACGCACGAGCGACAAAATCATTATATTGATGGTGAAATAATATGTAATTGGATGGTATAAAATATATAAATAATAATTAGAATGTTATATTTATTATTTACATCAGTTATACTCATTATTATACCCATCCAAATAATGAAGTGTTTGAAGAACAAACTACAACACGATGTGCAGACGGTAAGTCGTGTGTACGCACATATAGTGACTTTTTCATTTATAGGATGGATATAATAACAAATATGGTTCTACCATAAATAAAATAACCTCACTGTATTTATAAGGTAATGTATGTATTATTTAGTTATGGAAACAAAAATGAAAGCGGAAGTGGAAGAAGAAAAGAACTTGAAAGAGGGTGGTGAAATTATTACCTCTTCTTCAGGTGTTTCCTTTTCAGTTGATCAAAAGGGATCCTTATGATGGATTTATGATCAATGTAATGACTCTAGGATTAAGTGAGGGATGTTGGGATTATATTTGGTCAGGTTTTGGGCAATAAAAATTTCTTTTGAGGTGATAAATTATGAGAAGGGGAAGTACCCTATTATAAAAGGGGCGAGGGGCACCTCAGGAAAAACATGAAATATTATTTTATTATAAATTAATTTTTGGATTATAATGGATCTAAATTGATTTATTTATAAGATAAGGTGTTTATGAGTCTAAATATACTTAACAAATAGGTTTTATGCATGTTTAGGTTACCACATTAACCTTATCGTTTAGATTTAACTATTTGTTAAATAGTTTAACTTTTACCGTGTCTTCATGAATTCTTACACTATATGGTTAATAAACATACTCTAAACTTCCAAGATAACCCCATGTGGTTCATTAATAACATATATAATATTATTTAATACCTTTGGAAGAAAATTATATTTTTAGTAATATTATATCAACCAATAATATAGTATTTGTTTTAAAAACTCACTGATGTCAATATTGATAGTATTTAGTATATGGTTTTTGTGAAAATCATAACAGTATGATTAATTAAAAAAATATTTAATCAAACCTAACATGTAATATTAACCTCTAAAATTAGTGTAATTTATAAAAAGTCTCAGATTACATTTATTTAGATATTTATAATATCAAATATTCTAATCTTTCATTAATATGGTAATTACTGCATCATCATTGTGTCATAAATAAATTTAATTATTTAAAGTATAAAAATTATAAATAAAATACCTTTATGTAGGAAATAGTTTTATATTTATAATGAATATTTATAGTCTAATTTATCTTATGTGAAACCCTATATTAAAAATGGTTTAGTTATTAAATTTTGAATTTAACACTTATAACTCTTCTTTAAATAAAATAATAATAAATGTCCTAATCTAATCCAAGTGGACCAAAAGAATAATATTTTATTCCTAAGGTTGTTTTTGGTAGAATTACACTTTTACAATTGAATTAGGACATGTTTTAGGGTAATAATAATATCATTTTTACCATTAATTACAATATTTACTTTTAACCATGGTAAATAAAAGTTAACAGTTATTATTCACCAAAAATTATTTTCATATTATTGAACCACATTTTACTTATTGATATAAACTTTGTCTCTCTGATTTTTTTAATTCAATTCACAGAAGCGGTAAAATTATGTTTTATGCAAATTTGTAAATGATCCTTGAGGGTGGGTAAAAGATGGTAAAAAGTTTAATAAAAATTTATATATATAATATTATTATAAAATGAATCCAATGAATTAAATTGAATATATATAGGAATTATTTATCTATTTTTATGTAATGTAAATTTAAATAAAACAATTAATTATTTAAATAAAAAGTCAGATTTAAACAATAACGCAGTGTTTTTCACTATTCATCAAAAATTGAATGTTTTTAGAAAAATACAAAAGATTCACCCTTATATAATTTTGATATTCCAAATTCAAAAAATTATTCTATTTTACCATATTGAAAACATTTAAGTAGCATTAATTAATTTAAAATTAATTCCTGTTGTCAAAACCCAAAAGCGTGTTTTTAAGAACTAAAAACTATTATAAGATTTACATGTATTTATGTCAAATTTAAATGTGAAATTAGTTATAATGAACTCAATTGTATTAAATGATAAAAATATAATCGTATTATATTTAAAAACCATTCAAATTCATAATTAGACACTATAAATTATTTTTATGAAAAAAGTTGTTTTGAATTAAAATTTAGTAATTTTCACTACTCATCAAAATATGAATGTTAACAAAAAAGTACCAAAAATTTATCCAAAATACATTTTTATCTCCTAATTCTAAAAAAGAATTTAATTTTATTAAATTGAATATATAAAAGTGTAAAATATCGGTTTTAAAAAGGGTTCTCCATTAAAAGGTTGTAAAATTGTATTTTTGGAAAAATACTTATTTTAACTGATAAAAAATGAATTTAATCTTATATTATGTCTAAGAAACAAATAATATAGATTTTAAAATTATATGGAGTATATAAAATTCCAAATTCAGTTAATAGTATTCATAACCACTTTTTGAATGGCTAGTTTTGTAGGTTGTGGTGCACTCAAACTCGGTGTTGCATGTAGCACAATCTTTTGAATTACATTAAAGAAAATAACTTACTAAGAAATATTGGGGTGTTACATTCTTCCCCCTTTTGTAAATTGTGTCCTCACAATTTTAAAAATGGTCTTGGGGCCTTTATTGAAAGACCCACATCAGAAAAAGATTCAATAAAGCTGTCACTTTAAAAGAAAGAAAGAGAAGTACAGAGGTCACCTGAGATAACCCATATTAGGATTCTGTGTAGTAAAACATGGATATATAAGATAAAATAAGTGTCATGTTCTGATAGAGATTGATATAAAACATGATTAGGATAAATTTTACATCATGAAAACCACAAACTTGTGATGGGATAAATGGGCATTAGTTTCCCAGTAGAAAAAGTAAACAAACATCATTTTTTATTTTAAGTTCCATTTCCTAATGTTGAGGAATTTATTTATGAGATTTAATAATAACATAAAGATATATACTTACTTTTGATATATATTTTCATCCTTTAATAAATTTATACCACTAACTCATATTTTTTTTCAAATGATGAGTATTCAAGATGAATTGGTCACACTTGAAATGCTAGAATCAACTACTAGAGAATAACATGATCAAAAAAGGATAACTACATATTTCCCTTGTCTTTAGAGATTGACCAAAACCAAAATGGTTAGTATAAAATCAGATGATCTCCAAAAAATGATAATCCATTAGAGAAATAAATACTAATCTTAATTCCTAAAATTAAACCATTAATACCCAAAGTTCAATAAATACCATTAATAAAACAATTGTCCTTAAAATACTTAAATATAATTCAAACTAAGTTTAAAACCCAAAACACAGAAGAATTTTATTATGTAATATTCCATGTTAAATTGTATCTCCAAATAACATCGACTGCTCTTAAAGTCACATACTGAAAATTAATTAACTTAATCACATATTATCTATGGTAGGATAATAATTTCTATAAATAACCTAAATCACTATATGTCCATAATAAAAACATAGATAAAAATCCACCATTACTCCCCAAATGAAATCCCATAGTATTCTATTTTCCTTAGGCATATAGTGCTCCCAACAGAGCGAACATCTTCCAAAATAACATTTATCACTTAATCACCAAATAATGTTCCTATAGTAAGGATATACATTTGATAAACATAACATCACAAATCAACTTATTAATGATCAATAAAATTATTTAACTAAAAGGAATTAGTCATACTAACCATGGACTTCACATAGTCCAGTGGTAGGCGATAGATCCCAGTTGTAGTTTGGTTATGCATTCAATACCCACAACTTTGTTCGATGCGACGGGTTATCACATGGTCTTATTATTGTCCTTTTTTAAAAACTATATTTAATAACATTACCAAAATGAGATAAATTCTCCAAAATAACCAAAACATAATTTCACCAAAAATGTTATCTCATACCTCGCATTTTCATCCCAAAATTTAATAACTTGTAATTTCCCCAAATTCAAGGATCATATAAATCCAAATGGTTATTTATAACTATATCCACAATAGAAAAGATAATTCTTCCTAAAATTACATTTTCATATAACAAACTGCAGGGTTACACATAAAAGTGAAATGTATTCCAAAGTAATCCCATCAATAAAGAGCACTAATAATTTTAAATTTTTCTCCATACATTTATTTACACATAGGTTCTTCATTGACCAAGAGGTTATCCTATAGAATAGGTCATCCACTCGGGTAATGCCCAGGTCCCCTAAATTTAAAAAAAAATGACTGTAAATGGATTCATGGGATCATTTTTATTTTCTTCCATAGTACTATTCATTTTTCCTTGACAATTCTTTACTTTATGTCCTTCTTTCCCACACATAAAGAATTTAATTGTTCCATTGAGACACTTTCCTAGGTGTCTCCTTACACATTTCCTAAATGATGGAAATTGAGATTTCTTTTATCCATGGTCTCCACTACTGGAGCTATTATCATTCACCACCTTTCTTTTGTTTATTATGTTTGGGAGTTGGTTAATATATTTGTTTTTGATCATATTTTTGGAAAACTGAATTGGAATGAACCCAACATATTACACACCTATCAACATTCAATTTTGTTGCTCACTTCCACCACTATTCCCACCTTATACATCATGTTCAATGTTACTCTGACTTCCTTGGAATCCAGTCATAGACTAACACAAGAAAGCATAATGTGACTCATAAAATCATTTTAAGAATATCATCACACCTTATTTTCAATCTAAAAAACCTTAGGATTAACAAAGGTTATTTATTCTAATTTTATATTAAAATACATCAAATCTGTTAGTAAAGAAAATTTGAATTATCATAATCATATCCCCCAGGAGTGTCGTAACCAAGAGTGAAACAAGGCCCATTGTTATGTACCAGGATACCCTAGGTCAATCCCAAAACTCATTGTTGAAGTTTTCACTCCAAGGTACATCTGTTCCAGAGTCATCTATACCTGGTCGTATCCAGATAGGGCTGTATTGCTTGGAAAAACCACATAATATTTACATTACCAAATTTTTTGGATGTTCTTCTATACTAATCCTCAATGTCTATCTTAGGGTAGTGTTTTCTAATCATAGTTTTTCTTAATCTAGCTTCCAAGGATTGTACTATACTTCCTCTCATACCAACTGTAATGCCCCAAACCTAGTTACCCAGAATTACTGTATTATTACATAACATTGGCATGAGATAAAGAATCATGTCCCGAAAGACCGATCATTTTAGTATCCATGGAATTACTAGATACATACATAAGTTTTACATTACATCATGAAATAAAAAACAGCACTGTGTCCCCTTAGAACAATCTTATATCCCTTAGCTGATTCCTGTAGGTTAATCATAATATACTTCTTTGCATTCTGGGAAATATAAAATTTTAGAAAGGGGTGAGCTCAAATTTTTAGTAAGGATAACAATATAGTAGAAACTGGCATAAATATCAATTAACATTTAAGACAATGTATAAGACTAGAACACGGGCCTTTTAAACATAAACATCAGTATAATATGGAAATATAAAAAAATAATTCCATTTAATTATTCACATGGATATTCTACTAGTCTAACAATCACATGTAATATCAATAGCCAATTTCATAATGATGGAATGCCTAATTCCGGACATCATAACCACATAGTCAAGGCCTCATGCGTAGACTACAAATAAGAATTTGTCAATGCCTTGTGCCTAGAAACTATTTTGTCTCATGAGACCTACCGATGCATCGAGGAGCTATAGTAGGCTCCACCCATCACTTATTATGTTCAATTGATTCCTCATTTGAAAAGGTTGAAACATAACATAAATCTTCATATTAAAACTATCATATGAAATGTAAATACTTTAACTGTAAACCATGAATGTAATAAAAATAACACATACACTGTTAAATATATAACAAAACCATCAATACCATTTGGAAGATTGTATTATAATGAATCCACTTTAAACATACATAAAATCCAATGAAGGATGTTACCATAGATGAAAATAATCATTAAAACCATTTGAGATAAATATCCCCTTTTTTATTGAAAACATTAATAAGTCTCACTATTTATCAAGAATCCGTTTTAAATAGAATTGTGAATCAAAGTGTCCTATACCACTTTGAAACTTTTCAAATGAATTTTAATTTTAAAACATTCATGTCCATATAAATAAATCCTTAAAACCATTTTTAAAACATGTAAATTATTGAGTAAGATTTAGAGGAACAAAATTTTAAAACATTTAAATTGATATTTTAGTTAGAGTTCCTATCCAAATGAGAGACAGTTGAATAAAAATGATTGAGGTAATAAAAACATAATAATATAATGAGAATAAAGGGATTCATGATATACTAATTTAAATAATAGTATATAAACCACATAAATTTGAATTGGCGCATTACAATAGAGAAGTCATAATTGAATGTAAGTTGAGATGAATTCCCTTAAAAAGATATAATATTTAGGTTAAGGATAAATAAATGATATAATTATGTGTGAAAAATATAAATAAACTCAATATTATTTGATATTAAGTGTAAATAAATCAGAGGACATTCACACATATTTTTGTAAAAACAACACCAATGACTTGGATGTTTAACTCAATGCATATCGATTGAGTTAAATTACCCTTATCAAGTTCATATTGATTACTTGTGAATTTATAAATGGAGTGATCATGTGAATAAAAATTATACCCACACAAAGGGGAGTGGAAATTACTACATATGTAACTAAATAGTGATTTCACACAAAATCTTGGAGTAAAATATCAATGAAGTTTGCGTAAAACCGAATGAGTGAAAATTGAAAATTGAAATTCCCTTACTGATTTGGTAACTTATGAAACATACACTCCATGAAAGAAGGATCATACAATGATGATGTAAATACCTATAAATTAAATTATATTATTCAAAAAATACCATCATGGGCAGTACATACACCACACAGAAGGAAATAGTTGAAAATATAGCATGAATCTCACGAGAATAAAAGTGAGATGAAAACCCTTTACCACGTTGTGATCAATCGAGTCATATGAAAAAAAGTTAATAAACACCAAATGAATCATAGAACACCATGAATATAAATATAATCATCATAATATATATGAAATTATAGTACATGATACACCACATGCAGTTAATAAGTGGTGAACATTATAAATCTCACAGAATTAAAAGTGAGATAAGAAACCTCTTACCTTGTAATTTCCTTAGTGTAGGGTAGTTTAACCTCCTATATAATAGTGAATAATAGTTATTAAATTATATAAGAACCAAATACATAAATATTAAATCATATATGATCTTCTAATATAGATTTGTTAATGATATTTCAGTAGTATCATGGTTTTGGTTGTAAACTGGTTCATTTTCCATTATATGTTTTTTTATGTAAGTTATGTTTGTTATGTATAGGATGTATTTGATTCATATCCATAATGATATTAATTTCATAAAAATTATTTTTAATCATAAAATTAAAATTATTCTTGAATGATTATGATGGGGAATTAATCTTATTATGTTCGTGGAGATGATAATCCGTACGTACGCATGAGCGACAATATCATTATATTGATGGTGAAATCATATATAATTGGATGGTATATCATATATACAGAATCATTAGCATGTTATATTTATTATTTACATTAGTTACACTAATAATTATACCCATCCAAATAAATATGTGGTTGAATAACAAACTAAACCACGACGTGGAGACGGTAAGTCATACGTATGCACGTATGGTGACATTGTCATTTATAGGACGAATATAATAACTAATATGGTTGTACCATATTTATAATAAAATCACAGTATGTAAAAGGTACTAGATTTATTATTTTGGTATGGAAAAAAAAATAAAGCGGATGTGGAATATGAAAAGAACATGAAAGAGGGTGGTGAAATTATTATCTCTTCTTCGGGTGTTTTTTTGAGTTGATCAAAAGGGATCCATAGGTTTTCTTTCTGATCAATGTAACGACTCTAGGTTTAAGTGACATAAGTTGGGGGGATATTTGGGTAGGGTTTGGTCAAGAAAAATTGTTTTAGATGTGTGAAATTAAGATAACGGGAAGTGCCCTTTTATAAGAGGGGTGAGGGGTACCTTAGGAAAATCATGAAATATTATTTTATTATTAAATAATTTTCACTTTATAATGTATCCAGATAGATTTTTTTCCAATGCTAAATAGTTTATGGGCCGAAATATTTTCAACCAATAGGTTTTAGATAAGTTTAGGTCACCATATTAACCTTATCTTTTAGGTTTAACTATTAGTTAAATAGTTTAACTTTTATTCTGTCTTCTTGTATTCTTACACTATATGATTAATAAACATACTCTAAACATCAAAGAGAACCTCAAGTGGTTATTTAATTATGTATATAATATTATTTAAGTCATTTGGAAGAACCTTATATTTTTTGGAATATTATATCATCAAATATTATAGTATTTGTTTTAAAAACTCATTTATGTCAAATTTGACACTATTTGGTATTTGGTTTTTGTTAAAAACTTAACAGCATGATTACTAGAAGAAAATTAATTTAATAAACCCTAAAAAGTCATAGTAACCTATAAAATTAGTGTATTTCATGAAAATCCTAATATTACATTTATTTTTATATTTATAATACCAATTATTCTAATATTTCATTAATAAAGTATTTACTGTATCATTATTGTGTCATAAATAAATTTAATTATTTAATGTCTAAAAATTATAAATAAAATTACATTATATAGTAAATACATTTAAATTTATAATCAATATTTATAGTTGAATTTATATTATGTGTAACCCTATATTAAAAATGGTTTAGTTATTAAACATTGAATTTAACACTTTTAACTCTTCTCTAAATAAAATAATAATAAATGTCCTAATCAAATCCAAGTAGACCAAAAGGATCATATTTTATTCCTAAGGTTGTTTTTGGTCGACATACACTTATTAAATAGAATTATTACATTTTATAGGGTAATAATAATATAATTTTTACCTTTAATTACCCTATTTACTTTTTACCATGTTAAATAAAAGTTAAAAGTTACTATTCAACAAAAATTATTTTCATATTATTGAACCGAATTGTACTTATTGATATCAACCATGTCTCTCGGATTTTTGAAATTCAATTCACAAAAGCAGTAAAATTATGTTTTATGAAAATTTGCAAATGCACCTAGAAGGTGGGTAAAAGATGGTAAAAAGTTCAATAAAATTTTATATATCGAATATTATTATAAAACCACTCCAATGAATTAAATTGAAAATATATAGATATTATATATCTATTTTTAACTAAAATAAAATAAAATTAAATAATTAATTATTTAAAAAAAATTTGGTTTTAAATAATAACGTAGTGTTTTCACTATTTATCAAAAATTGAATGTTTTTAGAAAATATCTAAAATTTACCCTAAGCTAATTTTGATATTCCAAATTCAAAAATAAATTCTATTTTACCAAATTAATAACACATAAGTAGCATTAATTAATTTAAAATTAATTCCCAATGTCAAAACTAAAAAGTGGGTTTTTTAAGAAGTAAAAACTATCAAAATATTTACATGTGTTTATGTTAAATTTAAATGTGAAATTACTTATAATGACCTATATTATATTAAATTATATAAATATAATCTTATTATACTTCTAAACCATTAAATTTCATAATTTAACATTATAAATTATTTCGATTAAAAAAGTTGTTTTCAATTAAAATTTTGTATTTCTCACTATTCATCAATATATGAATGTTATCAGAATAATACCAAAAACTAGTCCAAAATAAATTTTCATCTCCCGATTCATAAAAATAATTTAATTTCATTAAATTATATATATAAAAGTGTTAAATATTGGTATTAAAAAGGGGTCACCATTAAAAGGTGGCATAATTTTATTTTTTGGAAAATACTTCTTTTATCTGAAAAAAGGAATTTGTTCTTATATTATGTCTAAGAAATACATAAAATGGATTCTAAAATTATTTATAGTATATAAAATTAAAATTTATTTAATACTATTCATAACCGCTTTCTGAATGGTGGGTTTGGTAGGTCATGGTGCGCTCGAACTCGGTGTTGCGTGTAGTGCAAGCTATTGAATGACATTAAAGAAAATACCTTACTATGAAATCTTGGGGTGTTAGATATAGGGAGATTGGGATTAACCTATATCAAGGATAATTAATGATTAAAATTTTCCATTAAAAGTTTCCCAATTTGTTTTCAAATAAATGGGTTTCTATAATATTTGAGATTTTTTGGATTTTAAAGAATTGATTTTAAAATAAAAAGGATATTTTGTTAATAATGTTTTTATGATATTTTTGTCTTATTTATAATCATTAACATCAAAAACTTTAGATTTTATTATGACTTACATGGGATGTGATCTAATGATACCATTATTATTATTTCTCAATAAGGTTTATGATTATGTTCAAAAATGTTTATTAATCTTATTTATTTCCCACATGTTATGCTATAATGAAATTTTTAAGAAAACCATTTCATTTTCCTAGGTTATGATATGATGAATTATTTTGTGGAAGAAATATGTCTGATTTTAATTATGGGATGGTTGGGACATGAATTATATTTCCCTTTAATTCATTGGGTAATTATTAATTTTCAATGAGATCAAAGGGTATATGGGAGGTCATCCAAAGCCTGGAAAGGGATAGTACATGGGAGGTTATCCCAATCCTGAAAAAATAGGGCACATGAGAGGTCATCCCAAGCCCAAAAAAGAGGTTATACTATAGTTTATCATAATACATATACTGGAACATGGATTATTTTAACATTCATAACATGTTATGAATATCACTATGGGTTCCCTTGAAATAATAGTTTATATTCATATGTGTATCATAAAAAAAATTTATTCCAATGTAATCCTCATATAGGTTATGCTATTTTATTTCATTATGATTCATGTATTATAAATTGAAAATATTTATTCCATGAATCAAGATTATGATCTATGAAATTTGAGATATTATTTTCAAATGTTATTCTCTTATTCTCATACCCTTAGTATCATGTCTTGTTGATATCTACCATTTTTAACCATACTGAGAATATGATCTCACCCTTAAATTTGTTTCACTTCCCCAGGTTATGAAGAATTATATTATGTATGATATGTATGAGAAGGGTTTTAGTTATGAATAACTTAGTGTTAGATGATTTAAGTTATTCATAAACATGTCCTATAAATGAACATGTTTCTGAAGAGAGTAGGCCTATAAAATTTTGGCACAGATCATTATGTTATATAATTAATATTCATCTATTATGACATGATATCTATATATTAATATTATGGGTCTCTATAGTTTCTAACACAGAAAGGTTTAGTTATTATTTTGAAATGAGGATGAGAAAAATTTGGTGATAACCCTAGAGATATCCAAAAGTATTGGAAATTGTCTCAGAATTTTGTTGAAGGATAGATCAAGTGGTTTCTAAGAAATTGCATCCCTTTCTAGATAAAAAAACGGATGTGGCCCTAGAACAATCATACCTATGGGTAATAACTATAAAAAGGGTGCATTGGGATTTGAATCAATCATCACCTGGTGAAAAAATGGACCTTTCTATACACTTGGGTTGACAATCTCAGGTGCTATAATTGGATGTTCCCAAACTCTTTAGAAACCATCTTGAAGGATTTTAATATATGATTACAAGGATGAATTTGGTTAAACATAAGGATTCATAGATTTAAATTTAAGTGTCTCGATTTAGACATCTTATAAATTATTTTTCATGATTTTTTCATTTTCAAATGATTATTATTACACATAAATTATATTTGGTTTTCATTAATGGTTGGAACCTAAAGGAATCATGTAAATGTATCATGTAATGCACAACATGGTGATTATGAGAAACCAAATTGGATGATGACAGGAGAGAAAGATATTTTTTTATTCCTAATCAGTTATCATGATATATAATTACCATCACAAAATTTAGTGAGTTCCTTAACAATTCATATGAGAGGAAAAATGAATTTTATGTAATTTCAGGTGGTAATGATAACATGAGTTAGATATTTCAATTTTATTTTTATCGAGAATGTGAACTGAAACAACCAGAATAATATATTAAATTGAGGGTAATATTTTTTATATGTCACAATAAAGGACATAAACAAATGAATTTCGAAGGATTTTGATGACTTATATGTGGGGAACTTAGGAATTATCCAATTAAATTCAATCAACTAATGGTTAGCCCATAAACAAGGAATGAACAATATATTACAATCATTGAAGTAAAAGGATTGATGTTTTTATGTATTAGGATTCCAGAATTATATTGTAGAAGTTGTTTTGAAAAATATTATCTTTTTATAAGAATCATGAAACATGTAAGGATTATGATAATTTTGGATTCCTATATGTCTTCATATAAGATTAGAATAAGAGTTATGAAGACCCTCAAATGTTTATGAATTCTTGTTTGATCATAAATTGAAAGTCATAAACACCACCTTTGTGGTTTTAAGTGATTTTATTTTAATTTTATTAACGAAATTTTGGGAGAAGCTTCACTGGGGTAAGTTATATATAAGCCTTAAGGTCATCATGAAGTACTATTTGAGAATAATGATCATTTCAAAAGATTAAAGGCGTTGATAAAAATTATGATTTATATGATATTTGATGATTAAGGTTATATTAAAATATTTTCTTCACATTTTAAGGTATTTTATAATAATTGTAATAAGTCAACTTTAGTAAAAGGAAAACCTATCACTTCCGGATAGAATATGGGGATTGAACCCATAACATATTTGAAATAAGGGTGGAGTTCCTACCACTGGCCTATGTGATGTCTTTATTAGTATGAAATTTTTCTAAAATGATTTTACAAACAATGATTATGTTTTTCTGTAATATATGTTTTATAATATAGATCACTATGGGATTGAAAAGTGATTTGGTGATTAATTTTATTTCAGAAGAAGTTCACTATTTTGATAACCGTATATAACTAAGGTAAAAAAACATTATGATATTTTACTTACGAGTAAAGGTAAATTTATTTTTTGTAAGAACCTATGATTTTAATAATTTATTATGGTGATTCAGGTAATTTATGAAAATTAATATCAAATCTTATAGATTATATGATTAAAGAATATGTTTTTTTGGAATGATACATTAAGAGTGATTGATGTTATTTGGAGAAAAAACATAAATTTATATTGGAAGAATTTGCTATCAAATCATTCTAATATATGATTTTCAGTATTAGTATAGTATGTTTAAAATAATTTTAATGTTATTTATTTATAAAATGATCTATGATTAACTTTGGGTGTTGTTATTGAGGCTTTGGGGTTTACTTTTTTATTTCTTCATGTGGTGGTTTATTTATTTTGCGATTTAACTTATTCTAAGAATTTTAGTTTTTTTAATGAATAAATAAATGAGGAAGATTTTTTTCCCTTTTTGTTGGTTATATGATTATTTATAATTTAATTTTACTATTTTGGGTATAAAAAATTTATCTTTGATATTCATTTCATGGATTATAAAATAATTTGGAAATTGATCAAGGCACAACTATAGGATCAAAATGTGGTTAAGAAATAATAAGGTTTCAAGTAAGTTTATTTTTTGGTGTTATACATATGATATTAAAATTACCCCAAAACATTTGGAAATGGATCTTGAAATGAAATTTTTTCCTATTACCTATATTTTTTATGAATCAATGGTCTTTTTAACACCTATTTGGTTTATAGTTTTTTAGCTATTAACTTTCTCATGATCATTCACTTTCTTGTGATCAATGATATATATCACTCCCCCTAAATATTTTGTTATTAAAAATTAATTCCATGTTCATATTTTCACTTCCCAAAAATGTTATCTTCCATGGAAACCTAGTTATATGTTATTTTAAATGAAATTTTTATTTCCCTTCCCTTATTTAAGAGGAAGTTTATCATCCCTTTTACAATGTGGGTTTTACACAAAGAAGTTTTCAAATGTCAAACCCTTGATTACCAAGATCAAGTTCAAATTATGAGCATGAAATTTATTACTTTGGTGGGGGGGGGGTAGAATTTAACATTTTGTGGTTTTATTTTTTATTTTTATATAAATAAATTTTATTTTGTATATAAATTATGTAACACGCAACACTGAGTTTAAACAAACTGTGATATTATACTAAAATATTTAAACACAAAAGTTATAACCTAATGATTAAAATTGGTGTGTGAAAAGAAATTTTTTTTTTTAAATTTTTTAATTAATAATTTATTCAATTAAAATATATATTTAAACAAGAAATCAATTTCTAGTAAATTATTTACATTCTTTAAAAAAAATATTTTTTCCCAAAATTGTTTTTTATGAGAAGATAACAAAAATAATTTCATACAATTTTATAATTTTTATTATACCAAATGACATTAATTTTTGAAATTTCCATTTTAAAGTTATCATATATTGATTTTTGATACTTTTCATAAAAGGATAATTTTTTTGGAGGAATAGTAAAAAATACATCTTTTTATTAAAAAACTACATTTTCATTTAAATAATTTAAATAATTATTTATTTTTTAAAATTGATTAAAAGTGAAATTATTTTAATTATATTTTTACTAATGAAATTTGGTTACTATAATCAATTTCATTTTGAATTTGGATATAAAATTTTTTTATACTTATAGAAACTTTTTCTTTGGAAAACAAATTTTTCGTCGAGTTTGTGGGTTTGATTTTAAATTAAATTATGATACTTATATAAATTAAATTTGATAAAATATATTAAATATTTGGAATTACAATAATTAATTTTAGATGATAAATGAAATTTAATTATTTTTCATAATGAATAGTAAAGACATTAAAAATATGTTACCATGATTAAGGGTAAAACATGTATATATGGGGTTAAACTAAAGTGATAATGTTTATAATGACATAAAAACTTATCAAATTTTATTATAAGAAAATATTTAGACCCTAAATTATATAGTTACTATAAATTTTCCATTTTGGATCCATATATCTATAATTATGACAATTATAATAATTTAAGAAAATAAAAAAAAATTCCACTTTATTACTTTTAAAAACATCTCTTGTGTTCACATAGGGATAAAAAAGAGTTTTTTTCAGTTATAAATTTTCATTTTAACTATAAATAAGTTTTATTTATAATTTTAATATATTGATAATGTAATACCTCAAACCCAGTTCCCTGAAATGATGCCCTATTTTAATACATCAGCATGATTACAAGGAATCAAATCCCTCATGACTGAGTGGTTTAGTAGTTTTGGAAAACCCGATACATAAAAAAGTTCAACATTAAAACTTGAATTGAAATAAAACTTATAATTTTTATTTGGGACATCCAAAACTATAAGTTTATCCCTATATGTCATTCATAATAAACTACTTCTTATCCTAAAATAAAAGAAACATAAGAAAGGGGTGATATTAAATTTTTAGTAAGTGTAAACAATACAATGGAAGATATCATAAACATAAACACTGGGCATGGTGAAGAACTAAAAACACATTCCATTTTAAAATAATATTGTACATACTATGGAAGTAATAAGATCTGAATAATTAATTCAAAGTAAAACATAATCATGGGTATTATACTAGTCGAATAACTATATGAAAATTCAATTACTAGCTTCATAATGAGAGAAATTCATATGTCTAACATCATAACCATACAGTCATGGCCTCTTTCCAAGACCATAAATATTCATTTTTGTCAAGGCCTTGTGCAAAGACCGTAGTTTGTCTTAAGAGACCTACCGATGCATGATGGGGCTATAGTGGGATCCACCCATAACATACTATGTCCATTGAAATTCCTAATATGAATGAGGATAAACATAAAAAACATATACCTTGATATTGAATCTAATATATGAAATGTTGATAACTTTCCCCGAACATTAAGAATAATCACTAACCATTCACAGTAATATAGTGAAGGGTATCAAGATAGCACATCCACAGTCAAAATAACATGAAACCCTTCAAAAAAATATTGTATATGATAACATAAGAGATAATACTTAATTAATTACAATATTCAACAATGTATGTTTACATAGATGAAGATACTTTTAAATGTGACCATTGAAAAATTCTTGAAGAAATAATCCTTAATCATTCCAAAGTGTCCCATACCACCTTGAAAAATTCAAATCATAATCCCTTATAATATCACGAGAATAGATATAATCTTGATATGATATAACAAAGGGAATTATATAAACCACAAGGATGAAATAAGTGGTTAATAAGGTGTATATCTCATATAAGTTAAAGTGAGATGTGAAAATTACTTTTTTAAAGGAAGATTTCTTTTGGAAAATCATTTTTATTTTTTATGAAATCAGATTGTAAACATATCTATCCCAAAAAATAAAATGTGAGGTCATTGAAATTATATTTTAAGCTAAAATAAAGTAATGTTTTGGTTAAATAATTTAAAGAGAGTTTTTATTGAAACTGTAGAAATAATACATTCTAGTGCGGTTTAAGTAAAATCTTAAAAGATTTTAAAGCGCAAACAAATTTTTTGATTTCATAAAAACAAAAATTAAAAAAACCTTTTCATATTAATTTTTTATATTTTGTAAACATAAATATGTATTAAAACATATTGTATAGTGAACTTCATAATAGGTAAGAATTAGATAAGATCCATGAATCGGGCTTGCATTACAAAACAATTTTTTTAAAGTTTCTTTTAAAAAAATCTAACTCCCCAAAAAATAAAGAAGGATTATGATTAGTAAAATTATATAGAAAATATACACAGAATTTATAAGGAGTAAATATGAAAAAATAATAATCCATTTAGGTGAGTAGAGAATAAGAGAAACCTAAATGAAAGTGGAGGTTTGGGTAGAAAATACATAAAACTTTGTAATCCAATGAATCATATGGAAAAAAAATTATAATAATAAAATAATAAATTACATATCATAAAAATAAAGAAATTAATGATATGAGACATCAATTGGTAGTACACATACACCATACATAAGTAGTAGTAGTGAATACAAAATATCGCACAAAAATGGAAGTGAGATGAAGAAACCCTTACAAACATTTCGGTATGGTAAACAGTGTTCTTGTGAGGGATTAATGAGAGGTAAAGGTGTATCCCAAAATTTATATATTATAAGGGTTGTATTGGGGAGGTGAGAAAACATATTTTTTCATTATAAATTAAAAATAAAAGTACACAACATATTGGGGATTCTTGAATAAAAGGGAGTGAGATGATCCCCTACCTTAAATACGAGGGTGTTCATTGCTTGATATTAATGAACCAAATTACCAAATTAGGTTCATTAATTAAAAATTACATAACCATTTATATATTTATTTTGTTTATTATAACTTTATTAAGTTCATTCATGGGGTTTTACATTGGTTAAGGGATTCGATTTCTTTGTTTGTGAGTGCTCGTTTTCATAATATTCACGATCAGCTCACTAATAAAATAGTATGGTAGTTCATGTAAGATGGGAGTTGATGTCCAGAATTAATTTCATATATTATTAATTAACATTCATAATATTACATGGTTATAAAATTAACTTGTTTATTTGTAGTGAAGGTGAATCATTATGTAAAACAATAATCTTAGACGCTTGGATTAATATGGTAATTTTTTTCACAATTACCATTTTTGGTATTACTATTTTATAACATAAGTACTTAAAGATTACCTAACATTAAATAAGATAAAATGCATATATAATAGTCTGTTTCAACCATAAAAATGGTTTAATGAACATTGATGAAGAATGTAAATCAAATTGAAGGCAGCGTCGTCCTTGAATGTGATAAATCAACACATCTCGAAATATGTTTCATTTTTTGCATAAATGAGGGGTAATGGAGAGATGAAGATGAATTATACCATTAGATTAACAACATTCTAGCAGATGTATGGCACTAGAGTTTTTTTAAGAACCCAGTTCTTAATTTTGAGGTACATGTTCTTTCTTTTGTCTTTTCCTTATGTGTTTTTGAGAAAATTAAAAAAATGGAGAAAAATCCAAAATTTTTGGACTACACGTCGTGTACTTTTCCACATGTCTTGTACTGTCGCCATGTGGGATGAGTACAGAGGGTGTGTAGCCATGTTGGCAATAAAGGGTACAAAAACTGACTACACACCGTGTAGTGGATATTTACATGTCGTGTAGTCAGTTGGAAATAAAATAGTAAAGCGGTGGAAGTAGCCACCAGCGGAGCGATAGTACACACCATGTAAACAAAAATACATGTCGTGTACTCATGTCAACAGATGAAAATTGTGGCGGTGTCTCTAAAGGAACAGTTAAATGATAAAACTACACGCTGTGTAGTAAATAGTAAACACCGTGTTTTTTTCACTTAAAATGGGCAGTAGCCAACCCTGTTCACAAGGAGGGATTAGAACCGGAGGAAGGAATCGAGAGAGAGGGTTGGACCTTCGAGGAGCTCTAGATTGAGTACCGGGAATCCGTTTTCTGCACCGCCGATCTCCCTGGAACCGCGGGGGTGAGTTCTTCCTCCTCCTAGCGTACTTCTTACCAATTCAATACCGAGGGAATGTTATTTGAGTTTGAATGAGGTTTTAATTCATGTCAGATCTGCGTCGTTCTTGGACGATTAAAGGATTGTCATCCGCGTATACCATTCAGGGGCATTTAAGGTAGGTGGCCTGGTGTTTAAATTCCAACTTTTGTGCATTTTGTGCACCTTTGAGATACACACCCATTAATTGGGTGTCATATGGCTGAGGCCTCATTGAATTAAATCCCTATAATTGCATAGGTAGTTTAATAAACATGCATAAATGTTTTTTGGGATTGCTGCTTGGATCCAGAACCACCCCCGTGGTGCATTCCTCTATTTAGCTGTTTGGCCAGGATACCCGAGGGTATTCCATGTTCATATTATGCATTACTTTTTCCTTGAGAGGAATTGTATGTAAATTGAATGTTTGTATGTTTGGCATGGCCTGGTTACTTTTTTAGCCTGAGGGCAGTGATATATTATCCTGAGGGGATTATTGATTGGCCTGAAGGCATAATTATATTAGCCTTAGGGAAAGATTATGTTTACCTGAGGGTTTCGTTTCAGTTTGGCCTGAGGGAGAGATTCTATTTTTCCTGAGGGCAATGCCTGAGGGAAAGGTACTTTATAGCATGAGGGAAAGCTTGAGGTCAAGCCTGAGGGAATGGTTTACTATATTAGCCTAAGGGCAAGGTTTTGATTAGCCCGAGGGATTAGTTTTGAGGAACATTGAATGTTTTTAAATTGAACTACTAAAAGAATATTAAAATTGAAATGGAAATGGTAAAGTTAGTTAATTCTGAGTACTGCTTAGTTTATTGCATTTACTACTACGCACTGTTGTTTCATTTTTACACACAGTTGGACACAAGCCTTTGGTGGGTACCTAATGGGATTATTTCTCACACCCGGTTTGGGGTTATTTCTTTGGCCCCAAAAATATTTCATTGCTACAGTTCTGTATAGCGGAAAGGCTGCCTATACAGGTACTTGATTTCTGCTGAGGTGTAGGAGAGCATGGGACTGGGCTTAGGCTCACGATGCTACCATCTATTTTGTTTTGTTTTTCTGTACTCTGTATTGTACTGTACTGTAGTGTTGTGTAACATGTCATGGCTATTTTCTTAGAACTGGAGACATGTTGTATCATTCTCTATATAACTATTGGTTATCTTTTTCTATAGTTGTTTATATTAAATGTTTATGGTTTATTGCTTCCACTATTGCTGTATGTTTTATCTTATTTTCCTATACGCTACTCTTTAGCTAATGAGGGCATTGTTTCCCCACAATCAGACATGGGCCCTCACTGTAAGTCGTCAGCCTCTAGCATTTGGGGAAATGTGCTTGAGGTCATGTGACCAACCGGGTTCGAGGCACCCATGGAGTGGTACCTAGATCTGGGATGTTACAAAGTGGTATCAGAGTGGTTCTTTTAGTTGACTTACTATTTAGAGCCTTAGTTGGGATAGGATGGAAATAGTAGTTGGTATTAAGTTGTGCTCGGGAGTAGCTAGCCCGGGTATAGGGAAAATCCAATATACCTCGTGCTGCATTTTTTTTTTGATTTTTCCAATTACAGTTGATTTGATTTTCACTATTGGGTGACACACTTGGGATTGTGATGTTTATATTTTATCCGTGGGTTCTATTTAGTTGCAACCGGATGAGATGAGGGTATTCCATCTCATGGATTATTTAGGCACATGCTATAAATCACATGCCATGCATAGTTTCATTCCATGTAGACGCGTTAGAAATTTCATGCTGTTGTGATAGTTGTTGTGCTAGAAAAGCATGCTGTTGTGATAGCTACTTTGAGAAATACTTTCTATATGATAGGGTATTGCTGTGTGAGCCTGTGGAAAGGATGGATGCCAAACTTTGGTTGTTGGGGAGTATAGTCCCTCAATAACTAGAATTTGGTGGATCATTGACTTGAATACATATATATAACACATATAAGATGCCAAACTTTGATTTGTGGGGAGTATGGGCCCTCACGGATCGGAATTTGGAACTTAGGTGCTGTTTTTCAGTGTTTTCTAGGCTCTAGAGTTGTTTCTAAGGCATACTATCTGGAAAACCCATGATACACAACGTGTAGTTCCTTGGACATATGCCGTGTGTTCTTCTGTTGAAGAAGAAAATAAAAAAATTTATGTACACGCCGTGTACCCTCTGTACACGTCGTCTAGTCTCTTTCCGTGTCATAGACCGTGTGGGCGGGAACATGGGGAAGGGAAATGCCTAGGAAAAACACATTGTGTACCGAATGTACATGTCGTGTAGTGTTGACCCGGAGTCCGCCCGTGTAACTAAAAACACAGACCGAGGAGACCTTAAGACATACAGGCCGTGTCCACTATAGAACATGTCGTGTAGTCTGACCTGGGGACCCGACCGTGTAACTAACGACATGGGTCAGTGTAATCGTTTCTTGTACACACCGTGTGTATATAGAACACACCGTGTAGTTTGATCCATGTATCCGGCCGTGTAACTAACAACAGGGGTCAGTGAATCACGTCTAGTACACGCCGTGTCAATTCTGAACATGCAGTGTAGTCTGACCATGGGACCCGACCGTGTAACGAACAAACATGGTTTGGTGTTACCTATTCTTGAAAACTCCGTGTGCCGGAGGGACACACCGTGTAGTCTTGACCGGTGAGAGACCAAGTGGACTTATCCATGTGGCTGGGAAATGGGATGGAGTACACGCCATGTGTGGGTGTAACACGCCGTTTTGTAACAAGCCGAGTAGTTGGCCGTGTCACAAACGACATGGGCAGTTGAAAAAAAAATAACCATACACGCCTTGTAGATTATATACATGCCGTGTAGTTTGGTTCAATGAGAGCCATGTGGCTTAGCCGTGTAGAAGGACTCGGGCAGGGGAAGACAAGTTAGGTACCTGTCGTGTAGTCAGTATACACGCCATGTAGTCTTGTTTTGAAAATCATGAATGGCTTCTTCCTCCTATTCACCTTTTGGTCCCTTCATTTCCAGTTCTTGATAATTTTGATCTGAGGTGTGCATTGGACCTTGTAGATTCATGCTGCTGAGATGACCACGTGACGTTCTCCATGAGAGTGGCAACAATTATACTCCTGAGATGGTAGGCCATGGGCTACCAGTGGATCCTCCACCAGAGCCAGATGCGGCGCCAGCTGTTATACCAGACATAGGCGCGGAGGCGCAGTTATGGTAAGGCTATATGCGGTTCATGTAGACCTTTCAGGGACCACTGCTGGCTGCCACATCTATGCCAGAGATGACATGTATTTTCCAGCAGTAGCATCCTCCTACATTTTCAGTGGATGGCGGACCATAGGCTGCAGAGTCTTGGATGGGGTCGATGCAGACTATCTTCGAGTATCTAGAGACGCCTCCAGGGCAGAGGGTCAAGATCGCGATGTATATGCTGTGTGATTCTCCCAAGAGGTGGTGGGATGTAACCACTCAGTCAGAGCATCACAAAGACATGGAGTGGGACTATTTTCAGATAGCCTTCTATGATTTATTCTTCCCAGAGACGCTGAGGGAAGATAAATCTCGAGAGTTCATGAATCTGTAGTAGGGCTCTATGTCGGCGATGGATTATTCTTCCCGTTTCACCGAGCTTCAGCGTTTTTCACCCGTTCTAGTGGATGATGAGACATTGAGAGACAAACTATTTGAGTATGGTCTTCGATATGACATCTGAGCACTGGAGAATGTTTTCAAGTTGCCTTCAGTACATGCTATTGTAAACCCGGCGCTGATTAGGGAGACGAACGTTTGGGAGGCTAGTGGTGCAGGCCAGGGCAGTTCGGCACCAGTTTCTAGTACTATTTCTACATGTAATAGGAAGTTAAAAATGAGTTTCTCTCAAAGTGGAAGTACTAGCTAGGATGTTTCTTCAGGTGGCCCGGCCTTTTGCTACCAGTGCGGTAGAGAGGGGCACAAGAGACTGCAGTGTCCACGTGACCCAGTGGACTACCGAGCTTGCGGCATGATGGGTCATCTACAATGCTTTTGCAAGGTGTTTCTACCAGCAGCTAGTGAGAGAGGTTCTATATAGACTCCACATGCAGGAGAAGGACAAGTATCATTTTACCAGTCAGGAAACTGGAATACATCAGGGCATGTAGGAAGAGAAGGTGGTCGTGGCTATCGTAGCCAGACACCAGGATCTCAGAGGCAGCAGGGCGGGACATCTCAGGGTAGCCAAGCTGTGTCTCAAGGCCGCAATATGAGGTTGGATTATGAAGTGCAAGAGAACCAACAAGAGCAGGATCCCGGACCTTCTACAGTTAGAGGTACTATTCTACTAGCTTATATCTTATCTGTATTACTTTTCGATATGGGTACTACACATAGTTTCATATATATGCCCATTGTGGATATCCTTGGGCTCTGTGTTTCTTTTTCTTCTGATGTTATGATTCTAGACCCTCAGTGGGGGACTATAACGGCTGGTGTGAGTCAATACAAGGAGTTCCCCCTTGAGTTTAGTGGGTGTCACCTTCTTTGAGACCTCTATGTCATAGAGATGAAGAGCTATGATGTAATTCTCGGAATGGACTGGTTGGTTCCCTTTAGAGCCTTTGTAGACTGTTATCATCTTAGGGTGAGTTTCATGTCACCATAGGGCAGAGAGTTTATATACAAGGGAGAATGGAATGTTCAGGAAAGTCGAGTTGGACCAGAGCTTCGTGGGTGAGGTGGAGTCACAGCCCAGATTGTGAGTTTATATCTGGATGATCAGGGGACTTGTCAGTAGTATTTCCCTCCAATAGTTGATCATTTCAGGGATGTCTTCCCAGACGAATTTGTAGGTCTACCTCCAGGGCGTGAGGTGGATTTCTCTATTGAGCTTGTTCTAGGAGCAGCGTCGGTGTCCATTCAGCCTTATATGATGGCTACACCAGAGTTGCAGGATCTCAAGAGGATGTTAGAGGAGTTACAGGAAAAGGGTTTTATCCGACCTCGTACTTCTCCTTTGGGTTCACCTATCATGTTTTCTAAGAAGGCGGATGGTACCCTCAAACTATGTGTAGATTATCTGAAGCTGAACCTGTTGACAGTTAGGAACAGATATCCTTTTCCAAGGATTGATGATCTCTTTGATCAACTTTGAGGAGCAGGAGTGTTCTCGAAGATTGACTTGAGATCTAGATATCATCAGCTATGCATGAGACCATCAAATATCCCGCTTACAGCTTTTTGAAGTAGATATGTTCTGTACGAATACTTGGTTATTCCGTTCGGACTCATGAACGCACCAGTAGTTTTCAATGATCTGATGAATCATGTGTTCCATCCTTACCTGGATTCTTTTGTTGTAGTATTCATGGATGTTATCTTGGTGTACCCTCACACTCGACGCGACCATTCCACCCATATTGAGATCATATTGAGTACACTGATAAGGTATAAGCAATATGCTAATCTCTCAAAGTGACACTTTTGGATGGACTAGATTCACATCCTAGGTCATATCATCTTAGAGGCAGGAGTTGTCATGGACCCAGAGAAGGTGAGAGTAGTAGTTTCCTAGGAGCATCCTAAGAATATGTTTGAGATACATAGTTTCTTAGGTATAGCTAGTTACTATAGATGCTTCATACTGGAATTCTCCCACTTAACAGCGTCGTTGACGAGTTTGACTAAGAAGGGTTTGAAGTTTGATTGGTTGGAAGCTTGCAAGATAGCCTTTCAAGACCTGAAGGGAAGGTTGAAGTCTACACCATTCCCGATACTTCCAGAGTAAGGGAAGAGTTATACAGTTTACTGTGATGCATCAGGTATTGGGCTAGGAGTAGTGTCGATGCAGGGTGATCAAGTTTTTGTGTACGGGTCTCAGAAGTTGAGGCCACATGAGAGGAATTACTTGATGCATGACCTTGAGTTGGCTGCAGTAGTTAATGCGTTGCGCTGTTGGAGACATTATATCTTGGGAGAGCGTTTTGTGGTTTTCATTGACCACAAAAGTCTCAAGTATATATTTACACAGCGTGACTTGAATATGAGACAACGAAGGTGGGTCGAATACCTTCTGTCCTTCGATTTTGAGCTTACCTATACACCTAGTAATGGTAATGTAGTAGCTGATGCACTAAGCTGGAAGACATAGATACAGGCAGTACAGGAGGCTAGTGGGGAGTGGCAGCTCATGGATTTGTTCTCTGAGATTCATTTGGAGGTGCACGAAAGTCAGGGGAAGACCTATCTTTCATGTTAAGCTGTGACTTTTACCCTCCTAGATAGAGTGAGGATGAGACAGCTATCTAATTCAGATGGCCTAGTTCTATGGGAGTCAGTGGAAAGTGAGGACCCTCCTCCTGGATGGACGATAGGTGATGGTGAGATACTGCATTTCCATGGACGTGTATGGGTTCTAGGGGATATACGTGTGGAGTTTATTATGGAGTTTCATGCTTCAGCTTGGGAAGTTCATCCCAGAGTTACCAAGATGTACCATGACTTGAGACATCAGTACTGGTGGCCGGGTATGAAGAGAGATGTAGTTGGTTTTGTTACGAGGTGCTCCACCTGTCAGCAGGTGAAGGAGAAGAATCAGAGGCTAGGCAGACTGTTACAACAGCTACCCTTCCTGGAGAGGAAATGGGATGATGTCGTGATGGACTTTGTGACTGGGTTTCTGAGGTTACCTCGAGGCAATAATGATGTGTGGGTTGTTGTGGACAGACTCACGAAGGTAGCTCACTTTTTTCCGATCACGGAGACCTTCGATATCAATGAGCTCGGGAAGTTATATATCTGAGAGATTGTATGTCTTCATGGGGTCCCTCATTCTATCATTTTAGATAGGGACGCCTGTTTTACGTCTCATTTCTGGAAGAGATTTCAGAGGGCACCAGGTACAAAAGTGCTTCTAAGCATAACTTACCACCCTCAGACTGATGGTCAGTCAGAGTGTATGATACATGTACTTGAGGATATGGTGCAAGCATGCATCCTATACTTTTGGGGATCTTGGGAGAAGCATATACCCCTGGTCGAGTTTTCCTATAATAACATTTTTCATAAAACTATTGAGATGGCAACATACGAGGACTTATATAGTAGGCCATTCCGATCACCATTATGCTGGATAGAGGCTGGTGAGGCAGCTTTACTAGGACCACGTCTGCAGGAGACTTTTTAGCAGGTCTAGTTGATTCAGAAGCTAATGGCTACCACATAGTCTCATCAGAAATCCTATGCTGATCGCCATAGACGACCCTTGGTGTTTGTGGTTGGGGATCAGGTTTTCTTACATGTTTCACCGAGTTTGGGACACAGGTGAATCATGATATAGGGTAATCATTCACCGAGGAATGTAGGGCCATTTGAGATTCTGGAGAGAGTCAGGATGGTTGTCTATCGGTTGTAGTTACCACAGTGGTACCAAGCCATGCACGAAGTCTTCCATGTATCTATTTTGTGCCGATATCATTCAGACTTGTCTCATGCCCTTCTTACCAAGGAGTTTGAGCTGGAGGTAGACGCGTCCATTGAGGAGTACTTGATTCGTATCGTTGATAGGAGCCCGGAGGTTCTTTGAGGCCAGCCAATTCCTCTCGTATGGGTGCTATGGTAGCATGGCCGAGTGCAGGATGAAACCTGGGAGCGGGAGACCGATGTACGTGCTCAGGGGCCAGAGGTATTTTGAGCTTTATCTTTGCCACTCATGGAAGGGCAATTCGGGGACAAATTGATTTAAGGTGGATGTTTGTAAGAACCCGATTCTTATTTTTGAGCTACGGGTTCCTTCTTTTCTCTTTTCCTTAGGTGTTTTTGCGAAAAAAAGGAAAATGGGGAAAATCCTAATTTTTGGGACTACACGCCATGTACTTTTCCACACGCAGCGTACTTTGGCCGTGTGGGATGAGTACACTGGGTGTGTAGCCATGCTGGCAACGAAGGGTGTAAAAAGCAACTACATGTCGTGTAGTGGATATTTACACACCGTGTAGTCAGTCAGCAGGAAAATAGTAAGGCAATGGAAGTAGTCGCTAGTGTAGCGGCAGTACACGCCGTGTAAACAGAAATACATGCTGTGTACTCATGTTGACATATGAACAGTGTGGCGGTGCCACCGAAGGAACAATTAAATGAGAAAAGTACACACTGTATAGTAAATATTACATGCCGTGTAGTTTGGTTTTTTCTCTTAAAATGGGAAGTATCCAACCCTATTCACAGGTAAGGCTTAGAACAGGAGGAAGGAATCGTGAGAGAGGGCCGGACATTCGAGGAGCTCCAGATCGAGTACCGGGAATCCTTTTTCTGCACTGTCGATCTCCCTGGAACCGCATGGGTGAGTTCTTCCTCCTCCTGGAATAGTTCTTACCAATTCGTTACTGAGGGAAAGTTATTTGAGTTTGAATGAGGTTTTCTTTCACGACAGATCTACTTCATTCTTGGATGATTGGAGGTAATCGTTCGCGTATACCGTTCAGGGGCATTTAAGGTAAGTGGCTTGGTGTTTAAATTCAAACTGTTGTGCGTTTTGTGTACTGTTGAGATAAGCGCCCATTAATGGGGTGTTGTATGGCTGAGGCCTTGTTAAATAAAATACCAATAATTTCATAGGTATTTTAATGAACATGTATAAATTTTGTTTGGGATCGCTGCTTGGATCCAGGACCACCCCTGGGGTGCGTTCCTCTGTTTAGCAGTTTGGCTAGGATACCCGAACGTATGTCATGTTCATATTATGCATTACTTTTATCTTGAGAGGAATTGAATATAAATTGCAAGTTGGTATGTTGGCCATGGCCCGATTACTTGTATTGCCTGAGGGCAGTGATATATTGGCCTAAGGGAATTGTTGATTAGTCTGAGGGAATAGATATATTAGCCCGAGGGAAATGCCTGAGGGCAAGATTCTGTTTACCTGAGGGTTTTTTTCAGTTGGGCCTGAGGGCAAGATTCAATTTCGCCTGATGGAAAGGTACTTTATAGCCTGAGGGCAGGCCTGAGGGAATGGTTTACTATATTAGCCTGAGGTCAAGGTTCTGACTAGCCCGAGAGCTTAGTTCTGAGGAACATTTAATGTTATTAAATTGAACTGCTAAAGGAATATTTAAATGGAAATGAAACTGGTAATGTTAGTTACTTTTGAGTACTACTTAGTATATTTGATTTACTACTGCGCACTGTTGTTGCATGTTTACACACAGTTGGACATGGGCCTTTGGTGGGTGCCTACTGAGATTATTTTTCACACCCTATTTGGGGTCATGTCTTCAGCCCCAAACAGATTTCATTGCTGCAGGTGTGGAAATCGGAAAGGGTCCCTATACAAGTACTTCATTACTGATGAGGAGTAGGGGAGCATGGGACCGGGCTTATGCTCGCGATGCTACCGACTGTTTTGTTTTCTTTTGCTGTACTCTGTATTATACTGTACTATAGTGTTGTGTAACATGTTCTGGCTATTTTCTTATAACTTGAGACATGTTGCATCATTATCTATATAACTGTTGGTTATCCTTTAGTGTAGTTCTTTATTCTAAATGTGTATGGTTTATTGCTTCCGCTGTGGCTGTATGTTTTATCTTGTATTCCGCTGCACTACACTGACAAATGAGGGCATTGTTTCCCCACTATCAGACCTGGGCCCTCGCTGATAGTCGGCATCCTCTGGCATTTGGGGAAATGCGCTTGAGGTCATGTGACTATCCAGGTTCGGGGCACCAGTGGAGTGGTACCCAGATCCAGGACATTACAGTTTTCATACCATTTTTATGAGGAGAGTTTAGTAAATAAAATAGACCAAAGGAACAAGAAAATGAATGTAAATAAAAGAGTAATTTTACCTCTTAAATTCAAATTTCTTGAGAGCCTCTTAAGGGATGAGGATTCGGTCTTTTTTTTAGACCAAGGGATTCGGGACGTGGGGGAGGATTTTGGGAGTAGATTTGGGAAGAATTTGTAGAAGGCATAAGGCTTCAGTGGAGTGAATAGAAGAGGGTATAAGAGGTGGTATTTAAAGTGGAGGGGGGAGGGTTTTATTAATATTTTAATCATTAGTTTATTATTTTTCCATAAGATAAGAAATAATGATGGTTTTATGACCAAAAATAGTAATATGTGAATGTGAGTTAAAAACAATAGTTCTTACATTAGTAGGAGATCATCAATGACTGAATAAATCAATTATTTAGCATTTATTGTAAATTATTTTAATTTATAATTCACAAAAAATTCATGTATTTCTAAAAAATCCCAAAAATCCACCTCAACAATTTTTTTATGCGATGACTCCAAAAATAACTTTCAAATTTTACAAAAAGAATTTTCTAAATATGATTAATTTAATTTTAAATTAAAATCCCAATTTACTTGAAGGATACAATTTTTAAAACATTTATTTATTTATTCCAAAACATAGGTACATCATAATTTCACATAAATCCTCTGTATATACTATAATATGTGAGATTACTATTCATAAGGATATTTTACTATTCACTAAAAATTATGTTGGTCATATCAGACTGTAAATAACATAATGATCACAACCATGAATGTCAGATTTTCAAAATTCAAATCATAGTGGTGTTGAAATTATGTTTAATGGCTAGGTTATAACAATGTGGTGTTTTGAATAGACTCAGTGTTTCAAGAATTCAACATTAAATTTATTTTTTAAAAATCATGGGGAGTTACATTATCCCCTCCTTACAAAAATTTCATCCTGGAAATTTGATATTTCACTTTGACTGTTATTGGTTGTTAATTGAAAATATCCTTGGGAAAATCCCATATCAGAAATAGGGTTAATAGAATATCCTTTTTAAAAAGGTTAAGGGAAAAGAGCTATTCAAATAATAATAATATTAATTAATTAATAAATAAATAAATTATCCTCTCGAATGGAGTGACATTGATTGAAATTGAAAACCTAGGCATAGAAGAAAAACTAAACTATGAATATATAGTGATTGAAAATAGGTTTAGATGAAAATAGATTACCACAAAACCATAAACTACAGTTATGAATAATTTCATTAACGTTATCAAATATTATGATAATATAACAATATTTAAGATAATTTCCCTTGTGTTGAGGGATTATTCCACTCTATAAGTATATAAATATATGTATATATTTCATACACATGATATTATACAATTATTGTTCCTTGAAAAACCTACACATCATCTCTTAGAATAAGTTTCATCATGTGGTGTCATTAACCTCTAAAATCACATTAAATTATCAATTTAATCCATTTCATAAATCATTTACCATTCAAAAAGTTCATGATCTAATACTTTATAATCATTCCCATGGTAGTTAGTACTATCCAATCTATTTTATCCACATATATCATCTCTTTATTCCATAATTGACATATCAGTATTATGAACATAATAAGGGTTGTCTATCCCTCTTCCATATATTTTCCTAATGTTTGCCCTGCAATTGAGTCGGTTTTATTTAGTACCATTAATCATATAACCTTAAATACTTAAAGAAAAAGTATTGCAGAACACTCCTCATATATTCCATAATTCTTATAACCAGTACATTATTGATGAAATGTTCAAAATCCATATTTCTTGACTAGGAATATTAATCATTCCAGTTCATCTGTGGTAGTATTGTAACATGATCTTTATCCAGTAACATAATTTGGGGTATATTCCCTTAACACATTGGGACATTGATTCACATAGTGTCCCATATCCTTTCCTTTATATCATTATACATTGGACTCCTTTTTTCTCACCCTTGAAATCATGAACATAGTGTTATTTTTCTCCACAAATATAACAAACTCCCATTCCCTTCACACATTTACCAGTGTAGTTCTTTCCACAGTTATCACACATGGGAAAATTCTTCTTTCCCTTATTTCCATTATCGATATTTTTCTCTGCCATCCTATTCTTTCCTTGATTCCCTTCAAATCCATAGGACTCAGATAATTCTTTACATATCTTGTTAACATATGATACTATTTCTTCATATGATGAGGATAATTTGGAGACTATATTACTTTGAAATGATGGCTTAAGACCACTAGATATATGATCCTTATTACTCTTTGCATCATGTTCATTGGTGATGTTATCATTTATTCTACTAGGTTCCGTTTCTAATCAATTCCATATAATGTATTTGCTCATAAAATTATGAACTCTCTCTATCTCTAAATATGATATTACACATAACATAAATTTATGCATTTTCAATCCTAGAACCATATACTTTGGTTATATTGGGGGAATAAATCCTTCATAATGGTTTTATGTAAGAATGTGAATTTACCAAATCATATCTCCCAGGAGTGTCAAACCAAGAGTGCAACAAGGCCCGTTGTCGTGCAGCTTTTCCAGTTCAAGTCTAGTTCAGATCGGTGTTTTCAGGTTTTACACATAGATCCATCTATGCCAGAGCCACCTTAACATGTTCTTATCCAAATAGGTATGTATTTTATTAATAATGAACATAACATATTCCTTACCAAAATTCTATGATGTCCTTGTATTCTTATCCCCAAATTCTATCTTAGGGTTTTGTTCACTAATATACCTTTTCTATATCTAGTTTCTATGTTTTCTACCAAACGTCCTCTAATACCAACTGTAATTCCCATACCCCAGTTGCTTGGAGCTAGTGAATTATTTTAATACATTCTCATAATTAAAAAGATTCAAATCCTGAAGGACTGTGTAGTATAGTAGTTTTTGAAAACTAGATAGATACATAATTTCAAAACTACAACTTGAACTGAAATATAACATATAAGTTTTACTAGGGACATCCATAACTATAAGTTTATCCTTACAGGTAATTCATAATAAAATTATTCATGTCCTGAGAAATAGATAAATAAGAAAGGGGTGAGCTCAAATGCTTAGTATGGGTAAATAATACAATGGAAGATACCATAATCATAAACATTAGGTAGGTTGAATAACTAAAAACACATATCATTTAAAAATAAACTTGTACATACTATGAAAGGAATAAGTGATAAATAAATAATACCATAGTAAAACCTAATCATGTATATTCTACTAGTTGAATAAACACATGAACTTTCAATTAATATCTTTATAAATAGTGAAATTCATATACCAGACATCATAACTATACCGTTAAGGCCTCATGCTAAGACCATAAATATTCATTTTGTCAAGGCCTTGCGCCAAGACCATAGTTTGTCCAATGAGACCTACCAACTCATCGAGGGGATATAGAGAGCCCCACCCATCACATAATAAGTCCAATTAATTCCTCATATGAATAGGGATAAACATAAATAACATACACATTCACATTGTAACTAACATATGAAATGTAGAAAACTTTCCCTGAACATTATGCATAAACACTAACCATTCAGAGTAATATGGTGAAAGGTGTCAAGATAGCACATTCATAGTGAAAATAATCAAAAAACCATCAACAAAATATTTTATATGATAACATAAGAGATAAACCTAAATTAATTACAAGATTCAATAAGGGATGTTGACATAGATGAAGATACTTTTAAACGAGACCATTGAAAAATTCTAGAGAAAATAATCCTTTAACATTCCAAAGTGTCCCATACCAGCTTGAAACATTCAAATCATAAAACATTAGAATATAATGAGAATAAATATACTCTTGATATGATATAAAAAAGGATAGTACATACACTACAAGGAATAAATAAGTAGTGAACAAGGTGTGTATCTCATTAAAGTTAATGTTAGATGAGAAAAGCCCTTTTTTTAAAGGACGAGATCTTTTAAAAAATAATTTTAATTTGTCATGAAATCAAATTGTAAACTTGAATATACAAGAAAATAAAAGGTTAGGTCATTGAAAATATATTTTCTTATTAAATAAATTCTTATTTTGGGGAAAATAATTAAAAATACTTTTTATGGAAGCTTTAGAAAAAAAACATTTTAGTGAGGTTTAAGGAAAATATTAAAAGATTTTAAAGTGAAAAGACATTTTTATATTCATAAAACATAAAATGAACCAAAATATATTTTTTATGTTAAAATATGTGTTTTTTTGAAGATAAATATGGCTTAGAAAAAATTATTGTGTGAACTTCATAGTAGGAATGAATTAGAGAGGTTCTTTGAATAGGGCTTGCATTACGAAATAATTGTTTTGATAGTTTCTTTTTAAATAACTTAAATCCCCATAAAATAAAGAAGGATCATGATTGGAAAAACTGTATAGAACATTAAAAAAAATTATGAGGATTACATGTGAATAAATAATAATTTAATTGAGGTTAGTAGAGAATAAGAGCAACCAGAATGAAAATGGAGGTTCAGGTAGAAAATACCTAAAACTTTGTAATCAATTGAATCATTTGAACAAAAATTAATAATCATAAAATGATACTTAAAATATCATGAAAATAAGGTGACTAATAATATGAAACCTCAATTTTCAGTATACATACACTGTACACAAATAGTTGTAGTGAATACAAAATTTCTCACAAAAATGGAAGTGAGATGGAGAAACCGTTACCAACATTTTGGAATAGTTACAGGTGTTATTGTGTGGGATTAATGTGAGTTATAGGGGTATCCTATAATTTATATATTTTAATGGCCATATGGAGGGGGTGTGAAAAAAACATACCCCATCATTTGGAATTAAAAATAATAGGATACCACATAGCGGGAATTCTTGAATAAAAGTAAGAGAAAGGATCCCTTACCTTAAATATGTGGGTGTTCATCACTTGATCTTAATGAACTGAATAACCAAATTAAGATCCTTAATTAAAAATTATAGAAACATTTATAAATTTATTTGGTTTATTATTAATTTATTAAGTTATTCATGGCCATTTATATGGGTTAAGGTATTCAATTTCATTGTTTAGGAGTGCTCGTTTTCATAATATTCATGACCGACTCAATTATAAAAGAGTATGTCAGTTCATTTAATATGGGAGTAAAAGTATAGAATTGATATTATATGTAATTAATGAACATTAATAATATTAAATGGTTATAAAATTCAATTTTTTATTTTTAGTGAAGGTGAATTAGTATGTAAAACATTAATGATATACGCTTAGATTAATTTAACGATTTTTCTCACAATTACATTGTTTATTATTATTATTATACATCATGAGTTCATAATGATTACATAACATTATACAAGATAAAATAAATATATAAAATTATGGTTCATCCATAAAAATGGTTCCATTACTAAGTTTGAATAAGGTAAATAAAATTGAAAGCATCGTCATCCTTGAATATGATAAATCAATACATCTCAGAAGATGTTTCATTTTTAGCTTAAATGAGGGGGAAATGAGAGATGAAGACAAATTATTACATTACCATAAAAAAATTATAGTACCAATATGGTAATTTTGTTTTCATAGCATTTGGATGAGGATAGGTTAGGAAATAAAAGATAACAAATGAACATGAAAATGAAAGAAAATTAAAGGGGAATTTTACATTGTGAATTAACCTTCCTTGAGAGACTCTTAAGGGAAGAAGATTTGGAATTTTTATGGGAAAAAGGACTTCTAGTAGTGGTGGAGGATATTGAGAGGATATTTTGTCAGAATTTGGAGATGTAACTAGGCTTGAGTAGAGTGAAGAGAAGAGGGTGGAAGAGATGGTATTTATAGTGGAGGGGAGGAGGGTTTTCTTAATATTTTAATCATTAGTTTATTATTTTTCCATAAGATAATAAATATAGATGATTCCATGACCGGAAATAATAATATTTGAATGTGAGTTCTAACCATAGGTGCTTACATCAACATAACATCATCAATGACTTAATAAATCAATTATTTAGCATTTATTATAAATTAACTTATTTTTCTATTTACCAAAAATTCATGTATTTCAGAAAAATCCCAAAAAATCACTCAAACCATTTTGGTATGTATAGAATCCAAAAATTAAGTCCATTTTTTCTTTCTAAATTTTATTAATTTAATTTTTGATTAAAATCATAATTTACTTGACAAATACAGTTTTTAAGACATTTATTTACTAATTCCAAAACATAGGTCCATAAAAATTTCACTTAAATACTATATATATACTATCATATGTGATGTTACTATTCATAAGGTTATGTTATTATTCACCAAAAATTATGTTGGTTATATCAGACTCTACATAACTTACTAATCGCTACAGTGTATATCAGATTTCTGAAATTCAAATCATTGGGGTTGTAAAATTATGTTTATTGGCTATGTTATAACAAAGTAGTATTTTGTAGAGACTCAGTGTTTCATTCATTCAATATTAAATTTAATTTCAAAATCTTGGGGTGTTACATATAATTTTTATCAATGAAATAATTACCTTAAAGGCTTGTGAAACACCAACACAATAATTATTAAATTAATAAGAAAATAAAATGAATGATTTTAAAAATATTACAAGTAATATAATATTACTTAATTATTATGTTAAAAAAATTTCTATATAATTATGACATGTTTGGGTGTTTTAAAATAAAATATTCCAACTATATCATTGTCTCGGTGTCTTATACTCAAATTAGATGAATACTTACCAAATACACATTAATGGTGTTTAAAAATAAATAATATTTCACTAATTGTTTTAAAATTAATAAAAAAATTATATTAGAAATATTTAATGGAATATGATTTAAATTAATTACCATGGGATATTTATTTATCATTTTTTCATTTACTATAACATTCAAAACCCTTTATGATGGAAATAGTTGTTACCACAGTTAAGGTTAAAACATAGTCTCGTGTGTTACGTGTGCATGTTTTAAAATTAATTTTACTCACAAATAGGTATTCTATTTGATAGATTATATTTCATATTTATAATTTTTGGGTTTAAATTTTCTAATAAGACTCATTTATATTTATTCATAAAGTATAAATTACTCACTTAAATAAAAAACTAGTTACTCTGGTGAAAACTAAAATGGTAAAATTGAGTAACCATAGAGGTTAAGGGAATAAAATTTTAAAAATTGTTTTTTATTGTTATGTAGATCAAACAAATCTTCCATAAAATCAATTATTTATCAATTTTGGATGCACTTGTACTGGAATTGACTTCCCATTAGTGAATAGTTTTTGGTAATTATAAAAATGCTTCTCTACCTCGGTTAAAAAAGGCACCTCCTATCCTCACTTATTCACACCAATTAATCCATTTATCTCAACCAAGACCTTCCAAAATCTATCCAAAATATCCTTATATAAGATATATATCTTTTTTTTAATCCTGTAAGACTAACCATATGGTCTTTAATATGATATCTAAAGGTGGTTATTTTAAGAGAATGTAATTGTCTTCGCTAAGCCTATTCATTTTTTATATCTCCTATTACCACCTTAATTATTTTATTAATAATAACAACATAATAAAAAAATTATATAACTTATACTGAGATATTATTATATATAATTTAATATCTCTATCAATCCACTCTTCCATCAACTTAGAAACAAAACCGTCAATTGTGAGTATAAGCGACAACCACCTTGCGAACCGATATAATTTGTTTTTCATCACTAGCTATGACAGATAAATATAATGATAGATTTAATATATATATATATATATATATTATTTAATAAATAATTAAAATTCTTTAATTATAATAACACATCTAGCATTATAACTTAATATGATTCATGAACCAAGCTGGGGTGTCATCCAACCCAACAGTAGGCCCAGTTCATGGAAAGACCTAATAGAAAATCCTGATCCCAATGGGTTGGAAAACAATTACTAGAATTACATATTTTGTAATTATTTGGACCAAAATAAACCACCATAAATTTATACCAATAATAAACCATTACATAAATATCAATATACATAACCAAAAGAGATATAAAAAGTCAATCATAACATTATACATATTTAACCAAACCCAAAACAACCATAGATGCGGAGGTGGTACCAACCCAACAAAACCCAAAAAACTCCATGAAACATGATGTTCATCAACCACAAGACACCACCCGAAACACCTGTATGATTTTCCCACTAGAAACTTTAATTACGATCATGATACATATTGCCTTTACCCGAGTCAAACACAACTAGGTCTACAAACACCTAAAGGTGTATGTTGGGTGTGTGACAAATACCAATAGGATTCCACCCAATAAAAGAGATTAAATTAAAGGAATATTATAATAAAATTAACATGAAAGTTTTATAAAATGGCTTGAACTATTTTCATAGGAACCATTTTTAATATAAAACTTCATTTACATTTGAAATAACTAGTAAGGAGCACCATATGTCGTCAGTAAGTACGATATCAAAAAAGATCACTAAGTCATGGGAAAATACCAATAGGCTCCAGCTATATTGGGACACTAGTTACATCTTATCTCAGTGAAATGTGGTATAGAAACCACAACCCAAAACATTATCACGCACAAGACACTATAGTTGAATCCATCCAAAGTTCTAATGGTATCGAATCATCATCATAATTTTGCCAGTGTTTTAATCAAATATCCTTCTAGATGAATCTGGGACAAGACACTTAAAAGTAAAATAGAATAATAGTCTATGTTTTCCCACCTAGATACCTAGGATACCCTTCATTTTAAATTCCCATTCCACATATCACATAAGAAATCACTTTCAAACATGCACAAGCCAGTTAATGTAAGATGACATAATCAAACACTATATCTATAACCAAAACAAATTTTAAATCCAAATGCATACCAAATACATTTCAAAAAAAGTTTGACACTATTAACATATTTTATCAAACACCTTTAACAATCAAAACATGGGAGCACACCAGAAACACATATGGAACATAACTCATTTCCTTTGGGAAACCATCATTCAACACAAATAAACCTTAATTCCTCTTTAAAAACACAATTTTCACCACATAAACAACAAATAGAACATAACAAAGAAGAAAAGAAATTATATCAAAATCACCAAATAATGTTTATTCATGGAACCACCTACCTCCAGTGTATAAAATTCTAAAAATCAGTGATAAACCACAACCACACCACCATGGGACCCTATAATGAACGATTGGACAAAAAAATCAACATTGAAACCTAAGAATAAATATGTAACCTTATATAGATCAACCAAATTGATGGAGACATGAAACCCCAAGAAAGGAGAAGTGAGAACCAATAAAAGAGTGGAAATCAAGAAAGAAAAAACATACTTGATTATTTCTTAACGAATACCATTAAAAACTCCTCAAAAATTGGGATCCTTGGGATCCAAGAGGAGGGCTGGAGGTTCCTAGTGTTGGAAATACAAGTGGGGGATAAAAGGGGTGGATTTTTAGTTAAATATAAAATTTTAAAAATGGTAAAAACCCAAATTTTAATGGCCTGGATTGGCCCCACGGTTTTCCTTCATGGTTTTCCTATCCTTGTAGAAACCATGAACCCTTGACTATCTAAGAGGGACATGCCACATGATTATCCGTCATGGTCTCCAAACATAGTGTCAATCATGCAGTTCACCTTTATCCAAAAATAAAAAATAGACACACAATTTTCTAGTCAAGGGAACACAGTCTAAAAAATCATGCACCAACTGTAGTCCACCTACTGCCATGCCCAAAATCTAAATTTTTCATCAAATACAAAAATATAATCCCAAAAACTAACAGTATACTAAAAATAAAAAAATGATTACCTACACATGAAAAAAAACATGTGACAATTCTCCCCACTGAAAAATTTACATCCCCAGAAAGTAAACCAGAAGCTTGATCAGAGAAAAATTGGATATTCTGCCTCATCCCAGGTCTTCTACACCCATGTCTCATGAAAATCATTAAAATTATGCCAAAGAACATAGAACAAGGGAATATACTTCCCACGAATCATTTTCTCTTGTGAGTCTACAATACCCAATGTATGCTCAAGCATTGACAAATCTATCTCCAATTCTAATTCTTCCCAATTCAACACATGAGATGGATTTGCGTTGTACCTGTTAATGGAGAAACATGAAACATGTCATGAATTATCATCAAATATGAAGGAAAATATAACCTATATTCCACCTTACCAATCCAATCGGTAATCTCAAAAGGTCCGACATACCTCGGTGTTAGCTTCCATTACATACTCAAATGCCGATGAACCAAGAGAGGTTCCACATTAAAAACAATTTGTTAACCCAAAAAAATCAAAATATTTGTGTATCTGCTCGACATAATACTGAAAGAGAATATGATATATTAATAACCAATTATAGATCATCTTGACCTTCTTAGATGTCTCCCGCACAAGGCTCGGTCCCAGTGGTGAGGTCTCACCCACCTCACCCAAACACAAAGGTGACCTACATGACCAACCACATATAATCTAAAAAGGATTCAATCTAATAGATAATTAGTAACTATTTTTATATGAAAACTAAACCAATCCCAAATGGATATCCCACAGACCGCTAAAATCCAACACACGTGCCCAGAGCATGTCATCCAAAATCTAGTTCACATGCTTCTTCTGACCATCCATTCAAGGATGGTATTACATACTCAACTTATCATGTGACATCATTGCCTTATTTAAGCCTTACACTCTCAGGTAATATAGGGGTCCCTATTAGAGACAATTTTTGATGGAACACAATGAAGCCTCAAAAACTCTTGAACAGACAACAAACCCAACTCATACACCTTAGCTGAATCTCTGATTGGAATGAAAGGGGATGGTGTGGCCTGAAGATCAGTCATAAGCCATATTGAATTACTCCCCATGGTGTATGATGAAAGGAAATAATAAATATCATGGTGATCTCTTCCCAATTCATGGTAAGAATAGTTAATGGTTAAAGAAAACTAGTGGACCTTTAGTGCTTTGATATCACCTACTGAGATGTATAACACTGTGATATGAGGTTAGATACATCTTTCCGCAAACCTAAGCACCAGAACTACTAAAAAAATCATAGTAAATCTTAGTAGCACCAGGATGAATGTCCCCTTGAGACTGATGGATATCCAACATCACCACCTTCTTCAATGAAAACGGTACCACGAAGTGACCCTTGAAGCCCAAAACTCCATCAAGTGACAACAACTAATCACATGGAATCTTTCAAACATTTAGAAACTAAATAAAATACTGTAACAACTCATATATAGGATTATACCACTAAATAATCATCAAAATGGATGGTTTTAGCTTCAAACAATCCATGTACTCAGCTCCATTCTTCTTGTTGGTCACCTAGTGCATCTGATCCAAGATCCCCATCAAATCCCAATCACCACTAGAATCCTTCAAATCCTAGAATGACACATTTCTACTAAAATAATATACCACAACATTCCATTTACCATGGGTTTATAATATATCAAAATCAAACCCATTATGGTACTCAACCCAATAACACATCCTTAAATTCAAATCCTCTCGGAAAAAGTTTTGGATAAACTCTTATGATCAGAATAAACCATAGAATTCTCTCTAAAAACAAAATGCCACTATTTCTTCAAAGAATATGTCCTCACAAAGAACTCAAGGTCAGGGGTTGGGAAATTATTTTCCTATTTTCGGAGCTAGAAAGAACCATAATCCACTACATGGTAACCTTTTTTACGAAACACACAATACCCATACTAGGGGAATTTCAAGAAACCACATACCTATTTCTAGATACTATAATTATCAAAATAGAGGTGGTGGTAAACCGCCACTTAATCTACTCATAGGATTGTTTACAGTCTTTCCTCCATTAAAACATTATCCCTTTTTGGGTGATCACCATCTTGGGCGATGAAAGCTGAGATAAATCTTGAATGAACCAAAAGTAATACCCTACCAGGCCTAAAAATATAGTGATCTTGAAAACATTATTCAGATCTTCCCTAGAAAACACTATAATAATCTTATCAAAGTACACTAAAACCCCTTTTTTAGAGATAACATATCCCCAAAAACTAAACTCTTGAATCCAGTAGGAGCCCTTGGAAAATATAACATAGAGACGATGATCCCAAAGGTTCCCAACACAATTCTGAAATGCCTCTCATGCTCCTCTTAATTCTTTTAATTGAACAGGATGTCATCCATGAATACCATGAAAAAGGAATCAAGATATTCTGGGAACACCCACTTTATAAGCTCTATGAAGACCATTGGATTATTCATCAAACCAAAAGGCATGACAAAAAAATTGAAATGGTTGTACCTACTTCAAAAAGCTATTTTTGGGACTTATGACTCTCTAAGTCTAACTTAGTGGTAAATAGAATGCAATTAATTTTTAGAAAACCACCTTTCCCCGTTATGCAGATAAAAATTCCATTGATACACGAAAAAAAGTAATTATTCATGGTGGTTACCTTATTTATCTTACAGTAATCAACACATAACCAGAGAGATCCATCGGTATTTTTAACAAACAGAACTGGGGAGACCCTAGGTGATATTCCTAGGTGAATTAATCATTTGGATTCCAATTCATCTATCTATACCTTGAATTCCATCAACTAGGTTGTCACCATACAATATGAGGAAAGAGATATCGATTGTGTCCCCTACACCAACTCAATAGAGACCACCACCTCACTCTCCTAAGGAAAACATGAAAAATCATCTAGAAAGACCTCTGGGAATTAATCTATTTTGGGAGGTAATCCATCCTTTGGACCTCCATAATCATCGTCCAACACAAACAAAGATATCTAAAAAATAATATTGCCTGATCCTAGAACTAGAGGTCACGTATGACGTGACTGAGGATCCCATTCACCACGAAAAAAATGGGAACTTCCATCAGGTTCCACACAACTTATTTTCAAATGATAGAAATCGAAGAGTGCCTGAAAATGAACCATCTAATGCATAACAAGGTTAATTTCAAAGAGTTTTGTCTCCAAAATAATGAAATCCCATTCCAACTCGACCCCTGAAATGGTGAGTTCACAAGATGAACACCTAAAACCCTCCTATCGCTTCTTACCTGTGGAATTACTAACTCCATCACATAAAAAAATCATGGTTGGAGAAATTAACTAATCAACAAGGAAGGATGAATTAAATTAAATGGAATCACCTGTATCAAATTGAGAAACAACTAAGGTTAATGCAATAAGAATGGTACAAGGAACTGTCATAGGCCCTAAATCCGATTCCATCGGTGCTCAATTGACTGCATGATGATGTCTCCTATTATCTTGAGCCTGATAATGAACACTAGAATATGGGTATTATTTAAACTAACTCTACCAAGAATATGATCTGGACCTACAGCTAGGACCACCAAAATTAGAACCCACAGTCGTAGATGGCTCTGAGTAGGATGATATTCCTCTGGAAGCTATTAACCCTACACCACTCCAATAAGGATGTGATTACCTTTGAAACCATTTCAAGTATCCTGAAACTCCCCATCGATGACAAGGTATGGGAGGAAATGTTCACATAGGTCATATGTGACATGACTTCTCACACTAGTCGAACATAACCAACCCCACATCAGAAGATGCCAAAGTAGACAAACAAGAAAGATGGCTTGAACTAACACCTCCCTTCTTCCCCTGATTGTCCTACTTCCTCTTCTTCTCTGATGAACTACCACTACCCATATTTTTCACTATTTCATGGAAACCAAAAATACCACTTGATAAATTTAAACCATCATGGAATGATTTATCACTTTATCATAGGTCTTAATCTTGAAAAAATATCTGAGATTGGATCTCTATCCACAACCCCTTTTTGAACCACTGAGCCTTCATTTTCTCATTAGAAATGAGCTCAAGAATGTACTGAACTAAATAAGAAAAGAGGTTATCATAATCAATCGCAGACTAGTCTCCCTAGATCAACAATATAAATTCTCAGGATATGGAAAAACTAAATTCCTCAGGAAAATACTGCTCATTGAAAATGACCTTAAGTATTTATAACCCATCTGATCATGCCATCTATCTGGCACCACCAAGTCCCTACACTTCTTGGATGGGACCTTACAAATTGAATGAAGAAAACATAACCCTAACAACCCTAGGATTATACAAAAACATGAATATCCTCTCTATTTTCTCCAGCCACTCCTCCGCTTCCTAGGGTTCTGTGCTAGCTCTGAATGAAAGAGGCTTGATCTGGAGGAACTCTTGACCCTTTTCCATTTTAAGGCCTGGTTCATGTTATCTAACTTGACTAGTACAAGATCACATGACTTTTACTTGATCATTGATAACCCAAACCATATATTCCACTAATCTCTCATCAACTAGTAAGGTATCACTCCCTCTGGCCTCTTCCCAATGTTTCACAAGAATTCTTTACGGATTCATTTTTCTACAAGAAAAAATATCCACATAGAAAAAACATCAGTACAACCATTCTAAAGAATTTACATAATAACAGTAAATGTAAACAATTTAATAAATAAAAATATAATAAAATACCTCATGAAAATAGGACCATCCAAAAATGTTCACACTCACCATGTTTCCAAATACTGTCTGAAATATGTACGTCTCACCTGGAAGAGAATAAAAACAAAATCACAATATCCCATGATGACTTGAGTCCTATCATGAGGTGTCCGGGTTAGGGAACCCACTCCCAACCAGATCCTAAAACCCCAAAAATCCTAGCTCCAGTATATCTTGAATATTTCAGAAATAAATTGACCAAATAAGACAACATGTTCTGATACCAGTTTTTCACAAACAAAGCTAGGGTTACATCCAATCCGACACTCGACCCAATTCATAGTAAGGCTTAAAGTGAGTTCCCGATCCGCATGGAATGGAAACTAATGCCTAGGTGTTAGAATTAAATCATTGAGAATGATTTCATCCACAATAAACAATTATAAATGAATAACAAAAACAAACCATTACATCATTATCAATATCCATAACTAGAATAGATACAAATAATCTGGCTGAATATTTTACATCTTTTACCAAACCCAAAACAACCCAAGATTAAGAGGGGTTCCAACCCAAAACAACCCAAACACAAATATGAAACATGAGGTTCATCACCCTCAATGCATAATCAACAACACCTGAATGATTATCCCACTCGAAACCCAAACCACCATCATGATACATCGTGGATTTTCACAAGTCAAGCATAACCATGCCTAAATACAGCCAAATGTGTATACAGTGTGTGATCCAAATCTTAGTAGGATTCCACCCAATAAAGAAAATTCCATTCCAAAAACATTATAATAAAATTAACATGAATGTTTTATAAAAGGTCTAGATCCATTTTCAAAGAAAACATTTTTAATGGAAAACATGATATACCTACTAAATAACCAACAATGATCATTGTATTCTGATGGTAAGTACACTATAAAAAAATAGAGTACTATGTAATGGGAAATCCTTATATGCTCTAGCTTGATTGGGACACTATGTATCTCATATCTCAGTGAAACGTGGTAGAAAAACCACAACCCACAATGCTCTCATGCACATGAAACTAGAGTGGAATCCATCAAAAGTTATAGTGGAATTCAATAATCAACGTAATTTAGTTAGTGTTATAATAAAAAATAATTATAGATAAATCTATTCCAATCTACATCTAAGTCATATAGAATACTAGTCCTACTCCACTCACCTAGATACCTAGGATTCCCTTCATGCTCAATTTCTATTCCATATATCAAATAATACATCACTTCTAAACATGAAAAATCCAGTCAACATAAACTCACATGAAAAACCTCCTTTTCTATAACCAAAACCACTTTTAAATCCAAAATCACACAAAATCTATTGAAAAACATGTTTCCCACCATTATCACATTTTATAAAACATATTTAAGAAGTAATACATGGAAGCACAAATGAACCGCATATGGAATATAACTCGTTTCCATTGGAAACCCATATTTCAAGTCAAACACACCTTGAATTCTCTATGAAAATACATTTTCTACCTCATTCAAAATGCATATAACATAACAAATAAGAAGAGAAATCATATGAAAATAACCAAATAATGTTATAGCATGGAACCACCTACCTCAAGTGTAGAGACATCCCAAAATCAATGCTAAACCAAAACCACAACAACAAGGGACCCTATAAAGGAATGGTTAAACCAAAAACATAAATATTGAACCCTAAGAATCAATATTTCACCTTATATAGGTTACCCAACATGCTGGAAACAAAAAAAAATCCCATGAAGGGAGAAGAAAAACCTGAGAAAAGAGAGGAAATAAAGAAAGAAAACCACTTACTTGACTGTTTTTGGAAGAATACCAACCATAACCATGTCAAAAATGGATATCCATGGGATAACGGAAGAGTATTGGAGACTCCTAGGGCTTAAAATCCTAATTTTGGGAGAAAAGGGGTGGATTTGGGTTAAATCCCAAATGAAAAAAGGTAAAAACCAAAATTTTAATGTCCTTGATAGGCCGCACGATTTTCCAAGAAGTGTAGCTGCCATAGGCCCCTCGTTGTCCAAGAGGTAAATTTCACACTATTAGCTTTCATGGTCTCTATAGAATGAAAAAAACATATAGTTTTAATCAATTAAAAAAATTCTAAATGGTCGCATAGTTTCTTGGGCAAGGGCGTATATGTTGACAAACCGTTCACCTGCCATGCACCACTTTCTCCCATGCCCAAAATACAAATTTTTCAATAAATAGAAAAAGATAAAACCAATGATAAGCACTATAATAAAAATAAATAAAGGAATACCTCAAAATTAAAACATAGATGTGACACAATCCACTAGTAGATGATAATGTCACTCTTGCGTACATGTGAACTACCAACCTTGTAAAGCGATGTGATCATTTTTTTCATTTTATGTTTACATGAATAGTAATAAGGATGGATTTTACGAACATATTTGATTTAAATTATATAATAATTATTTTATCGTTTAATGAATATTTACCTTTCTTTCAATCCATTCATCAAAAAGTAGAAACAACATTCATGCATATATATGGACTACTGTCTCTATTAATGATGTCATTCATTTTAAATCTATAAATTGTATTGATAAATATAAATATGAAAAAAATTAATTTATATGAAAATTATATAATGATTAAAATAATGGAGATAATGGAACTATAATAAATTTTCATGGATTGAAACTATTGAACCAAAACATAAATAAAAATGAATCAGTTATCACCCTAAATAATGATTTTAATAAAGAATTGATAATTAACAGGTGGTAAAAGGTTAAAAAAAATAATATATGGTATAATATATATGATTATGGTAATATAATAGATGTTAAATAATTCTATATTTATTATATAGGTTCTTCAAATACATATGAAATAAGTCACACCTGGGGTAAGGTATTTTCATCTCACATTTTATTTATGTGAGAAAATTTCCATATTTTTTACAAAACTGCTATTTATTACACACATAAACATGATTTATTACATAAACATTCACTTCATACAACATTGTTGATTGATAGGTCAATTGTCTTAGGAAATTAGGAACATTACATGACAACTTAAGACATAAAAATACAACATCTTTATTGAAAACTTCCTTTACATGACCACTACATTCCTTCGTACTTAGCATTGTATGGTATAACATGAGGACATACATGTGATAATAGTGAGATATAAATACCAATAAGAGAGTAAAAAATGCATAACATAAAGAATATATTAAATTCTTGGAAATAGGAATATCAATTGATCTCAAGAGAAACATGAACATAAAGGCATGACATGGCATGATTACCATAACATGGAAATGTGGCATCAGCATTTAACATGATATTACAATGAGACAAGGATAATTGCACATTTAGAATGAGTAAAACCTAATTAAACTTGAATTAGAATGAGTAAATACTCATCTCAATTGGCATATCATGATACTAATCTTTACCCAATGCATTGGAGCGCTATCAAGGCGCATCCTTCTTAATCATTTCATTTCATGCATAAGAGTGCCACATGGATCATATAACATGGATTCATTAAACATAATCATTTATTCCATGATAAAGGAATTTGGAATTCATACATGAGAGTCTATAATCAATAAGTAAATTTTTATAAAGGTGAAAAAACTTTATAGATAAATGGGCATGATATTCACTACACAATAACTTTGGCTTGGAAAATCGTGGTGCTATTTCGACAGTATAACGATGTGACATAAGAATTCATAAAAATGACTTATGAGAGAGAAATGGGTTTATCATAATATTTACATGAAATGGATAGTGAGGGGGTCCTATAGATATATTTCCCAACATATTTAATGGATGTTACATTCATAATAAATAATAATTTCTTCAATGTAAATGATAAAAGAGAAATTCATTATTGAATTTCGGCATAGTAATGAGTGTACACGAGAGGAATTAATAAGAGAGAAATATTTCTCTCATTTTATTAAACCAAGCTTGATGTACATGAAAATTAAATTTATTTTTCAAAATACTTAATAAATGACATAAACAAGCACCTAAAGACTGTATTAATTTAGTGTCTTTAGAATCACGGAACATAATCATCTAATCATGGTGAAGAATATTCAACATCTCCCATATATATATTCACCTTTTTTCCTACAAAAAAATTTTCATTATATCCTAGGGAAAATAAAACATAAAAATTTTGAGCTCAAATGCTCAGTAAGGGTAAACATGGAGAACATATAACAATCCATAAACATTTGAATGTAAAAACATGGACATAAAGATTAAACATCAAAATCATGAGCAATGACATGAATCTTGGTAGTACATTAGGCATAGATCATAACATATCATTAACCATGATATATTAGAATTATCATAAAACATATCATTGTGTAAAACCATTAAACATATAATATTATTTCCATAGTATCCAAGGCATTACTGACAAGACCATCGTAGTGGTCGAAGTCCATTTCTGAACCAGGTTTACTTTCCATTCTAGCCATGTATTACTGAACAAGATTTACATTCCATTCAATCCAAGTCCGTCTCAGGAGATATAAATCTTTACGCAATGCATTGTAGAGAGATATAGGTCCCACCCATCTTATAGTGAAATTGTTCATACATGTGCCAAAAACATAAAAACATTCATCATAGCATAACCCTTGAAATAAAATGGGTTTCTTTAACATTATTTCATCATAGAATAATACATATAAAATAAATGGATTTCATAAAAAAATTTCCATAATAAACACAATAAAATCAATGTAATAATATGAATAGAAACATAACCCCATGTCATATTATATGGGAGATAATTTTGATAAACCACTATAACATAGTTTTTGAGGAAAATATCTTTTCTTCTTCAAAAATATTTTGTTTTCTAAAATATTATTCATAATTTTAATAGAAAATTAGTTAGTTGAAAGTAAACTTGAAATATTATATATGATATTCATGAAAATAAGGCGTTAATAAGATGTAAAAATCCATTCATGCCATGTAAATTAAAAAAAAATTCTTCTCGTACTTTTTCCAGAAAATTCAATTGTACGACTTATGGTAAACGTACGAAAGATTCTTTCCAAACCACATAGTAAAATTAAAAATTGGAAAAAATTACTTTAAACATATATAGAATAATATTAAACATTTCATGAGAATAGTTTTATAACACATGGACATGAATGATAAATATATACCCAATAGATACTTACAAATAAACATTCTCATATAAAACAATATTGGAAACATTATCCCTTACCTTTGGTCCGATTTCTAATATATGTGTCCAAAACACCTGTATAGTGGGTTTAAACACATTATTAACTTGTAACAAAACCATATGAACATTTATTACATTATATATGATTCACTTTCAACTTTATATTACCTGTTCATTTGTCAATTCCTTATCAAAGCAATGTTTTGGGTAATACTTGTTTCATTTATCGTAAGTGTTTGTACTTGTTATTACTGATATGATTACATAGATAATGATTTAATTACATATAGAATGTAAGAAATTATTTTTATATGATATATATTCAGTATATAAATATATATAATAGATTAATAAATGGAATGGAATACACCATTCATGGAGACAGTAGGCCGTACGTACGCATGAACGCTGTTTTCCTTTCCTTATTAAATTGAATGGTAGTAAGAAAGTGAAAAATATACATACATAAATATTGTATCATTATGTAATATATTTCATGATTATATAATTTACAATCATTCTTTAATAGTTAACATGTAGAATGAATTGTAGCGCGTCGTGGAGATGGTAAGCAATACAAACGCACAAGCGACGATATCATTCCCATAATTTTTGAATGGTATTGAAGTGGATAGTGTAAAATATCTCAGAATTAATATAGTGTTATAATAATCATCCATAGTAAGTATTTATTCCATTATACCCTTCCATGTATGGTGGTGGTGAAAAACAGAATACACCACAACATGGAGACGGTAATCCGTACGTACGCACGCACGATGATTTCGTCTTTCAAAAGATGGATAGAAGGTGAAATAAGAATGTTTCATATTTATAATAACATATCAGTATATGAATTCTACTCATGTTATTAATTTATAATGAAAAAAATAAATAATAGGAATTAGAAGAAGAATGGAATTTGAATGAATCGGTAGAAGAAATTACCTCTTCCTCGATCTGCCTCCTTTAAATTTCCTCTTCGGGCAGTAGAGTTAGTCTTTTGAGAAGACCAGAACCTCTATAATTGTACTAGGGATCTTGATAATAGAAATGGGAAGGTTTAGGTTGAGCTTGAAGTCTCAAAGAGGTGTGAGGAAATGTGAGAGGATATGCCTTTTTATAAGAGAGGTGGTGGTACTTTAAGAAACTCTCAAAATATTAAAATATAATAAGAATAATATAGATATAAATAATTAAAAATGTCCCATATATGTAATTTATAATAAATTTTTGACTTTATCTTATCCCCTTCTGATTATTTAATATTTTTGTGGTTTTTAAATAATTTAATAATAAATTATATCAATATGATAGTATTATTTTCAAATTTAATTCTATTAAATTAATTTCACTTAAAATACAATAAGACAAAGTGGTAATTCGAATATAATTTTGTAAAACATATATAATATATCTTATAGGTCGTGGAAATTTTTTATAATCATTAACTAATCCAAAGTATAACAAAATTAATATTATTTAAATCATTTATTTTATTTTTATGTTAATTTAATAAATATTGTTTTAGAATTGAAAAGACATTTAAGTTAGTTATATAACTCATAAAATTTAAAAATAAACTCATATAATGAAAATTGTCTCATTTTTATCAAAATATACATTTAGATTCTTTTATATATTGATTTTGGCCCTTTGTGGACACTTAAAGACATTAAAATACAAGATAGTGATATTTTGTAACTATCTTTGATATAAATAATATATAATTTCTTTTTATGTACAAGTGTCCTTTAGAAAATCTAAATCGGTAATATTGTAATAAGTATTGAATATTATTCATCGAATAATTTTTTTTACATTTTTGGGTTTTATTTTAATCCTTTTAATTTATATTTACCCTTAATTGATTCCATTAAATCTTACCATGCCAACATGTCTTATTATTTACTAAGAGTTAATATACTCACTCTAAAATAACAAAGTATCCATAAATGGACCATTAGTGAAATATTTATCTTTATCCAAAATATTTTTCTGAATTTTATAATTTTATGAATTTTTTATAATTTAATAAAATATTATTTATTTTAAAATATCTATAGTGTCGATTTTGACATTATTCATTAGTTGACTTTTTAGAAATATCAAATCATAGATATTTTCTCAAAAAAATAATTTAAACAATAAATAACATGTCAAATACATCTATAAAAATAGTGGATGTCATTAATTAACTCAAATTATATTGATTTTTGTGTTGATAATGTAATTTATTTGATATTTCTCTTAATAAAATAATTATTGTATCACTATTGTGTCAATATTTATGCTAATTATTTAAACTCTAAAAATTAAAGATAAAATAAAATTATGTATATAATTTCCTTATATTTCTAATGACTATTTTCATTTGAATATTTAAGATGTTTATCAATAAATTAAAATTGTTACACTCATAAGATATAAGAGAGTAATGTTGTCACTTTCTTTAGCTTTAATAATAATTACATCATTTTCATGGAAAAAGGATAATGTCATGAATCTATTCTAAACTATAGGTGATATGGGTCGACTTTTATTCATCCAATATAATTTTGGCTGGTTTTAGTTTAATTTTATAATATTATTTTGGCCCTCAATTACATGATTTACCTACTATGGTAATAAAAATAATTATGAAAGTTACTATTTATAATGCACAAAAATAAAAGTATCCAATTAACATAATTTGGACCTACAGATTCAAAATATGGAATCAATTGTTTTAAATTTAAAAAAAATAAGTTGAAGTAATTAATATAAAATTAATCCTTTTGTTGAGAAAATGTGTTTTAAAAGTTAAAACATTGCAAAAGATTGAATTATTTTTATCTATGAATTAAATTTAAAATTAATCCTAATGACATAAATTATATTAAATTGTAAAAATATATTCTATTTATAATTTAACACCATTAAATATTAAAATTTATCCATATAAATTATCTCGATGAAAAAAGTTGTTTTTAATTAAAATATAGCGTATTTTTACTATTCATCAAAATAAAAATGTTATGAGAAAAATATCAAAAATTTATCCAAAGTAAATTTTTATATCCTGATTCCTAATTAAAACTTTATTATTTCAAATTTTATATATAAACATGTAAAAAACTAGATCTAAAATGGGTGTGCATTCAAAAGGTGGTAAAACTATAATTTTTTAAAAATACGCCTTTTATCCGAAAAATTGATTTTGTTCTCATTTCATGTTCTAGAAAATGTGTGAGATGAATTCTAATGTTATAAAAAATTCAAAATTTTGTTAATATTATTCATAACGACTAGTTTATATCCCATTAAAAAATAATATTTAATAATATATCATTTTTAGTGAAACATAATATCATTTACAACGCAAGCTATCTAGGAAGGTCAATCTTGCATGTAAAACAAGATATTTTAGTGTTTCATGTCGTGAAATCTTCCTCTGGTGTTGCGTATAACATAATCAAAACACAGTTTATTTATATATTGAACAAAATTTATACACAGTGTTACGTGAAATGAATTCGATCAAATGAACCTAGAATTGTGTGCAACACCATCCAAAAACAGTGTTGCGTATACTACAAGATAATATGTTGTTGTGTATAGAGCAAGAAAATATTGGTGTAGCGCAAAACACAATACATAAAATAAATTAATAGAATATATCTCATAATATCTCTAGGTGTTATAGTCTACCCCTCATAAAATGTATTTCACCCTCGAAATTCATCAGGGTTATAAATGGTTTACTACATGAGTGTTTCTTTTATAGAAACCCATATCATAAAAAGTAATTATAAAACATAATTTTAAAAATTAAATCAAGAAACATAATAGTTACCCAAATTAACTCATCATTATATTTCCACATTGGATAATTTAGGTGAAAACATGGATATGGAAGAGAAATCAATCCATCAAGTTCTGATGGAGAGTGGTAGAGAACATGGATAAGAAAAATTCAATAATCAAAAATCCATAAATATGTGTTTATCTTAGGTACCATCTGATTCATTTAATATGAGGGTACTAGGATAATGTTTTTGGTTTTCAAGATCTTTTTCCTAAGGTTCATGAATTTTGTCATGAGATGAAATACTTACTTGATTTAGGTAAAATATCACGGTTTTTCATACCTTGAACAGTTTCCTCTTCATCTCTTAGTTAAAGAAATTAATTTGAATTTTTCATTCTTGAAGTGTTATAAGATCATGTGATAAAATGATATCTCATTCCATATTTCTCAATAAAATGTTATCACAGGTAATAAAATATGCATATGTTTATATATGGTGAGATTAATAATATATGGTTCCAAAAATGGACTTATACTTCATCTATCATAACTCATAATAAAATAAAACTAATTTACACGAATTAGGGACTTTATGTAGTTCAGTGGTATGCGATAAAGGGATGTTGCACTTTGATTTTGGGTTCTATTCTTACAGCCTTTTCTGACGTGATGGGTTGTCGCTCGTCTAGCGGGTTGTCCTTTTTCAAAAACTATACTATAATAACCTTTCGAAACAAAGATTGAGCCTTAAAAAAATACTATTTTATGTCCAACTAAATCTATAACAACCTTTAGTATTATCTAAAATACTTTTGTTCAGTCTCATAGTTTAAAGAAAACAATTACCAGAAAGGTCATATAACACGCATGTGAATACCGCCATTTATCCCCCATATATCATAAGATATATCATGTTTGTCACATTACAAACATGTGAATACCTTAATCATGCAGCTTATTTAAAAAATGATTATAACATGAATTACCATAGAACCTCATTGAAAACATGAATTCTGTCAAAATTAACTCTTTCCACAGACCAAAATATCTATATACTTAAACCATGATATCAATTTTTCCTTTTATTAGTCATGATAACATTAATACTTTCAAACATATTATTTTCTCCTTGTCCATTAGTTATGTATATATCATCTGGTTTCCAAAAAATATTTCTATTAATTTTCATGGTTATCGGTACAATATTCTTGTGGAAACCAAAATGGATAATAGATATTTCTCTATTCCATAATACCATAAAAGTACGTCTGCAAAATTATTCTTGAATACCAATACATAAAAACATCAACACATCCACTTCAATGATTAGCATGGAATAGGTCCGTCCTTAATTTAGATATAACCTCTTAGGTAGGGTCATTTAGTTGGGTAAATCCCTTTCTCTCCACATATAAGACATTGAACTCCATGATAGTTTGTCACTTTATGACCCTTTTCCAAACATAGATAACATCCTTCCATCCATTTGAGGTATCCCTTAAGGTTCTTCTCCCATTCATCTTGATATGTAGAAATCTTAATCTTCCTTATTCTATGTTCCTCACCATGCAGTCATGCATAAAAGTCCACCTTCCACTTATTTGATAAATTAAGAATACCACTAAAGATCACTTTGCTAATCATATATCGTGATGATTTATTTGGCATAATCACAATATCCTTCTCACTAGGAATTACACAATTTATTTGCTCATAGTCACCAATTTTTCCATCATAATCAATGTTAATCCAATTCATTTTGGTTCCCTCCATTGACTAAAACCAAAAACGATAGTTTAAGAAACATTTAAAATAATGATGAACCACATAATTATTAAAATTCAATTATAAGATGTCTATCCTATGAAAAAATCTTTAATGAATGAAACCGTTGGTTCACCCTAGGTTATTCATGATTGTTAACATAATTCTATGACTATAACCTATAATTATACTTAACCTTAGAGACATCCCTAGACATACCTTAGAAATATCTCTAGGGATCTCACTAAATTTTTCGCATCCTAGTTTCCAATGGTTGACTAAACCTTCGCTCTGATAACAATTGTAGAGAACAAATCATGATGTACATGAACATTACATTTATTTTCAGGAATACTTAATACATGAAATAACGAAACACCCAATGACCTTATTAGCTTAGTGTCTTTGGAAACTCAAAACATAATATTCGAATCATGGTGAAAGATCTTCAACATCTCCCATAAAGATATTCCCCTTTTGTTTTCCTACGTAAAACCATTGTTTATATCCTGGGGAAAAGAAAACATAAAAAGGGTGATCTCAAATGCTCAGTAAGGGTAGACATGGAGAACATAAAACAACCCATAAAAATTTTAACATAAAAAAATGAACATAAAGTTTAAACATCAAATTCTTGAGCAATGACATAAATCTTGGCAGTAAGTAAGGAATAGATCACAACGAAACATTAACAAATATATAATAGCATTTGAATAAAACATGTAATTGTGGAAAACCTTTAAGAATATAATATGATTTCAATAGTATCCAAGGAATTTCTTCCTAGACCATCCTTGTGGATGATGTCCTTTACTGAACCAGGTTTACTTGCCATTCTAGCCTTATATTATTGAACTAGTTTTACTTTCAATTCAATCCATGTCTATATCGTGAGATATAAATCTTTCCCCAATGAATTGGAGATATATATAGGTCCCACCCATCTCATAGTGAATTCATTCTTACTTGTTCCCCAATACATAAAAACATTCACTATAGCATAACCCATGAAATAAAATGGGTTTCTTTAACAAAATTTCATCATAAAATAATCCATATAAGATAAATGGATTTCATAAAAATAATTCCGTCACAAACATAATAAAATAAATGTATTAATAGGGATTGAAAAACGACCCCATGTCATCTTATATGGAAAATAATTTTGATAAACCACTTGAACATATTTTTTTGAGGAAAATATCCTTTCTCCTATTTTTTTTTTCATTTCTCAAAATGACGTGAAATTTTAAAAGAAAAAAATTTAGTTGAAAATAAACTTCAAATATTGTAGAGTAATCCTCATGGAAATAAGTCTTAATGAAGACATAAAAATCTGTTCATATAATATAATATTAATAAACATTCTTCTTGTACTTTTTCCTCATAAGTTCAATGTACCTCACATGGAAAACATAAGAATGATTCCTCCAAACCATGTAGTAGAACTAAAAATGTGTAAAAATGACATTATACATAAATAAAATAATGGTACAACTTTTATAAGAATAATTTTATAAAACATGGACATGAATGATAAATATATACACAGTAGTCACTTACGAATAAACAATCTCAGATAAAATGAGATCGGAAAAGTTATCCCTTACCTTAGGTCTGATTTCTTCAATAGGTTTCCAAAGGTCATGTATTGTGGTTTTAAACATATTATTAACTTGTAAAATAACTGTAATAATATTTATTATATTATATATGATTCAATTACGTCATTATAATACCCGTTCAATTGTCAATTTCAGGTCAAAGCAACGTTTCGGGTAATAATCGTTTCAGTTATCATACGTGTTTGGGATTGTTATTCTAGATATGATTACTTAGATAATGATTTAAATACCTCTAGAATGTAAAAAAAGATTTATATATGATATATATTCATTATATAAATATATATAACAGATCGATAAATGGAATGGAATACACCATTCATGGAGAGGGTAGGTCGTACGTACGCATGAACGTTGTTTTCGTTTCCTTATTAAATTCAATGGAAGTAAGAAAGTGGCATATATATACATAAATATAATATACTTATGTCATATATTTCTGGATTACATACTATAAAAGCAATCTTTAATGGTTAACATGGAGAATGAATCTCATCACATCGTTGAGACAGTAAGCCGTAAGTACGCACGAGCGACGATATCATTCCCATAATTTTTGAATGGTATAGATGTGGATGGTGTATAATATCGCATAATTAGTATCAGGTTATAAAAATAATATATAGTTATTATTTCTACCATTATACCCATTCAAGTATGATAGTGGTGAAAAATAGATTACCCCACGGCGTGGAGTCAGTAATCTGTATATACGCACATGCAGTGATTTCATTTTTCGTAGGATGCATAGAAGATGAAATAGGGTTGTTTCATATTTAAAATAACATATCATTATATGAGTGATACAAATGTTATTAATTTATAATGAGATAATTAAATAATAGGAAGTATAAGAAAAATAAATTTTATAGAATCGATAGAGGAAATTGCCTCTTCTTCGATGTGCCTCTTTAAATGTACTCTTAGGGCACAAGAGTTGTTATTTTGAGAAGACCAGAACCTCTAGATTATTACTAGGGAGATTGAGAAGTGAAATGGGATGGTGTTGGTCGAGCTATAAGTCTTAAGGTGGTGTGAGGAAATGCGGGAGGAGATTCCTTTTTATAAGTGAGGGGGGCACTTTAGGAAACTCTAAAAATATTAAAATATAATAAGACTATTCGAGATATGAATAATAAAAAATGGCACATAAATGAAATTTATAATACATGTTTGAACACATATTATCCCCCTTTGATTATTTAACTTTTTTTGTGATTTTTAAATAATTTAGTTATAAATTAATTCAATAAGATATTATTGTTGACATGTTTAATACTATTCAATTAATTTGAATTAATATAAAATAAAACAAAGTGGGAATTAAAATATAATTCTTTCACACATATACAATATATCTTATAGATCGAGGAAATTTCATAGACACATTAACTAATCCAAAAAATAAAAAAAATATTATTGAAATCATTAATTCTATTTTTATTGTAATTGAATAAATATTGTTTTAGAATTTAAGAGACTTTTAAGGTAATTATATAACTTCTAAAAATTGATAATAATTTTATATAATTAAAATGGTTTCATTTTTATTAAAATAGACATTTTTATTCATTCATATATTGAACTTTCCCCTTAGTGGATGTCCCGACCCATCCCTCGGGGCCCATGCTGTGACTACCCCAAGCCCACCTTCCATAGGCTAGGGGCTGATGACTAGCCCCGGAATGGTGTGTACCTAAAATGGGAAGGCATTTTCATTTTATCTAATACAAACCCACAACACAATAGAACAACAAGAAGTAACCACATAGACTAGAACACAACAAGGATGTAGCCACAAAGTAACTGCTATAGTGAAAAGACTGCTGAAAGTAAAGGGGTCAGAAATACAAGAACAACTGTAGATTACAAGTACAACTGAAAGGTAAAAATACAACTGAAAAGTACAAAACAATTCCTAGATCATCTATTGAGGATCCTACCTAAAGGGTAGGTAAAGCTGGAGAACTCCTCTTCTATCAAGTATCGTGGGCATGTCGGGTCACACAGATCCACTTCCCACTAACCTTGAACTACTGTAGTACTAATCCTTGATAAGTATTATGGGGATACTGGGTCAGAGAGAGCCTCTCTCCACCGTCGGCCTTCTGGGACACACAGAGCTACTTCCCACCTTGACCGAACCGAAGCACACCTCCTGTCGAGTACCATGGGTCTGCTGGGTCACACAGAGTCACTCCCCATCATGGGCCTGCTCGGTCACATAGAGCCGCTTCCCATAGGGCTATCATCAGCCAGTCTTTATGACTCCGCCAACTGCAGGGTTTTGTACATAGTGTGCTTGGGAGAACCACTCCTCAAGCCATTGGCCGTATTTCAATAGGCATGGAGCTCCACAAAAATTAACCCGATGATTTGTGACGTCATATGGGTTCCAATGAAACATACAACACGTCAATCAGACTCCTGGTCTGTATGTTATAGGAAATTTAGTACTGAGGGCTCAGTTGGATTTGTCTATGATCCAACCCGGCCAAACCCCAACATTCTCTAAAACTCTCATGGAGTATCTCAAAAGGAATGCCTTGTCACTAGGGTCCTTACTCCATAGACGGTACGTTGATCGGACTCCTGATCTGTTAGTTACTCCCCTTTCCCTGAAATGGGGTGATCGCACCTTCATTTGCCCCATCTTAGTCGGGCCGACCGGAATATTCCCAATTGACCACTTCTCAAAAGAGGTCCCAATGCTACTGACGGTGTGTCAAACAGACACTCGGTTTGTCAGCTACGAGCATTTATTTATTCAGGGACTTGTTGGGTCTTGGCTCGGTCCGACTCGGTCAGGCCGGCCTGATGCACTGGGTCCCAGGGTCTACCTGACCCCGCTTGGATTTTTCCTGCTAAGGGTCAACCCGAATTACTAGGTCTGGCCCATCCGAGTGAGCCTGATTCGGTTCACGGGCCTAGGCCACAATTGGTCCGGCCCGTTGGGTGGGGCTTGACCAACCCGCGTTGGCCCACTGGGTTGCGGGTCTGGCTTGGCCTACTAGGCCGTAGGTCTGGCATGTTGGGTAGGTCCGGTCCGTTGGGCAGGTCTGGCCCACTCAGAAGGCCCGTGTCCAGCCCGGTCCACCAGAAGGCAAACCATTTTCTCTAGCTGGACCCGTGGATGCGAGGTCGTTTTGACCAGGTGGTGGGGCGCTAGTCCACCACATAACGGTCAACCGTTTAAGCCAACCGAGGGTCCGCCGACCCGACACGACGTGAGGACTACACCACACTCCACCTACTGTGACCTCCTCTAGCAGCGCGCACCGGCACGCCGGCCCTCATTCCTCCGTGGCCGGCTGGTGGCGACCTCCGCTGTCCGCTGCGGCTACATACCGCTTCCCCTAGTCTGGTGGTGTGTGATGGTGTGTCGCTGCCTCTTTCAGAGCTGGCCTAGCCGACTATAGTCTCCACTCTCTGTGGCTATGGTTGTAACCTTCATTGTCAATGGTGCAGGACGGCGCACCGCTCTCTCCTCCACGTTCGGTCATTAATGGCCACCACTGTCACCCGCCGTCCCGGGTTTTCATCCAACCCAAACATTACTCGCGATGGACATGTCAACTTCCTATAAAAAAGGGTAGAGGATCCGGGCTTTGTTTTGTTTGGACTACTCCCTCCACGTTATCTTGATAGCAAGAGGGTGGTGAATGATTTATCAACTCTTGAAATTAAATAAGAATAAACCATACAACGGTACCCCACAACAACCACCTGCAAAAACGAATGAATCGCAGATCAACCCATTAGTCGGTTGATCCGCATTCTTTGTATAATTCAAGAACAGGGAAGATGAAATCATTTAAAATGCATAACAAATAAACCTCATACTTCATATTTGCTGGATAATTCCCGTGATTGAGGAAGTTTCGATATTTGTCACCACCGCAACAAGCCGCCAATGATGCTGCTTAAACATCGATCTCTAGTACGGGGTTTCAGTTTCACTCATCACCGCTCACTAGAAACGGCTCCGCCCTCCAAGGTTTTGGTGTTGCGGAACTCCTTTAGCACTTTTTTTCTTGGTGAGGCAATGTTGAAACCTCCCCCAAGCTCCATATAAATATGAGAGGGAGAGGGCAAGTAACGACGTTGGGGATTAATGGGGGCTCATTAATTAGGAACAATCTTAATTCCCCAATGGTGCTGTAATGCATGATTGAAGGGTCAAGCCATTTATTGGATTGACAGAACCCTGGTCCCACCTCCTCTTGTCCATTGGAGGATAAGAAATAAATAAAATAAAATAACAAAGTTATTATATTTATTCTTTTAAAATCTCAAAACTTATCTTTTTCTCCAGACCTACTACAGTTGAAGTAAAGTATCCCTTAAACGAATCCTAATGCTACAGATTCAACAGTGCCATCAAATTTTTAATCCGAGCACCTGTTCAAAAATTAGAAAACGCCGCTCGCACTTTTACTAAACATACCATAAAAAAGGTGAATATATTAATTATGTTCAACCTAGACCTTTACTAGTTGAGGTTTGGCTCTGCCTAAAGAGAACACACCCCAAATAACTCAAACGTACTCTTTTATTGTCAATCTGAGTTACCATTTAGATATTATGGATTTTATAATAAAATAATTGTTACTTATTTATTTTATTTATAGTCAAAAACTAACTTTCACTTGTGTCTTGTGCCGACCAATGTTAGTATCTTCCTAAAGAAAGAATACCGTCATGAGTTTAGCAATAGTCACATATTTTTAATCCATGTTACTACCTTTGAGTTATAAGAATTTGAAAAATAAAATAACTTTATTTAATTATTTGATTATCAGTTATGCCGTTTTCATCTTTTCTCACAGGAGGCCTGCACCAACTAAACTTAAGTCACGCCAAGGGTAAAACCACCATCCTGAACACAATGGTGTCCTTAGATTTCTTATCCCAGAAACTATTTAAAATTTATTCTACTATTCCATGAAAACTGCTTATGCACACTAATTAAATCTTAACAAAACTTTGATGGATCATTCTAGGAACTCCGGGCCTCGAAATCATGTGCTGTCAGATTTTGCGGTCTAAAAATATTACATATAATTAAAAAAATTACATGGGAATTTCAGGTCTTTACATTCTACCCACATTAGTGATTTACATCTCTAATTGCCAAAATAAAGTCATATCAAACAGAAGAGGGTAGTGATCAAGAATCTCAACCTCCTGCTCCCATGTTCTCCCCTGGAAGTCCCTGTGCTGCCATCAAACTCACACCAAAGGGATCGACCATCCACGAAGGAATCACAAATGTTGATCCACTATCTCCACCAAGAACTCCATGAAAGTCACCCCATCATCAAAGTTCAACTTTCCATAGTCTATAACGTTATATGGATCACGCACGAATCTCCTCAACTATGAAACATGAAAAACATTATGCACCTAGTGCATCTGTGGGGGGAAAGATAGACGATACACCACCTCATCCAATATAATAAGAATATTGAAAGGTATGATGAACCATGGAGATAGATTTCCACCCTAGAAAACCCTTCAAAAACCTCGCCGATGTGAGAACCATTGGAAGACATGGTCTCCCTCCTCTGGTCGGCATAAGACTTCTGCCGACTTTGTGTAGTCCTCACTTGCTGACAAGTGAGGCATCATGTTACAAACTCTATCACTGCTTCCTTTATCCCAAGCCACCAGTACTGATGCCGGAAGTCCTGGTACACCTTCAAAAATCCAGGATGTATAGCTAAGGGAATGTATGGACCTCCCTCAACACCTACTCCTGAAGTGTCAGTGGTACCATGGTGCGTCCACTAAAGAGGATAACGTGCTCCCCACCATAAGAAAATCCTTTTGGAGACCATCCTGAGGATATATGAGCACGTCAGGCCTCGTAGTCTATGACTCAAGCTGTGCCCCCTAAACTCGCTGAAGCATTGGGGGAGTGACAGTCATTGAATGAATGTAAGATGCTTTATCTTTATCCACGAAGGATATCCACAGCGCGACTAGTTGCTCTAACGCCTCAGTCAGCTATTGTAGAGTAGAGCATCTTCTGAGTGTGTCTGCTACCACATTCCCCTTCCTAGAAGTGTAGACTATCTCAAGGTCATAGTCATTGATGAACTCTAGCCATCATTGCTATCTCAATTTCTGAAAGCTCTGCTGACACTTCTCCATCCACAGGAAAGGCTCTCCCTTCTTTGTCAAAGCTGAAAAGGGTGCCTCTACCCTATAGAAGTCCAGTTCAAAACTCAGGTAGTACCTAGAAAAAGAAGAAGTCCCTCTCCCTTTGGGGAGGTAATACTGCAAACATCTTTTGAAAATATTTCCCCACACTCTTACACTCTTGTTAGGAACTGAAAACCCCACACTCCCACTACAATGTGGGTAAGGCTGGCCAACTGAAGAGTGATCGACTACACCCTCCTATGCATGAGTTTATCCTGTGCTACTCAAGTTTCCTTTTTTGTCGACCAAGGAAAGCCCCATTCCAAAATTGTAGATAAACAACATCATTTTTGCCTAATATAGTCAACATGAGTATGAAATATAGATGTCCAATCCATACCAAAACTAATGTCATAAGGCATCGACGCTTCTACCAAGAGGTTCCAACTGAAACTATCACCTCTATGGTCAAATCACACCATATGCCTAAGTGTGATTATCGAGTCACCTCTGAAAGGTATCTCCATACATAAGGGTCAAGTCAATGGTTTAACCAAAAACTCTTGGTCTTGAACAAGGTTCTTGGAAAGAAGGAATGATTAGTACCTATGTCTATTAATATGACAACTAATAGTAGACACAAACCGTACCTCAAATCATTTTAGGATCCCTTGGGTCACACTCCTTAACTGCATACAACTATTCTTTTACCCTATCCTCCAGCTCCCCGAGCTTGATGGGGACAAAAATAAGGTGGTGGTTGTAATATGTTGAAATGTATACCACCTCATTTTACTCTCCTTGATCAACTTCTGACATCTTCTGCCACGCAGATTCATCTGTCCCTATCACTTCCTCTTCAGAAAACATTTTACAAGCCCAAGGCTCTGAGACTGGAGTGAGTTTCCTTCTTTCCCACTTCTAACATTCACTGGATGTATCCACTCATCCAAAGAACATTCAAACAAAAAGGTTCTCTCTAGCACCCTAACATATGTAGGAATGCTTAGAGGAAAAAATAGAACTGGCTCTGATGTCCATAAACACAGCTCGTGCGGAGGTCTGAGATCGGAAGCACTAGCCATACTGTATTCATCGAGTACCTGGGATGGTAAATACACTTCGATGAATACTCAAATACCGACATATCGTCCTACCGAAACAATAGAAGCTCTAGGAAACAATAATCCCTTAGATCTTTAAGGCAAGAGACCCCCTTATTTGAGGAAGGTTCTCTAGCCCGTCCACAGAAAAGTCAACTCAGCCTAAGATCACAGTAATCTAAACACTATCATCATCTTGTTGTTCTATGTAGAAGGCTCTCTACCAGGACCATCATCAAATCGAATGGTGCCTCGGCTATATAGAAACTCGGCCACATCCTCAAGCCAGTCCTTAGCCACCTATGAATTGGTCTCACTTCAGAACTTGATGGGTATTTGATGCTGAAACATGTGTAAGGAAATAAGCCTACATTTTTCCTCTACCGGTACTACTGGTTTTAATTACTGACCAACGGAAAATGATATATCTGGCACACTACCTAAAGGTACCATCTCGAGAAATGCTCCATGTACCGAATCCCCATCACCATGCATACCATCCTCATGGTCACTCACTGATAAATACTAGCATATAATATTTCCATCTGATCTGCTGGGGTCCCAACTAGGAAGAAAGTTCTAGCCACAACCTCTAACCACTCCTCAGCTGCCTAGGGATCTGTCTCACCTTAGAACCCCAGAGCTCTCTGCCAGTGAAACATGAGAAATGCACTCAGTTAGTGTGCACCCTCTGTTGGTGGGGCTGGTGGAATCTACTACCCAATGGGTGGTCATGCTACTAGTACACCACCCGAAGGTGCTAACACCATAATAGGGACCAACACTAAGGCCTCATCACACGGTGGGCCATCATCGCGTACTCTCTCAAGAATCCTAGATGGATGTCTATACGGAAGCATCCCGATAATGAACAGCTGTTCCAAGATCATTAAGTTATACCTAGTGAGATGAATCCAATGAATTACCAATAATAAATCTTCAAAAACACACGCAATTAGTGTTTCTATTAACTGAGTCGGAAATCCGAATTCAGGGTCTTGGTGTATGGATACATCAGCCACCACACCAACACTGAATTCCCCAAACTAAAAACCACACTCATATCACTATACACTATTTCCATAGAGAAAAGAAGAGATTCCTAGTTCTTCGATAGAACTAACCTCTTTGATACCACTTTGTAACGACCCGTCCCTCAGGGCCCATGCTGTGACTACACCATAACCGCCTTCCATAGGCCAGGGGCTGGAAACAAGCACCAGAAAGGTGTATCCCTAAAATGGGAAGGCATTTCCTTTTTAACCTGTATAGACACACAATCCAAGAGAACAAAAAGATGAAAACACATAGACTAAAACAGAACAAGGATGTAACCACAAAGTAACCGCTATAGAGAAAAGAGTGTTGAATGTAGAAGGGCCAGAAATACAAGCCCAACTATAAAGTACAGGTACAACTGAAAGGTACAAATGAAACTAAAAAGTAAAAAATAGCTCCTTGATGGTCCACAGAGGATCCTACCCAATGGGTAGGTACTGATGGTCTCCACATCACTCCACGTCATCCCGTCTCATTTGTGTACCGCTTGGTCCTGGCTCCATCAACTCTCAGCCTAGTTGCTCGTCGTCTTCACAACACACAACAAGTTGCGGGTGAATCCCATGCAGGGTTGAGTATAAAAATACACAGTAGGGTCCCCGAGACCCCCGAAGGTCTCCCAGAGTTCCACAATGGAATGAACACAAAGCGAGACCTCAATCACAAAGAAGGAAGTAGTTAACAACTATACCTTGGTATATAACCATACTTATACCTATGTTATAAAGATATAATTGTCTCATGAATTAGGGAAGAATGTCACAAATATAACACCAAAGAGGTAAAAGTTCCACACAGGTACCACCACGATGATATCACCACGAAGGTAAAATCATCATACATGTATCACCACGAAGATAAATGACTCATCTCACACCAGTTATGTTCTAGGGTAGTTACCAAAGCTTCATCAGACACAAATGCCGAACTCCTCAACCGCTGGAGAACACCTCCTCTATTGAGTATAGTGGGCCATACGCGTCACACAGAGCTGCTTCTCACTAACCTTGAACTGCTGTAGTACTTATCCTTGATATGTACTGTGGGTATGTTAGGTAACATATAGCTGCTCCCCACTGTGGGTCTACCATGTCACACAGAGCCTCTTCCCACCTAGACTGAACTAAGGTACATCTCCTGTTGAGTACCATGGGTTTGTTGGGTCACATAAATCCACTCCCCACCATGGGCCTACTGGGTCACATAGAGCCGATTCCCACATGGCCATTGTTAATCAGTCTTCAGGTCTCATCCAACCGCAGGGTTTCATATGTAGTGTGCTTGGGAGAACCTCTCCTCAATCCATCAGTCATATTTCAACAGGCATAGATCTCCAAAAAGAAGTAACCTGATGATCCTTCATGTCATATAGTTCCAACGCAATAGACGACACGTCAACCAGATGCCTGGTCTGTAAGTTATATGCATTTTAGTGGTGAGGTCCCAGTTGGATTCAGGTACGATCCAACCCAACCAATCTTCAACTTTATCCAAAACTCTCAAGGAGTATCTTAGAAAGACTCCCTTTTCACTAGGTTCCTTACACTATAGACGATGCTTTGATCAAATGCCCGATCTTTTAGTTACACAACTTTTTGTGATATGGCGTGATCACACCTCCATCAGGCCCAACTGGATCGGGCATGCCAAAATATACCCCACCGACCGCTTCTCAAAAGAGGTTCAAATGCTACTGACGGTGTGTCAAACGGACACCCAGTTTGTCAGCTATGAGTGTTTCTTTATTCAGGGACCGGTTGGGTCTGGGCCCAGTCCGACTCAGTCAGGCCGGCCCGACACAACGGGTCTCGGGGTCTACCTGACCCTGCTAGGGTCCGACCTGCTGAGGCTCGGCTCGATTTACTGGGTACGGCCCATAGGGTTCGGCCCGATTCTGTTCACATGACTGAGCAACGGTTGGCTCGGTCCATCAGGCTGGGCTCGGCCCACCCACGTCGGACCACTGGGTCACGGGTCTGGCCTTCTAGGCTGCGGGTCCAGCTTGCTGTACGGGTGTGGTCCGATGGGTGGGTCCGGCCCACTCGGTGGGCACACATCCAGCCCGGTCTGCCATAAGGGGGATCAGTTTCTCTAGCTGGCCTCGTGGGTGCGAGGCCGTTTTGGCCAGAAGGTGAGGCGCTACCCCACCGTGTAACGGTCGACCGTTTCGATGGACCTAGGGTCTATCGACCTAGCATAGTGTGAGGGCCACACCACTGTCTACCAATTGCAGCCTTGACCCACAACCTCCTCCAATGGCGCGTGATGGCATGTCGCTCCTACATCCTCCTCCATCAAGGGGTGCGAGCCACCGCTGTCCACCGCAGCTACACGCCATGGCCCCCTTGTTCGGTGGCGCACGATGACTTGCCACTGACTCATTCGGAGCCGACCGAGCTGACTACCTCCTCCACCCACCGTGGCTACGGTCACGACCTTCTTCGTCAGCAGTTCCTGATGGCGCGCCGCTATCTCCTGCACGTTTAATCGTTGCCGGCCACCATCACCACCCGTTATCCCGGGTTTTCATCCAACCCAAACATTTCTCACGATGAACACGTAAACTTCCGACAAAAACGGAGGAGGGTATGGGATTTGTTCATTTAGCCCATGCCCTCTACATTATCTTGATAGAAAGAGTGTTGTAAAATATTTATCAAATCATGAAATTAAAAAACTATAAACCCTACGAAGATACCCCGAAACAACCTCCCACAAAAAATGAATGATTCACAGATCAACCCATTATTCGGTTGATCTGCATTCTTCGTATTATTCATGAATGGGGAAGAGGAAATAATTTAAAATGTGTAAATGAATAAACCACCTACTCAATGTTCTGTGGAGAATTCCCTTGATTGAGAAAGTGTCAGTATTCGTCGCCCTCGCAACAAACTGCCAATGATGCCACTCGAATGTCGATCTTCGGTTCAGGGTTTCGGTGTCGCTAGTCACCGCTTGTCGGAACTGGCTCTGTCCTCCAAGGGTTTGGCATCACATCACTCCTTCATCACTTCGTTGCATGGCGAAGCAATACTGATACCTCCCCCCAAGCTCTATATAAATAGAAGAAGGTGAGGGTAAGTATTGACGTTGGGAATTAATGGGGGATCATTAATTAGGAACCTTCCTAATTCCCCAACGGTGCTTTTACACATGATTGAAGTGTGAAGCCATTTATTGGCTTGACACGTCGAAGGTCCCACCTCCTCTTGTCCGTTGGAGGATAAGAATTCAATAAAAAATAATAATAATGTTATTTTATTTATTCTTTTAAAATCCCGAAACGTAAATTTTTCTCCAGACCCACTACTGCCGAATTAATGTCTTCCTTAGGAAAATCCCGACACTATGGATTCAACAGTACTCTCATATTTTTAATTTGATCACCGATTCAAATGATAGAAAATGCTGCTCACGCATTTAAGAAACTTACTTTAAAAAATTCAATAAATTTATTATGTTCACCCTCGACTCATGTCGGTCATGGTTAGGCTCCGCCTATGGAGAAAAGGCCCTAAAGAACTCAACAGTACTCTCAGATTTTCAATTAGAGTTACCATTTAGACGTTATGGATTTTACAAAAGAATAATTGTCAGTTAATTATTTTATTTACATCCAAAAACTAACTTTCTCTGGTGGCCCATACTGGAAAATGTTAGTTTCATCCTAAAGAAATCATTCCCTCACAAGTTTAGGAGTGTTCTTCGATTTTTAATCCAAGTCATCGGTCATGAGTTATAAGCATTTGAAAAATAAAATAATTTTATAAAATAATTTTATTTACGGTTATTACATTTTTGATTTTTCTCATAGGAGGCCTACAATGACTAAACGTAAGTCGTGCCTAGGGTAAACCCACCATCCTAAACACAACAGTGCCCTCAGATTTCTGATTTAGGAAACTGTTTTAGAGTTATTCCACCTTTTTAGGAAAACCGCTTACACACGCTAATTAAAACTTAACAAAACATCAATGAATCATTGTGGGAACTTAGAGATTTATAATCACACGTTTTTAGATTTCATGATCTTGGAAAATTACATATAAATAAAAAAATTACATGGGAAATATGGGTCTTTACAGTGGACACACAAAAGATACGAAAATACAAGATTGGGATATTTTGTAATTATCTTTGATTTAAATAATATATAATTTATTTTCCTATACCAGTGTCCATTAAAAAACAAAAAATAGATCATATTGTGATATGTATTGAATCCTATTCATCCAATAATCTTTTTGGACATGTTTGGGTTTTATTTTAAACCTTATAATTTTGATTTACCATTAATTAATTCCAGTAACTCTTACCATGGAAACATGTATTTTTATTTACTAGGAGTTAATATAGTCACTAAAAAATGAAAAAGGATCCATTAATGGACCATTTGTGATAGATTTTACTTCATCCCAAATAGTTGGTTGAATGTTACAATTTTATTAATTTTATTCAATTTAATAAAATAATATTTATTTTCCAATATCAATAGTGTCTATTTTGACACTATTCATTAGTTTACTTTTTAAAAAAATCATAACATAGATATATGTTGGAAAATATAATTTAAACCATAAATAAAATGTCCAAGTAATCCATAAAATTAGTTTATGCCATTAATTCACTCAAATTATATTTATTTTTGTATTGATAATGTGATTTATTTGATATTTCTCATAATAAAATAATTAATGTATCACTATTGTTTCAACATGTATGGTAATTATTTAACCTCTAAAAATTCAAAATAAAATACAATTATGTATATAATTTCATTAGATTTTCAGTGACTACATACTTTCTATGTTTTATGATGTTTATCACCATATTAAAATTATTATACATATAAGATATTAGAGAGTGACATGTTGTCACTTTCTTTTGTTTTTATAATAATTTCATCATTTTAATGAAAAAAAGTCCGTAAAATAAATCTATTCGAAACCATAGATAATATGGGTCAACCTGTACTCATCCAATAGAATTTTTACTGGTGTTAGATTAATTTTATAATATTAATGTTACCCTTAATTACCTGATTTACCTTTAACTATGGTAATAAAAATAATTACCAAAGTTACTATTCATAATTCCCTAAAATAAAAGTATCATATTAAAATAATTTGGAACAACTGATTCAAAATATGGAATCCATTTATTAAAATTCAAAACAAAAAAGATGCATTAATTAATTTAAAATTGATCCTGCTGTTAAGAAAACGTGTTTTAAAAGTTAAAACATTACAAAAGATTTAAATGTTTTTGCCTATGAATTCAATGTAAAATTAATGCTAATGATATAAATTATATTAAATTGTAAAAGTATAATCTATTTATATTTAAAACCATTAAATTTTATAATTTATCCATATAAATTATCTCGATGAAAAAAATTGTTTTTAATTAAAATTTAGCGTATTTTTAATATTCATCCAAATAAGAATGTCATCTGAAAAATATAAAAAAATTATCCAAAGTAAATTTGTATATCTTGATTCTAAATAATAATTTTATTTTATGAAATTTAATTTTTAAACATGTCAAAATCTATAACTAAAATGGGTGCTCCATCAAAGTGTGGTAAAATTGTAATTTTTGAAAAATATTTATTTTATAAAAAAATTGGTTTTGTTCTCATTTCATGTTCTAGAAAATTTGTAAGATAAATGCTAAAGTTATATAAAAAACAATATTTGGTTAATATTATTAATAATTTATAGTTTATATCCCATTGAATAATAATATTTAACAATGTATCATTGTTTTGTGAAACTCGGTATCACAAACAACACAAGTTATCGAGGAAGGTCTTTTTTGTGTGTAACGCAAGGCAATTTCCTGTAGTGAAATATTCATTTGGTGTTGAATATAACATAACCACAACATAGTTTATTTATATATTGAACAAAATATATACCTGATGTTACGTGAAATGAATTCTATCAAAAGAACTTGGAATTGTGTGCAACACCCGCCAAGAATATTGTTTCATATACTATAAGAGAATATGGTGTTGCGTATAGCGCAAGAAAATCATGGTGTAGAGTAAAACAAAGGACATCAATGAAATTAATAGAATCCATCCCAAAAAATCTCGAGGTGTTACACTCATCATTAATACATAAGGAGTTTAGTTTGGGGGAGGCTCTAAATCATACCCCAAATTTGTAATTGAAAAAAATGGTATTACATCATAATGAAATTTGGACAAAAACGATAAAGGAAGAAATCCCTTACAAGGAAGTGTGGCCCCAAAGGCATGGAATGAGCTTAATAGAGGCATATAGGGTGCGTGTGGAGCCTTAGGAGTATTTTAGATAGATGAGTCATGGGTAGGGATGTGCTGCAAGGGTTTTGAGTGAAGATAAGTGGGAGCTTGGGTGGGTTTATGTAGGAAAAGAGAGGTAATTCTTTATTATTTAGGTTTTTGGACACCACACATTATACTAATCAAAACCACAAACCAAACCATGGTTTTTCCAATGGGTTTATCCAAAGGGGAGTGGAAAACATTATTTTATAAGGAAAATGGCCAAACTTCTTAAAATATTAGACTTGTTAATCTGGAGGTGAGTCACACTCTTAAGGAAATCATTTTAAAAAGTTAAAATGTTTTATAAGTGTTGGAGAGTCCACTAAGGATTTGTAAAAAAAATCAAACAAACCTAAAATCACATTAATTTAAAGGAAAATCATATATTGTCCCATAATACCAATTATAGTATTTTTTACGTTACTATTGGGTCATTATGATTTCATAAAACACATTATATATTTAACGGAATTTATTTTTTATGGAAAAATTAAACCGTCTTTGAAAATTATGAAAAATTACCTATCAGATAATTTCTACATCCCGAATCCAAAAAAAATATTCATTTTATCTAAATAATATTATTTATATGTGAATTTTTACTTTAAAAATAAAAAACTGATATTTATTGAAAAATCATGGGTTCTGAAAAAAATGGATTTCAAACCTTAATAAAAATTACAATTTTATTTATAAAAATTATACAATCATTTATATTTTAAAAAAATTAATTAAGTAATAATATTTTATTAAAATATTATTTAATTCAAAAATCCATTAATTAATCAAAATAGATTTCCTAATTGCATATTAACTAAAAAATACTATTTTTGTAAAGTAACAATAATAAAAAGGATCTATATTCTCTATTTTATACAAAAATAATACACATAATCATAGTTCTATGTTCTTGTTACATAACCCCTTATAACACCCGCATATGACCTAATGTTAAGGTGTGCAATGGTGATAGACTCCTTAGGTTGCTTGGATAACATCAATCGGTTGGTAATCTTTATCAACTTCCCCCTCTCCCATAGGAAGTTTAGTTCAAGCTTAAGGTGTTGAAGCTCAGATTGGGCTTGGTCAAGATTGATTCCATGTGATACCACCTCCTTTCTGATCTCTAACAACTGGGCTTCGTGTGGAGCAATTCTACTGGATGAGGTTATCGTTTCCTTTGTCTGAGTAAATTGGATTTGTTAAAGCCCTATATTTATACAAACTAATTAATCATTGTTCAATTACTATATTGACAAATGTAACAATTCTTAATGGTATTTTGAAATCCAAAAACATAAAACCAAGGAAGTTCATATTTTATATAACCATTTTACATAATAATAAATTTAATTAGACCAACTGTAATTTTCATTAATAAATGTTTGGGTTGTCAAAATCTTCACCACTTATGAAATTTTACGTCCAAAATTTCCTTTTCCCACACTAAAATAGCTGAGGGTAACTCTGCTTCATCACTTCCTCTGATTCCAACGATTCCTCTTCAAACATGTAGTTTCTCTATAACAACTTATTGAGGGGCATTGTCTTATTTAGTAGAACTCTTTCCCTATGATCTATGATCTTCACCAGTTTATCTTCATAGGAGAGTTCATTATCCAATTGTACCACCTATGGATTGAGTACATGAAATGGGTCAGGTATGTACTTCTTCAAGAGTGATACATGGAATACATCATGTTCTTGAGATAGGTTCGGTGGATGTACAAGTCGATAGGCCACTACAATAATGCGATCAAGGATATCAAAAGGGCCGATGTACCTTGGAATAAGATTTCACATATTCCTAAATCTCATAACACTCTTCCATGATGATATATGGACAAATACCATGTATCCGACATCAAACTCTAGGTCTTATTGATGATTATCATCATAGCTCTTTGGTCAAATCTGAGCAGCTTTAACATGTTGTTGGATGGTCTTAACCTTATACCCCATTTATTTGACCATTTCTAGACCTAGGAGTTTTCTCTCCCCAAATTCATACCTACATGTTGGGGTTCTACACCTCTTCCCATAAAGGGTTTCATAAGGAGCCATTTGGATGATAGATTGTAAAATATTATTGTATGAGACCTAAAACAGAGGAAAAATTTGATCATATCCTCCTTTGAAGTCCATTTATCACACTCTCAACATGTCCTTAAGTGTTTGGATACTCCTCTTAGATTTACCATCAGTATAATGATGATAATCCATACTGATGTTTAGCAAATTATTCAGAGCGTGTTAAAGAGTCTTCTAAAAAACTAGTGGTGAATCTTGGATCTTGATCAGATACAATAGATAGTGGAACTCCATGTAGCCTTACCACTAATTGGATATATATCCATGCCATTTGATCCAATGAGAAATCCTCTAGAATTTCAATGAAGTGTGCAGTCTTTGTAAGATGACCAACAACAACCCAGATATCACTGTTTCCTTTGGATGTATTTGGAAGTCCAGTGGCAATGTACATAGTGATGTTCTCCCATTTTCATTTTGGTATGGGTAATGGTTTCATCATCCCCTTAGACTTCTACCTCTCATCCTTCACTTTATGACATACCAGGAACTTTGATTTATACTCAGCGATCTCATTCTTCATGATATGCCACCAATAAAGCTCTTAGAGATCTTGATACATCTTTGTGTTTCCTAGGTGAATGGATAAATTAGAACTATGTGCATCATACTAATGTTTCTTCTTTAACTCTGGATTTTATGGAACCCAGAGTCTTGAACCAAATCTCACAATTAATTATTCATTAATATTGAACTCCAAGGATTTCCCTTTTCTGATAGTTTCCACATTCTTATGAATTCCCACACCATCATTCTGGGTATCCTATTACATTTCCAAAATATATGGCTTAGAAATCACTTGTGAAAGGATTGATGATGTTTCCTTCTTTATGATTCCCATTTCCATATTCATAAAATCTAAAAGGATTTGATCCTTTTAAATTCTCATCAATGATAGAATTTTTGGGTCTTTTATACTTAGAGAATCCTCCACCTTGTTTGCTTTCCGAGGGTGGTAATGGATTGAGTAGTTATAGTCCTTTATCAGATATATCCATCTTTTTTGGTGCATAATCAACTTTCTATGTGAATATATACTTGATGATTTTGTAATCTATATATATTTCACACTTCTCCCCAAAAAGGCAACTCCATCAAATTTTTAAAGAGAATATTACGGTAGCCAACTCCAGATCATGTGCTGGATAGTTTTTCTCATGAAATTTCAATGGCCTTGAATCATAGGCAGTGACTTTTTCATTTTTCATTAGCACATAGCCTAGGCCTTTCTTCGAAGTATCACTAAATACCATAAAAAGTTATCCACTTATGGGTAGTGTGAGAACTTGTGAAGTGACAAGACTCCTTTTTAACTCCTTGAATCTATCTTCAAAATCATCATTCCATGAAAACATTACTCCCTTACAAGTTATATTGGTAAGATGGTTGGACAATCATGAGAAATTTCTCACAAATCGGTGATAATATATAGCTAACCCCAGGAATCTATGGATATCTGTCACCAATGTGTCCTCAACTAACCCTAAATTGCAGCTGTCTTGGAGGGATCTATATATATCCCATTACATATGATGATATGAACATAGAATGAGACCTCCTTCAACCATAACACACACTTACTATTCTTTTCATAGAGATTCTTTTTTCATAAGGTCTATAGTAAAGTGCTTAGATGTTCCTCCTGATCCTCCTTGGTTTGGGAGTATATTAGAATATTGTCTATAAAGAATACCAAAAAAATTCAAGGTAATATATAAACACTCTATTCATAAATTACATGATGATTTTTGTAGATTAGTTAGTTCAAAAGGAATTACTATAAATTCATAGTGCCTGTATCTTGTATAAAAAATAATCTTGGGGATATCCTCATTCTTCACACATACTTGGTAATATCCCAACTGAAAATCCACCTTGTTGAATTATTGTTCCCCATGTAGCTGACCAAACAAGTCATCAATTCATGGCATATGATACTTGTCCATTATCTTGATTTTATTGAGCTCATGATAATCAATGCGAAGGCGCATTGACCCATCCTTTTTCTTGACAAAGAGGATGGGTACACCCCATGGTGAAGCACTTGGGTGTATAAACCCTTTATCTAAATCCAATTGTAGTTGTTTTTTCAGCTCCTAAAGCTATACAATAGCCATTCTATATAGATTCTTGGATATTAGAAATTCCCCAAGTATGAGATCAAATGATAATTTATCATATCTTCTAGGAGGAAGACCAGGAAATTCCTTGAGAAACTCTTCAGTGAATTCCCTAAAAATATTCATCTCTTAAAGGATGGTTGCTTCCTTAGACTCAATAATTTGAGAAATATATTTATTCTCATAGGGTAGTAATATCCATTCTTGAGATGATGGTGCTAAAGAAAATCCATCCCCCTCTTTACACTTGTACGGAATTGGGGGTCGATTCGCCATATATGGAGTGATTTCCCTCTCACAAAAATTTACGTCGGATCTATATAAGGAAATCCAATACAAGCCATGAATTGCATCCAATTTTACTGGAGAGAGTATGATGAGGCTGGACAAGAAATTAGATCCACAAATTTTGATAGGGGAGGAGTTATAATCTTGGGATCCAATGATTGCCCCATTTTTCGTTCTCACCAACATCTTTATGTCCATGATTTGTGGTGATGTTGGGATTATTCTACTAAACTCTTGGGATATAAAAGAATTCATAGATATAGAATCAAAATGTATGTTCTCTATTCTTGAATGAATAACTAGTATACCTATCACCACTTCATTATTAGGGTTCACTTTTGTGGTAGTGATGGAAAAATCTCACCCTTACTGCCTTGGACGTTGTTGGTTGGCTCTGAAAACCCTTGTCTTGGGGCACTGGTTTGAAAAGTGGCATTGTTATTTGTAGTTGAAGAAATAAAAAACATGTTGAGGGTCAAATGGTCCATTCCTCTCTCCTATTGTAGTTGTCGGTTTTTCTTGTTGACTGTTAATGGCCATCTTCCCTTCTCTTTCACAGCTAAAGAATTTCCTCATCCCCTTTAGGGAATTTATTGGGTTCTTATTTCCGCACCTTTGGCAAGTGGGGTGCTGGATCTTCTTAGCATTGTCGTATTTATCCATCAGACAACCATAATTTAATTCCACCTTACACTTATTATCCCCATGATACCCCTGATATTCTTAAATCTCTATTTTGACTTTGAGGGCACATCAGACAATTTCCTCATATCTCTCTATGTAACTGATCACTAGTGATTTCTATAGTCTAGGTTTTAGCCGAACAACGAAGTGGCCAACCTTGAATTTTGGGGTAACGACAATGACAGAGGACTATCGTGTAATCCTTGTGATGTTTTCCTCGTACGCTCTGATAAATTTGTCATTTTTTCTAGAGGGATAAGAAGTCCCTTTCAAACTTTAATAGGAGTGTGCAAGGAAAATATTTTTTGAAATTTTTTTTCTAGAAATCCTTCCATTCCAATTCTGCAATCTCTTCCTCAGGAGACATATTTTTGATCAATGTCCACCATTGATCTGCTTCACCCTCTATACGATAAGAATCTAGAAGAACCTTCTCTTTTTCGGAACATTGAAGGATTGAGAATATATTTTCAATAGAGTTGATCCATTTTTTGGAAATTGAGGGATCAGATGATCCATTAATAGTAGGAGGACATTGTTTCATGAATCTCTCGATTGTGACTTTTTCTTTCTTGGGAGGGGGTGGGGTTTAATGTTCCTCATGACCCATGTTTATATTCAAAACATGAGTTAACTAAGAGAGTATCATGATAAATATTGTGATTCCTGCTCCCATCAAAATGGGTATCTCATTAAAATAATCATCACATTGATCTTCATATCATTTGTTAGCCCGAGTCCTCCTATTACTGGCCATTGGCTGGAATAAAAGGAATTTCAGGGGTAACACATAAAGGGGAATCCAATGACAAAAATGGATAACTTATAAATTACTTTTATTTCCTTAACCTATGAATTTATAGGGTTCAATCTATGTTATCCATGATCTAATTCCCGTCATGTATTCTTAGGTGTGTTTTTTTATTCCCTTAATAATGATTCATACTAATCTTATGATGTTACCAATGTATATCCCCTGGGAGGGTCGTAACCCAGAGTACAGAAAAGACCTTTGTCACACACCATTTCCTATTCGATTCTAGCTCAAAGCGGCATTTTCAGGATTTACCCCTAGATACATCTATGCCAGAGCTGCCTCTACCTGCTTGTATCTAGACATGGATGTATTTTCTTGATAAAAACCATAATCAATACTAACCAAAATTTAGATATGTTTTTATTGTACTTATTATTAACCCTAAGGCTTTCACTAGGGGTTTCCAATCTAAATCCAAAAAATAACTAAACCTATCCCCTGATACCAACTATAACAACCCTCCTCATTATTACACACATAAACATAATTTATTATATAAGAATTCACTTAAGAAAACTATGAGGATTGATAGTTCTAGTGTATTATTAAATTAGGGATATTACATGACAACATAAGACATAAAAATACCATATCTTTATTAAAAAAATCATTTACATGACCATAACATTCCCTCATACATTGCATTGCATGAGATAACATGAGGACATACATGTGAAAAGGGTGAAATATAAAGTCCAGTAAGGGAGTAAAAAAGGAATTACATGAAGAATATATTATATTCTAGGAAATATGAGTATAAATTGAGCACAAGAGAACCATGAACATAAGGGAAAGATGTAGCATGATTATCATAACATGGAAATGTGGCATCAACATTTAACATGATATTAGCATGAGATAAGGTTCATTGAACATTGATCATGAGTAAACCCTAATTGTCGCATAAAAAATTTAAACACTTGAAATATCATTAAAAAATTCTTGAGGAAAATAATCGGTAATCATTCAAAATTGTCGCATAAAACATTTAAACACATGAAATATAATACCTATGAATAAATAACCTTAAATAAAAAATATAATAACATGAAAGTAATTATATCCATTATATAACATGTCAAAGGGTATTATATACACCACATAAAAGTTAATTGGATAATAATAACAAATAATAACTAATGGAATGTATATTGGGATTAAATCCATTACCATGAGTCTGAATTGTCTCGTGTGTCTTTATATTCTGGAATAATAAAATTATGTTAATTATTTACATTCCTGAGAACCATTTTCAATTTTTTATTAAATTTACTTAACTAATTAGAATGTTTTATAATTCTACTTAAACAATCATGTTTTTGTCCGGTGTTTTAACCAAATTTGGTTCACGAGATAAAACTTCTTTGGTAGGTCCGCAATAGTCAAAGGGGTCATTAGATAAAAATATAAATAATAGTAATAATGAAATAATTATCATATTTATACATAAATTATACTTTGATAACCAATCATGATGTGTGTTTATAAAAAATGAACTAATGTTACAATAATGGATACAATAGGTCATATATACGCATTAGTGACATTCCCCTTATTTAGTCATCATTATAGATAGAATGTAAGTATAATTATATATTTCCAAAATTATCATTACATCATAAAAACAATATTATTTATTCATATATAATTATACATATTATTCATGTTATTTAAAAGTAGTCACATCATTTCGGGGATGCAGTAGTCCACATGTTGATGTTCGACATTATCACTTTTTAGTTCATGAAAAGGGTAATAAAGAAAATGATATATTAAGCATCTATAAAATTAATTATTTCATTAATATCTTGTATATTTCAATTATGTTAAATATGGTTAATTAAAATCATCCACTATGTGCTCCATTAATAGTTTTAATGAGTCAATTTACTTTCATGGGGGCAGTTGTCCACATTTCCACAAAAGATATTATCATATTTAAACAAAATGGAATGCATAAATAAATGGGTAATAAGAGAAAAAAATAGAGACATAATAAATATAATATATATTTTATATTAATATAAATTACATCATAATTACATATCATTAGAGGAGGTAATGGAAAAATAAAAGATGTCATTTTGTGAGGCGGTAGTTCATAGTACACATAAATATTAGGTTCATTACACATTAGATGGATGTCTGTGTGTGTATAGGGTGAATAATTATCATAAATACATATCAGAATATTTATGATACTTCTTTTTATATAAATTGGAATAAGGATATTTTTGTGGGTGGATTATGGAGATGAAACTAAAGAGCTTGAGGAACGATGTTACCTCTTCGTTGGTTTTCTCCTTTTGGTTTTCATAAAAGGGATTCCATGGATGAATTTTTTAAATAATTTACTCTTAATGGAGGTTGGTTGAGATATTTTGAGACTATTTGAGAAGATTTTGGATGACCAATTTTGGCTTTAGGGTTGTGAAGAAGGGGCAGAGTGAATTCTATTTTTATAGTGGAAGAGGAGTGATAGTATTGTAAATACAAACAATTATTCATTACTGGGAGTTATCCTTTTCATAACATGCCTCAAAAATCAGTAAATAATGTTTTATAGTGTAATAATTGTTTATAGAATCCCTCAAATCCAACAAATAATTGCATTTTTTTAATTTGGTTCCTTACCTTCTAGGTTCCCCAATATTACCATTTTTGGGTTTTATTAAGGAAAATATTTTTAAATCTTATGTATATTAAATAATAAGACTAAAATAAAGTGATATTTAATATTAAATCTATATTAATTGAACAATAGATGTTATATTTAATTTAAAAAATAAAAAACTCTTCTGTTTTCTGAATTATTTTTAAAACAAGTGCATGCAATGCGTAAAATACTACTTTAAACCAGACCATGCTAGTAATGTTTTTACAAACTATGGGTAAATAGAATAACTATAGAAGATAAATTTGTTCATTAATATACAATATTATATATTTATGAACACATATAAATCGTTTTTCATAATATATGTTTTTCATCAATTTTATGTAAATAACTAAAATTTATTTTATTTAAAATTTTGATTAATGTTTATTTTTAGAATATTTATTTAATTTTATTTTAAAAAAATAATATTAATAGTGTAATTAAAATATATAAAGTTAAAATAGGTTTAAAATTATATATTATTCTAAAAAATAATTAGGTAAAATAATTCTATCAAATTTGATTCGCCTTTAATGTTTATAGTATCAATTATTTTAGTTAACTATTAAATAAATTATCACTATATTGGTGTTTCTTAAGAATTTTATGTAACCAATCCATCCATAAAAATTAATGTTAAATTATGATATATATAATAAACAGATTATCCTTTAAAAGGATACGTATAATCAAAAAATATGATGATTTTTAAATCTAAATAGTTTATAAATTTAAAAAATAAGAAGGGTTCGCTTTTTGTATTTTTCATTTCATAACTTATAATATTGGGATCTTTCAAAAATAGCATAATAATCAAACAGAAATGAAAAACCAAGTCTGGATATGTTTTAAATACTATCATCTTGTGGATTTTGGACATGACTCTATTTCATTATTGGCCTTAATATTAGGTTTTAGTCCCTTGTTATGCTTACATTTAACTTAGTCACTGTAATTAATTTTAATCGCCATAACTATTATTTTTGGTCAAAAATGAGTTTTTTACTATTAGAAAAAAACTATTTTACTAATTAAAAATTTTTAGGTTAGTGTTTTAGAATTCAAATAAATGATTTGGGAAGTATAATTTTTACTCTAATCCGACATACATATTGAGAAATAAGAATTTTAAAGTAAAAATGTTCAAAATATAGATATGTATTTATATATAATTTTAATGTAAAAAATGATTCCAATAGAATAAATTAGATTTATATAAGAAATATTGATCAATTGTAACATTAATGGACAATTTATAATATATTTTAACATTAAAAATTATTTTAACAAAAAATGGATGTTTTTACTAAAATGTAGAATTTGTCACTGTTTTTCAAAAATTCAAACATCTCATAAAAATTCTAAAAAATAACCCTAAGAAATTTTTTCTATTGTAGAAACGAAATTTATTTTTATTTTTAAAAATAATATTTATAAAATTTCCAAAATTTAGTTTTCAAATAGTAATGTCATTAAAAGGATGTAAAACATGGTCTTTCATGTAACACAAGCTAACTCATTATTGTGTGTATTGTATTATAAAGTTTGTGTATCATATAATGATATATGGATATAAATTTATTTTCTTATAAAGGAAAAATAATTTGAATTCTTGTGGTGTTTCATAGTCTCCATAGTATTCATTTTGATTTTACTGCTCATAACTCCCATATTGTGAAATAACTCATATCTTGATTGTGATTTAAAATAATCATGTCTATAAACTTGAATTTGTGTACAAGTTAATAACATTCTCTCCATATTCTCTATATACTATGTACATATCCTTATTATATAACAATTATTTTATAATGGTTCTGATTATCATCCCATTTTTCTCTCTTGGGTTTTCTAAATACCAAAAACCCATTCTTAAAGAACATGTGATATCAAGCCTAGAACACAATATGTCATATGTAAAATATCCTATAACTAATATTTAAGGAATCATAATCATTCAATATCTCTCTTTTTATGTCTAGGGAGGCATCATCTTGGAGATAAGGATTCTATGTGACATTGGAATCAATCACTGCATTATTGTTCATTAAAGAATCTCGCTAGTATATTTTCAACATTTATAACCAGAATTAATCCCCATATACAGTATGATATATCATGATATATCTTAATCTATAGAATATAGGATACATCACCTATATACTTCATTTATAATCCTCAATTGAATTTTTTATCTAACTATTTCACTAGGGTCTCATTCCAAATTAATAGTATATAATCAATGTAATCTATTAGAAATATAATCATACTTCCAATAAATTTCATATATAATAATTGTTCACATTAATTATTTAGGAAAACTTCTTTTGTTAAAGTGAATTATATATGATCACAATTATTTCTATATTAAAAAAAGATATCTTACCAGAATCCTTTTGTGTCACATCACTTATGTACGACTCATATAGGCATCCTCTGGTAGGTTCTTATTATGGATGTATATTTTGTCATCCATCTTCTAAATCGCAAAATAGTGGATTTTTTATGTCTTGTACTATTATGTTAGATATTAGTATGGAAGCTGGTGAAAATGTTTCATTATAATCTATTCCTTGACACATTTTAATCTGTTTTTTAGCTAGTATAAATCTATTCGTATTAACCTAGCCGTCCATATCTGATTACATATTGAATAAAAATTTTAACTAAATGGTTTTATATCCCTTTTATCTTCTAGAGAAATAATTTAATTATTTTTATTCATTGAATCTATATTATAAATAAAAGAATCTTTCCATCTTGTTGCTTCTGATCTGCCAACTAATTCCATAAACCCTTATATTTCTAGGTCACTAACCTCTTGAGTGCTCCTAAATTGATCTTATTTCTCTGGAAAAACTTATTAAATATGAATTTTAGGGATTTAATCCTATGGAAACTATTATTTATATTGATCCTAGACTCCCACAAAGTCGATCATTCTCCAACATTCTACATTGAAGATATGCGCCCTATCAAAGAATATAGATTTTATTACCAAAATTTCTATATTATATGTTAGTTCATATAAGTAATACCATTTAGTTTACTTAAGGTATCCTATAAATGAAATTGTTTTCCCAAAGGGAGTATTTTCTATATCTGAAGTGACATCAACAAGATAATTTAATTCCCTAACCATGCATGTTTTAAAAACACAGTTTCTTTCCATTGTTAAAATGAAATGTAAAGATATTTTGATACTTTGTTATAAATTTATAGAGTTTATACATTTTTGTATATAGTGAATATCTCTAAAATAATAATAGAATAATTTAATGAGTCACCATTGATCTCACCATATACAACTCGGTGTTATTTATCTATTCACATAAACTATAACATTGAGGCGTATATAGATGATTGAGTTGATATATAATACCAAACTCCCATAAAAACATTATTAACCCATTATTAATAAATACATCACTTAGATATTATTGAATTTTACTATCTTTTTACCATATTTATTCGCATCTACAATATTGAATTCATTTAATTTCATAAAATAATATATCTAATACATCATTATGTAGATATAACCATATCGACTAAACACGTTATAATTTTGTTGATGTTTTAGTACCCATCACTTTCCATTGTAAGGAATGCTCTAAACACAATTGTATTATCCAAAAAAATAATCTCCATGTACATATTTATGATTCAAATAAAATAAATATTTTTTCATTTTTCCTTGTATTCACGCATGAAGAATAAAATGATTTTATGTAACCATATTGTGGTAATTTATCCATCTTTTTCTTTTTTATATTTCAAAAATGCTGAAGAAATAATGGGGTGTAAAATAATTCTGGTGAATCATGTTCATTATATATTTAAAATACTATGTTTCTGTTATCTAGAACAAAATTATCATTACATAAATATTCCATACAAAAAAATATAATCAATTCCAAGAATCAAGTATTATTTCAAATTTGGAATATAAATTCATCCATATCATGGTTAAATAAAAAATATTATTTCTATCCCCTATAATATAATATTAGTTATCTTAAATGTAGAATATTTATATTGAAAATGTCAGGAGGTAATGATCATCATTAGTGTATCTATACAGGCTCTATTTCGAGCATGGAAATCCACAATACCTTATAAAAAATATTGAAATTTACATTCTCATGCACTTTGATGCAGAAAATATTTTATAGCTAATTACAAATTTATATTCATTAATTTAATACATTTAGTAAAAAACACACAAGAAGATTTATCATGTTTTTTGAAAAGATGCAGTATTTCTTCTAATGACCCTTCTTGCCACATCGAAAATATATATAATCATGGTCTATTTCATTCCACTTGTTCATCCAATTAATATAATGTTTTCATGAAGAATAAATAGAAATTTTGTTAGTCTTGGATCTATTCTCCTTTCATTTCCAATTATTCATAGAATAGACAGATGCATTTTCAAGATTCATGTCCTTATCATCCATGAGAATCTAGATGTTGATATTATATATCTCGATTCTATATAATTATCATATGATAATTAAAAATTAATCTTTAGAATCAATGTGGTAGGTAAGTAAGCATGATATATTTTCACAACACCTTGGGTTGTGAAAAAACCTACGTTATTCAGACAGTCAATGTTTCCAATCTTTTAGTCTACTTGAGGTACTACTGAGGAACCATCCCAAATATTACTTATTAATAGATCCATTTAGTTGGAATATCTATCTAGATTTTCTGAATAAACATAAATATCATCAAGGGGGCCCAATATTTCAAATTAATTCATGTCTTCATGGAGGCATTATATATCTGTACACATAGAAAATAGCATAATTAGTTATACATCTATCACAACATCCACATTCCTTGTTAATATATTACACTCCTCTTCATCAATCTAGTAATCTATATCAGTTTGATTAAGGGACATTATTATATAATACACTTATTTCTAGTATAATACTATAAATTTATATATGTAAACTATTGTGGAAAATTCGTTTATTATTACATTATTTTATTATCATGTTTTTTGTAATAATATTTATTTTGATATTATCACAATATTTTTATAATACAATATCCATCTCTATTGGATTAAATGTTTTATTTTGAGTTGATATTATACATCAAATTATTCATAATTATTTTAATAGAACCAAATAATTATCATTCCTACCCAATAAAATTGTTCTATGTATTAAATCTTGAAAACTATAAAGGTATTGAGTGTTGATACATTATGTAGACACATAGAACATAAAATCCATACCAAAATTTCCACAACAATTACCTTTAGGTTACACTTTGTAAAAAATTTGTTATCAACCAAAGATGTAATTTAGATTATTGTAATTCTATTTAGAACTCTCTGACAATCATGATAACCCTTACATTGGCCATATTAACACTCATAACTATTTCTCTATTATTAACAGTTTATTGGATAGATTTTATATTATTACATTAATTTAAAAGATTTTATTTAATTTTCCATTAATTCATTTGAACACTAAAACAAAGTGTTATTATAGAGAAACACTATATAGTTTGGTTTTGTAACATGATTATTTTATATTTACGTTCCCTGTTGATGTTCTATGGATTTTTCCCTATTTATTATCTAGGTGTTGATAAAATATTTATATAGAATAAATTTATTTTAATTCCATATTCTATGTTAATAGATTATTTATGTGTTAAGAATATAATCCAAAAAAATAATTATTATAAAAAATAAAAAATGTGTTAACCATTAGCATTATTTTTAATCATTTGTTTACTTGGAAGAAAATAAACCAACATGTAATGTAAGGGTGAGTGACTCATCTTGACCGAGTCTTGGATTAAGTAGCATCATTCATCATCACAATTAGGTTTCATGGATGTTGGATTCAACTCATATTGGGTTCTAAATAACTTAATCATAATTTTATATATTTCAATAACATTTGTTTTAATATTACATAAATGAGGGGAACCAAAGGATTTGTCAAGGGGGTTTTAAATTGAAAATCCCAAGGATTGTAGGAAAAACATAATAAAATTGAGAAGGATGACACAATTTATATATTTTTAGTTTTATAATTAAACTTTAATTATTGTGAATACAAGTGAAAAAAATTAAAATAAAAAAATAATCAACATACGCCAACTTGTCTAGCACATGATCGATAATATAAATGCAATTTCATTATAATAAGATATGTTATAATTTATTTCATAATATTATCATTTAATTAAGATAAATTTATATTGGATTAATGGTTAGTTTTCTTATTAAAAATAAAACCATTATTTTAATTGTTAATAAAAATAGTCCTAAAATATAACCATAAATAATTTGAATGAAATTAAAAAAATTAACTGAATTAAAATTTTATGTTATTTCACTACTATACTAAAAGGTTCTGTGGAATGTAACCCACCACACTATTTTAATTTTAATTTTATTTTCATTCATGAAATGTTATCATACACTACTACTATAAAGTGGGCTCATCCCCATAAATATATATCTATGGTTTACAGAAACCATTGGTATTTATTGGTTGGACTCTTTCCAGTAAGCCATGAGTATAACAAGGATATATTAATTTTTATAAAAAACTATTGAGATATGTTCCCCTATGTTTCTATCATCCCCCAATTCCCACATCACTAGAGACCTATCTTCCTCCACTATTTTCAAGCTCCCCTCACCAGAGTGACTATATGGCTCTCCTCCTCTGGTGTTCCATAAAAGCCCAACAATTATTTGAATCTAATATTATTAATCATCAGATTAGTGAGTTCCAAATACTTCTTCTATCATGATGAATATTTCATTAATTTTTACATATGTATGAATAAAAAAATGATTTAGTTAGGTTATGATTTTCTATATAATTTTAAAATAGGTTCATTGTGGGTGATGTTTTATTTCAGGATTGTTTGTTAAATGACTGAAATTTGGATGAGATTTTAGAAATTTAATGTGGTGTATATTTTTATGTAATTAATGGTATTATTATGGTATGTGATGAGTCTTGGTTTCAATTTTCATCATTCTATGATTTTTGTTTTAATTTTTTTAATTATTTCCATATTTCTGGAATTGTTTTTTCTATGAATGTGATCTTACTAGAGAATTTTGGCTTCACTTGTATCACATTGTATTTAAATATATAGTCTATTAGAGATTAAAAATTTTCTATTAAATTTAAATAATTACTATTTTAATTATAATTTCTTCATTTTGAAAACCATCCTATGGATTTTAATGAATTTAACATAAATTTGAGATTCTTTTGGGGGAGTATTTTAGGTATTTAGATATATTTATTATTGGGAATCATATTTTAATAAATATCTGGGGTTAATGTTTTATTATTATCCTTGAGTAATATGATATGATTATTAGAATAAATTTTTTTATATCATGAACAATGGTTGACCTATTTAATTAATTTTTTAACAGAAAAAGAAATAATTTTACAATGATGTTCATGATTATTCTATTATAAGTAAGTTATATAATTTTTTTGTTTATAAATGTTGGTTGTTTAGTAATTAATTATTTTCTTTATATCACTCTTCAATGATTATTTCTTAACAAATTTTTATAATTAATAAATTAATAAATGATAAAATAATCCTTCAATGAAATATAAATATACATTTCAAAATTTTAAAAATTTTAAAACCTTTATTATGTTAAAAAATTTATAGAATCCTATAGTAAATGTCCTGAAATAATTATAGAAATTATAATGAAAATTATTTTTGAATTATATTCATTTTTTGAAACATGGTTTCCATATATAGTGTTTTACATAAGAATTTACTTCTTAAAAAAACATTAATGGTATAAACCAGGGATTTTATAATTTTGATTATCTTTTGAGTGTAACCTAGTTATTTAAAATGATCGATTAATTAGTTCATTTATCATGTATTGAGTAGTTAATAATGTATATTCAATACATGATAAATTAATTAAAACCAATCTAACCATACTTTTCCTCAAATAACAGTTTTCATTAGTGGTGAAGTAATGGATTTGTTTCACAATGTGGGATGAAATAGATTAATTATTTAGTCTAGATGGATCTTTTCCAAATTAAATAATTTATAAATTTAAATAGAAATTAATATAAAATCAATTTTCCCTGAATTTCAAAAATATATGTAAATTAAACCTTAAATACTAGCATTTCATTACAAAATGTAATACAAAATTATGTTTTTAAATCACAATAACTCTAGGGATAAGGCGTAAAAACAATTCTTCTTTTATTAATTAGTTGTTATTTATTATAATACATGCACCTTGTTTGTATTTATATGAGGATGCCTTGTTTTTTTCTTATTATATTCAATATTCATTGTTTTTATGGATAATGGTATTATATAATGGTTAATCCCATAATTCATTGTATTTAATTTGGATTACACTTTGTGTTTATTATATTCATCTCAACTATAATTTTAATTTGTCCTAGAATTTGGATATCATTATGGTTCCTTATTTAGAGGCATCACTTATAGAATTATTTGTTTCACATATTATTTATTTTCTTTCTATTAGAATTGTTATTTGATTTCAACAGTAATATTGGTTTTAATGAATTTTTTAATTATGTTATAGATTTTTTATTGCTACACAATCTTTTCTCTAATAATTGAATATATATAATATAGATGTATCATATTGATCATATTTCATCATCATTTCAAAGTATTTTAGATATTTTTTATATTATATATATTAAAATGAATTATATTTTGTTTATATAGAGTGTATGATTAATAATTTTGTTGGACGACTGTGGTTAAGCCATGAATATTTTAGATACTATATAACAAAATACATATTTCAAAAAAACAATATTGTTTTGTATCTTAGTGTAGAGATGAGACAAACTTCTATAATTCTGGAACGTAAAGAAATATGTGGACTGGTGAATTTTATATTTGATCAACTTACATTTTTTCATCATCATAAAGAATATAGTATTATAGTGATGGAAGATAACTATATGAACACACATGATGAAAATAGAAATAATATTGATGTTGAGAGAAAATAAATTAATGGATGATTGCAGAACAACTGTATATTAGAAATGTACAAGAAAATTAATAATTTGGAATTTTAAATGTAGTAATATCCTGAAAAAACCATATATAGAATTTCCAATACATCCACTATTTATATTCTGACCATCTTGATGAAAATTCATCTTAACTATAAAATTTTTCTTTCAAATCATTATATAGGATGAATGTTAATTTTGTAGCTCATATTTTTTAATAATTATTATCATTATTTCTTGAATGGTTGTAGTATATTTTGGGAGGAAACTATAGAACGTAATTACTGTAATGAACTTGGTGACTATTGAGGTATGAAAAATTATGATGGAAGACCATCTCATATTCCCATGAATGTTCTGTGTTACTTTCCATTAATTCACAGGATTAAAAATATATCTATGAATACAGAAATATATACCAATAATTAGTGGAATTATAAGATAGTTAAAGGCTATTATGTGATGGATCAACTTGAATATTGATTATCATGTTCTCCATTTGATTAACAATAACCCAATTTATCATCAAAGGCATGTAATGTGAGGTTTGGTCTATCGAGTGATGGTTGTAATCAGTTTAGATCGATATTTACTACTCACCACATATTAATAGTTATTATTCACATTTATAACATTCTTTTGGATATTTTTTGGAAACTAACCTACAATTTATTTATTATACTAAAATTTATATCTTCTGATCCTAGAAATCATATAGAAGTATACTTGGAACCTTTAATAAGAGAGTTGATGTAGCTTTGAGATGTTGGTTGTTTTACATTTAATGCTTCTTTAAAAAATATATTTCAAATTTGAGATTCCCTTATATGAACAATACATGATTTCCTTTTTTATGAAATGGTTTCTAGTTGGTGCATGAAAGGAAAAATCATTTATCCAATTTTTATGTATATTAAATGATTTAAAAGTATCATATATTTTCATAGTTTCAGTTTCCTGGGAAATCAATGATTCTTTCCAATGGATCTTAAATATAGGTATAATCACTAGAGGATTGATAAAAATATTGACATTTAATAGAAACATAAACATATGTTAGAAACTTCTGTTCTTAATTAATTGAAGGATTTTATTTTTTCAGTTTGGAAAGGTCAGATGAAATCAAAAAAGAAGAATAATGTAGACATTAATTCCACTTACAATTGGAAAAATAAAATTATGTTTTTTTAGTTTCAATATGTCTTGAATGTTTTTAAATAATTGTTTATAAATAAATATAATTGGGAAAAATATGTGTGAAATTATTCACTCAAGTATTCTAAATATAATTTGAAGACCAATAATGACTTCTTATCTCACCGAGATTTGTGGGATTTGTGTGTTCGACCAAAATTGCATTACATTTTTATTAGTGGAAAAAATAGATTATTTACTATTATTCTTATGTGATGAATCCTTTATAAAAAAATAATTTTTCAGCAGTATTAGAGAATATAAATTTTCATAATGTATATTATAGTAAAAATATAAATGTGGATATTAGAGGGAGTCCAAACTAATATCCTGAAAAGTTCCTTCTTTTCAGATCCTTCATCATGAACTGAATCCAATATAAATCCATCATTTATTAGCCAACAATTTAGTGGTTATTTTTATTTTTATGTAAATTTATTTAGAGACCATCGTTGTAAAACCATTTCCATGTCTTTCTAGAAAAATACAGTAAGTGGTGCAATTAATTTAGGGGGATTTAGAACAAAATTTTTCCTACATCATTTATCACTTCCATGCTGCATTTAACTTTACGCCTTCCAACTAGAAAACTTCTTAGGGTACCATTTATTTTTATTTGAGGAATCCTACTGAAACAAATATGTTCCTAATGAAATATTATGTCCAAAATAAGAATCATCCTGAATGGTCCATTATGAAGGGCTATCTGGATGAAGAATATGTGTATTTTTTTCATATAATTTTACTAATGTGAGTAGAAGAAATTATAGGGAAAAGAGAGATGAAGGTGAGTAGTGTGGTAAAATCAATCCCTCCTAACCATCACTTCCCCAAACATGTGGAATTATTAGACCATATAAATTAATTATATTAATCCATGATGATTTGGACATGGCTCATGACACCATCTTTTTTACCCATTTTTTATTTGATGAATATATCAATAAAGTAATTTGAAGAGTAATATTTTATCTCATAGTATGAAATAACAAATATTCCTTAAAATTTTATTAAATTTATATATGTAACATAGGAAAATTACTAATTGATTTCATTAATCTTTGCCTTTGAGAAGGGGAGAGTCATTCTATTAGAAAAACATTTCCCACTTGGTTGAAATAAAGGGTATGACCATTACATTATATAAAATAAAGTATAAAAATTAATTTAATCTAATTGTAAATATCTATTTTAGGTATTTTTCTTACTTGAGGACTCTATCACTCATGATTTAAGAGTATTGGATTTTTTCCCAATTCATTTGTTTCTGACTAAAAAAAAATTAATATTCAATGTGTATTAATCTAATAAAATTGATCGTGTAGTGAAAATGGTAACATAATGTGATGGGGTTATGATAGCTTCAACAACAGTCATTTATGACAGGTCATCATATGACTGGATAAGATATAAAAATGTGTCTTGTTATAGGCTTGTTGAGAAATTATTTTTATTGGATTTCTATACACATGATTAATTCAATACGATGAATTGTAAATGGTTTGGTTCAATGAAAAACATTTTATATTTATTGATTAGAGTGTTATAATATTTATTGAGATGTCTTTATTCAAAGATATTTTTAACCATATATATTGGTACAATGTAAATGAAAGTTATTTTTGTGGAAGATCATTCATGACCTGATTACGATGTCATTATTAAAGTAATCCCAGATAATATTTTTCATGATTTTTGTGATTAAATTGAACCCATTGCCTCCCCCAATGGCATTAACAAAAATATTTTATTGGATGAATCTAATTTATCTATTACAAGAACTATTGATGAACCTAAAGTATTGGTTGTTAATATATAGAAGAAACCATATATGTTCACAGTTCATTCAGTTTACTTTGATGTGGCTTTCTTAGGTTAGGAATACAATAATGTAAAAAAAATTAGTTTCTGTTCGGAATGATATAATTGTTTTAGAATTTTTTATTTTAATTACATTTAATTATATTTATTTTAATTCATAAAACCATGTTTAAAATTAATTTTTAGAAAATGTATAATGGGGATTTAAATTAATGTTTCTAAATTATGTTGCGACATTATTTATAACTTATTTGACCTCTAAGTTTTTGGAAAAATATTTGAAAAATATTTATAAAAAATTTATATTTTCTTATTATGTAGGTTTGAAAGATATTTAATATGTTATAATGAATCATTTCTTTTATAATGATGAATGGTTTCCTGAGCTCATGTTTCCTCCTCTAATTCCCTTATTGAGTATAATAATTATAATATTTCACATCTGTGTTATAGGAAATTCCATGTTCTTATACATTATCAAAAAAATTCAGCGATATACATCTAAACTAGAGTTTAATTCATTTAATCCGAGTAGTATGGGTCCAACTTCCAGTGATCCTAGACCTAGATGGACCACCCATCATGCTCGTTCAAACCCAGATCATTTTGAAAACCCCCATTAATCACACCATTCCATCCTCCACTTGATCCTCCAGATATGTTCCCACCCTTGCCTGTAAAATTATTTCATTTAGCATTTTCTTCCCATACCATGTATGTGATTCCTCAAATGATGTTCCCAAAATTACCGTATCCATATAAAATGAATTATCCCTAACGCTTATATCCATACTATACCATGTCTATTCCACCTCTATTTCCTACTATCCATTCAGGTTCAGATGACTGAATTTCTCCATCATCCACTATTATTCATAGAGATGACCCAACGCATGCATTAGAATAGACACATCCACCAGAGGCTACCAAACTAGGATACCCCATAGATCCATTAGATCCTACTAGGTAGCCTCCAGCATCTTTTATTATTATAAGTGAGTCAAATTATATCAAATCGTTTTTTTACCAATTGTATTTTGAATTTTTTATTATTTTCATTTGATCTTATTTAGAGGGATAATATAATAGGATATATTGGATTACATTTATGTGTTATTCCTAGAATATCCAAGAAAATAACTGTGGATTACAATGAATACAATTAGATATTTAGTATAAATTCCAAGAAGTGTAGATGTTCCATAAGAAATTATTCCAAGTATAGAGATATAATTCCAGTGAAACCAGTCTCATGAAGGAATATTGGTAGTGAAATCAATGAGAAATCATGGTAAGATGCTTGTGTATGAAACTTTGTTATATTTATATCTATATTTTAGATGAATTTATTTGAAATAATGTGTTTATTGTAACATCGATTTAGATTTCTTGATGATGAAGCTATTATGGTCACATGATTGACCGATCGTTGGAAGTTCTAGAAATCCTATAATATTGATTCAAATGTTTTTTGTGGATGAGTAGAGTAAGTTCAAATTTAGAGGGTGTAAAGCTATTCATCAACTATCCAACAATACAATATTAATAAATGATCACAAATTGGATGAGTACTGAGATTATGAAATTCATAATATTTTATTGTCTAGAACAAAAATATAATTAGTATTATTTAGATTGAATTTAGTTTTTTATGAAGTATTTTAAAAAAAAGGAAAAAGACTAATTAATGTATTTTAACACATTTTTGTGCACTACAATTCCAAATCCTAAGAGGTTCTAGTTACATTAATATGAATAGAAATAGTATCTATATTTATATTATTACATAGTAAAATTTTAATTTTGAAATTTATTTTTTCCAATCATCAATAGCTTTAATATAATGCTGGACAACCACCTTTCAAATTTTCAAAATGGTAAAATGAAAAAATGTCCTAATATCCTTACGTCCTATTTGAAAAATGGCCAAATGGATAAAGTAATAAATGTCCAAATGAAAAAATGGACAAATGAATACATTCCAAGAAAACCAAATGTCTTAATAGACATGAGTCCGTTTGGAAAAATAAATTAATGTCCAAATTTCTGAATGATGAAATTCCAAAAAATCCTCAAAAAAAAGTTAACATAATAACCAAATTTATATATTTTCAAAACTACCTAGTGTCTGAATAATAAGAAATATATATTGATAAATATATAAAAATGAAATTACAAAATAACATAACCAAAAAAGGAACTATAAAACCAAATTCATAATGGTCAAATTAGCTAATTGGCCAAACAGACATATAGAAAAATAGAAAATGGAAAAGGGACAAAGGGTCAATTATCTAAATGATAAAATGTCCAAATGGCAAAATATCCAAATGGAAAAATATCCAAATGAAAAAATTTGGCAAAATAGAAAGATGTACCAATGAAAAAAATGAGCAACGATCCAAATTTCCAAATGGACAATGGTACAACAGGCCAATTTACCAAATGCCAAAATAGTCAAATTGAAAAATGTCCAAAAGAACAAATTCCCAAATATCCAAGTGTCAAAATGATAAAAATTATGATGTGGATGAGTAATTTAACGGTCATATGGATACAAGGGAATTAAAAAAAATATTAGAAAACTAACCAAAAAAAGAGTATAATAAACAAATATCAAGATGCCCAAATGACCAATTGACATATTTTCCTTTTTGACAAAAGGGAAAATTTAAACATGAAAATTGAAAAAATATAAAATTTTCCAAATGTCTAAAAGGATCAAGGTCAAATTGATAAATGATGAAATGGAAAAATGGATAATATGACAAATTGGGAAATTATCAAAATTACAAAGTGGTTAAATAACCAATTGGCCAATTGAAAAAAGGTTAATTTCACAAATGGATATTGTTGCGTATAATAAAATGAAGAAATTTCCAAACAACCGAACCCAATAATGAACCAAATAACTAATGGATAAATGGATAAATGTCCAAAGGCCCAAAGAGCTAATTGGAAAAAATGGAAGTTTGGAACAATGGTGAAATTTACAAATGGAAAATTTTCTATATGGAAAAATGATCAAATGGAAAAATGGTTGAACAACTATGTGGTGAAATGGATAAACAATGAATTGTATAAATAGCTAAACAGCTAAGGGACTGCTTGGAATTTAGATAATTATCCAAATGGAAAAATTACTAAATGATCAAAATTTACATGTGATCAAATACCAAAATAGATAAATGGCCAAATTTCCAGATGAACAAATTACCAAACAACCTGACCAAAGAATTAACCTAATAACCAAATAGACAATCCAAAAAATCCCTAAATGGCCAAAAGGAAAATTATCCAAATATACCAATGGCCAAATTGTCCATTGATAAAAATTACCATGTGACTGAATATAAAAATGGACAAATGTCATAATGTAATAATTACTATGAAACCTAATGAAAACAAACCTAATAAAAATTTGCCTAATAGATAAATATCCAAAATGGAAAATTAGAAAAATGGCCAAAAATATAAAAGGAAAATTAGATAAATGGAAAAATAGCCAAATCACCAAATTATCCAAAAATAAAGCTAATAACCAAATGGTCAAAAATTACATGTGACTGAATAACCAATTAACACAATAAATATAGAATTTTATAGAAATGGACATAAAATAAGAATCCATATCATACCAATGATAAGAATTCTAATTAGTTTGTATTGATTATATTATTCCACTACTATTAAATATCTAATTTAATATATTTTTAGACTCTACTTCATTTTATGTATTTATTCAATTAATATAATTTTAATTCATTATAGGTTTTTGGTATTTGTATTATTAAGTAATGTATTATTATACTATACAATTTATTTTTTTGTGAGTGACATTGGGAAATGAAATTTGTGTTCAATAACAAAATTTAATTTTCATAAGCAGGAAGAAAACGGATGGATGTAATGTAAATTCACAAACACAAGAAATGATTGTATGTTTTTTTATTGATATTTCAAATATTAATATATAATTAATAATCAAATATCAAGGATATATTTTCAAAAGTATTCCCTAGAGTCCCTAGGTGAGAAAGAAGAAGAAAACTCAAGCCAAATGATCATTTGAGTTAGGTTTTAGGTGGGGAGAAATAGGGGAGAGTCTGATGTTGACCCTGAAAAATGTCCTCCCCATTAGGTATTGGCCCTTATAGGGTTCCCCATAAGCCTCTCCCACCATAGAGATAAAAAATTCATGTGCAAAATCATTTACAAAAATATAAAGTGATATAAGGGCATGAAAAAGGAAAACATCACTCCAAAGAAATCCTGAATGCTATGTCATTTATATTTCCATCACATCCATGAGACGACAATTTTTTTAATTATGAATGGATTCAATGATCTATTTTTATGATTCCATGAGTGTTGTCAACATGGGTGTATGTACAACTCTTGCTTATGGTTCTTGTGGTGGTGGCGATGACACTGAGGATAAGGATGATGATGTCGATGCTCCAGCAGATGCTGTTGGTGATGGTGGTGATGAGGATATTGCGTATAGTGATGCGGATAAGGAAGATTGTGTTGGACGATATATTGATACCATACATTTTTTAGTAAGCTATAAAGAGACATGTTAATGTTGTTTAAAAACATAGATTGATGGGTTGTATGGTCGTATATGCATGTTATAGTATTTTATGTGGTTTCAAAATCGTTACAACCTATTGGTTAGATTATAAATACACTATTTATTTATTCTATTGAATCTGTGTTGTGGTAATTAATTTATTTACAGGCTAAGGATGGGATATAAGGGATACTGCTGCCAAATGGGGATAAGTAACTATACCTATTATTAAATAAACTATGGGTAAATGGATTTTAGTGGGAAAAGATGTACCTATGGTTCATTAATCATGTCTATAATAAAATAATCAAGTATATACACATTGTTTCTAGAAAAACAATCAGTATAGCTCTATAATGATGGATCTATCAGCCACAGTTCATTAAACCATGGGTATTTCTATTAGTCCAAAGAGTATCACATTGTGAACCAATGAGTACTTTTTTCACGAATATTGATGTCAGTGTGATATTTATGAAATCCAAACATATGGAAAGTCATTAGGCTTTTACTATCGTATTTTTATATTGAGTATTAAATGAAATAAAGACAAAGATAAATTTAGTCTGATAACTATGTGGAATTAATTGAAAATTTACTATCTCTTTACACCTTTTCATAGAGAGTAGAACAACAACTATAACACCCCATGTTTCCACAGTACACTTCTCTTTGAATAATATAGTAGTGTGTGTTGTACATGACTTCGACTTCTCACACACACCATAACCAATCAAACTAGCCGTTATGAATTATAATACCCACATTTTAAAATTTTACAAATTTTATCATTCATAATTGACTTCATTTCTGAATTCGGAATATCAAAATTAGCTTAGGGTTATTTTTTGGTACTTTTCTGATAACATTCATATTTTGATGAATAATGAAAATTACTAAATTTTAATTAAAAATAAATTTTTTTATTGAAATAATTAATAGTCATAAATTATGAATTTGAGTGGTTTTAAATTATATTTAGAATATATTTTTACAATTTAATACAATTTTTCTCATTGGACATAATTTCACATTTAAACCTGACATAAACAAGTGTCAATCTTTTGATAATTATTGTTTCTCCAAAACACACTTTTTTTTGACAGCAGGAATTAATTTGAAATTAACAAATGAAACTTGTATGTTTTTAATTTGGTAAAATATACTTCATTATTGAATTCATAATACCAAAATTAGCTTCGGGTAAATTTTTTGTATTTTTCTGAAAACGTTTAATTTTTGATGAATAGTGAAAAATACTGAGTTATAGTTTAAAACCTAATTTTTATTTAAATAATTATTTATTTTATTTAAATTATTTAACTTTAAAATATATACATAATACCTATATATGTTTAATGTAATTCATTGTAGTTAGTTTATAATAATTTTTGGTACAAAAATTTTTTATTGAACTTATCACTGTCTTTTACCCACCTCCTAGGAGCTTTTACGAATAGACACAAAACTTATTTTTACCAGTTCTATGAGCTGAATTTCGAAAATCCAAGAGACACAGTTAATATAATGGATTAAAATTCCGTTCATGGAGATTAAAATAATTTTTGGTGAATAGTAACTTTTTTAATTTTATTTACCACGGTTAAAAGTAAATATGATAATTAAGTGTAAAAATGATATTAATATTACCCTCCCACATGTCCTAATTCTATTGTAAAAGTTTATCTAGACCCAAAAAAACCATAGGAATAAATTATTATCATTTAGGTCCACAGGGAATAGATTAGTACATTTATTATTACACAATTCAAAGAAGAGTTAAAAGAGTTAAAATCAAAGTTTACTAACTAAAACATTTTTAATATGGGGTTTTACATAAGATAAATTTGATTATAAATATTAATTATAAATATAAAAATATTTCATACATCATGGTATTTTATTTATAATTTTTAGACATTAAATAAATAAATATATTCATGATAAAATGATGATGCAGTAATTACATTATTCATGAAAGAATGAAATAAATGGTATTACAAATATTAAAATAACAATTATTTCAAATGTTTTATGACATCCATGTATTTTATAGGTTAATTGGCCATGTTAGGATTGATTCAATGTATTCTTATTGAATTAATCATTTTAATATTATTTTAACAAAAAAATAAATACCAATTACTGTCAAAATTGACATAAAATCGTTTTTAAAACAAATATTATATTATTAATTGAAATAATGGTCTTAAAAATCTAGGGTTCGGAAAAAGGTCTTATATAATAATATATATGACATTAATGAACCAATTGGGGTTCGATTGGAAGTATATAGTATGTTTATTAACCATATAGTGTAAGAATAAACGAAGACACTATAAAAGTGAAATTATTTAACTTAGAGTTAAATCTAAATGATAATGTTAAAATGGTAACCTAAAATTATCTAAAACCTATTAGATGAGTTTTATTGACCTATAACTACCGTATACTTTAAATAATCAACTTTGGAGCCATTAAAAACCTAATATGAATTTATTATAAAATAATATTTTATGTTTTTCCTAAGGTTTCCCTCACCAATCTTATAAAAGGGCACTCCCCTTCTCTCTAATTGACACATTCTAAGCCATTTTGCTCGGCCAAAACCAGCCCAAATACACTCTAAAATATCCTCCCTTCATCATAGAGGCCTTAGTTTGATCAGAAATCCAGTCTATGGTCCCCTTTTGTTCAAATCAAAAGAAAGAACCCGAAAAAGATGAGGTTAAACATACCCTCGACTAATGGAAAGTGCAAGGTAAGGGGTTTTCATCTCACTCCTTATTCCTGGGATATTCATACCATATTTCCACTATTACCTTTTGTGTGGTGTATTTACTTCCCATAATTTTATTCTTTATGTAATACACATTAATTTATGTGTATTTACATATTCATTTTATGATACCTCTTTCATGGGGTGTATGTTTCGAAAGTTACCAAATTGGTAAGGGTTAATTTCACAATCTCTTTATTATCCGAGGTTGTTTTTATGTATGTATCTAATGGGACATATTTATTATCCATGTCCTTGTTTTATAAAAGAGTTTTCAAAGGGATTTTTTTAAGGGACTTTTTACTAAAACATCATTTCAAATATTTTAAATATTTATTCTTCTAAATCTTTCTCATTAATTTCCATGTCTTCAAAATGGTTTTTACGGATTTATTTATATGGAAATGAAGGTTTTTAAAATATTAATTCTTTTAAAAAGTTTCAAAGTGGTATGGGACACTTTGATTAAAAAAATGTCTTTAAATGACTTCTTTTCTAAATTGTGTGACTTTTAAATGTTTTCATAAAAAAAGATATATTTATATCAAATAGTTTTGATTTCAATTATGTCAACATCCTTTGATAAATTTTAGACTTGTTTGAAGTTGATTTTTTATGATACAAATCTTCCATATTTTATTTAAGGATTTGTGATATGTTTGACTATTTATGAGTCATTTTTATGCCATTAATGGCTTATCATTAATGTTTTGGAATTTCGTATGCCAGTTTTAATATGAATGTTTATGTCATATTTTGTCCTCTTCAGAAGATGAATGTGTTCGACTAGTATGTACCGTGTTGAGGACCGGTAAAAGTAAGCCATCTGGGTTGGTGTCCCATTATTAGAGGCACTCCGGGATGGTGTCAGGTTATTAGAGGCACTCCAGGTTGCTGTCCGGTTATTTGAGGCACTCTGGGTTGGAGTCCGGTTACATAGGATCTCCGGGTAGGGTACCGGTTACAGTTATCCCTTAGGTCTTGGCATGAGGCCTTGACATAGAAATTAATGTTTGGAATAATTCATTCCATCATTATAAACCTGGTTCGTGATATTGCATGTCATTACTCGACTAGTAGAATATCAATGTGAATAAGTAAATGGAATTACTTTATTTTATTTTTTCCATATTATGGTGAAGTTCATGTTTAAAAGGATTTTGTTTTAGTTATACATTTCCTTAAATTTTTATGCTTATTTAAGAATGTTTCTGCTGTATTTTTATCCTTAATGAGCATTTGATCTCACCCATTTCTAGGTTTTATTTTTACCAGGATTCCAAGAAGTGTATTGTGATTGATATGCAGGGTTAAGCCAAGGGAATATTGGAATTAGTGAAGGATTATTTATGTTGTTTTTTATGTTATAAAGTGCAATGTAACATACATGTATGTAATATATTTTCTAAGACTGCTAAACTGATCGGTCCTTCGGGACATGATTCCTTGTAATCATGCCAATGTATTAAAATAATTCACCGACTCTGGGTAACTGGGGTCGGGGCTTTGTAGTTGGTAATAGAGGATGTTTAGCAATAACCTTGGAAACTATATTTAGATAAAATATGATTAGGGCACATTACCCTAAGATAGACTTTGCGGATTAGTATAGAAGAACATCCTAGAATTTTGGTAATGTAGATATTTTTTGAGTTTTCCATACAAATACATCCATGTGTGGATACGAGCAGGTAGAGGTGGCTCTAAAACAGATCTATCTAGGGGTAAAACCTGAAAACCATGCTTTGAGCTAGACTCGAATGGGAACTAGTGCATGGCAATGGGCCTTGCTGCACTCTTGGTTACGACAGTCTCAGTGGATATGTTTATGATAATTGTCATTTTATTTACAAACCATTATGAAGGCCTTATGAGTATATACTTTCTCAATGAATTTTTTTTATGATTATGGATTATATCCATAAATTGTTTAATTTATATTAATTGTTTTACATGTTTGGGATTAGGTGTTGCTATTTATAAACTAATCTATCATATTTCATTGTTTATAAATGGTACCCAGTAGATGGAATGTGAACTCCAGCAATACACATGATCCAAAGAGAAAGAAGGATTATATCATTCATGGTCCTAAGCCATAATTTAGAAGGGAAATAGTCTCCCACCTATTATCATCATATGAATAAATAGTATCATGTGTTGATAAGATAAGTAATTAATTTTTGGAGTCATATGAATTTTAAAGGATGCCAGAGAAGAAAAGGATGGTATAGAGAATGACAGATAAAGGGAAGAAGGTAAAGAAGGATTTTTCCGTATGTGATAACTATAGAAAGAATCACCTTGGAAAATTATTGAAAGGATTGTGACTATGTTTTAAGTGTGGAGAAAAAGGACACCAATTACGTGACTGAAAGTGTAAGAAAAAGGTTTCAAATGTACAATGCTTCATCTGCATGGAGTTTGGACACTAGGCGAACCTATGTCCCAGTCCTCAGACTATGCCGCAAATGATGCTATTGGATAATAATCAAGTTATGATACTACCACATATTAAGAGGAATGATTATTGATCTTATGTTGTTTTGAAATTATTTCATTGAAGTGTTTTATCAATGATGTACTAGAAATAAATAAGGATTATACTCCAATACTATTTCATTGAGGATTTGTGATTTTATGGAACTAAGAAAATTGACTCTACAACAAGTAATTTTTTTTGGAAATTACATGGTTGAAGGAAAGATAAACATTAACATGGTCCTAATATTGAGGTACTAATTTTGGAATAAGATTTGGATGAATTGGTTATTTATATTGGATATTCTTGAATACCTTGAAACTGATTATGGATTTTTCATTATGGTAGTTTACAACATTTTTGATAGACAGATTATATCCAGTATTCTATAAATAATAAGGGAGCATGAATGTAATCAATAAGGTTTATGGTAATTTAAGATGCTACCATGTTTTAAAATAATACATGGTGATGTTGTTCAGATGTTATTACATGGAAAAAAGGATCTTAATTGTGTTTAACTTCTTTATCAATTTTGGACTGTGAGTTTGGATTGTAGTATTTTGGATAAGTCTAAAGGTTGGAATGGATTAAGTTTGAAAGGTTATTTTTGGATTTTTATAAAAGGATAACACTCAGACCGCGTGATAACCCATCATGTAGGAAAAAGCTGCGGGAATCAAACCCACAACCATAGTGTGATTGGGATTTATCGCCTACCACTAGACTACATGATGTCCCTGGATTGTATAATGTAGTTTCTTTTTTAGTGGGTCTGATATGTGAATTATACATTCATTATATTTGGAACCCTATATGATTAGGATAAATATAGTATTTTTGAGTTTTATTATGTTTTATAGTGAAAGATGATTTTTTGGTAGAAATTTATTAATAGATAGAACACTAATTATAAAGTAAGTAAATATCTTTATGATCTTAGACAATCTCATAATTAAATTCCACAACATTAATAAAATGAACTTAGAACAAAAATGTTATCCTAGATGGTAACTTAGATCATGAGAAATTTATGTCTTTGTGATTGTTGGACTTTTCATAGCTATGTTCTCCACCACCCACCATCAGATATTGATGGTTAAATTTCTCTTCCATATCCATATTTTCCTACAAGGATCCCTAGTAAGTGTTATTTTCGGAAAAGTTCATATTTACCCATCTTTATTTTAAATGGAGGCCACATTAATTAATTTTTCGATGTGGGATTTCAACTAAGATATTTTGAAACATCAACCCCATGTTTCCAGTTCTGAGCATAAATTGAAAGGATTCAATTTATTGAAGTAGGGGAGAATGTAACACCCCAAGCTTCTACAGCACGCTTCTCTTTGAATAATATAGTAGCGTGCTTTGTACGCAACTTCGAGTTCTAACACACAACACAACCATTCAAACTAGCCGTTATGAATTGTAATACATGATTTTTGAAATTTTATACATTTTATCTTTCTTAATTAAATTCATTTATTAATTTGGAATATCGAAATTAGCTTAGGGTGAATTTTTTTAACTTTTATTATAACTTTAATATTTTGATGAATAGTGAAAATTACTAAATTTTAATTAAAAACAACATTTTTAATCAAAATAATTAATAGTGATAAATTATGAATATGAGTGGTTTTAAATTATATTTAAAATATATTTTTACAATTTAATCCATTGTTGGTCATTGGACATAATTTCACATTTAAACCATACAGAAACAACCGTCAATCTTTGGATAGTTATTGTTTCCTAAAAACACGCTTTTTGTTTTGACAGTGGGAATTAATTTTAAATTAATAAATGCAAATTATATGTTTTGAATATGGTAAAATAGACTTTATTATTGAATTCATAATATCAAAATTATCTTAGGGTAAATTTTTGGTATTTTTCTGAAAACTTTTAATTTTTGATGAATAGAGAAAAACACTGAGTTATAGTTTAAAACTGAATTTTAATTTAAATAATTATTTATTTTATTTAAATTATTTAATGTCAAAATAGATACATAATACCTATATAATTTCAATGTAATTCATTGGAGTAAGTTTGTACAAATTTTAGATATATAAATGTTTTATTGAACTTTTCACCGTCTTTTACCCACCTCAAAGGAGCTTTTGTAAATTCACATAAAACATAATTTTACCGCTTCTATGAGATAAATTTCAAAAATCCGAGAGACATGGTAAATATAAAGGATTAAAATTTGGGTCAATGAGATTAAAATATTTTTTTGTGAATAGTAACTTTTTACTTTTATTTACCACGGTTAAAAGTAAAATGGGTAATTAAGGGTAAAAATTATATTAATATTACACTCACACATGTCCTAATTCAATTGGACAATTTTATCTCGACCAAAAACAAACTTAGGAATAACATATTATCATTTAGGTCCACTTGGAATAGATTAGTAAATTTATTATTACTTAAATCAAAGAAGAGTTAAGAGAGTTAAAATCAATTTTTAATAACTAAAACATTTTTAATATGGGGTTTTACATAAGATAAATTTGATTATAAATATTCATTAGAAAGATAAAAATACTTCTTACATCATGGTATTTTATTTATAATTTTTTGACATTAACTAAATAAATCAATTTATGACAGATTGGTGATGCATTAAGTAACTTATTCATGAAAGAATTAAATAAATGGTATTATAAATATTAAAATAAATATAATTTTAAATTATTTATGAAATAAACGAATTTTATAGGTGAATATGACATTTTAGGATTGATTCGATGTATTTTTTTTGAAGTAATCATGTTTTTATTGTTTTATGAAAAAAATTAATACCAAATACTGTCAAAATTGACATAAACTAGTTTTTAAAACAAGTATTATATTTGTAATTGATATAATGCTCCTAAAAATCTAAGGCCCGGCCAAAATACTTATATAATAATATATATGACATTAATGAACCTATTGGGGTTATATTTTTAGTATATGGTATGTTTATTAACCATATAGTGTAAGAATAAAAGAAGACACTGTAAAAGATAAATTATTTAACATAGAGTTAAATCTAAATGATGAGGTTCAAATGGTAATCTAAACTTTTCTAAAACCTATTGGTTGAGTTTTTTTCGACATATCCCCACATTAGACTATAAATAATCATCTTTGGAGCCATTAGAAACCAAATATGAATTTATTATAAAATAATGTTTTACGTTTTTCCTAAGGTGCCCCTCACCACTCTTATAAAAGGGCACTCCCCCTTCTCTATAATTCACCCCTTCTAAGCCATTTGGGTCGGCTAGCCCCTGCCCAAATAGAATCTCAAATATCCCCCCTTCATCATAGAGGCCTTATTTTGATCAAAAAGCCAACCTAAGGTTCCCTTTTGATCAAATCAAAAGGAAGAACCTGTAGAAGAGGAGGTTAAACGTTGCCTCGAGTAATGAAAAGTGCAAGGTAAGGGGTTTTCACTGTATCCTTATTCCCGTGAGATTCATTACATATTTCCACTATTACCTTTTGTGTGGTGTATTTACTTCCCATAATTTTATTCTTTATGTAATATAGTTTAATTTATGTGTATTTACATATTAAATTTATGATACCTCTTTCATGGGGTGTATGTTTCGTAAGTTACCAAATTGGTAAGGGTTAATTTCATAATCTCTTTATTATCCTAGATTTTTTTACGTTAGTATCTACTATGACATATTTATTATACATTTCCATGTTTTATGAAAGATTTCTCATTGGTATTATTTTAAGGGACTTTTTACTAAAACATCATTTCAAATGTTTTAAATATTTATTCTTCTAAATCATTCTCATTAATGTCCTTGTCATCAAAATTGATTGTAGGATTTATTTATATGGACATTAATGTTTTTAAAATATTAATTCCTTTAAAAGTTTTCAAATGGTTATGGGACACTTTGATTCAAAATTGTCTTTAAATGACTTATTTTCCAAATTGTGTGATTTTTAAATGTTTTCATAAAAAAAGAGATATTTCTATCAAATAGTTTTGATTTCATCTATGTCAACATCCTTTGATAAATTTTACACTTGTTTGATTTTGATTTATTTTGATACATATCTTCCATATTGTATTTAAGGTTTTGTGATATGTTTGACTATGGATGAGTCATTTTTATGCCACTAATGGATTATGATTAATGTTTTGGAATTTCGTATGCTTGTTTTAATTCGAATGTTTATGTTATGTTTCATCCTCTTCATAAGATGAAAGTGTTGGACTAGTATGTTTCGGGTTGGGGACTGGTAAAAGTAAGCCCTCCGGGTTGGTGTCGGGTTATTAGAGGAACTCCGGGTTGGTGTCTTGTTATTAGAGACACTCCGGGTTGGTGTACAATTATTAGAGGCACTCCGGGATGGTGTCTGGTTATTAGAGGCACTCCGGGTTGGTGTCTAGTTATTAGAGGCACTCCGGGTTGGTTTCCTATTATAGAGGCTGTTCGGGTTGCGATCCGGTTATAGTTATCCCTTAGGTCTTGGAACGAGGCCTTGACGTAGAAATTAATGTTCGTAATTATGCATTCTATCATTATGAAATTGGTTAGTGATATTTCATGTGATTATTGTACTAGTAGAATATCAATGTGAATAAGTAAACGGCATTACATCATTTTATTTTTCCTTATTAGGCTGAATTTCATGTTTAAAAGGATTTTGTTTTAGTTATATATCTCTTTAAATGTTTATTCTTATTTATGAATGTTTCAACTGTATTGTTATCATTACTGAGAATCTGTGCTCACCCTTTCTATGTTTTATTTTTCCTAGGATTCCCAGTAGTGTATTTTTATTGATATAAAGGGTTAAACCAAGAGAATAATGGTGTTTGTGAAAGATTATTTATGTGGTTTTGTATGTTATGAATTGTAATGTAAAATTCATGTATGTAATCTATTTTCCAAAACTGCTTAACTGATCGGTCCTTTGGGACTTGATTCCTTGTAATCATGCCAATGTATTAAAATAATACACCGAATCTGGGTAATAGGGATCAGGGCATTACAACTACTGACTATGCAGTTTGGTTTTAAAATAAAAATTAATCATTCCTTATAGTAATTTATTTATGGTGATTATTGGGTGGATAAAATATTTGTATTAGTGAGATAAATAATTTCAATAATACTATCCATGTGTCTATGATATAGGTATTCAGACCTGACAGGTGTCCCTGGGAGTCAAAAATGAAATGCATGACTTGTAAATGGGATACATAATGTGATGTTTCATTAATATTTTTTTCCAGTATTTATGTGTTTATACGTCACGTATTAAATACATGATGTGTACATTGAAAATAGTATTTCCATAATAATTGTGTCATACCATTTAGAATTAAGTTAAATATAAAAAATATACATGGATTACGGTCTCTAAATCAATGTTTCTTTATGTTTCAGTCAATACATAGTGTGTGTGAATTACATCGTGAGTCATTACTACAGGTGAACTAATAAATAATGAAATTCAAGGAATTGTAGTGATCATGTTTAATTTCCATTTAGTAATGGGTTACATGATATTTAATAAACTGTTATCAATCCAAAATCACATTCAATATCTAGTGATATTTCTTGAATCATTTTTGTTTAATCATTTTTTACTATTAGTCCAATGATCGTAAGCAATCCATAAAATGACTATTTTATTGTAAAAAATAAAAATTAAAACTCAAAAAAATAATGTGATATAAATTAATAAAATAATTGAAAAATTAATATTTAAATTGTGACATATTTGATACCACTGGAATGATCCAGGAGAATCATAATCAGAAAGTGGGTGAAATTCCCATCTTATTATTATGGGGTACAACACAAACAAATGTATAATACAAGAAAATTATCCCCAAATGAAAATAAGTGGACCTATTAAACACTACATTTATAATCAATTTAATTATTACAAAATCACAAGGATTGAATTTTTTCTTGAATTCATTCACTGAAGAATTTGTTGATCATTCGAACATTGTTTTTCTAATACTGCATTTGTAACCCTATTCATGTGTTTTCAATTATTTTCTGAGAGGATCCCATGAAAAAAACACTCTAGTGGGTTTTGAATCATTTTATGTGATCTCAAAGAGTCAATAATGGAACCTTTGGTTATTTATTATATGTCACAATTGTGTTTTATAACTTATAATGGTTCTCATAATAGATTCATAGTGACTGAAGAACGGTTCTCTTATTATCCTTGTCTTGAGAGGGAGGGAGGAGGTAGAGAATCTATCTCATCCTTGGGATGGTTTTAGGAGATTATATCTCTATGGGGGATATAATTATCATTATATTCATTATAAACAACCTTTATTTTACCATACAAAATTATATAATTAGTTAAAAATAATATTTAATTAGAATTTTTAATTACACAAAGGCCCTTATACGTCTATATAATCCCAAGATAACGTCATTTCTAAATAATAAATATATCATTATTATTTACTTGTCATTAAAATTAATCACAGATAAAATAAATATCAAATAATATCATATTTAATAAAATTTTTCTAGCTAGACCTAAAATTCTAGCCACCCATCATCTTCATCATTTATCAATCCTTGAATTGTATATAAATAATATTTACTATTTAATAAATAATTAAATATTATATTCACATTCTGGTAAATATGTACACATTTATTATCCACAAAAAATAAGTTAAAGTATTTCTCAAATAAATAATTAGTTAATAGATTTTTCAATAACAAGAGACGAATAAATATTATATGTCAACAACCTTATAAAATATTATTTAATATTTTGAAAATAAATCATTAAAATTTATCAAATTATGTATGGGAATAATCATTATAAAACAAGAGAAATAAAATATAATTATAAATTTATTGATGAATATACTAAGGGTGTGGCCTTCTAGGGCTATTCCTCAGTGGGATTAAGTTGTCTTTCTTGATGTCCAATATTATTGTCTATCACAATTTAAATGAACCAATATAGGTCGATGCAATTTCAAAAATTATAATCCAAAATATAAAATAAATCACTATGTAACATAATCTTGTTTCCTTGATATATCCAATAAATAATGTTGCATAAATCATGTAATCAAAATTTATAATCTATTAATATTTCATTCACTATCCGAAATGAACATGTCAAACACTGTGGATATTGAAATTTTCAAAATATGCTTTCCAAATCAAAGGACATCAGATAAAAACTTAATATATATAAAGGAAGGTAAAAATACTTCCATAAATTATTATTTAATATATATAAATCATAATGAACCAAATGTATCCTACCTCACCCTGAGCATATAATGACACATTTTCTTGTCAATACATCAAAGTGAATGATTCATGAAAAACATTAATAGAAATATTAATGTAAATTTATAATTACACCCAATCATATACAAGAATACCAATTTTATGAATGAGTTTCTAATTCTTAGGGATGGGTTTATCCTCATACCTCCCATCATGGAGATTACTAACTAAAAATTTTATTACGAGAAGTGTTATATGCTTACGAGTACCCATACGTGATGGTAAACATAGTATGTTCCAATTCATATATAATTATTAAGATAGAATGACTAATATTAAAGAGATATTATGATAGTACATTAATGTTTTTATCAAAAAAAAAGAAATTATATGACCTATAATGATTTTATTGACACTCTTTGAAATTTTCATATTAAATTTGTCAATAAGAATAAATAATGTGGGATATTTTTTTTAATATTAATTTATATTAATATACATGTAATCAATGTAAAAATATAGATTATTCTTGGAAACCGACATCATATACATAGTTTTATGGATTAATAATGTATGTTAGAAAATTGTGGAAATTTATATTTGGAAAAAATGAAATTTAATATAATTGATAAACATTTTATGGATCAAATTTTCATGTAAATTAATGAAGATAAATCATAATTAAATTATGTTTTGACTAATGATATAGAACGATTCAATAATTATAGTTGACATGGAATATTTGTGTTCTTTTCATGATAGAAAATTTATTAATATATTTTTAGAGATAATAATGAAGGATACATTAGTGGAATGATAAATATTATACCAAAATAATGTTTAATATAATTGTGTGAATTTTTAGTTGAATATTCACATCAATATGGTGTTAACATTGTCATGATGACTTTTAAAAATTATATCCTTTGGTGTTATGGCATGTTTATCATTATACATTTGTAACATTGATTATTTATTTTATAAAAAAATTAGATTGAGTGGGGATCCAATTTAATATATCAAAATATATAGAGATATGGAGAACATTAAGAAATATGATTATTTGAGATATATGCTCTTTTATGTAAGTTCATTTAAATATCAAATTAATTATAAAAGGTAGAGGAACAAATATATTATTATGTATAATTATTTAACAAAAAATAAATCTACTGTAGAACCTTCATGTAGAATATAGATAATTTTTGAATAATTTTTAAAATACATTATAATAATCTAATTATCATGGATTTTTTCAAATATTGATTCAAAAAAAGTGTTAAATGGTTGCATTACAATTAAGAACAATGTCATGATTTAATAATAAATCACAATTACTTTTCTTTTAAATTTTTTTTGAGAGGTGTTTCAAGACATATCATATGTATTCTAACATGAAATAGTGAGAGGAGAGAGGAAAAAATTTAGTAACCCTTGTTATGTAGTGTTCCATACATAAATTATATTTAATGAAGTATCTCTTTGTAAATATTTACCAATATAAATAATTTTATCCACCAATAAAATGCATTATTAGTAGATTTTTAGTCTATAAATACATTATATTGTGTATCATACTTTGATGTCTGCCAAAATCGGTGAAAAAAGTAAAATTTCTTTAATCATCTTGTGGTTCATAATTATTAAATACTTTATATATATAATAGATTAAATTTAACATTATATAATAAAAAAATTACTTTTTATTTATTAATGTGACAGGATTATGGTTATGGGCTCAATAGCTTTTTTTGAACACTACTTCACCAACCGAGTCACTCAGGGAGCCTTTGGTCATACTAAATTTATCTGAAAATCCCAAAAAATTGTCTCGGTGAAACATTATTCTAACATGGTTTTCAATTTGTAAAATTATTCTTTTAATTTTGGTTCACTTATTTATTTTTATTTGAATAGTTTTTTTAGTGGTATGACCATTATTATAGAGCTGGTGAATAATTTTTTACAAAAATTTATGGATACGATTCAATGGAGTGTATTAAACATGATAGTACTATTAGAAATTATGATAAAATGGGTTTTTTGGGAGATGCACAACTACTTAGGAATTCCAGTTTAATGGATAGTGTTTTTCTGGAAAATATTCCATTTTATAATAAATATGATATATTTTAAATCGTAATGAATATTTATAAAGAACATTTGATATAATCTATTTCTTGGAATATCTGCATACGATTTTGATGAAAATTTTATCCTATTGAATAATTCTAGATAAAATTCGAATAAAATTTCATCATATCAAAATTAATGAAGTAAAAGAATAGTAATAAAGCCAATTTAAGATGAAAAATCCAATAAAGGATAATATTGGTGACTATATTAAAATACATAAAATTTTCCATCTTCTTAATGTGTCTTATAAATCTATCGATTTAGACATCTTGTTGATTGTAACACCCAATGATTTTTATGAGATATATTTTATTAAATTAAATTGGTGTGGTTTATTTTATGCTACACCATAGTATGATTTTTCTATAAACTAATGTGGATTAGCTTGTGGTATACACAACTCTATGCTAGGATTGTTTTACACAAAATTTCTTATTATTTTGATATAAATCATTTCATGCAAGTATGATATTAATCGAGTTTATAAAACTATAAAATCACACTTGATGTATTTTATTAATGATATATATATTTACTACATTATACATAATGTTTAAAATTAATATTATATATTGTAAATATATTATATAAGAACAAAATCATTTTTTTCGGATAAAATATGTTTTTTAAAAATGATGTTTTGTAACTTTTTGATGGCACACCCATTTTAAATATTTTTTTATACATTTTTATATTATATATGAAAAAATAATATTATTATTTGGAAGAGGGAAATCAATATTCAGTTTGGATAAATTTTTGGTAGTTTTCTGGTGACATTCATATTTTAATGAATAGAAAAAATACATAATTTTAATTCAAAATTTAATTTTCATCAACTTTATTTATATTTTTAGATTAACCATTGAATTATTTTTCAAATATAATTATATTATTATTTTATCATTTATTTCAATTTGGTTAATTGGAAAAAATTTCAAATTTTAATTTTATATAATCACATGTTAATATTTAGTTGGTTTTCAATTATTTTTAAAAAGAATTTTATCATTCCCTTAACAGGAATAATTTTATTTTAATTGTTGAAAAATACTTAATTCAAATTATGAAAATTGGATTAGGTATTTGGTTTTAGTGGGTAAAAATTATGTTATTAGGATACATTTTTTATTTTTATGAATGGTAACTAAAATATTTTTTATTTAATGTGGTTAATGTTTAATTGAAAAATTTAGGTAACAAATAAATACGATACAGACAATACAATCAACCTAACAACTAATAATATTTTATTTGATCAATAAAAAAAGTCCCTTAACACTTAGGTATCATAAATAAATCATTGAATGTACTTTATCAATTAAAATGATATAAAAATTATTATAATAATAGAAGGTGACACGAATGGGACAAAGTTTCATAATTTTATTTATAAGATGTATATTATTATTAATATAGTGACAAACCAGAAAAAAATTTAATAATAAATAGTATCTAAAAATATACTTAATTATATATGTCATTTATAATTTTTATATATTAAATAAATTCCTTAATGACTTATACAATAAAGATACATAAATTATTTAATTGATTAAAAATAAAACATAAATTTTTTTAAATAAAATAATAATTAACATTATAGTATTGAGACACTTTCCAAAATATTATTGGTAGATTAAAAATAAACCATAATCATCCATGTGTCCATTTATAGACCATTTATAGTCATATTGTCACGCACTAACCCAGGTCGACCCTGAACCAATCACTTGAGCCAGTCCATGACTTGGCTTGAGAGGCATTTCCGATCCACGAGGGCTGGAGACAAGAACTAGGGAATTAACAGAGACTGTGTCATTGATTTGACCCAATAAAAAAACATAATTAAATAAAAGTAGTGGAAAATAATAAAGAGAACCTCAAAATAAATAACCAAACCAAATGACTAAATAATAACGGATGGAAAATAAAAATAACCAAACATGACATCTGAACTAACTCTATGTGACCTTGTGGGTCACTCCCCGACTCAATGATCAAGAATCACCTATTGTGAGTGCACTCATGTTGAGCCTACACAAACACCAAAAACTGAAATGAACTATATGTGTGAGTATTAAAACTCAGTAGGCGTGCCCAAAAAACTATTCTAAATGAACAACCATTAAATAAATAATTTATCAATTTTAGTTTTAAAATAAATTATAAAAAATATGGGTTTCCACACACAAAAAACTCATTTCTAAAACATGTAATAGTCCATTTCCATATTTATATTAAAAAAAGATTAATGTTGGAAATGATAAGGTGCATTTCATTTTAATACAAAATCTCGTGAACAATTTAAAAACCCAAGGTTTAGTTATTAGCAAAAATGAAAACCACACATAACACACAACACACACAATGGTCTATGGAAAGAGTGGAAAACATGGGCCATCAACTGAACATGACCTCTCAATCGTCTACTATATACAAATAATAACTAAAGGAAACATGGGTCGAACCTAGGAGCTCATGAAAAATACAGAACTTATTATACATGTGACTCATCCTGAAAGCATTCCCTACCCAATAACGTCATAATGCCCTAATTACCAGTGTTTCCCTTCATGGCCTAACTGAGGATCCCATCCCATAGCAATAATAATAACAAAACATTTCTCTTCTATGGGCCACAAAGATGTGCATAATCTAAAATAGTGTAGCTTTTTTTTGTAGAAGATTCACTAACTATGCCATGGTCCCATGTCCACACATTCAATAAAAATGGTGAAAGTCAATAAAGTCAATAAAGTAAGCAATCATGACGCACTAACATCACACCCAACTCACACAACCAACGTACGGAAATGGATCTCCCCTGAGTCACCTAAAAGATTGTTTTTAAAAATAATTTATTTTATCAATGTTCCAAACGGACCGTAAAAAACTTTATTGAAAACCATCCTTTCTCAAGAGAACCAAAACACTTTATAATGCATAAGAAGTAATCATTTATCAACAAACAAGAACCACACTTGAAATTCTGTGAATTATGTTCAAAATCCAAACATGAATTCATTCACTATTGTGCATTAATTCACCAAAAAATATTTCATGTGATGTGTATAAAATAAAAAACTCTTTTTTACGTCAAGTAATTATTCCAATATTATTTATCTAATACTATTTTTCATTTATTAAAAATAATAAAATATCATGCAATTAATAAATTCTAAATTTAAAGGAAAGTGAATTGGAGGACTTACCTTGACTCGCAGTCTTGTAATGATGGCGTGACCCGCCTCGAGCGGGATCTCAATCACATTCAAGCTGACTAATGCAATATCATGAAAAAACATGCCAACATGTTGCTGAAACCGAAAAATGACTAAAAACACAGAAACACTGAATTAAAATATTTTAGCGAACAAAAATACCAAAACCACCTCGATGTAATTTCAAAACATATCTCACAACATATTATTAAACAAACTAAAATATTTAAAAAACGAAAAAACTAAATTCACATTAACTTACGTAAAAACAACACAATCTAAAGTAAGTATATAATACTAAATCAAGGATAGAACAAACCTCACCTTGATGCGGAGATGTGCTTGAACAGCATGGTCGCGGGGCACCACGCAACTCTAGGGGAACAAAAATGGGGTCCCATAGGGACTGTGTGGCTGGACAACAGGTTCATGGGGTGGCGAACCGCCGAGCTGAAGGTATGCCGGGATGGAGATGCATTCGTCATCTTGAAAGGATTCTGGATTGGGCTGTGCATTGACAATAAGGAAGGAAGATAGTGGGATGGCAAGGCTGAAATAGAAGGGCTCTATGAGATCTAGCAGGAGGAGTTTGTGGTGAGATGTCGGCTGGAGGTAGAGGTGTAGAGGGTAGCTACTGGAGGCCTGATCATGATGAGAAACGATAAAATGCAGTCAGTGGATTACTCAACTAGTGTAGGGTGGGGCATGGGAGGCTAGGTGAAGGAGGAGGCCACCCATGAATGTTGGCCTGAAGAGGTAGGAGGGGAGTCAGAGGGTGTGGCGGGTGTGGCAGATGTCGCTGCATGGGGGTGCAGCTGGCCACAACAGGTGTATGAGGTTGGCGGGAGGTCTCCATGTGAGCCAGATGGGAGCCTAGGTGCTGTGGAGGGGTTCCTGGTGGTTGGAAGTGGGAAAAAGGGCTAGGCGGGTAGTCATCTACATGAGGAAGGAAATGGAGAGCACTGAGCTCACCGAAGGTGCAGGGTAGGGATGAGGGAGGAAGGGTGCAGGAGTGCGCATGGCTGGAGGCAAAGTCAAGGGAAGGGTAGGAGGTTTGACATTGTGTGGGCGGGGGTGCTACAGTATGTGGGAATAAGGGAAGTAGAGTCGGTCCCTACATGGCATGGGGCGCACTGCTGCTGGAGCAAAGTGGGGGGGGGCAGTCCTGTGGAAGACCACAAAAAAAGAAGAAATAAGAAAAAAAGACAAAATTAAAAATAATACATAAATAAAAAATGAAAACAAGAATATTTTTAATAATAATAACAATAATAACAACAACAACAATAATAATAACAACACTAAAAAAATAAATAAAAAAATAATATCCTTAATTACAACAATAATAATAATTAAAATTATTGACCCGGAAATTTTTTAAATAACGTAATTAATATTTAATTATCCATTCTAAATTTTCTGAAGATAGACAAACTTTTCCATTGCTTGGGGGAAGTTGTGTGGGGTATCTAATACGCGCTCCTCCCATGCGCTTAGTAAAGTGATCTGAAAAATGAGAATTTTTTTCAATACCCAAAAATCATTCACATGATTCAACCCGAACCTCGTCAAATAAATTTAAAACCAAAGAAAATAATAAAATAAAAATAATAGATTGGTTAGGGTGTGAAAATTCTCCCCACCATAAAACTTACATTCTCTGAGAAGCCATAACATCACCTAGAACTAAGAAGAATCTCCTTAAGTGTCACCCACCCCAAAATGATTAAGCACCTCCAGTTCATTTATCTAAACAGACATCGAAAACCCATGACACCCAACTTATCCTCAAAACACGTACACATTAAACACCACCAAGACAAAACTCGAAATAAACCTTTGATACTGACATGGGGAGGCCTGAACTGACTCCCCATTATATGAATCAAGACAAACTGAATTAAATGAGACCCACAATGGGTATGCCCACCATAATGACTGACGAGATTAATCAAACATTAAAGCTTCCCGCATAGACTAGAAACCCCACCACAAGGGTATGGGAGGGAAGGGACCAACCAATAGAGAATCAAAACTACCCCCACTGCTACCTTAAAGATGTCACACTCATGAAAGAACAAAAACTACACTACACTAAAGACATAGATTATACCTGGACATTTTACACCAATGGGGTTCTGTTGACTACACACCAAATTCACTTCGGGACCTATGGCTGGAGCTCTGATGATTGAAGCATCTCTTATCTCGCAGTCAAGATTCAAATTATCCCATACATATCACATGAACCATATTTTTACCAAATTCACATCCATTTATGATAATGGTTTTAAAGAGGTTTGATAAAAACTATTCTTACAACTGAAGGAAAATAAACACCACAAAACTCAACAAGAGACGACCACTGCATCTAAGGAATACTAGAAGGAGAAAAACTCCAAACTAATCCCAAAACATTGTTTTACTCCTACTCATGGGAGGAGGTGAAATTAGATGATCCAGTTCTATCTTTAACACACTTCTTGGAAACACCTTGATAGAATCATTGTATGTGACCCAGGTTCCCACAGGTGTGGTAGGGTCTTGGAGCATTCAGGCACATCGTCCTCTTGTTCCCCAACTTACTGCACTGTTGATAGATCAACGAATTTTGCTGTGAAGAAGTTGAATGATGGTCTGAATGCCTCTTGATTCCTCTACCAGTACCACCAGCATCAGACCGGTTCACATTCTTCTTATCTATATCTTCGGCACTACTTCCCAAGACCATAGAAGGATTCATCACCTCATGTCCTTCTGACAACTCAGATTTGACGAAGAAAGCTAGACTCACCCCATCAGGGAATGTGATTAAATTGAATTATTCCACCTTCTATTGTAGCTTAGGTCATAATTCGAGCTCAATATGTCGGTTATTCACAGGTTCATTTCCAACATACCCTGTTTCATACAGACCCAAATCTATGAAATGATGAAAGAATTCCAACACTGATACAACACCTTTCTGAAGACCGCACATCTCCATCATCTTCCTCACCATTGTCAACTCAGAGAAGTATTTTTTGATGAAAGAAGTCTTGACGAACTCATAGGGGAGATATTTTTGAGGCTTTCATGGAGACACAGACTTCCACCACATCTAGGTTCGTCCTCTGAGCATAAATGTAGCCAACTTCACCTTCAATGACTCAGGTTTCATGAGAGAATAGAAGTTCCTCTCAATCATCCACAACCACTCATCTACATCAAGAGGATCATCCTACACATAAAATAGGGTAGTGTTCAACATTCGAATCTCGATGATGTTATCCTTGGGTTGATCAACTCGATGATTTTTTGAGGGTGCACCACCCGATGTTACTCCTTGGGAATCCATCGAACCTTCATGGGGGTGAAATTAAAGGAAATATAAAACAAAAAACTCGGGACAAACATGGTCATTACCATTTTAAATTCATCTTGTCACATTTTCCAAAATAAAAATTTATAAAAAAAATACTTAAAAGTAATGAAAACCCAAATGACCCACAAGGAAAAACTATTGCTGATGGGTGAATCGTACATATGGTTCATGGACATACACGAGTCACGCCACCATCACAAGGATCACTCTAGGGTAATGTCCCCGGCTCCAAATGGCCTGCCACACCCTGAGAGGTCATGGAGGTAACTTTCTCATCTCCCAATTCATTTCAACATACCTAAAAAACCACAAGAATCAAGGACATTAACAAACCCGAACAACCCATGGTTTCCTGAGGTTTTGAGTGAGCAAGGGTTCATGAGGTCCTTCTCATCCGTAATCCCAGAGTCCCAACAATGCTACTCCTTCTACAATAAAAACCATAAATAATAATGGGCACTCTAAAAAACATGGTTTTCTCTGGAGCGGACCTACCTTTGATACTATTTTTTCACAAACCAACTTGGGTCATAATAATAATATTAATAATAATAATAATAACAATAAATAATAATAATAATAATAATAATGGTATCCTTAATTAAAAAAATAAAAATAAATAATATTATTGACTTTGAAAATTTTTAAATAACGCAATTAACATTTATTTATCAAATTTAATATTTCCAAAGACAGGCAGACTATACATTTTCATGGGTGAAGCCACACAGGGTCTCCAATACGTGCTCTTCCTAGGCGCTTAGCGACATCAACCTAAAAACGCATGTTTTTGGATAAAACTCAAAACTCTTTCTCGAGATTGAACATGAACCTTGACAAAAAAATTTAAAACTAATGAAAATAAAAAAATAAAAAAATATATAGTTTGAGGTGTGAAACAAATGGAAATGATAATAATATTTATAATATTTTATTTAAATTGATGTTAATGTTATCACATTCAACATTTATTACATATAAAATGTTTTATATTGTATTTTATATGATATATATTAGACTATAAGTAATATTATTAAATCTATAGGATTAATATTCTTATTATATTTTTATTTTTAACTTTTCCAAAACAATAAGTTTTTAAGATAATTACACAAAACTGATGTAGTAAATATTTTATTAATTGATATATCCAATTAATGTAATTAAAAATGAAATAATAAATTTAATTTAGGAAAATTAATATATTCAACAAATTTTATAGTAATACTAAACCCCATTTAGATATAATAAAATATTTGGTTCGAGTTTAACATCTTATATTGATATTTTATAAAATTCATAAAATGAATAGTGTAAAAATTTATATTATTGTTATTTGGTCAAAAAAATGTTTTAATAAATTATTTAAAAATCATAATTTTTTTAGTAAAAATAAAATATTTATATTTAACTCTAAATGATCCATATTGTTCATTTATGGTCAAATTGACATCAAATTAGTAAAAATCACAATATTTTTATATTGAACTATTTGTGATTTAATAAAAATAAAAGTGAATAATTAAATGTAAAATGATATGATAAGTTTAAAAACAACATGTATAAAAAATATGTGTTGATGATATTTCATCCTTATCGAATATCATCTATTAAATATGGACTTTTTGTAAGTTTTTTATGTGTTTTCAGTTTTTGATAAATTATTATTCTTAGAGCATCCAAAAGTGTCCCTCACCTCAATTATAGAAGGGAACCTCCTCCTTCACTACTTCACTTCGCAATGATCCTCCATGATTAGCCATCCCCAAAACATTTTTCAGGAAAAATTATCTAGTAATATTCTATAATTTATTTTCTTTTCAAAATTCCAACTCTAAAGTTTCATGAGGAAGTCAAGAGTGAGCATGTCAAAGAAGAGGTAATATCCTCTACTGATTCATTCAAAATATATCTTCTTATACATCCTCTTCACGAGTTGTTTTCATTCTAATTTAATAAATCCAGTATTAATTAATTAAAAATATTTTATTATAATTATGTAGCTACCATATTCCACCTTATATCTATACTATGAAAAATGAAATCACTAGGCACCCATACGTACGACTAACCATCTTCATGTCGTAGTGTAATATGTTTTTTACCAAAACATTAATTGGATAGATATAATGATTGAAATAATAACTATATATGATTATTATAACATAAAATAGATTTTGTAACAACATAGATACCATCAACTTCTATACCATTATAAAATTATCAAAATGATATCATCGATCGTGCATACATATTTCTTACCCTCTCTATGATGAGATGCATTTAATTCTTAAATATATTATTTATAAAATGATTATATAAATATAAAGAATTTATATATATGATATATTTCTTTAACATCATTTTTAATCATATAAATATGAAATAATGGGTTGAAATGTAACTTATTCGACCAAACATGCATATGAACATAACGATGATATAACCTAAAAAATGTGTAACAATGAAATGTTTCTAATAAAGGATGATAACATGATCATATATAATACCATAAAAATTACAATGATTTTGTAATAAATAAATTATACAATTTTAATAATTACACAGGATGTTTGGATATATTCAAAGGTTATCAGACCAATGGCGAGGGAATTTTTTGTTTCACTTTTACTTTTGTGGGAAAAATGCCTTATACACCACCAATTTCCTTTGAGTGGTTATTAGGATTCCCATGAATGTATTTATGATTACGATTTTAAAGGATATAATATGCATAAATTTTTCATTATTTTATAAGGCATATGATTAAACTAACTATAAATTTTTAAGGGATAATTTCCCAATCTCATTTCTATATAATATTTTTTATACATTTGTATTTACTAGGGTGTATTTAACATCCATGTTTATACATATGTAATGTAAAATAATCATTATATTATTATATTATTTTTTAATATAAATTTCACACATTGGTATTTTTTTATGAAATGTTATGAAATGAATCTTTGGTCATTTAGAGTCTGAAGAACTTTTTTACATTCAATCTAAATAAATATGTAAATGTTTTCTTTTAACTCATAAGTAATGAACTTGAATTTACAATTTTATAACGACTTATTTCCATTAATAATACTTTAAAATAATTAAATTTTATTCTTAAATAAATTATTTTCTTTCAAATTTTTGGGGAATTTTCATAAAAGAAAACATTTTTGTGGATGAAAAGATATTAACCTCAATAATAAATTTCATGTGTTTTATCAAAATTATTATCAATATAAGATAAAATTCTTTAATAAGGGTTCCATTTATATCCACATTATCAATATGATGTTATTGTGTTTATTATTGAGTTATATTTATGAAATTCATTTGTTTTATATAGATTATGACGAAATGATGTTTTAGAAACCCATTTTATTACTTGGGTTATGTTATGATATATGTTTTATGTTTTAGAGGAATACTTAATAATGATTTAATTATGCGATCAGTTGGAAATATATATTCATTAAAAAAATTCAGTAAATGTTTATATCTCATGAGATTGATATGAATGGCATTTCATCTAAATATGATTCAGTAATACATGGTCGTAACAACATGCAAATCTAGTTCAGTAATACAGGGCGGGAACAAAGTGTGAACCCAGTATAGTATAGGAATTCATCCACTAGAATGGTATTGGAAAAGAGTCATGGATAATATGGAAATGACATTTTTATATATATATTTTCAATAATTCAATGTTTTATGCCAATGATATTTTCTCATGGTTCATGATTCCTTTATGATTTATGCCTTATGAAAGCCCAATTTTTTTTTATCACTATGGTTTTTAATATATGTTATATGTTGTTTTATTTTCATAGTTTAAATTCATGTTTTTTAATTACTTTTTTCTTGTTTAATATGATATTTTCCATATGAAGACCTATTGAGAATCTGAGCTCACCATTTTTATGTTTTGTTTTCCCCATGATTTAAATAAAGGTTTTAGTAGAAATACTAAAGGGAATGATCTTTATAAGAGATGTTGAGGATCTTTCACCAAGATAGGAAAATTTGTTCCCCATTTCAGAAGACAGTAAACTAATACTGTATTTGGGCATATATTTATGTAATATATTATGTATTACTATATGGTGATGTAAATTACATGTATTTCAAGATTTTGAATTTATAGTTGGCATTTGAGCAAGGGGTTAGTTAACCATTGGAAACTAGGGTGTGAAAACTTTAGTGATATCCCCATATATATTTATAATGTTGTTTCTAGGGATTACTCTAAGAATAATCCTATATATATGATGAAATCATATAACTATGGTAAAAAACATGAATAAACTTTAATTAAACTTGAGGTTTCATTAATTAAAATGCTATAACCGGGTTCCCTTTTTTATGTGATTTTCATCAATGATAATGGTTTCTCGCATTTTTCTTTATGTTCTAAATCAATTGTTAGAACGAGATAAAACAACATCAACAATGAATTTAATATATTATAAATGTACGGTAATTATTAAAATGGATTTCTTATGTGGAAATCTCATGAATAAAATCATGAATGTGGTATGAGTAATGGTTATAATATTGAGGAGAGAGAGATGGTAAAAGAAAAGTTAAAGTAATATGATGTTATTCAAGTATTTATTAACACAGACATCAGAAGAATGATTATATTACGGTTAAAAAATCATAATTACTCATTTAGACTTCATATTCATGAAAATTTTAAATTAATTAAGCATGAGTAATGGGTTAATACTAATGTTGGATGATTGAAGTGTTTTTTTGGAACTCAATGATTATGTATATGTATTTTCATTATACCTTTTTAATTAGGTAATGAAAAATATGTTGAATTCTAGTGAAGACATAGAAATGTAATTTATGGGAAAGATAATATTTTGGGTATGGGAAGGTACCCCATAATGTGTTCAAGATGTGAAGAAAATTGTACTTATCTTGGAAAAAGATTTTTTTGTTATGATTAATTAGATTATACTAAAAATATATTTGTTTACATGTGGGTTATTATATCATTGATTAAGTATAAAAAATTTTATTTATTATGGAATATGTATAATTAGTTGTTTAATAAACAAAAATTTACATTTTTATTAAGGATATATGGTAATTCATTTTATTAACATAACTCATGAATACAATATTATTGTGTTGAAATGTTTGTAATTTCACCAATAAGAGATACCATATGACAATTAGGAAACAATGTATAGCTGGTTTAGTGAACCTCTTTCTAATGTTTTGGATTTCTATATTTCATAAGGATTGTGTGGTTTTTATTTATGTAATATGTAAGTTAAAATTCAGATGAATTTTGTCAGGATAAAGTATTATCACACTATAGGTGGACTTATACATATTTGTTAACATGTAATGTCATATGGTCGCTATAAAGAAATATAGAATGACCTATCATTCAACTTATGTATCACGTGATCTTTTAATACTTCAGTAATAAATAATTCAACTTAATTTCGTTGAATAATAGATGAAGTGGAAAACATTTCAAGGGATGAAAAATAGTTATATTGTACTGATTTAATGTAAGTATATCTTCTCATGTAAATTAATCAACATTAGTAAAAGGGATGATGATGTAGAAGGTTGTCTTATTCTCATAATTTGTTATTATATCAATGGACTACTTCATTATTCTTTAGTTACATTATTTGTGACAGTAATCCTTTATTAGGTCACCAACTTTTTTGTGATCAAGGATCTTTATAAATATTTATACATTTTTTCCATTCCTAAATATTCAACTATGTTATCTTATATAGATACCAAGTTATGATTTAGTTTGGGAAACTCTTATGTTATAGATATTCCTTCTTATAATTATGTTTTATTCTTTGTTTCTTTGATGTTGGGTTCTATCCATTTATAACCCCAATGAATTTCGAGGGTAAAATTAATTTTAACGGGGGTTTAATGTAAAACCACGATATTTTTATGAGATAGATTTTTTTTTAATTTTTTGATTTTTTTGTGATACACCTTGTTAATGTTGTTATATACACAACATTGAATTATATTATGATATACATAACACAATTATTGGATTTGGTTACATTGAATTTCTGTATATTTGGACTGAAATCATTTCATGTAAGATTGTGTTTTATCGAGTTTAAAAAATAAAAAAATAACTCTGGAAGGATTTTACTATTGAAATTATATATACTATATTCAATTTAATGTTTAAAATTCATCTTATATTTTTCCATAAAATATATAAGATCTCAATCAATATTTTGGATAAAAGATGTATTTTTATAAAATATAGTTTCGCCACTGTTTGATGGTCCAATAATTTTAAATATTGATCATTATTATTATTTATAAAATTTTTCAAAAAATAAAACTATTTATTATAAGAAGTAAATAAAAATTTTAAACCTTTTTCAGTGTTTTTCTGATAACATTCATATTTTAATGAATACTTCAAAAATGCATTTTAATTCAATACTACTTTTACATCTAATTAATTTATATGGTTTGATTATATTTTTTATTTATTTTAATGCATAATTAGATTATGTTCTTGTCTATTAATACAATTTTTGTCACTGGATGTAATTTGACATTGAAATTTGATCTAAACACATGTCAATCTTTAGATTGTTTTTAATTTGTTAAAACATGTTTTCCAGTTCCTTCAATTAGATTAAAATTAATTTAATTATTATCACTTATTTATTTCAAATGTTGACAAATTTATTCTATTTTTAGAATCAGTGGGTCCAATTTATGTTAATAGGGTACTTTCATTTTTATGATATTATGAATAGTAACTACATTAATTTGGATTTAATGTTGTTAAAGGAAAATCTTGAAATTTATATAACAAATCAATATGATAAGGAAAATACAATTACATTAACAACATAAAAAATCGTATTTTATGATTAACCATAGATACTTTACACATAATGATCTTAATTGACTCATTTAATGTTCTTTTGTACCAAAAAATGATATAAATATTATTAAAATAAAAGAATGCGACATAAAAGCGACAAAATGTTACCCTCTTATTTATTATAATTATATTTTTTTTTGAATATAATGATACAAATGATAAGACAATAATAATAATTATTATATTGAAATATAATAAAATTATCAAAATCATTGTATTTTATTTTGAATATTTAGAGATTAACTAATAACCCTATATACTTAACACTGATGATACAAAAATTATTTAAAAGATGAAAAATCAATAAAATAATATTAATTAAAATTATAATAACCAATAAAATACCGAAACTCATGAATAAATATTATTTTTTGAGTATATCTCGACAATAATCATCATAGGGTTGAGTTATTGGCCATATTTATCCATATGGAAATGATTATGACACTTATAATATTTTATTTAATGTGATGTTAACATTGCCACATTAATGTTTTAAAATATATCAATTTTTAATGTAGTATTTCATAGAAGATATATTCGACTATAATGAATCATATAAAATTCATAGGACTTATCTTCATAATATTATTTTATTTTAATTTTTAACTGATATAGTAATTATTTTTTTGATGGAAATATCAAATTATTGGTAAGAAAAATAGAAAAAAATATAGATTAACTTCAAAATTTATATATATATATATAAAATTTGCATCTAGGTTAACATCTTATCCTGAAATTTTATGAAATTCATTAAATGAATACTGTCATAATTGACATTATGGATATTTTGTCAAAATATTATTTTATTAAATTATTTAAAAATATTAAAATATTTGGGAAAATATAAAATGTTATGGTTTACAATAAATGGATCTATATTTTTCATTTATTGTGTAATTTACATCAAATAATAATGTTATTCCCTATTTTGTTAATGATTAATTTTTTTACCTTAATTAAAAGTAAAAAGAATAATTACGGGTAAAATCAATTGATAATGTTTAAAATTAAATTAAAACATGTCTAAAAATTAATGGTTGATGAGATTAAAACCTTATCTCATGTGATCTACTAAGTAAGGGTATTTTTGATGTTTTTCTATTTGTTCTGAGTTTATTATAAATTATTATTTTTGGAGTTTCTAATAGTACCCCTCACCTCAATAATAAAAGGGAACCTCCTCCTTCACCTCTTCATTTCACTTTTAAACGTGAAGATCATCCATACAATACCCATTTTTATTTATAAAATTATATTTAAATATTCTAGATGTTCATTTATTCTCCAAATACCATCTCTAGTGATTTAAGAGGATATCTAAAGGTTTCACTTCGAAGAAGAGTTAATATCCTCTACTGATTCATTCGAACTATTTCTTCTTCTACTTCCACATAATGAGTTTTTTCCATTACAAAGTAACAATTATAGTATCATTTATATAACGATATGATATTATACATATGAAACCATCATATTCCTCCGTTATCCATCCTATGAAAAACAAAATCTCCTCGTGTACATATGTACATCGTACCATCTCCACGACATGGTGTAATTTGTTTTTCACTACCAATTTACTTGGATGGATATAATGATGGAAATAATAACTATATATGATTTCTTGTAGGATTAAAATTATTTTTGAACAATTTATATACCATCCACAACCATACCATCTTACAATTATTGGAATGATTTCATCGTTCGTGTGTGTGTACAACCTACCGTCTCCACTATGAAAATGATTCATTCAACAAGATGTCCATTAAAGAATGATTATATAAATTTAAAGAAGGAATAATTATGGTATATATTATATTAATATTATTTTATAATGATATAAAAATGATCCAATAAAATGAAACAAAACTCATTTTAAAAAACATGCATAAGAACATATATTTGTTATTATTTGAATAACGAGTAAAAATGAAATGTTACTAACAAACAGATGAAAATATAAAGATATAGGATATTATTAAATTGAAAATTTTTTAGGATTAAACTAATGAAATTATATAAATCAGTATTAAGTAGTTATGGACACATACACATGATATCGAACCTATGGTAATGGATTGTTTTTTTCACTTTTATTTATGTGGGGGGATATGCCTTATACCCCACATTTTACTTTTGAGTAGTGTTTATGTGTCCTAAGACTGATTTTATGATTCTTATTAGGAAGGTTATAATATTCATATAATTTATTTTATTTTATGTGGAATAGAATTCAAATGATTATAAATTGCTAAGGGATAATTTCATAATCTCATTTTTATTATATATTTTTTATAAGTAAGTATTTACTGGGGTATATTTATCATCCATGATTTATATGTATGTAATATAAAATTTTATTTATATTTTTATATTGTTAATTGAAGTCAATATTACCCATTAGTTATTTTTAAATGAAATGGTATGAAAGGAATCTATTATCATTTTCAATATGAGTTACTTTTTGTATTTTCAAAAAATGTACGGTAAGAAAGTTTTATTTAATCTTATACGAAAAGAATAGTTATTTTTACAATTATATAATGACTGATTTTAATGAATATTAATTTATAATATTTCAATTTTATTTTCAAATAAATTAATTTACTTTAAAATTTTGTTTCATTTTGAGAAAATAAAATGACTTGGATGATGAAGGGATATTTTCTTCAATATTTAATTTCATATGTTTTATCAAAATTAATTTCCATATAAGATGACATTATTCAAATGGTTTTATGTATCTATAAGTATTATCATTATGATTTGATTGTGTTTATGATAAAATTATTTTTACGAAATTCATTAATTTATATGCTTTATTATAAAATAATGTTTATGAAACCCATTTTATTCTTTTGGTTTTGGTCTGATGAAGGATTTATGTTTTTATGGAACACATAATAATGATTTCATTATGATATAGGTAGTAATTAAATCTCCCTCCAATACATTGGGTAAATATTTTTACTACATGAGAATGAAATTAATGGAATGGAAATTAAATCGTGTTTAGTAATACCAGACTAGAATGGAAAGTAAATACATTTCAGTATTATATGGCTGGAACAAGTTGTGAACTCGGTAAAGTATTGGACTTTTTCCCCTATGACGGTCATGGAAACGAGTTGTATAATATGAAAATTATTTTTTATGATTATGTGTCTGCCTGAATTCCATGTTTTATTACAAAAATAATTTCTCAAGGTTCATACATACATTTTCATTTAATCCTTATAATGTACCATGATTTATTTTATAACTCAATATTTTGATATATTTTATATGTGGTGTTGTTTTCAAAAGATATTTTCCAGTTTTTACATCCTTATGTTGATTTTTAATTTTATATTTTCCTTATTTACCCTCAAAGAGAATATGAGGTCACCCTTTTATGTTTTCTTTTCCACAATATTTAATTAATGGTTTTATGTTGGAACAATAAAGGGAAATATTATTATGGGAGATATTGAAGATCTTTAAAAATGTTATGAGATTTTGTTCCTAGTTTCTAAATTCACTAAACTAATATAGTCATTGGACAATTGTTTTTTAATGAATTAATTATTCATAAAAATTGATGTAATTTCCATGTACATCAATCTTGGATCTTTACATCGATGATGGAAGGTATTGTTAAATCTATTTAATATGTGGATACAACATTATGTTTCAAACTCAATGGTTGTTTATGTATCAATCTGGTGTATATACAATACTTAAATAATATCGGGTCTCATTTAGATATGAAAAACATTAAATATATAACACTAATTCTATAATTATATTTATAGAATGCATACAAAGAGGAATTATCTTTAATAGGAACCATTGTAAGAATGAGTACAAAGATAAAGATAAATTAAGACTTACTCCGATAAAAATAACTTGGTTTGAAGTATTATACAATCAAAGAGAAGAAAATTAAATATATAAGGATCACATTTAAGAAACATAATAATTAGAATATAAAATTTAATGAATATGTATAATTAAATATAGAGTATATGTTTGATTTATTAAATGAAAATAATTTTATAATCCGGGATTTGAATAGAATATGAAAACATAAAAGTAGAAATAAATAATGAAAATCCTTCACATAATATCCTCAAAAATTTGTTTCTATAAAGACAAAAAACTATAATAAGTAAAAATGATGATCTTAACATGATAAATATAAAGAAATTTTTTCCCCAATGAGATTGGAAAAAGTTGTTACTATGAAAGATATTTTGGAAATTCTATGGATATATTTTAGATGGACAAGGAGTGGATTAGAGGAATGAGATGTTATTATACACCAAATCTGAGGAAGGAATACGTTAGGTATGTTTTTGTTGATATTTTTTATTCTAATAATTGTTATATGAAATGATATGTTATTACTAAAATAATTAATATTCTACGAGGATATGCACAATTCCTATGTTAATGGGTAGTTAGATAAGTTTGGAATAAATATATGATATGTAAAAAAATAGATTCATGGTATTATATCATTATAATAAAAAATTGTAATGGAGTGTACATCAAGCATAAATTCAGACATATTAAAAAAACTTAATGAAAATAAAAGAATAAAATATTGAGGATAAGGGAGAATAAATCCATTATTCTAATAAATAAGGATGAACACTTGGAGAATGAGTCACCAAGGATATAAAAAACATGCAGTACTGTAAGTGTATTTTCAAGAAGATATTCATGAATCATGAGTAATTATATTAATATTTTACACTATATGTAATGTGTGAAAAATAATAATAGATTATATAACATGAAGGAAAAAACATAGAGAATGATGAATGGATAACATCTCATTAGAGGAAACTAATATTAGTGGGAATCATCTCACATATGAGTAAGATTCCAATTTAAGGAAAATAGTGGATACAAATTCAATTATATAGGATGATCAGTGTATAAGTGGTATTTCTAAAATTATTAAAAAACAATAACTAGAACAATGATGAAGGAAAATAAATTTTTCATAAACAATAACCATATTCCTTTACTTTTGGATAATCAAGAAGAAACCCTTTCCACATGTAATTAAATTCTCTAAAAATTATTGTATTTATTATTTTTTTGTGGGAGATACCATCCAAGGTATTAGATAATTTCATGGAAAATATGAATTCGAAATTTTTTTACCTAATAGGGGGTGAATAAAATATAAAAATATAAAACTTTTCAAGTGAAAATAAGGTTATGTTTGAAAAAAATCTATTGAGGATGCTTATACATTTGAGAAAATATCAGTTTATCAAATGTGAAATAATATTCTCAATAAGTAATATAAAATTTAAAAACTTATCAAATCTCATGGGAATAAAGGGACGGTTGTGTAATGAGAAAACATAATGATTCAATATTTTAACATTCCAAAATTTAAATTTAAGTTAATCCCTTTTGGGATATAACTTATAAGTTCTTTTTGTGAAAAATTAATATTTTTTAATTTAATTTATACACATACATATAGAATAGGGACTATATAATTGTAGATATAATTTACCGATATATAGTGGTTTTAAGGTGATAATTTAAAGTAATATGGATTTATTATGTTTTAAATATATGTAACCCCTTTTTCTGCATGAGTTGCACAAAGGTAACACTAAAATTATAATGTCTATGTAATGGTAAACCACACCAACGTAAGGATATGATGAAGTCTCTATAAACTTTTTAAGGGGAAGGCAATATTTAAAAAGGATTCTTTTGTGAAAATTAGGATCTATGTGAATTTAACATGTATTGTTCAAGTTTTTTATAAATTTATCCTCATTTTTCTAATGTTTACGCAAAGGAAACCAAATCACTGTTTAAGAAGAGTCTAACCTTTCTTCAAGAATAGATCATAGTTTTCATAGACAATATAAGGTTAATACAGAGTTTTGTCGAACTTTTTATAGGTTTATAACATATTTAATGGTAAATACCTTAATCATATTTAAAATATATGATGTTTGTAGGGAGAAAACCAATTTAACCTTATGTATTGATAATTTTTTTTGGAATCACCAACATGATCTTGTAAATTATTTTATTGATTTTTAAATCATAAGATCATGATAATTGACTATTTTTTCTCATTTAAATATTTTAACACTTTATTTCAATAATTTTAATAGTACATAATTAAAAATTGATTGAACAACAAAAATTATTTCTGAATTTAATTTGTATGTTTTAATGATGAAAACTAGTACATGATTTTCCATATAAAAAATACAAGACCATAAAATTCAATAATTAAATCATCTTTATTCTATAATGTTGTAAAACTCTATTACCTGAGATCTATAATGTTTTATTTATCCAAACCAAGATCTCATATAGTTTCCATGGGTGGTAGTATGAACTGGTTTATGCACTTCTATTGGGTAAAGTGTTTTAATGAAGAAAAAAAATACCCAGGTAGGAACATTAATTCCATTTCCTTATGTTAATGTTTGAAAATGAATCTTTTATTTCTTTTTCTTCTAGAATAATTGAGTAATTTTTTCATAGATGATAATAATTGGGAAATTAATGAATATTGATAAATAATTATTATATAATGTTCATCTAATATTATACTAGGGATAGAAAATTAGTATCAAATGTAAATTATGATTTTATCAAAAAATAAAATTGAAATATCTTTAAAAAAATTATAATTATAATTTTACATTTTCTAGGATATTGAACGATTTTATTTCATATATTCTTCCTAATCCATATTGAAATAAAAATAAGTAAATATGCCTTAGAAATTCTTTATGTGTGGTTAGAAGAATACAACACATAGGCATGATTGGAGTGATGATTCCTTAATAATAATTGATGATAATTTCAACAACCTTGAGGTACAATGTTCCCTAACTCATAAATTTCATGTATATGAACAATATGATGATATAATTTCTGATATTATATACAAGAAAATGTTGATTTTGATCACATGTGTTCTTGTTTAGGATATATTTTCATCACTTATGATATGATATGTGCACCACTATATGATATACCATAATTGCATTTTTATATTTCTTATATTTTTTTTCTTTTTATTCTATACATATTTTCTATGTAATAGGTATAACTGGTGTGGACTGGTGGACCTAGAGGGGGGGTGTGTTTTAAAAATGCTTTTGGAAAGATGGTTGCCTCAGTATGGATGATTGTGTATGATGGCCTAATGTAGCCTAACATTGGGGAATGATGATACATGATATCTGACATCTGAGCAAAAAAGAGGAATGATAGTTAGTGTGGAATGACCTGGGATATTGCATTTGGAAATAATGGCCTGCTATGGCCTAACCTAGAGTCTTGGGGATGATATGACTGTTTAGAATCATCAATTATGGCTCTAATAATTCTTATATTTCCATGAATAAATAGTATTCTTCCAACAAAGTGTTGAAACAGTTACAACATGGGTTCATGGTAGCATGGTTAACCCCTAAAAACTTTTTATGGACTATATTCATTGGTGAAATATTACATATTTGTGTATTTGAATCATTTATGTGTGTGAACTGATATAAAGTATACATTATTGGTTCTTTACTAGGTAATATAACTCACACCTTTTACATCTATTTTGATACTCATGGATATTTTATGTATATTGATCCATGTAAGGGGAAGGGGCCTTAGGCATATGGATGACCCATGGATCATGGGGATAGTGGTGGGATCTCTGTACACTCTAAGGTATAAAACCTTTTATGTTATTTATTTATCTGCAAAACTGAAACTATAGTTTCTATTTCCACCCTGGGATCTTGTTTATTTAATTTATACATGACATGTATGTCATCTATCTTCATGATTATTTAGGTTCCAAATGTTAATAGTATTACTATATTATATACCCTCTTACGTTTTTATGGATATTTCATGATACTGGTGGTATAGTATTCTCTCAATTGAAAATATGACTGTCTCTTCTTTTTTGAATCCTCTTAAATATGAGGAGGTACAAATAAGGTCATGTGACCCTCTACATCAGATATATGGTATGCGTTGTGGTGTTACAAAATGGAATGAGAAAATAGTTTTATTAATTTACTTTTTCATGAGACTATGATGTGGTAGAATGGAGAATTGATATGTAAGACTCTAGTAGAAGAGTTAACATGTTCCTTGATTTACCATGCTTAACAGTCCTCTATGATTCCATATATAGGATTACATTACCTATTTTTTTGGATATTTTTAGGAGTATTCATGAATCTTGACAAGTAACGTTGGATCATATTTCATATATATATATATATATCCACAAATATTTCTTATTTTATATAGTTCTCAAATTTTATTACATAATATATGATATCTTTTCATAATATAAATCTACACTATTATTTCATATATCTATTTTTCATTAATATTGTGAAATATTTATTTTTAAACTAATTTATTGATCTAGATGATACTATTATTTTTTTGTACATATTCTTGTTACTAACATGAATGGATGGAAACCATGGTTTGTTCTTGTAGAGATATACATTAGGTTATGGTTACCCTCATAGTAGAATAATTGTGTGGTCTCATAGACTGGTTTAGATTAATCATGATCTAATAACATTAGATGTTTACAACATTATTTTATCATTTGGGATTTTTCTACCTCAATGTAGACTTATGATATTACATATGAAACAAGATTAATAGTCCCAAAATGGAGTTTTTCCTTCTATACCACTAGACTGGTAGGATTTTGCGGAAAATCATTATCCTGCACATTATCTATAGTATAGGTAGTTGGTCCATTCAACATGTAATATTTATTTAGGGCGGGTCCTAAGAAAAAGTGATCACAACTATAGTCTAATATATTGTTACCTTCAACTCTAGAATTATCCATTCTTCATGTCACAAAATTATGCTAGGATTATTAGGAATTAATTAATGGGACTATGGGAGTATTTGATCAAGTATAGATATTGATGGGTCTGTAGGTTATGATACAATGTTTCATTCTTCTAAAGCATCCCATTACATCATAAATGAATAATGTTTTAGTGGACATGAATTTCTGGTCAATTTTTACTTTGACATACATTTCCGTAATACACTATTTGGAAAGGAAGTGGACTGTATCTATTAATTCTTATAGAATCCCATATTAATTACCTGTTACAGATATCTATGGGACATCATGATATTGGATATAAAGAATGTTAATTTTTTTCTTAGTACAACCCACAATACTAGATTTTATGTTCACAATGATTGAAATCGAAGGAAAATATCATTTAAATAATCAAAGGGAGTAAATTATATAATGACCTAAGGGTAGAAAACTAGATAAGGTTGAGTAGGTATTGATCTCACTTAGCTTTGGGTAATAACAACACATATTGTGTGCCTGAATCATTGATCAAGAACACAGGGATCCCCTATCTAATCTTTTAATAATAGATATCTACCCAGAAATATTTCTTAATGGGTTTTAGGACTAATCCATTATTTATTGGATGAGTTTGAGACATTTCAAATTCCAAAAATGAAACTCATTTTTATTTCCAGCACCTGGAATCAAATGTCAATGGATTTATTAGGATGAGAAATTCTTTATGTGTTTCAACTATTTTTTCTCTATAATGTTGGATAATATTCCAGGGATCTTATTAGATTAGTACAATAAAAAACGTTATGGTGAGGAATATGTAACCAATTTCAAGGATTGGTTATCTCGTTGGTCAGTTATGGGGAGCCTTGTGGTTTTCATATATTGGTCGTTGATCGATCTGTCACCAGTTGTTGGATAGAGTTGAGAAATCCAAAAGACAACATTTTCAATTAGATATGGTATATAAATATAATTCTTGATCCAATTTATATAGAAATAAATATTCATTATTCATGGATATGGTGAACAAAATCATTCACCCATATCTTGTATCATTCATCATGGTGTTTATTGATCACGTATTCATTTTCTCTTCGACACTAGAGGATTATGAAAACACCTCAAGATATTACTATGTTTCATTTTAGCACATAAACATTATGAAATTATTTCAATGTGTAATTTTAGATTCAGGGGGTAAACATATGGGGAAATTTAGTATCTATGATAGGTATATTTGTGTACATATAGAATGTAATGGTAGGGGTTTCCTAGACATTTCCCACGAATGTGTTTGAGTTTTGGATCATTATAAGTTAATTAAAATCTTACTAGTGTTTTATCGAGAAATTATCCAACTGATCAACACCGATGAATTTATTGAAGTATAAAGGGGTAAATTTCTATAGGTCAGACTACTATTAATAGGTATTTCTTAATTTAATGTTGTGTTTTACAACAGTAGTAGTTTTGGTCCATCCTAAACATGGGATTTGATTTTTCATATACTATTGTGAATAATACATTGGGTTGGGAGAAATATTAATGAAAATTTATTGGGTAGTAGATTATGGGTTATGTTAGACATGGAACTATGAGTGGAAGTATCCTAAATATTATAATGATATAGAAGCTATGGTTTACACTTTGAAGTGTAGGAAAATCTATCTCATCATAAATATTTTTTTTATACAAATTCCCAAAGAGCCTCTACTATATAAATATAAAATGAGACCTAAAATTAATGTAGTGTTGTTGGGTAGAGTATATATAGATTTATGACAATGAGATTGTTTATTCACATGTTAAAGGTAAATTAATTTCATAGTCTATTAGATGTAAGTCATAAGTAGCATAAGAGATTGGTGAAGGAACATCAGAGGAATAGCGGTTCATGATGCCCTTATTGGATGATTATAGAATACATGCTTCCAAAGAATAATGATTGATGACATGTTCCTGATTTATGGTTACATATTCTATAGTTGACCCTATAAAGGATGAATATATGGTTGACCAAGAGTGTATTGTTATTCATGATCAGCTAGTTTGTGGTAATTTGAACATCCGGTTTCCATTAGCAGATTATGATGTGATCCTAGTCCCTAAAAGAGGTAGAATAAATGTTTCTTTCATGGAGGAGTTGATGATATACTAACACACCTCTATTTTGATGGTTCATAATGGGGTTAAAAACATATAATATGGATTTAGGTGATAGTTATGGAATCCATGGGTGAAGAAGGATATTTGTGGTTTGGTTTTCCATAGCCTAATCGATTAGAGGATATTGGTTGAGAATCAACGTCCCGATGGTTTGAAAAAACTATATTGTAAGACCATATGGAAGTTAGAGGACTTCACAATGGAATTTTTCAAAGGGTTTCCTTGGGCCATGGGAATTCTTTATGTTGTATGGGTTATATTGGATTGATATATGGCAGTTTCTCAATTCTTAGTGATCCTTGTGACTCACATAGTATATGGTATTGGGAAAAAAATTGATTGTGATAATATTCTTTTAATGAGATACATTGAGATATTCATTTAATAAGTTTTAATTTTTTACATCATAGTTTTGGGTAATCATTCATAAGACCATAGGAAATCATTTTATACTATGCATATAGTATCATTCCCAAAAAAATCGATTGTAAAAGATGACAGTTCAAATATTAGAATATATGATTCAATCTTACCCCTATACAATAGTGAATCAGTGTACGTCAAATAAACATGGTTTGGTTTTTTCATGAGAAGGTATAAAATTATTTGATTTATATTTAACCTTCTTAGGATCATCATTATAGGCCATGTCATTCACCACTTTCACTGGGATGATATTGTTGAGGAACTGGTTGTAGAGACCGGTTTAGTATACGAGGCATGTGATTGAGTGTAGATAATTTAGAATTGGTTGATCATAGAATTGTGCCATTATAAATCATATAATAACCACAAAAGTATTCTATTTGTTTTTTATATTAGATTGAATTTTTCTAAGAGCGATTAATTAGTTAGGACACAAATGATTGAGTAACAAGCGAATCTAACATCTTTCTTTGTTAGACCCATTTAGGACACTTAATGGGTTGGGATAATGGTCTACCATTTAGATGTTACTTCTTGTTACCAAGGTATGGACACTCAATTTCATGTGTCATAAATTTGGAGGTACATACTATTGAGTCAAAATATGATTTGACTATATCATTGATGTTTTTTTGGAAATCACAAATCAATTATTATTTATCATGTATGTTATTTTACAATGTAACCGGATATGTTGTTTTACAATCATAATCATAGGTATAGAAATCATTTAAATTGATTCTCATCATAACCACATAAACTTTTATACAATTGTAACTTCATATGATGTTCCTGTAACCATGGGCATAATAACCAAGTTATGTATCACATTCATATTATATATCGTAATCATGAATCATAACCAGGTTAAGTATTATATTATGGTCAAGCATTGTAACCACATTTATCTTAACCAGGTCACATATCGTTACCATGTCATATATCGTAAAAATGTCATGTATCATAACCAGTTCATTTATCATAACCATGTCATGTATTCTAACTAGGTAAGGTATCATAACCAAGAAATGTATCATAATCATTTTATGCATTGTAAACATGTATCGTAACCAGAATATACATCAGAATAACATTGTGCATCATACCCATGTTATGTATTGAAATTATGATATGAATTGTAACCACGATATGAATCTTAACCACAATATGAATCATAACAATGACATGAATTGTAACCACAATATTCATTTAATTCGTGTTAAGAATCATAAACAGTTTAGGAATTATACTCATTTAAAGCATTCAATTCATGTCTTACATCAATACCAATTACATATTTCTCATACCCATTATTCAATAATTTTGTTCATACTATTTTCTAACTGAAACGTTTTCTTTGAGTTAGTGATACACCATGAAAAATGGTGATGTGTTTTATATTTGTTTTGACCATTGGAATGTTAGGTCTCCATGTCCCTCTTATTTTTTTGGAGAAATATGACTATTGGAGGAAATATGAACATTAAAACCTAAATCCTATAAATAGAAGGCCATTGGACCTAGGATATAAAAATTAGTCTTCTATCATGTTCTAGAGAGAGATAGTGCGACTTATATCTTGCATCGTTTTAAAGACTTGATGATACATGAACTGAACATCTTGTCCCATTTTATTATACTTCAATAAGTTTTTTTTCATTGTGCGTCAGATCAATGTGATAACAATCGAGTGCTTTTGGCAATAAGAAGATGTGTTGTCGATCATCGTACTGAGGGATTTAGAGAGTTTGAAAGACCATGGTGCCGATTACAATATTAATTGGGTGATTCCATGTATGGGAATACAATCATGCAGATCTTCGTATAGAGGGCATACCAAGGTGGTGGTACGACAGAACTTTTATCAAAGGTGAATGGATACCCAATTCATTGGGATAAAATAATTGTAACACCTTTGTTATTCCACTAAATTTTTAATAGAAAGGGAATTGTATTGATTCATATTTCTTTTCATATTATTTTTGTTGTAATTTTTTTCATTACAATACATTAATTACATAATTTATTCATTGATTCTATACGCTATATGATATAATCAATTACATTTGTATTAATCTGATCATTGAATTAAATTCAAAAAAAAAATTCATTACTTGTGGTATTACATCATATCATATATATCAGATCCAACACCTATATATTCATTTCTATTGGTTGGTAATTGTATTACTTTATTACCTCTTAAACTAAGTTATTTCTTATAACATTAAATACAATGTTTTTTAACCTAAAATTCACCCCCTCTTATATTATGCCATCTCATATACACTTACATCTATATTAAGATCCAACAATTGGTATCAGAGAAGGTTTATACTGATTTATTTTACGTTCATTATTTATTTCTTTAAATCAATTGTATTTGTATTAAAAATACATTATTTATAATTAATTATTGTACTAATGTGTGGAGTGGAAATGTATTGTTTTTTAAGATGAATGGAATAAATGTCAGATTGATTGATAATATGAATCTGACAAGACCACCTATTTTTGATGAAAATGATTATGAGTAATGGAGAGATAGAATAAAGACCCTTTTTATTAGTACATGAGTGGAGAAATTCTTCATGCTTATTAGTGATTACAAAATACCGAAAAAGAAGTCGGAAAAACATCACCGTCATACAGAAAATAGAATATAATCTAAATTATAAGGTATGAAATACAATATGGAGTTTTATAAAAAATAAATATATATAGTCAGATATCATAATGCGATGCAATGAATTCTATCTGGAAGAAATTAGATGTCAAACATTTTGGTACATCTAATGTTAAATAATCAAGAAGAGTCATGCTCCTATATAAATATCATGGGTTTGTTTTCCCTATGGAGAAATAGTATGCAAGATTCAACAAAGACATATGACCATTTTAAACAGCCATCAATCTATTAGAGAAAAAGGTCTTGGAAATGTAGAGCTAGTCTAAATGATGAGATATATAATGACAAATGAGTGGGAATAAAAAAGGAATGATATTGATGATAATAGGAAAGTTACTCAAATAAAGTTTGATGAATAATTTGGAACTCTCTTACAACACAAGATGAAAATAAAGAGAGATGATTATTTCAAAAATAAGAATAATGTTAATAGATGTGTAGCTTTTACTACCACATCTAATTCCAAGGCACTAGAAATGGTTACAAGATTATAATATATGAAATATATAGTTATATCAGAATCTAGTGAAGGAGATAATTCAGAGAATTAATTAGCCAATATTTCTTGAAGAATTAACAAGATTATGTGACTAAAATAATTTAGGAAAAGATTCAAAAACAAGGTTAGAAAGGAAAAGGAAGAATCATAAGTAACATATTATGAATGTAAAAGAACTGTTCATATTAGACTAGATTATCCTTTTCTAAAATGAATGTATGAGAAAGAGAAATAATCTAACAGAAACCAAAAAAAATATTACAATTCAAAGGTGAAGAATTTATTGAATTTAAATGACACTTGGAGTGAAAGTGGTGGGGATTCAACAAAAAAAATCTTCAGAATACGAATCTTCTGGTTAGATGAATATAGAACTAATATCCAGACTACCAACTAAAAATTAATTTCATACGTATATGATATTGTAAGGACCAAAACATTAAGTAATTATAATTCCTCTTGAACTGATTACATGTAATAATATGTAAAACCGTTATATAAGATATACGAACATCCTTAGTTTTTTGTTTTTGTATTTTAAAATACCATTAATAATTGTTATCGTTGCTAATATTGTGGTTGAATATTGATCACACAATTAGTATAAAATATAGGGTTTTAACATATCAAGTATACTTAGACAAAGGATGTGATGGCATCATCCAATATATTTTCTCCACACAAAGCCCATTTGTCAATACTCAGAAAGGAGGTAACGTCATTGGGATTTTCACTTGACAAATCCCAAGTCGAGCTTCAATATGTTAATTTCGAATAGAACCGCCAATGGTTGAAGTGGATGTTGATAGAAATTACAACGTGAGAAATGTTATCTGAGCCACCCCAAGAGACTTTCACAATCAAAAACCGTACCCGAAGGTCATATGAAGGGTTTATAAGGGGTTATGTAAAATGTCCCTAGCACTATGATTATGTTTTTTATTTTTGTATAGAATAACGAATATGCATTCATATTATCATAATTACAATGGAAATAGTTTTTGATTCCTAGATAGTATTTTTAATTAATATTAAATTAAGAAATATGTAACACCCCAAACTTCCACCATATGTTTCCGTTTGAATAATGCAATAGCTTGCATTGTAAGCAACTTCGAGATTCTAACACACCACGACCAATCAAAGTAGCCATTATGAATAGTAATACCCACTTTTTGAAATTTTATAAATTTTATCATTCCAAATGGTCTTCATTTTTTGATTCGGAATATCGATATAAGTCTAGGGTGAATTTTTGGTATTTTTTAGAAAACATTCAAAATTTGATGAATAGTGAAAAATACTAAACATTAATTAAAAACAACTTTTTTAATCCAAATAATTTATAGTGATAAATTATACTATTGAGAGGTTTTAAATTATAATTAGAATATATTTTTTCCATCTAATTCAATATTGGTAATTGGATTTAATTTCACATTTAAACTAGACATAAATAAGTTTCAATCTTTTGATTGTTTTTATTTATTAAAAAACATTCTCATTATTTTGAAAACGGGAATTAATATTAAATTAACTTCATCCTCTTCAGTGCTTTGAATTTATTTAAATGAATTCAATATTTAGAATGAGTATGTCCTAATTGTGTAAATAGTTAACTTTTAATTATAGACATTTTGAATAATTACTTCGGTAAAAATTTTATTTACATTGGTCAAAGGGAATATCTGGAAAATAAGGGTAAAAAAATAATATTATAATAATATTAAATTACCCTAACATGTTTCTTAACCCTATTGGATGATAAATTTCCGACCATGGTCATATTTGGGTAGATTTTGGGACCCCATGGAGCCACTTGTAAGTGATAATGATACTATATTAATTAAGTTAAAGTAAATACAAAAATGACATAAGCATATTTCTTCTAGTAAACCAATTTTTACAAAGTGTTATAAATGTTATCTCTTCGACCATAAATATTCATTAGAAATATAAAACTAATTCCTACATTATCATATTTTATTTATCAATTTTAAAAATTTTATAATTAAATTTATTTATGACACAATGATGAAGCATTATTTTCCTTTTTAATGAATGAATCAAGTAAATGGTATTATAAATGCCAAAATAAATAAATTTAAAAGTTGTGATGAAATCAAAGAAATTTTATTTCATAATATGACATGATATTATTTCTTAAAATAATTTAGTTATAATTAATAACATTTTTAGGACATTAACAAAAATCTATTTTTAAATAGTGTAAAAAATGGCATAATAGAGTTTTTAAAACAAATGTTATATTATTAATTGATATTATATTCCTAAAAATAAATGGTTCGGCCAAAGTATTTCACCATTAATTAACCACTTGGGGTTCTCTTTGGTATATATAGTATCTTTATTAACAATATAATATAAAAATAAAATGAGACATGGTAAATGTCAAACTATTTAATTAATAATTAAATATAAATGATAAGTTTAATATAGTGACCCAAACCTATCAAAAACCTATTGCTTGAGTTGTTTTAGACCCACACCCATATTCACCTTTAAATTTTCCACTTTGGAGACATTATAAACTAAACATTATTTTATTATAAAATAATATTTCTAGTTTTGTCTATGGTGCCCCTCACCCCTCTAATAAAAGGGAACTCCCCCTTATCTCTAATTCACACCTTCACAACCTTCTGGTTCGGCCAAACCCCACCCAAATATCCTCTCAACTTCCCACACTTCATCTTATAGGCCCTCAATTGGTCAGAAATCCAACTTAAGGAGCCCTTTTTATTAAATCAAAAGGAAGAACCCGAAGAAGAGGTAATAATTTCACCACCCTATTTAAAGTTCTTTTCTTCTTCCACTTCTTCATTATTTGTTATTTACATTCTAAAATAAAAAATCCAGTATCTTTTATATACTATGATTTTATTATAAATATGTTACAACCATCATCGTTATTCTATTCGTCCTTTTAATGACATGTCACCATACGCGCGTACGTACGGATTACCGTCTCCACATCGTGGTGTAATTATTATTTAATACATAATTATTTGGATGTTTATAATAATGATGTGTAATTCATGTAAATAATAAATAAAAAATGATAATGATTCTATATAATTGATATACCATCCAATTAAATATTATTTTACTATCAAATGAATGATATTGTCTCTCGTGCGTACGTACAGATTACCGTCTCCTCGAACGCGATGAGATTCATTCCCCATTGTATCCAATCAAGACTAATTTTAATTTTATGATTAAAAATAATGTTTAGAGACATTATATAATTCTGGATATGTATAATATACATCCCATCCATAACAAATATGGATCACATAACAATGAATATAAAAGAAAATGAATCTGTTAACACCCGAAATGACTATAATACTAAGATATTTTTAACAAATCAATGTTAAAAGATCATATATGATATCATATTAATGTATATGATTCTTGTATAATTCATTAAAAATTATTTCACCATTATACATGATGTTAATCTACCCTCAACCAAGGAAAAATTACAATGTATGGGGTTTCTTATCTCACTTTTAATTCCGTGAGATTTCCATTGATCACCACTTATTTATTGCATGTGGTGTGTGTACTACCCATGAGTGTATTCAGTGTGAAATATACTTTAATTTATGGATATTCACATCATCATCGTATGATCCATCTTTCATGGGTGTATTTTTAGTAAGTTACCAAATCGATAAGGGAATTTGAAATTTCAATTTCCACTCATTCGGGTTTATGCATACTTCATTGATTATTTTACTCCAACATTATGTGTGGAATCACTAATCATTTTCTTCTGTAATAATTTCTACTACCATTACAGTGGATATAATTTTTATACACATGACCACTCCATTGATAATTTCTCAAGTAATCTATATGAACTTGATAAGAGTAATTTTAACTCGATCTCCATTTGTTGAGTTAAATATCAATTTCATTTGTGTTGTTTTTGGAGGAATATGTGTGAATGTACTCATATTTATTTACACTGAATATACAATAATATTGAGTGTATTTATATTTTTCACACATAATTTGGTCATTGATTTATCCTTAACCTTAGGATATGGTCATTATAAGAGATTTCATCTCAAATTACATTCCATTGACACTTCTTTGTTGTTATATATGAAATTACATTTATATGGTGTATATAATGTACATTGACATAGAATATCATGAATCCCATTTTTATCGTGATATTACAATGTTTTTATTACCTTAAATATTTGTATTCAAGTATCTATCTTTTGGTTAGAAACACTAACTAAAATTTCACCTTTTTAATGTTTTAAATATTTATTCTTCTAAATCTTTCTCATTAATGTCCATGTTTTAAAAATGGTTTTAAGGATTTATTTATATAGAAATTAATGTTGTAAAATTAAAATTACTTTTAATAGTTTACAAGTGGTGTGGGAAACATTGATTCGAAAATCTTTTTTTAAACGACTTCTTGATTATTTGTGTGACTTTTAAATGATTTCATGAAAAAGGGGGATTTTTCTCTTAAATAGTTTTGATGATTATTTTCATCTAATTATAAATTCTTCATTATTCTCGATTGAGGTTAATCTATTACAATAAAATCTTCTGTATTGTATTGAATGAGTTATGTTTAACTATGGATGTGCTATTTTTATAACATTCATGGTTTGGGGATAATATATTGACCATTATTTTGCAAGTTTTAATATGAATGTTTATGTTATGTTTCACAATTTTCATATGAGTAATGCATTGGACTAAATATGTGATGGGTAGAGCCTACTATAGCTCCTTGATGCATCAGTGGATCTCATGATACAAACTAGTGTCTTAGCACTAGGCCTTGAAAAATTATTATTTGTAGTCTTGGCACAAGGCCTTGACTATGTGGTTATGATAGTCTTACATTACGCATTACATCATTTTGAAAGTGGTTATTGATATTGCATGTGATTATTCTACTAGTAATATATCCATGTGAATATGTAAATGTAATTATTCGATTTTATCTTTTCCATATTATGCTGAAGGTCATGTTTAAAAATCTTTTGTTCTAGTCTTATACACTGCCTTAAATGTTTATGCTTATTTAATAAAGTTTCTACTATAATGTTATCCTTACTGAGCATCTGAGCTCACCCCTTTATATGTTTTATTTTTTCCCAGGATGTAAAGAAGTATTTTATGACTGAACACCAGGGATAGTCTATGGGATCTCAGTGTTGTCTATGGAAACAATGTTGTTGTAGATTTCTATTTTATGATGTAATGTAAAAATTATGAATGTATCTAGTAATTCCAAGTCTACTAAACTAATCGATATTTCGAGACTTGATCTTTTATTATCATGGAAATAGAACATAATAATGCACCGAATCTAGGATTCCGGGGTCAAGGTGTTATAGTTGGTATCATAGGATGTTTAGTACAGACATTGGAAATAATATTTAGATAAAATCGGATTAAATCACATAGACCTAAGATAGACATTGAGGATTATTATAGAATAACATCCTAAAATTTTGGTATTGTATAGATTTTGTGGGTTTGATAAACAATACATCCATGTCTGTATATTAGTAGGTAGAGGTGGCTCTTGCACACATGTACCTAGGGGTAAAACCTGAAAACACTGCTTCGAGCTAGACTCAAACAGGAACTGGTGCACGACAATGGGCCTTGCATAACTCTTGGTTATGAAACTCCTGAGGGATTTGATTAGGATAATTTAAATTTTCTTTACAAACTGATTTGAATTATATTAATAAAAGATGATAATAAATGACCTTGTTTAATCCTAAGGTGTTTCAAATTGAAAATATGATGCCATGAGATTCTCTAAATGATTTTATGAGTACTGTTACACACATAATGATTTCTAGTTTTAGTCAATGGCTAGATTTCAAGGGAGTCATAGTAACTTCGAGAATGATGTAAATATTGGGAACGATGGTGGAAATGAGAAACAAAATGGAATGTTGATAGGAGTAAAATATATCATGTTCATGCCAAATCAGTTTTCCAAAAATATGATCAACAATATATATATTAACCAACTCCTAGACTCAACAATGAAGAGAAAGGTGATGAATCATAAGAGCTCCAGTAGTGGAGACCATGGAGAAAATAATCCTCAATTTCCATCATGTATGAAATATGGAAGGAGACACCCAAGAAAGTGCCTCAATTTAAAAAATAAATGCTTTACATGTGGGAAAGAATGATATAAATTGAATAATTGTCGAGGAAAAATGAAGAGTACTATGGAAGAAAATAAAAATGGTCCCTTGAATCCATTTACAGTCATTTGACGTAAATGTAGGGGACCTGGCCATTACCTGAGTGAATTCACTATTGTATAGGATATTTTCTTGGTCAAAGAAGATGATATGTGGAAATAAATGGTTGGAGAAATGTTTAAAATTATTAGTGCTCCTTATTGATGTGATTAATTTGGAATAATTATCTCTTGTATTTATAACCCTAGTGTTTTCCATGTGAGAATGATATTTGAGGAAGACTTATCTTTTCTCTTATGAATATAGTTATAAATAACTATTTGGTTTTAAATGATCATTGGGATTGAGGCAATTACATGTTATTATATTTCTGGTTGAAAATGGAAGGTATGAGATAACATTTGTGGTTAAATTATGTTATGGTTATTTTGAGGAATTTATCTCATTTTGGAGATGTTATAAAATATAGTTTTTGAAAAAGGACAACACGCAGACCGTGTGACAACCCATCACGTCAGACAAAGTTGTGGGAATCGAACCCACAACCAATGTGCCATCGGGATTTATCGCCTACCACTAGACTACGTGAAGTCCCTGGTTACTATGACTAATTATTTTTAGTTAAATGATTTTATTGGTCAATAATAAGATTATTTGGGATCTTATGTCTTATCAAATGAATACCCATTGTATAGGAAAATGATTTTGTAATTAAGTGATAAATATTATTTTGGAAGATGTTCGCTTTGTTGGGAACACTATATACACTAGGAAAATAGAATACAATGGGATTTCATTTGAGGAGTAATGGTGGATTTATATCTATGTTTTTATTGTGGATTTACAGTGATTTTGTTTATTTATGGAAATGATTAACCTTTAATAGAGAATATGTTATTAGGTTAATTTATTTTAAGTATGTGACTTTAAGATTAGTTGATGTCATTTGGAGATACAATTTAACATGGAAGACTACATAACCAAATTCTTCTAAGTTTGGGTTTCAATATTAGTTTGGATTATATTGAAGGATTTTACGGACAATTGTTTATTGAAAGGTATTTATTTAACTGTGGGGTATTTTTGGTTTAATTTTTGAAATTTAGAGTAGTGTTTCAATATCTAATGGAATATCATTTTGAGGGACCATCAGATCATATAGTAACCATTTTGGTTTTCATTGATCTCTAAATACATGGTAAATATATAGTTTATCCTTCGTGGATCATGTGATTCTATAGAAGTTTATTCTAGTTCTTCCAGTGTGACCAAGTCTTCTTGAATACTCATCGTTTAAAAAAATGAGTTACTTGTAGAGATTTATTAAAGAATGAAACACTACCTAAAAATTATGTATATCTATTTATGTTATTATTTAATATCATAAATTAATTCCTTATCTTTATGTTATTTATCTTAAAACAAAAAAATGTTGTTCATTTACTTTTCCTACTGGGAGACTAATGACTGTTTTTCCCATCACATGTTTGTGGCTTTCTTGTTGTTAACATTCTCCGGATCTTGATTTCAATCCCTGTCCATCAGAACTTGACATTTATTTTGTCTTCTATATCCATGTTTTCCTATAAGGAATCCTAGTATGGGTTATCTTGGGTGACCTTTGTACTTCTATTTCTTTCTATTAAAGTGATAGTTTTATTGACTCTTTTTCTGATGTGGTTCATTCCATTATATTCCCAATTTCAATTTTAAAAATAGCAAGGATGAAATTTATTGAATGAGGGGAAAATGTAACACCCCAAACTTCTATGGTACGTTTATTTTTGAATAATGCAATAGCTTACATTGTACGAAACTTCGAGATTCTAACTCACCACGACCAATCAATGTAGCCATTTTGAATAGTAATACCAACTAATTGAAATTTTATAAATTGTTTCCTTCCAAATGGACTTCATTTTTGTATTCTTAATATCAAAATTATCCTAGGGTGAACTTTTGGTAATTTTTTGAAAACATTCAAAATTTGATGCATATTGAAAAATACTAAACATTAATTAAAAAGAAATTTTTTAATCCAAATACATTATAGCGGTAAATTATACAATTTAGAGGTTTTAAATTATAATTATAATATATTTTTTACCATTTAATAAATTATTGGTAATTTGATTTAATTTCACATTTAAACTAGGAAAAAACAAGTGTCAATATTTTTATAGTTATTATTTCTTAAAAAACACTCTCTGTTTTGACAGTGAGAATTAATTTTAAATTAATTTCATACACTTATGTGTTTTAAAATTTAGAAAAATTTATTCCATATTTAGAATCAGGAGGTACAAATTGTGTAAATAGTTGACTTTTATTTTTATACATTTTGAATAATTACATCGGTAAATATTTTATTTACCATGGTTAAAGGGTAAATCCAGTAAATAAGGGTAAAAAAATAATATTATAACAATATTAAATTGCCCTAAAAAATTCCCTAACCCTATTGGATGATACATTTCCAACAATTATATTCTTTGAGTAGATTTTGGGACCCCATAGAGCCACTTGTACGTGATAATGACACTTTATATTAGTTAAGTTGATGTAAATAAAAAAATGACATAAGAATATATCTTTTAGTAAAATAATTTTTACGTAGGGATATACATGTTATCTCATTGACTATAAATATTAATTTCTAATATAATAATATTTCCTACATGATGGTATTTTATTTATAATTTTTATAAATTGAAAAATTAAATTTTTTAATGACACAATGATGATGCAGTAATTTCCTTATTAATGAATGAATCAAGTAAATGGTATTATAAATGTTAAAATAAATATAATTTTAATGTTTTGATGAAATAAAAGAATATTATTGGCTAATATGACATGTTATTATTTCTTAAATGAATTTAGTTCTAATTAATAATGTTTTTAGAAATTTAACAAAAATCAATTATTAAATAGAGTTAAAATTGACATAAAAGAGTTTTTAAAACGAATATTATATTATTAATTGATATTTTATTCCTAAAAATATAAGGTGCATCCAAAGGAATTATATAATGATAGTCGAATCATTAATGAACCATTTTAGGTTATCATGAAAGTATAAAGTAATTTTATTAACTATATAATATAAAAATGAAAAGAGACATGGTAATTGTCTAACTATTTAACTAAGAGATAATCTAAAAGGTAAGGATAATATAGTGACCCAAACCTCTATAAAACCTATTGGTAGAGTGTTTTTCGACCCATAACCACCTTATAATGTAAATAATCCACTTTGAAACCATTATAAAACGAATAATTGTTTATTATAAAATAATATTTCTAGCTTTTACTAAGGTTCCCCTCACCCCTCTTATAAAAGGGCACTCCACCTTCTCTCTAATTCACCCCTTCAAAGCCTTTTGGCTCAGATAACCCCAGCAAAAATATCCTCTAAACTTCACTAAATTCATCCAAAAGTCACTCCTTTGGTCATAAAGCCAACTTATGGATCCCTTTTGATCAAATCAAAAGGAAGGACCCGAAGAAGAGGTAATAATTTCACAACACTCTTTCAAGTTCTTTTCTTCTTTTACTTATTATTTCTTTGTAATTTCCATTATAAAATAACAAATCCAGTGTCTTATATATACTTTGATGTTATTATATATATAGTAAAACAATATTCATTAATAAATCCATCCTTTAAATGACATGTCACCATACGTGCATACATACGAATTACCGTTTCCACATCGTGGTGTAATTGTTATTAAATAAATTATTATTTGGATGGGTATAATAATGATGTGTAATTCATGTAAATAATAAATAAAACATGATAATAATTCTGTATATATTATATACCATCCAATTATATATTATTTTAATATCAAAAGAATGATATTGTCGGTCGTTTGTACGTATCGATTAGCATTTCCGCGAACGCGATGAGATTCATTCCTCATTGTATCCATTCAAGAATAAATTTCATTTGATGATTAAAAATAATGTTTAGAGACATGATATAATTCTGAATATAAATAAGATACATCCCATCCATAACAAATATCTCTCACATAACAATAAATATAAAGGAAAACAAATCTATTAACACCAGAAACGACGATAATACTAAGATATTATTAACAAATCAATGTTAAAAGATCATATATGATATAATATTAATGTACAAGATTCTTGTATAATTCATTAAAAATTATTTCACCATTATATATGAGGTTATCCTGCCCTCGACCATGGATAATGTACAAAGTAAGGGGTCTCTTAACTCACTTTAATTCAATGAGATTTCCATTGATCGCCACTTATTTATTGCATGTGGTGTGAATACTTCCCATGATTGTATTCATTCTATAATATACATTAATTTATGTATTTTTACATCATAATTGTATGATCCATATTTCATGGGTGTATGTTTCATATGTTACCAAATCGATAAGGGAATTTGAAATTTTAATTTCCACTCATTCGACATTACGCATACTTCATTGATTGGTTTACTCCAAGATTATGTGAGGATTTGCTATTAATTTTCCTTTGTCCTAATTTCCACTCCCCTTTATGTGGATATAATTTTTATACACATAATAACTCCATTTATAATTTCTAAAATCATCGATATGGACTTGATAAGAGTAATTTTAACTCAATCTCCATTTGTTGAGTTAAATATCCATTTCATGGGTGTTGTTTTTAAAAGAATATGTGTGCATGTACTCTGAGTGATTTATACTTAATATCCAATAATATTGAGTGTATTTATATTGGTAATGCATAAATATGTCGCCGATTTATCCTTAACCTAATAATACAGTCTTTATAAGAGATTTCATCTCAAATTACATTCCCTCAAGACTTATTTGTTTTTATACTCCAAATAACTTTTATATAGTGTATATAATATATGTTGACATAGTATATCATGAATCTCATTATTATCGTTATATTACAATGTTTTGATTACCTCAATAATTTGTATTCATGTGTCTCTCTTTTGGTTATAAACTCTAACTAAAATATCATCTTTTAAATGTTTTATAGATTTATTCTTCAAAATATTTCTCATTAATGTTCTTTTTTTAAAAATGGTTTTAAGGATGTATTTATATTGACATTAATGTTTTAAAATTAAAAATTATTTTAAAAGTTTCAAAGTGGCATGGGACACTTTGACTCAAAAATCTATTTTTAAACGGCTTCATGATAAATAGTTTGAATTTTAAATGATTTCAATAAAAAGGGGAATATTTCTCTCAAATAGTTTTGATGATTATTTTCATCTAAGTCAATATCCATAATTATTTTTGATTTAGGTTAATCTATTTCAAAAAAGTTTTCTATTTTGTATTGAATGAGATATGTTTGAAAGTGGATGTTCTATTTTTATACCATTCATGGTTTGTGGATAATGTATTGAAATTTCGTATGCTAGTTTTAATACGAATTTTTATGTGATGTTTCAAAAATTTCATAGGAGGAACTCATTGGACTTAGTAAGTGATGTGTGGAGCCCGCTATAGCTCCTCGATGCATCTGTCGGTCCCATTATACAAACTAGTGTCTTCTCACAAGGCCTTGAAAAAAATTTAGTTGTAGTTTGTGCATAAGGCCTTGACTTTGTTGTTATGATAGTTAGGAATTATGCATTCTATCATTATGAAAGTTGTTATTGATAATTCATGTTATTATTAGACTTGTAGAATATCCTTGTGAATATGTAAATGGAATTATTTGATTTTATCATTTCCATATTATTCTTACGTTCATGTTTAAAAGTATTTTGTTCAAGTATTACACACTACCTTAAATGTTTATGCTTATTTATGAATGTTTCTGCTATAATGTTATCCTTACATAGTATCTGAGCTCACCCCTCTCTATGTTTTTTTCCCAGGATGCAAAAAAGTATATTATGAATGACCTCCAGGGATAGTCTATTGGATCTCAGTATCGTCTATGGAAATAATGTTGTTGTAGTTTTAAATTTTATGATGTAATGTAAACCTTATTAATGTATCTAGTACATCCAAGAGTACAAAACAAATCGGTCTTTTGAGAGTTGATCTTTTATGATCATGCCAATGATACGTAATTATGCACCGACTCTAGGCTTCTGGGGTTGAGGAATTACAAAATCTATTCGGATGATTTAATTTTTATTTAAATTAAATAATTTTTAATTAAATTTTATTGATAATTTAATTTTTATTAAATATAAATGATCATATAATTTATATTAATACAATTGTAATTTTTTTATGTTTTGAATGTTTTTTTATCAAAAGTCATGATTTTTTAAAATATCAGTTTTTATTTAAAATGTAAAAATTAAAAAATATATAAAATTAATTAGATAAAATGATTAAAATTTTTAGAATCAGGATGTCAAAATTTCCCAATGGTGAATTTTCCATATTTTTCTGAGACAGTCACCTTTTTTGATAAAAATTAACTACCGTTTAAATATATTATGCATTTATGAAATCGTAATGACTCAATAGTGATGTAATAAAATACTCTAAATATTGTTTTATTCAATATATTTTTTACCTTTAAAATGATTTTATTTTATGTTTGATTAATTTATTTTAAAAATCCATAGTGGACCATCCATGACTTAAAAAACATTTTAACATTTTAAAATGATTTCCTTGATAGTGTGGCTCACATATACGTAATAAAGCCTAATATTTTAATAAATTCGGTCATTGGACATATAAAATATTTTCTTCGACTCCAATTTGGAATGAAAATGGAAAAAACATGGGTTGGTTTGTGGTTTTGATTTGATTAACATGTGGTCTCCAAAACCAAAATAATAAAGAATTACTTCTCATTTCCAATATAAACCAAATCAATCTCCCATTCCACTTCACTCAAACAATTTGGATCGCGACCAGACAATTCCCTCTTCTCTCTAGAATCTTACCAAGGTTCCCCAATCTCCCATGTAGCCTCTCCCAAACCTCTCCCAAGCCTCAGGATCACACTTCCAAGTATAGGATTTCTTCCACACCATTTTTTCCATGTTTTTTTGTGTTTCAAAACCCTTATATATTCAAATAAAAATGTTGGCGTATGATTTCAAACCCCCCATATATTTCTCTCTTTATTCTTTAATGTGTATATACCCATGTACCTCTCATTAATTCATCCCGTATACATCCATTAACATACAAAAATTTCATAAGGGATTACTCTATCCTCATATATAGTTAATAAATTATTTTATATTATGAATCTAAATTCCATTATATATGTTGGGAAATGTATCTTTATGACCCACCTATTTTACATTTCTAGTAAATATGGTGAGATACCCCTTTATCTTTCATCAAATATTTTTATAAATTCTTATGTCATGATGTTATGCTGCCGAAATAGCACCGTGATTTTCCAAGACAAAGTCATTGTGTTGTGAATACCATGACCATTTATCTATAAAGGGTATTCAACATTATGATCATTTAATTAATTATTATAGAGTTTCATGTATGAATTACACATTACAGTATCATATAATAACTGATGTTTTTTAATGAATCCATGTTGAATGATCAATGTGGCACACTTATGCATGAAATGAAATGATTACGATGTATGTGACCAGATAGTAGTCCAATGCATTGGGTAAAGATTATTATCACGATCCGTCAAGTGAAATAAAGGTTTAATCATCCAAATTCATGTGAAATGAGGGTTTAACCAGGCTCCAAGTGCAATGATACTTGGTTCATGCTAATTACATGTTAAATGTTTTTTCCACATTTCCATGTTATGATAATCATGGTATATCATGAATTTATGATCATGATTTTCTTGTGGTCCATTGATATGAATATTTCATAACATGTTCTATATTCTTTATGTTATGCCTTTTTTACTTCCTTACTGGGCTTCATAGCTCACCCTTTTCTTATGCATTCCCACAGGTTATCCCATGCAATGCTAGGTATGAACGAATGTTGGGGTCATGTAAAATAATTTTTCAATAAATAAGTTGTGTTTCATATTCAAAAATTTTATTTAATGATCCTAATTTATAAATACACTAGACCACTTGATCCTCAGAGTTGGTGTATGTGCATGTTTATGTAAAAAATCATATTTATGTTTGTAATAAATTGTAGGGTTTTTATAGTTGATATTAGAGGATAGAATTAGTTATTTTCGGGATTAGAATTAGAAAACCATAGTGAATGAATTATTATAAGATTAAGTATAATTATAATATCCTGAAATGTTGGTGAATACTGATTAACTAGTTTATCATGTAAATACATCCATATCTAAGTACATGCAGGTAGAGGTGACTCTGTCATAGATGCATCTAGGGGTTAAAAAATAAAACTCCACTTTGAGCTAGACTTGAATTGGAATTGGTGCAAGACAACTGGCCTTGTAACATTCTTGGTTACGACACTCACAAGGGATATGATTTGGTAAATTCATATTATCAGTATGAACCATTATTAATAGAATTGAAAAAATTCCCCTAAGAATATATGTATGGAAGTAGGTCGTAGATAACATAGATAAGATAAACTAATAAATGTAATTTATAATTATCCATTTTTTCATTGAAATCATTATTATGTGTTACCCATAACATTCCTTTTATTCCATCCAATGGCCAGTAATAGGAGGACTCTAGCTAAAAACTAAATAGAAGATCAATGTGAGGACTGTTCTAATGAGATTCCCAATCTGGTGGGAGTAGGAATCATACAAATTTCATGATACACTCTATGTTAACTCACATTTTGAAGAAAAACATGGGCCAAGACGAATGTTCAACCTCTCATAAGAAATAACAAGCCCTAATTGAGATCTTCACGATATAATGGCCTCCTACATTTAATGGGTCATCAGATCCCTCAATCGAAAAATAATGGATTAACTATGTTGAAAATATCTTCTCCATCCTTTAATGTTCTAGTCAAGAGAAGGTACTTTTGGCTACTTATCACATGGAGGGAAAAGATGATCAATGGTGGACATTGGTCAAAAATAAAAAACTAGAGGAGTAGATTAAGGCATTGGAATGGAAGGATTTACTTTAATTTTTTTGGAAAAATATTTTCTTGACACCCTCTAACTTATGAAGGAATGGTACTTATTTTACTTCATGAAAAAGGACATCGAGTCCATCTGGGCATAACTCAAAAAAATCATAAGGCATGCACGATATTCCTTTGGCTATATCGTTAGACTCGAATCCAAAGTTGACCTCTTTATTGGTGGACTAAACCCATGCATATGGAAAGCCCTAGAGATCAGTGACATTGAGAGCTATGAGGAAATTGTCCAATACTCCATAAAATTCGAAATAGATATCATATAATCATAGGGGTATCATGGACATAAGAAGAAAATGCTGGACTTTAATTCAGGCAGTCCAATGGATAAATCCAACGGTGCTTAGAAACTCTAGCACACCACTTGCCAATGGTGGAAAAACTAGCACCCCAGAAATTTCCTAAAGTTGATGAAGAAATAATTTTGGTGTAGAAGAGATGGTTACCTAGATATTAACTACTAACAATAAAAACTTGCTGTTATGATAGAGGAGATGAATGCTTCATTTGACCCTCAACGCATTGTTCATTGCATCAACTGCAAAGAACCGGTGAACATTTCAAACTAGTTCCCTAAGCCATGGTTTTTAGATGATAAGAAACAACCTACAAGGCAGCAAGGGTGATATTTTTTCCATCACTACCACTGAATTGTACCCCAAAAATGATGTAGTGAATGATATTCTAGTTTTTCATTCAAGTATAGCGAACATGTTTATTGATTCATTTTCTAAAAAACATTTATATCTAGAATGTTTAAAAAACTATCCCAACTTCACCACAAATCTTGGAAGTAGAGATGTCAGTGAGAACAAAAAATGATGAAATCATTGAATCCCATGAATATAACTCCTCCCATGTCAAAATTTATGGTTTGAACATCTGAGATAACTTCATCATACTCCATCTCGTGGAATTTGATTCAATTATAGGCATGGATTGTCTTTCCCTATATAGATCCAACATAAATTATTGTGAGAGGGAAGTCACTCTCCATATGGCGAATTGACCCCTGATTCTACACAAGTGCAAAGAGGAGGATAAATCATATTTATCACCATTATCTCAAGAATGTATATTAATTACCTATGAGGACATGTATCATTATTATAAGATTGAGTCTATGGATTAAACCATCCTTGAAGACATGCCTATTGTGAGGGAAATCACCGAAGTGTTTCCTAGGAAATTACTAGTTCTTTCTCCTAGAAGAGATATTGAATTACCAATTGATCCTATACCTCAAGCATTTCCAGTATCAATGAATCATTATACAATGGTAGTTTTGGTGATTGATGAGATGAAGAAACAAATATCGGATAATCTAGATAAAGGGTTTATTCGCCCAAGTGCTTCACCATGAGTTGCACATGTTTTCATTATCAAGAAGAATGATTGGTCAATGCACTATTTCATTGATTATAGTGATCTCAACAAAATAATGGTAATGAAAAAGTATCCTCTTCCCTAAATTTATGACTTGTTTGATTAGATACATGGAGAAAAATACTTCTCCATGGTGGATTTCTGTTTTGGATATTACTATGTATGGGTGAAGAAGAAGGATATCCCCAAGATTTCTTTTCGTACTAGGTATGGACACTATGAATTCATAATAATGCCTTTTGGACACACTAATGCTCCATAAATCTTTATGGACTTGATGAATAGATTCCTTAGTGATTAACTCAACAAATTTGGGGTAATCTTTATAGAGGATATTCTAATATACTCTAAAAACCAATGAGGGACATCTAAGAAATGCACTAGAGACCTTGAGAAAGGACAATTTATTGAAAATTATAGAATGTGTAAATTATGGTTTGATGAAACCACACTCTTGGGTAATATCATCTCAAGAAATGTTGTATCTATGGATACCTCCACAATAGTTGTAATTGAGGGATGGTTGAGGCAAACATCATTGATGGATATCTGTATATTCTTGGGGTTATCTAGATATTATCATCGATTTTTGAGAAATTTCTAACAATTGTTAAACCCTCTTACCAAGCTATCTCAAAAGGGAGTCAGTCTTGCATGGAGTGATGAATTCTAAGAGAGCATCACGGAGTTGAAAATTAGGCTTATACCTACACCTATTATCACATTACCCACATGTGGAGAATTTTTTTTGGTAATAATTGATGCTTCCAAGAAGGGAATGGGCTGTGCGTTGATGGAAAATGACAAATTAATTGCCTATTCTTCATTGAATTTGAAATTACATGAGAGAAACTATCCAAAACAAGATATGGAGTTTTCTACAGTGATATTCGCATTAAAAATTAGGTGACACTACCTCTTTGGGTAGAAGTGTGAAATATATAGGGAACATAGAATCTTCAAGTATATATTGACACAGAAAGAGTTGAATATGATCCAACGAAGATGGTTAGAGATGATCAAAGACTACGACTGCTCAATCCAATACCTAATTGGGAATGAAAACAAGGTGGAAGATGTTTTATGTAGAAAGAACCAAGAGATTCTTTCATTGATGAGAATTTAAAAGGATCCAATTTGTATAGATTTGATTAAGATGGACATGAGAATCATAAAGATGGGAACAAAATCAATCTTTTCAAAATTGACTGCCCAATCGTATCTTTTATAAAAGTTATAGGATGCTCAAAAGGATGATGCAGGAATTTAGAAGAAATCCTAAGATATTATAAAATTCAAATCCTTGGAGATCAATTTTAATGGAGATGGAATTGTGATATTTAAGATAATACTATTTTTTCCATCAAATCTGGATTTAAAAAATGAACTTTTGGATTATGAACATAGATCGAATTTATCCATTCGCCCAAGAAACAAAAATATATATCGAGACCTCTCAGATAATTATTGGCGGGATAACATGAAGAAGGAGTTCACAGAGTATACATCCACCTACCTGGTATGTCATAATGTAAAGGCTGAGAGGTAGAAGTCTAAGGGGATGATGCAACCATTGCCAATATCAATGTGAAAATGGGAGAACATCACCATGTACTTTTTCACAGGACATCCAAGGATATCCAATGGAAACAATGATATCTTGGTTATTATGAAAAGTCTTACCTAGACTGCACACATTATTTTAAATCTAGAGGATTTCTAATTGGATCAACTGACATAGATATATATCAGAGATGTTGTATGGAATAATGGAGTACCACTATATATTTTATCTGATCGAGATCCAATATTCACCTATATATCATAGAAGAGTCCTCAACATTCTCTGAATACTGATCTCAACCTCATTATGGATTATCATCCTCAAAAAGATTGCAAATCTAAGAGGACAATCCAAACACTTGAAGATATGTTGAGAGCATGCTCAATGGGATTCAAATGAGGATGGGATCAACATATTCCTCGAGTTGAGTTCTCTTAAAATAACAATTTCCACTCATATATCCAAATTGATCCTTATGAATCCCTATATGTGAAGAGGTTTAGAACACTGGAATGTTGGGATGAAGTTGGGGAGTGAAAACTCCAAGGTCTACAAATAGTTGAAGAAATGGTGAAAAAGGTTAAGACCATCTATCAATAGATTGAATATTCTCATAGTCGACAAAAGAGATATGTTTATAATCATCGATGAGACATAGAGTATGATGTTGGAGAGATGGTATCTCTCTGCATATCTCCTTGGAAGAGATATATGTGATTTGGGATGAAGGGAATGATTATTCCAAGGTATATCATCCCTTTTGAGAACATTGATCACATTAGAGTAGTGGCATAATCACTAGAACTCCCACCGAAGCTTTCTCAAGTAAATGATGTATTCCATGTATCACTGTTGAGGAATTAAAAACTTGAACCATCACATTTACTCAATAATTATGTGTTTCAATTATAGAATGACCTCTCCTATGAAGAGAATCTGGTGAAGATCAATGATCTCAGATAAAATGTTCTACAAAATAATACAATTCCCCTCTTCAAGGTGTTGTGGGGAACTGGTAGATTGAAGAAGAAACGTGGGAGTCAGAGGAAGTGATGAATCAGAGTTACCCTCATCTATTTTCGTGTGGTAAAATGAAATTTCAAGAGAAATATTTCATAATGGGGGATGAATGTTACAACCAGATCCTTTATTAATAAAAAATCATCTTGATATAATTAAATGTCTTACAATGTCAAAATGGTTATATATGACATATGAACTTCCTTGGTTTTGTTATTTTAATATAAAATTACCAATTGTTACCATTGATAATATATTCATTGAACAATGATCTCATGATTAATATAAATATAGGGCTTTAAAAAATCCAATTTACTCAGAAAAATGATGCGATTACCTCTTCGAGTTGAATTTCTCCATACAAAACCCATTATTAGAGCTCAGAATGGTGGTAGAATCACTAGGATTCACACATGACCAAGCTAAAGCTGATATTTGGCATGTTATGCTTGAATAGAACCACCTATGGGAGAAATCTAAGATGATAGAGATTATCACCCAATATATGTTATAAGAGCCACCCCAAGAGTATGTCACCATCTCACACATTACCCTTAGGTCTTATGTGAGTGTTATAAGGGGTTATGTAACTATACCCAAGCACTATGACTATGTGAATTTTTATTTTTGAATAATGAATATTAATTAATTCTAATATTATTACTTTGCAAATAGTTTTTAAAGCATAAATATTATTTTTAGTAAATATTCAATTACGAAATCTATTTTGATGAATTAATGGATTTTTGTATTTAATATTATTTAATAATATATTATTACTAAACTAATTTCAATTAAATATTAATTATAGTATAATTTTTTTGAATGCAGTTGTAATTTTTATTAAGGTTTCAAAATTGCTTTTTTCAAAACCCATGAATTGTTGATAAATTTTGGTTTTCTTTAAAGTTCAAAATAAAATATTTAGAAAATTATTTATATAAAATTAATAATATTTTTGTAATAAGGACATCAAAATTATCCAACAGTTAATTTTTCATAATTTTATGAGACAATCAAATTTTTGGATAATAATTAAATACCATATAAATATATAGTGTGTTTTGTGACATCCTAATGACCCAATACTGATAAAATAAAATACTATAAAGAGGACGTTCAACCAATATATGTTTTACATTTATAATAATGTGAAATTTGGTTTGTTTTATTTAATTTAAAAAGCATTAGTGGACCCTCCAAAATGTAAAAAAAGTTTTCTCATTTTAAAATGCTTTCATTGAGAGTGCGACTCGCCTCCAAATAAGAAAGACTGATATTTTAATATGTTAGGACATTACCCTTATAAAATTATATTTTACACTCATCTTTGTAGAAAACAATGGATAAAACCCATGGGATGGTTTGTGGTTTTAATTAGATTAATTTGTGTTGTCCAAAACAAAAATAATAAACAGTTCCCTCTCTTTTCCTATATAGTCCCAGTCAATCTCCCATTCATCTTCACTAAAATGATTTGGAGCTCCACCGAACCCTTAACTCCTCTCTCTTTAATCCTCCCATGGTTCCCCAATCTCCCATGAATCCTCTCTCAAGCCTCCCCTATGCCTTTGGGATCACACTTCCATGTAAGGGATTTCTCCCTCTTTCATTTTACCATGTTGTTTATGTCACTATATCATTGTTTATTCATTTAAAAATCTTGGGTTATCATTTAGAAACTCCCATATACTTCCATATTAATGTTTTAATGATGAATTACCCCTTGTTCTCTCTTTAATTCCTCCCATTTACACATGTTACCATGCAAAAATTTTATATGGGATTTATTTCTCCTCATTTAAATTCAAGAAATTATTTTACATTCTGAATCTATGTTACATTATATATATAGGGACATGTATCTATATGACCCCATTACATTAAATATCACGTACTTATGATGAGACACCACTTTCTCTCTCATAAACCATTTTTATGAATTCTTATGTCACGTCGTTATGCTGCAGAAATAGCATAATGATTTTCCAAGCCATAGTCATTGTGTTGTAAATACCATACCCATTTCCCTATTAAGTTTATTCCCCTTTATCCACATTTAATTATTTATTATAGTGTTTCTTTTATTAATTCCAAATTCCTTAATTTTGTAATAATTTATGATGTTTAATGAATCCATGTTGTATGATCTATGTGGCGTACTTATGCATGAAATGAAATGATTATGAAGGGTGCTTCATGATAGTGCTCTAATGCATTAAGTAAATATTAGTATCATGATACATCACATTCAATATGGGTTTAATCATGCTAATTCAATAGAAATTTTGGTTTACTAACTCTCCATGTGAAATGATCCTTGGATCATTCTAATATCATGTTAAACGTTGTTCCTACATTCCCATGTTATGATAATCAAGTTATATCATGACTTTATGTTTATGTTTATCTTTTTCTCCATTAATATACCTATTGAATAACAAGCACTATATTCTTCGTGTTTTTCTTTATTTAGTCTTTTATTGGTCTTTGTAGCTCACCCCTTTCTAATGCATGTCCTTAGGTTATCCAAATCAATTCTTGGTATAGAGAAATGTTGTGGTAATGTAAAAGAATTATTCAATAAAGATGTTGTGTTTAATGTTCTATGTTGTTATGTAACAATCCTAATTTCCTAAGACACTAGACCTCTTGGCCCCCCAAGTTTTCCTATGTGCATGTTTAGGTAATAAATCATGTTTATGTGTGTAATAAATAGAAGGGGTGATATAGGTACAAAATACAAAATTATATAAATGAACCATTAAATGCCAATTACCCTAATGATAAATATTCATACTCTTCATATGAAGAATCTTCCACATTAGAGGAAAATTACCCTCTTTTGATGAAGTATACTGATTTTTCAAATTACATAAGAATGAAAATTCCAAACCCAAGAAAAAAACATGATAAAGAAAACTCAAGAATATCTATTCTTCAAAAAAAGTAAACGATTTTTATGAGAAGACTATTGATTGTGAAAATATATCATAAAACAATATGGAAGTATATACTGATATGGATAAACTTCCTAAGGAAATTTAAAAAAAATTAGAGAGAAATGTTTTGGAAACAGAAAACAATTACAAATCCATTTCTTGTGAGAATGATAAATTAGTCATTATAATAAAATCCGAATTCAATCTCTTAAGAACGTCTTATACAACTTCACTACTGGAAAGAAAAAACATGACAAAATGTATTCCCAAATTCTTCTCCTAAGGAATAGTATTGGATTTTTTATACTTATTCAAAACCTATTTTTAGTCATAACTATTTTGTTCCCCAAAGTGCTTCATTCTGCACTAAAATGACAATGCGGTGGGTATTTGGGATGAAAATGTTCTTTTAATTAAATTAAATATTTCGATTTCATAAACCTAATTTTAAAAAAGGTGGATTCCTAAAATTAATTTAACTAACATTTAAAAATCCAAAAAATTTGGTTTAAAAAAACCTAGTAGATTTTTTAGGGAAAAAAGTGTACCAATAAAAAGATCACTGTGTATATAGATATTAGTAGTTCTCGACACATGACTAGAAATAACACATTCTTTTAAAAAATAGAATGAAATGTGCAAGAGTGACCTTCAATGATAATGATCTGGGAAAGATCATTGGTATAAGTAATATTGTTATTTTAATTATAGTTTTAATTTCAAATGATTATTTTGTTAAATCTCTTATGCATAACATTATAATCATAATTCAATTATGCAATAAAAGATACCCTGAAAATTTCAGTCATTATAAATATTTACTTTACAATTCCTAGGATTAATTCATTCTATCTTCCTATAGGCATTGGAATGTATACACACATAACATAAAAGACCTTAGTAGATAATACATACCTTCTTAAGTGCAATGAGAGATAAATATTGGTTATGGAATTGATGGTTAGGACATTGTCACCTTAGGATCCTTTGTAAAATCTCAATGAAAAGTCTTGTTAATGATCTACCAGATCATAGTTATGACTCTTCAAAATATCTTAACCTATATCGGTATAGAAGGACATATATAACAAGAAATAATAAATTAATTATGTTACAACTTCTAATGAATTACTATTAGTGCAAATAAATCTCACTAATCCAACATAAACTAGAAGTATTGGATAAAAATACTATATATTTGTTATAGTTTATGACTAAACTATATTTACATGGTTTTATTTTATAACAATGAAATTTTAATCCTATTAATATTTCATGACATTTATTTCCTGTAAATACCCGTAAAATTCAAGGGAAATTTTTTCTTAATTATATTTGGAATTTTACAAGAGCGCGGTTTCTAACGGCACCTGATTCCGAGGCCCGGAGTGCCCGGAATCATTTTCCGAAGTTTGGATCGGGTACGTTCAGTGAAGGAATGAGCAGGAATTTCTAACTTTTGAACCGGTGCCCGGAATCAAATTCTGAGGGCACCGATGAACTCACAGCGCCGATTTTCACTTAAGGAGACCTTTTCCGAGGTTGCGTTTTATGCGGGAAGAACGTTAGTTTTGGGAGAAATTATAAGAAGTTAAATAAAAATGTGGAAACACTTTTTATTTTTATTTTGTTGGTTAACTTATCCCAAAGGGAGTTAAAGGTGGGACCCACATCCACTTAACCTCCCTTGGGAGGATTAAGTGTGGTGGGGCCCACCCGAACCCCAACTCCTCATCTTCTCTCAAAACTCCCCTATAACCCCCTTTAATTAATGTTTGACAACTTGGTTTAATTAATTATGGTGGGTTGGTTTGAATTTAAAACCTTTGAAATTCAAGTTGTTGTTTGTGTAAATAAAATAAGCCTTAGCTTATTTTATTTTGGTTAGCCATCTTGAGAGGATTTGAGAGCTCCTTCTTCTTCTTCAAACTTTGACGAAGAACACTCAAGCTCCGACGAAGAACGCCGCTCCTCTCTTCTTCGTAGCCGGTATGTTATCGAAGATCTACGACACCTTCCGTGTCAACGAAAGGGAACGCCTCTTTCTCCTCAGACTTCCTTCGTCGTCTTACAAAGATTCACCAACAATGTACCTCTTCGGACGTACAACTTCGTCAACAGGATTGACGAACGATTACCGCGACGCCCGACCTCCGCGACATTTGTCTTCCGCTGGTCGTTGACGATCATCGTTCTTGAAACCGAGGTAGGGGTTTGTTGTTGCTTATTTATTTATTCTTGTTCTTGGTTATCTCATGAAAAACATGAGGTTTAATGTTTATGTGATATTGTCTAACGAGAGGGGGGTCGGACCGCACAAACACGGCCGAATCCCCCCTCCTCTGTTCTTGAATATTATTTCCTTGCGGATGAATGAGATGGCGTGGTGCCATCGCACCACGTGGGAATCGCAAGGCTATAATCGCGCCGCGCCGTCGCGCCGCGCCACGGAATGTTTATCAAGAACGCGACGCCGTCGCGCCACGTCGAAGGAAACCGTAAGCGCCGCGGCCAGAGCGGGGCCGCGGCGGAGGGGCGCGGTGTCGTCGCACCGCGCCGGACGACGAAGGCCGCGGCCGGTTCTGGGCCGCGGCGGAACGAGAAGACCGGCGACTCGCCGGGCCGCCGGTGTCGGAAGCCAGAAGGGGGACCAGCCTTGCCAGTCCCGTTGAGGAAGAACTGGCCGGCCATGTTGGGCCGGCCGGAAGGGAGAAGGACCGGGGGAATAAATTCCTCCGGCTGGCCAAAACCGGCCCCCATAAAGGGGGGGCCGCGGTTACACCATGGGGGGGCAGTGCCCCCCCGTTTTCCTCAAAGCAGGCCCCCCACGTGAGGGGGGGGGGGGCGGTTTCACAAAGGGGGGCAGCGCCCCCCCCCCCCCCCCCCGTTTTTCCAAACGGCAGGCCCTCACGAGGGGGGGGGGGGGGGTTTGATCAAGGCGCGGCTCTCAGCCGCGCCGCCAGCAGGGAAGCGGGGGCTTTGCCCCCCCCCCCCCCCCCCCGCGCGTAGCACCCATGCGGCGCCAGGCCGCACCGCCGCCGGCCGGGCCGCGCCGCCGTGCCCGACCATGCCGCCACGCCGGGCCGCGCCGCCGCGCCGGACCGCCGCCGGCCGGGCCGGGTCGGCCCGGACCCGGACCCCACGTTTTCGAATCGATTTCTGTCTTTTGCCCATAACATGAGCTACGGACCTCCGATTGACGAACCATCAGTGGCGATGCGATCCCTGGATCGAGACGGTCGTTTCGTTATATCGCACTCAATGTTTCGAAATACTTTGAGTTCGGCCGGGTTGGTTCGTACACGAAACCAACCGGGCCATCGGAGCGGAAACACTCATATCTTGAGCTACGTACGTCCGATTGACGTGCCGTCAGCCTTGTTGTGTTCCTCTTAGTGAGACGGATCTTTTGGAATACTCCGCCCGAGGTTTGGATGCAGGTGGAGTACGGTCGGCTTGGTTTTGCCTCAAAAACCAACCGTTCCCCTGGGACGAAAACACCAATAACTCTCAGACCGGGCGTCCGATTGACGCACTGTCTGTTGCGCTGAGTTCCTGTTGATGATACGGAACATTTGGATACATCAACTCTGGACTGTGTGACAGTTGATGTATCAGCCTCTCGGCTCGTGGAGTGGACCCTCCCGAACGATCTTGCCGTGTGCGGGAACCCTAGAGCTGGTTATGTCTGTGACTGCTACTGCTACTGCTACTGCTACTGTGACTGCGACGACAACAATACAGAGATCCTTTGTGGATTCGACGACGACTACAACACTCAGCTATCCTACGTGGATCAGTGCTACAGGTCCTGTGTGGGCCCGATCATGTGTGGGTCCGATCGTGTGTGGGTCTTTGCTCTCAGCGGTCTTGTGTGAACCAGCGCCTACAGGTCCTGTGTGGGCCCGATCCTGTGTGGGTCTTTGCGGGGGTTAGTAATCTATCGATCCTTCGTGGGTCCGACGACTTAGATGGATCAGAGATCATCTTTATCGTCTTTCGAAGATTTATACCTGTGTGAGCTGAATCTTGTTGCTTTCCTGTGTGGATTGTGTTGTGCTATCCTGTGTGGATTTCGTTTTGCTTTCCTGTGTGGAATACGTATACATTCCTATGTGGAATGAGTTGTACTTGGGCTCGGAGGTTGGAGCGTATTGGAATTGATGACTTAGGTATATGTATGGGCATATACCTAAGCAGTGTCAGTTGCTACTTCGTGATTGTATCTTCCTTTGTGGTTTATCCTTTGTGGATTTTGGAGAGACATTCGGGGGTCTCGGGTTCCCTACTGAGTAGCTTATACTCACCCCTGAACGGGCTATGCCCGCACTACGTTGTGTTGGTTATAGACGACGGACAGCGTTGATCATGACTGAGGCTTGCAGAGCAGGATGGTACCTGGAGGTGGACTACTGGGCGAGATGTGTTCGGAGAGGACGACGAGACCCGAAGAGTAGTGGAGCTATCTGTACCCACCCTTCAGGTGGGATTTCCAGTGGACAGCTCGGTGTAACGGCTTTTACTTTACAGTTTCTGTTTTCCCTTTCGAGTTGTACTTTACTTTCAGTTTGGGTTTGTATACTGGCCCATTTACTTTTCCGCTCTTCAGTTGTACTCTGTTCTTACTTAGTGTTTACTTTTCCACTTTCTTACTCTGTGGTGCTTGTTTACTTTACAAAGGAAATTCCTTCCCTTTTTACCGGGATTTACGCCTTGGTGCTAGTCGCCAGCCCCTGGCCTATGGAAGGCGGGCTTGGGGTAGTCACGGCACGGGCCCCGAGGACGGGTCGTGACAAATTGGTATCAGAGGAGTTCGGTTCTACCGTGAACTCTGATCTTTTCTATGTGAAGCAATAATGTTTAGCGTATTGAGTGTGGTTATCAGTCCAGGGAGTCCAGTGTTGGTGAGGCGGCCGTTGTAGCTGTACACCAGGACCCTGATTTCTGATTTCCGACTTAACGCACGAAAACATTGATTGCGTGTGTGTTTCAAATTTTTCTTTGTGATTACTTTGTGTCAGCTAACCAGGTATACTGTTTGACCGTGGCGCACCTGTTCCTTTTCAGGATGGCCCCACGACGGCAGCCAGCTAGGGTTCCGAGAGTCGAGCATGACGACAGCCCACCGAGCGATGAGGCCTCGGTGCAGGGCCCTTTGTCAGCAGTGGCACCGGCGGTAGCTCTACCCGTCGAGCCACCGATGCTTCCAACACCAACTGCTGACGATGTACATCGCCTTGGAGATCTGCACGAGTTTCAGCATCAGCGACTGCCTAGGTTCCGTGGGGAGACGAACCCCCAGGCAGCAGAGGACTGGCTGGAGGCAGTGGAACGAGTTTTTAGGCTAGTGAGGACACCTGCAGACCTCATGGTGATCCTCGCTGCGAGCCTACTGCACGCAGCAGTGGGCCGATGGTGGAGCTTGATGCTCCAGGTGCACGATGAGGCATCTCTACTATGGACGGACATTGAGAGCCTCTTCCGCTCGGAGTTCGTCCCATCCACCCTTCGTGCGGTGCGTATCCAGGAGCTTCTTCAGCTGTGGCAGGGCAGCATGACGGTCGCTCAGTACTCGGTGAGATTTACTGATCTCTCGCGCTACTCGACCGACATGGTACGGGACCCATTCTTCCGGGCCCGGACCTTCGAGCAGGGTCTGAGACACGAGATCAGGGCATCGCTGATCTCCCTCAGCATACCGACTCAGACAAGAGTACTGGAGCGGGCCCTTTTGATCGAGAGCTTTCTTGCTGAGTCTACACCAGCGCCGAGACCCACCATAGGGTGGCACGTGGCAGAGTCTTCTGTGGCTGGTAGTCGACGGATGACTCAGGGGTCCAGGCAGACCAGACCTTCAGGCAGACGACCTCAGGACACTGGCTCAGCAGTGCGGGGCACACAGCGCGGAGCAAGTCTTTCGAGAGGCAGACTGTGCTACTCGTGCGGCGGGCAGGGCCACATGGCTCGTGACTGCCCGACCCGCCATGCAGAGGAGCAGCAGACGGTTGGGGAACCACCTAGGCAGAGGTAGAGGTTCGACCGTGGCGGTCCGCAGGGAGGAGGCAGACGAGGTAGAGGATCTGGCTGAGCAGCAGGTGGTGGGCGACGCTTTGAGGCTCTACCACCACCACCACCAGGAGGTCCACAACGACCTTAGGGGAGAGCACAGCTTCAGGCAGCTGAAGCTTATGATCATGGAGCTCCGGAAGCGGGTGGACTAGTGCGGGACTAGCTCCAGGCATAGAGGCCTATGCCCATAATGCCTCTAGCTTCATAGTTTGTGTTTCCTTGTGTCCTTATACTTTAATTTGAGGTAATAAAAGATACTTGCCTTGGTGACTTTTGTTTTCTTGTCTTTTGTTTGTTTTTACTAAGAGGTGGCGGTTAAAAATCGTTGACTTGACCCTCACTTGCGAGATTCTTACTGGAGGAAACACAGTGACCACACACTGATGCCGACAGTGTGACTCAACCCTTGGAGGCGAGAGTAACAGTTGGATCTCTTGGTAGCAGCGTCGAGGCCTTACGACGTCATCCATTCCATGAATTAACTAATCATGACGGGATTGACTGTATTACGCAAGGATCGTGGTTCATCCATGGGATGAGACCGGATTTCACTTTTCGGCAAAGGAGAAATCATTGCAGTTTTGTCGTACGTTAAGAAGGAAGGGTAAACCCTTCGTGTGGTCAGACAGATGTCAGCAGAGCTTCCAGGAGCTGAGACAGAGGTTGACCAACGCACCTATCTTGAGGCTGCCTGAGGAGGGAGTAGGGTACGTAGTCTACTGTGATGCATCGGGGACCAGACTCGGATGTGTTCTGATGCAGGAGCGGGCAGTGATCGCCTATGGATCACGTCAGTTGAGACCGCATGAGCAGAACTACACTACCCATGACCTGGTGTTAGCAGCAGTGGTCTTTGCTCTGAAGACTTGGCGACATTACCTGATGGGCGAGCGTTTTACAGTCTTTTCTGATCATCAGAGTCTCAGGTATATCTTCTCGCAGAAGGACCTGAACCTGAGACAGCGGCGAAGGCTCGAGTTCCTCCAGGACTATGACTTTGAGATAGTCTATAATCCTGGGAAGGGGAACGTAGTAGCCGATGCCCTCTGCAGGAGGATGGGAATTCAGCTACTTGAGGTGGCGACGAAGTAGCTAGACTCTTTGCAGATATCCTTCATGGATAGAGATGGAGCAGCCTTCCTCCAGTCTCTCACAGTCACCCCTCCACTACTGCAGCGGGTCAGAGAGGCACAACACGAGGACGCTGACTGTGAGACACGGCGTGTACAGATATCCTCGGGAAAGACACCTAATGGTTTCTCCCTTGGAGCAGAGCACGACATCCTTTTCAGAGGACGTACCATGGTACCAGTTGCTTTGCGAGAGGAGGTGCTGAGAGAATTTCACACTTCTCCATTAACGGTACATCCAGGAGTGGCGAAGATGTACCAGGATCTCAGATGACAGCACTGGTGGCTGGGCATGAAGAAGGCTGTAGCAGAGTTCGTTTCTCAATGCCTCACCTGCCAGCCGGTGAAGGCAGAGCATCAGGTACCAGCAGGCTTGGTACAACCCTTGGAGGTCCCGGAGTGGATGTGGGACGGGATATCTATGGACTTCGTGACTGGACTTCCACACACCTCCAGAGGTCACGACTCCATCTGGGTGATTGTTTACCGACTCACCAAGTCGGCACACTTCTTACCCATCAGAGAGCAGGGCTCAGTGGAGAGCTTGGGACGTCTCTACATTCAGGAGATTGTGCGGCTCCACGGCGTGCCATCATCTATCGTCTCCGATCGAGATGCTCGCTTTACTTCCTGGCTTTGGAAGGGGTTACAGGAGGTGTTCGGGACGCAGCTACGTCTGAGCACAACCTTTCAACCTCAGACGGATGGTCAGACGTAGAGGACCATTCAGACTCTCGAGGACATGCTCCGCGCATGTGTCCTAAACTTTGGTCGTAGCTGGGAGGACCACCTACCCTTGGTGGAGTTTGCGTACAACAACAGCTACAACTCCACCATCAGGATGACACCGTACGAGGCATTGTACGACCGACCATGTAGATCTCCTTTGTGCTGGACAGACCCTGGGGAGTCAGCACTTGTGGGACCGGAGATGGTTCAGGCCACGACAGAGAAGGTCCAGGTCATCCAGGAGCGGATGAGGACAGCTCAGAGCCGGCAGAAGTCATACGCTGACAGGAGGCGGAGGCCACGGGAGTTAGAGAATGGAAACCACGTCTTATTGCGGGTCTCACCTCGACGTGGTATACAGAGATTTGGCCGAGGTGGAAAGTTATCTCCGTGCTTCATCGGTCCCTTCCAGGTCCTCAGCAGGATTGGCGAGGTGGCTTATCGCCTGGCTCTACCACCTCAGTTGCACCGGGTGCACGACGTCTTCCACGTGTCTCAGCTGTGGAGGTACGTGCACGACCCGACGCACATCATTGACCATGGGGAGCTTGATGTTGATGATGGGGCGACTTTTACAGAGGTCCCAGTGGAGATAGAGGATCGACAGGAGCGGGTCCTACGTGGGCGATCGATTCCTCTAGTGCGCATCAGATGGCAGCATGGGAATCTCCAGGAGAGCACTTGGGAGCACGAGGCTCAGATGCGTGCTCAGTACCCTCATTTGTTTCCCTAGTTTTTGATGTATCTTTATGGGGATGTAAATCCCTGAGGTGGGAGTAAGGTAAAGACCCGTAAAATTCAAGGGAATTTTTTTTTAATTTTCTTTGGAATTTTACAAGAGCGCGGTTTCTGACGACACCTGATTCCGAGGCCCGGAGTGCCCGGAATCATTTTCCGAAGTTTGGCTCAGGTAGGTTCAGTGAATGAATGAGCGGGAATTTCTAACTTTTGAACCAGTTCCCGGAATCAAATTCTGAGGGCACCGATGAACTCGCAGCGCTGATTTTCGCTTAAGGAGACCTTTTCCGAGGTTGCGTTTTATGTGGGACGAAAGTTAGTTTTGGGAGAAATTATAAGAAGTTAAATAAAAATGTGGAAACACTTTTTATTTTTATTTTGTTGGTTAACTTCTCCCAAAGGGAGTTAAAGGTGGGACCCACATCCACATAACCTACCTTGGGAGGATTAAGTTTGGTGGGGCCCACCCGAACCCCAACTCCTCATCTTCTCTCAAAACTCTCCTATAACCCCCTTTAATTAATGTTTGACAACTTGGTTTAATTAATTAAGGTGGGTTGGTTTGAATTTCAAACCTTTGAAATTCAAGTTGTTGTTTGTGTAAATAAAATAAGCCTTAGCTTATTTTATTTTGGTTAGCCATCTTTAGAGGATTTGAGAGCTCCTTCTTCTTCTTCAAACTTTGACGAAGAACACTCAAGCTCCGACGAAGAACGCCACTCCTCTCTTCTTCGTAGCCGGTTTGTTTTCGAAGATCGACGATGCCTTCCGTGTCAACGAAAGGGAACGCCGCTTTCTCCTCAGACATCCTTTGTCGGCTTACGAAGATTCACCAACGACGTACCTCTTCGTCAACAGAATTGACTAACGATTACCACGACGCCCGACCTCCGCGACATTTGTCTTCTGCGGGTCGTTGACGATCATCGTTCTTGAAACCGAGGTAGGGGTTTGTTGTTGCTTATTTATTTATTCTTGTTCTTGGTTCTAGCATGACAAAAATGAGGTTTAATGTTTATGTGATATTGTCTAACGAGAGGGGGGTCGGACCACAGAAACATGGCCAAATCCCCCCTCCTCTGTTCTTGAATATTATTTCCTTGCAGATGAATGAGATGGCGTGGTGTCGTCGCACCACGCGGGAATCGCAAGGCTATAATCGTGCGGCGCCATCACGCCGCGCCACGAAATGTTTATCAAGAACGCGACGCCGTCGCGCCGCGTCGAAGGAAACCGAAAGTGCCGCGGCCAGAGCGGGGCCGCGGCGGAGGGGCGCGGTGCCGTCTCACCGTGCCGGATGACGAAGGCCGCGACAGGTTCCGGGCCGCGGCGGAACGAGAAGACCGGCGGCTCGCCGGGCCGCCCGTGTCGGATGCCAGAAGGGGGACCGGCCTTACCGGTCCCGTTGAGGAAGAACCGGCCGGCCATGTTGGTCTGGCCGGAAGGGAGAAGGACCGGGGGAATAAATTCCCTCGGCTGGCCAAAACCGGCCCCCCATCAAGGGGGGGACGCGGTTACACCAAGGGGGGGCAGCGCCCCCCCCCCCGTTTTCCTCAAAGTAGGCCCCCCACGTGAGGGGGGGCGGCGGTTTCACAAAGGGGGGGCAGCACCCCCCCGTTTTTCCAAACGGTAGGCCCTCACGAGGGGTGTCTGTTTGATCACGGCGCGGCTCTCAACCGCGCCGCCAGCAGGGAAGCGGCGGCTTTGCCCCCCACGCGTAACACCCGTGCGGCGCCAGGCCGCACCACCGCCGGCCGGGCCGCGCCGCCGGGTCGGGACAGACCCGGGTCGGGTCGACGTGGTTCGGGTCGACCCGGTTCGGGCCATCCCAGGGAGGGTCGGGCCGGGTCGGCCCGGACCCGGACCCCCCGTTTTCGAATCGATTTCGGTCTTTTTCCCATTACTTGAGCTACGGACCTCCGATTGACAAACCGTCAGCGGCGATGCGATCCTTGGATCGAGACGGTCATTTCGGTATATCACACTCAATGTTTCGGAATTCTTTGAGTTTGGCCGGGTTGGTTCGTACACGAATCCAACCGGGCCCTCGGAGCGGAAACACTCATATCTTGAGCTACGGACGTCCGATTGACGTGCCGTCAGCTTTTTTGTGTTCCTCTTAGTGAGGCGGATCTTTTGGCATACTCCGCCCGAGGTTTGGATGCAGGTGGAGTACAGTCGGGTTGGTTTTGCCTTAAAAACCAACCGGGCCCCTGGGACGAAAAAGCCAATAACTCTCAGACCGGGCGTCCGATTGATGCGTCGTTTGTTGCGTTGAGTTCCTGTTGACGATACGGAACTTTTGGATACATCAACTCTGGACTGTGTGACAGTTGATGAATCAGCCTCTCGGCTCGTGGAGTGGACCCTCCCGAACGAGCTTGCTGTGTGCGGGAACCCTAGTGCTGGCTGCGTCTGTGACTGCTACGGCTACTGCTACTGTTACATTGACTACGACGACGACAGTACAGAGATCCTTTGTGGATTCGACGACGACTACAACACTCAGCGATCCTACGTGGATCAGTGCTACAGGTCCTGTGTGGGCCCGATCCTGTGTGGGTCCGATCCTGTGTGGGTCTTTGCGCTCAGCGGTCCTGTGTGAACCAGCGCCTACAGGTCCTGTGTGGGCCCGATCCTGTGTGGGTCTTTGCGGGGGTTAGTTACTTATCGATCCTTCGTGGGTCCGACGACTTAGATGGATCAGAGATCATCTTTATCGTCTTTCGAAGATGTATACCTGTGAGCTGAATCTTGTTGCTTTCCTGTGTGGATAGTGTTGTGCTATCCTGTGTGGATTTCGTTTTGCTTTCCTGTGTGGATTACATATACTTTCCTGTGTGGACTGAGTTGTACTTGGGCTCGGAGGTTGGAGCGTATTGGAATTGATGACTTAGGTATTTGTATGGGCATATACCTAAGCAGTGTCGGTTGCTACTTCGTGATTGTATCTTCCTTTGTGGTTTATCCTTTGGGGATTTTGGAGAGACCTTTAGGGGTCTCGGGGTCCCTACTAAGTAGCTTATACTCACCCCTGCACGGGCTATGCCCGCACTACATTGTGTTGGTTGCAGACAACGGACAACATTGATCTTGGCTGAGGCTTGCAGAGCAGGACGACACCTGGAGGTGGACCACTGGGCGGGACGTGTTCGGAGCGGACGACGAGACCCGAGGAGCAGTGGAGCTATCTGTACCCACCCTTCAGGTGGGATTTCCAGTGGACAGCTCGGTGCAGCGGCTTTTACTTTACAGTTGTTGTTTTCCCTTTTGAGTTGTACTTTACTTTCAGTTTGGATTTGTATACTGGCCCATTTACTTTTCCGCACTTCAGTTGTACTCTGTTCTTACTTAGTGTTTACTTTTCCGCTTTCTTACTCTGTGGTGCTTGTTTACATTACAAAGGCAATGCCTTCCCTTTTTACCGGGATTTACGCCTTGGTGCTAGTCGCCAGCCCCTGGCCTATGGAAGGCGGGCTTGGGGTAGTCACGGCACGGGCACCGAGGACGGGTCGTGACAGTTCCAGAGTTAAAAATGAGAAAATCCTACCACTGATAAATATTCACAGTGATCATGGTGGTGAATTTCCAAATTTGGATTTTTCATCATTTTGTAGTATGAAAGGTATTGTAGTAAACATTTCAACTCCATGAACCCCCCATCAAAATGGTATTTTTGAAAGAAGAATCATACTCTTATAGAAATGACAAGAACCATGTTGAGTGAATACTCAATTTCTATTCATTTCGGGGATGAAGCAGTTAGTACTTCATGTTAAACTATAAATCGAGTTTTAACTAGACCTTTTTTAAATAAAATACCTTTGAAATTTTAGACTGGCTGAGAACATAAATATTTTTATGTTAGATCATTTAGATAAAATTTATTAATATTTATTACTAAAGATAATCTACATAAATTCTCAGTAAAATCTGATTAAAGATATTTTATTGGTATTTCTGCAACTTCTATGGCTTATAGAGTTTTAAACAAAATCACTTATACTGTTAGAGTAATAGTGCATCTTATGCTTGATGAAACAAACCCCTTTGTTTTGAAACAACCCTCACCTACATCAACAAATGTGTTTAATCAAACTAATTTTCAACCTTTGATTAAAATATATTCTGAAAAGGGAAGTACTCAAGAATTTTTTTTGAAACAATAACCTCATATTACATTCTATATTATATTGATGAGTTCATTTTACAAAAACCAAATCAATTGTTTTTTAGGAATCATCCCTATGATAATATCATTGTGTATGTAAATCAACACTTATGGACTTGAAATTCCATGAGAAGTGAAATAGAATATCGTTCTTTTCTATCTCAATTTAACGTAAAACATCGAATGAAAACATAGGTGATGAAGATTGACTTAATGTAATAAAAGGTGACCGAAATGAGTATCAAAGGAATAAAGTCAAGATAAGGGATTAAATACTTAAAGAAAAAAATATAATTAGAGTATAATGGGTTTTCAAAAACAAATGTGATGAAAATGGAGTCATTATAATTAATAAATAAAGACTTCTTGCTAAGGGATATAATCAACAAGATGGAATAGAATATGAAGAAACCTCTACTCCAGTATCTATACATGAATCTATTTGTATTCTATTAGATTTTTCTACATAAATAAATTTGAATGTTTTTTAAATGGATGTGAAATGTTATTTTCCTAATTGTTTTTGTACAAGAAGATGTTTTTTTAGAATAACCCCCTTGTTTTGTAGATTCAAAACATCCTGACCATGTTTTTAATATACCAAAGGTTTACATGGCCTTAAAAAATCCCCTATTTTATGATATGATAGACTTACATGATTTCTTTTAAAAAAATATGCAAAAGGTACTGCATATCCATGTCCTTTTATAAAAATATCAAGAAGTGTTTTGATTGTTCAAATCAATGATGATAACATTATATTTGGATCAACTCACCAATATCTAACAGATTCTATTGTGAATATATTTAAATATGATTTTGAAATGAATATGACGGGTGAATTAACATTCCTTTTAGGTTTTTAAATCTCTTAAAAACAAGAAGAAACCTATATATCCCAACATAAGTATATCAAATATTTTCATAAAAAGTATGGATATGACCACAGTAAAAGTATAATAACTCCAATAGGTGCCTCAAATACACATGATATTGATGAAGAGGGGAAACTAGTGGATCAAACAACTTTTAAGTGTATGATATGATGTTTGTAATATTTACTAGATAGTCATCTAGATTTAATGTTTTCAGTATTCTTAGGTGCAAGATATCAATGTAATCTAAAAGAATATCATCAAAAATCAGTGAAAATAAATTTTTTCTAAATTAAGGGAACCATGAATTTAGTATTATTATTTTCATCAGAAAATTATTTTCCTTTGACAATCTTTTTAGATGATGAATTCGGTGATTGTTGTGTTGAAAGAAAAAGTACACGAGAAAATGTTATTTATAAGGAGATTATTTTGTTTCTTAGTCTGGTAAAAATCAAAATTCAGTAGAACATTCCACTACTAATGCTGAATATGTAGTAGCTGGATTGTGTTGTGTCAAGTGTTGTGGATGTAACACACACGCACTGAATATGCCATGAGTTTTTCCCAAACTCAAATACTATGTGATAATACTAGTGGAATTTATCATAGTAAAAACCCTTTCACACCAATCACATTACAAAATATTGATATTAGGCATCACTTTATGAGGGATCAATAAAAAAAGGTTATATTATTTTACAATTCATTGGAATGCAAGAAGAACTTGCTGACATTTAAAAAAACCATTATCTTCTAATAGATTGGAATACATTAAATAGAAACTAAGAATGATCAATTTAAAGTAATCATACACATATATTTCCTATTTAAACCATCACCTTAAATTGAGTTACTCATTTTCAAATAAGAGTATACATTTTACTCTTTAGATTTATGATTTATTGTTTTTACTATTTAGTTTTAAATTTTATTGGTATCACTCTTTAGTTTTATTGTTTATTAGTTTTACATATTAGAGTTAGAGTTTAACAGTTTCACTTATTAGTTTTACAGTTTATTAGTTTCACTTATTAGTTTTATAGTTAATCAGTTTCACTCATTAGTTTTACCTTTATCATTTTTTCTTTTATTGGTTTTACATTTTTATCAGTTTAACATTAATCTGTATTGGATTTATTTTTATTGATTTAACATGTCTTTCAGTTTAAATTTTTTCTCTTTCAAATTTTAATTGGTATCACCTTTAGCGGTAACATGTTTTATGACATGGGTACCAGATTATCCATATTGGATTATCCTATATGTACTAGATTATCATTATTAGATTATTCCATCGATAGGAGATTATCGGTACAAGATTATTTGATTTTATCGGTTTTATAATTATTATTGGTTTTAAATTTTAGTTTGTATTTGTATCATAAAAACAATATACAGAAACCAATACTTATATCTTGATACTCTGATAGGTACAATACCGAAAATCCAAATTTTTATTATTTAAATAGTTTTTACGCAATTATTTATTTTCACTCCTTAGCAGTTTCAGTCTTAATACATTTTTCTATTAAGAAAAACCTCAAGAGTTAGAAATCATTCTCAACTATTGGATCTTTTAAGATCAAATCTTGGTTGTTTATTTCTTTTCTAGTGAATCCAACCCAACCTATCCCACATCAAACTCCTCTATTTTTCTCCGAAGTCCTGATTTTAATTAAATACCCAAAGTAGTGTGTAGTCAGTTATACCTCAGTTTTCATTACCATAGATCAACTCTGATTTGGTTACCAGGAAAATCATTAGGGTTTGTGTTTTTCATTCATGTCTTAGTAAACTACTTCAGCTCTAAAGAAAATGTGTCCAAAAAATTTCACTTTTGTGACATTTTGAGGTGAATGGTTAGTTTCATGAGACATTTGTGAGGCATTTGATTCATCTTGGAAAATGATAATAAGTTTCCAAGGCTTTGAATCCATTTGTGTTGAATGACCAGATTCAGACCATGATTTATTGTATCATAATGAGGTGTTAATTTTATAAATCAATAGAGATAGAAAAGGGTCTTAATATTTCTTTTATGACTTATGAAAATAAGTATAAAACCTTTATAAAACAAGAATCTATATTTCTATGTGTTCTATTTGATGGTGATGCCCTATGTCTTTCTCCCAAACTATCAGAATACGATGGGACTATTGATCAGAGTAATCATAAATAGTCAATTATTGACATTCATGACGACAAGAGAAAAGTGAATCATTTATCTTGGGATAATCGAATCATTTCCCTATATATGCAAGGGTTTTTAGTATCGAGTAAGGGAGACAACGATAATTTGAATGTTTTAGACAGGTATGTGCATGATTTTTGGTTGAATATAAGGAAATTCAACTATACGTGATTCATTTTCTTGACAATTAAGAAGCTAAAATCTGGTGCTATAAAATCACAGCTGATCATGTTTCCCACAATTATGAGTAAGTTTCTAAATTAATGCTTGATTTGGGTAATTTTTCAATTAAGTCATATTTGACTTCCATCAATGAGCCATTAATTAGTAATGATATGATAATGTGACTCAAGTTACAATTCAATCCTGAATCGAAACGTTTGAGAAAGATCTGGATGGTGAGAAATAAAATGAAGTAATTTAAGGTAGAGAGAAACCTTCATAGACATCCAAGAAAACTACAAGAAAAATAATGGTTGGTATGACTAAAACTCTAAAGGTGTAAAAGAAAAACATGGATGTACTTGAAGATGTTGTTGTTGACTAGAGGAAGAAGAATGAAGATAGGAACGTAGGGGGCCAAAATGTGGTTTGAATCTAGATGAAGTCATGGATCTGACAAAAAGATCTCAAGAAAAACTGAAAGTTGAAGAAAGGTAGAAAAAAATGATGAAGATAAAGGCCCTAGAAATAGACATTAATATTCTTATCAAAATATCTCAACAAGAAAAAGATAGTATAGTTTATACTCAATCAGATCCAGAAGTTATAGGAAATGAGATACGAGCATCTGAACAATCATATACACAATCACATTTTCAATACTATGAAGAATAAGATGAACAAGGGGAAGAAGAACATTCTAAAGAAGAAATATAAGTCTAAGATATAAAAGTTGAAAAAAAAGAGAAGTCATAATGCATAATCATTGGAAGATCAATGATTTTAATATTCCATCTCCGGATATTATATCTTCCAATAAAGTTTAACAATGTTTTTATTCCAAGATGGTCATTTAGAATTTAAATAAAGTATCAGAAGAGTAATAATCTGATTAAAATTTTAATCAACTAGCTCAATTAATTGGTACAGAAACTCCTTTTAGTGATCTACCAAAATACATTGATGATACAGATTCAGAAACAACAATCACTTTGAAGGGAATTTAGTAAATTGAACAAAATTTTAATATAGTGGATAAGATTATATCATTTATTCCAATGATTGAAGCCATGTTAGAAATACATTCAAATGCTCATAATTATTGAACAGACTCTTTTAAGACATTGATATATAGGTTTTTAAGTCTTGAAGTGGATTTCTTATATTCAGGGACCATGATACTGAGTACATATAGTCTTTTAATAATGTTTTCAAATGGTCATAATTTTTTTATGGTAGTATGAATAATCATCTAGACCATCAGGATGAATTGGTACATTGGGTAAATGTTCACTATTCTATTTATCAATAGATGGTTACTGATTTGAATTTAGATTTTGAAGTCTTTCATAGACCGTGTACATCAAAAATAATAAAATCTAAAGAGCTTCCAAATCATAAAGAAAAAATTGGAGAATTAGTGTAATGAAATTGTTTCACTTATAAATAGAGATTTAATCCTAGTGAATCCTACATAATCTAATTATATTATTTCAATTGTCATGAAGAAAAGCATAAAGCTCAAGAAAAAATCAACTAGCTTCTAGAACAAGGGATATATAGGTATGAAGTGTTTATAAAAAATCAAGATGTGAAGATGAAGGCTTAGTAAGATTCTCTAGAAAAATTGATGGAGGATATAAAAGATTTCAAAAATATTATGCTCTCGATGTTCGACCTTCTTGAAAAACAAAAAATTGATCGAATGATTTTTTAAATCTTCTTGAAATAATTATTTTCATTCCAAGTATTATCTATTATTTCATACTCTGTTTCTCTAACCCTTTACAGGATTTCAATGTTTTCCCTCATTCTTTTTGAAGATCTTGAAGGGGTATAATAGTTTGGAAGAGAATAAATTGATGAATACAACATTAATGGGGATAACTCATAAGTAAAATTAATGAGAATACGATCCCTAGTAATTTTTTTAAACAAAATTTTGAATTAGTCATATTCATTATTATATTCAGAAGATTTTTTTATCAAATGTGTAGATAAGCCTCTGTTTTTTATTTTGTTTTGTGATTTCCAAAGGGGGGACATTGTTGAGTAAAAATATGTTTTGACTACCTCATTGATCTTTTTTTTGGAAATCACAAATTAATTCTTGTTTAACATGTATGTTATTTTACAACATAACCAAATATGTCGTATTACAATCTTAATAATATATATAGTAATCATGTATACTGTTTCTCATCACAACCACAAAAACTATTTTACAATCATAACTACATAGGATGTTTTCATATCCATGTGAATCATAACCAAGTTATGTATTTCATTCATATTATATTTCATAATCATGAATCATATCCATGTTAAGTATTTTATTGTAATCATGCATCATAATGTCTTCTATTATAACCAGGACATATATTATAACGAGGTCATGTATTATATCTAGGTCATGTATCGTAACTAGGTCATGTAAAATATCTAGGTCTTATATTGTAATAAATTTATGTATCATAACCAATATACATGTCATAATCATATTAGTCATTATAACCATATATTGTAACTAGAATATACATCATAATCACATCATGCATTGTATCAATGTTTTGTATTGAAATTATGATATCAATCATAACCATGATATGAATCGTAACCAATATATGAATCATAAACACAACATGAATCGTAACCACAATAAGCATCTATTCCATGTTAAGCATCATAAAAAGTTATGCATCATAAACTTGTATTGCTTTGAATTTATGTCTTACTACAATACTGACTAAATTTTTCTCATACTCATTGTTTCATACTTATGTACTTACTATTTTCTAGCTAAAATAATTTATTGATTTAGAAATACACTAAAAAAATGATGTCATGTATTCTATCTGTTTGGACTGTTGTACTTCAAGGTGTCCAAGTTCCTCTAATTTTTTAGAGAAACATGGCCATTGGAGGAAATATGACTATAGGAACGTGAATCCTATAAATAAGAGTTCATTTGAAAATGAATATACAAATTTTTCTTCTATCAAGTTATAAAGAGAGATATTGTGACTTGTCTCTTGATTCGTGTGAAATCCTTGAAGATATAGGTGAACATCTTCTTCCATGTTATTTTATTTATAGAAGTTCATTGTGATTTTTGTGCATACAATCATTATGATATCAATTGAGGGATTTCGATGATAAGAAGATGTGTTTCTAATCATCGTATTGAGGACTTTCATGTATTTGAAAGACAGAGGTGATGATTACCTTATTAATAGAGGGCTTCTAGGGATCGGAAGTTAGTTTTTCAAATCGTTGTATTGAGGGCCTACCAAGGTTGTTGTAAGACAATAATTTTATACTTGGTTAATGGATAACATAGACTTTGGGATAAAATAATTGTAATACTATTGTTATTCCACATTATTTTTAATAGAATGATAATCATTTTTCTTCTCCTTTCTATTCATATTATTTTCTATTGTAATTGTTTTAAATATGATACTTTCATTAAATATTATGTTAAGATATTATATATGATGTATGGTATAATTAATTACTTTTGTATTACCCTGATCATAGTATTTAATTAAAATAAAATTATTTTTCATTACTTGTGATATTTTATCATATCATATCCATCAGATCCATGACCTGTATGGTCATTTTCATTGGATGTGAATTGTATTAGTTTAAGACCGATAAAACTATGTTCTTTCTTATGAGTTTAAATACAATGTTTTTAAACCTAAAATTCACCCCCTTCTTGTATTGTTCCATCTTATATACACATAAATCTATATTATGATCCAACACATACAGGATCCTACTAATGTCATCCATTTTGGGGATGTTTATATAGAGTTTGATGCATCATACATGGTGTTCCATATGTTGATTATATACTATGTTGGGAATGTCCATTAAAGGAATACTGTTATATTTTCAAGATACTATAGTTTCCTGGATAGATCACAGAGGAGGCTTAAGTAACACACACGTATATTAAGACTCACTATCTTGAGTTGTCTAATAATCATTGATAGAAACACTTATCTGGTATGAGAATTCATTTGAGGGGGAGAACAAGAAGGTTATTAGTTTTAAGAGTTCTTTAGTCCCATATATGGATATAGGTTTATGTTCATTTTGGGAAAAGAAAATAATTTTCAAAATAATTTCAACCATGACATATTAAATATGGAATATGTAATGGTATATGTATTCTTCCAATATATATGAGATTTATGGTTTTTTTCAAGGAAAAAAATCTTTTATTTATGTAATGGTTACAACTTTGTTTACTTGAGTTGAGTGAAGGTCATAAAAAATTGATAACGGTAATTTTTTGGTAAGTACTAGCTGTGTAAGGGAAGGATGTATATTACCAATACATCATTAGTGTGAAACATATTTCAAAAATATTCATTTGGGAAACTCGATAAATATATAAAGGGATGGTGGATTATTCACTTTTTCATACAGGTCTCCTCCATTTTGAAAATGTAACATATGTCTATCATTGTCACTGTGTTAGGATAATTAAGGTTTTAAATAAGTTAGCTTCTTATATTAAATTTCCATGTAAGGGTATTCCAATGTATTGAATTGGCATGTCTATGTTTATGACCTTCATTAGGGTAAAATGTATTATCCTTACATGATTGGTATGATCATCTGAAGGGTAAATCCATGTTTTCCATAAGCATAACAAATCTTTTTTAAAAAGTATGTATTTCATTTATTCATTACCAACAATTACTTATAATGTGTTTATGAATATTTTTAAACCATAAAATTGTGAGAATTGATACTTTGGACACATTTAATGATTGTGACTTATTTTTGATGTCTTATAAATATTCAAAATTACTTTGAAATTAAATTTAAAATGTCATGATTCCTCTAATTAGTGTTTTGGACCAGTATGTTGTTTGTATTCAAAAAAATAAAAAATTTCTATGATATATTTTTTATCTCTATTAGTGTATTTCCACTAAAAAACCACTTTAACCAAAATTTTCAAATATTTTTTTCACCAAAACATGTTCTCATCTAGTTTCTAGGTGTATCAGAACCAACTATTTTAGTCTTTCATATTTAATGTGGTGTCATAATGTGGAAAAAATTCCTAGTTTTGAATTTTAATTCCTTCTCCTTCATTTCATGAGAAGAAATGGTTATTTCTCTTTATTTACTTCTAAATACATTAAATTAATATATAATGAATTATATTAATCTTGAAATTATCCAAGGGTGATAATTAATTACTATCTCGAGATATATAGGATTATTTGATAGAGATAATATTATATTCAAATAAAAATTATTATTTTATCTAATGAATAATTAATTATCTCATGATATAACTAAAAATTATATTTGGTATTATCTAGTTGAGGGAAACATGTTATCTCATTTGTTATTTCATTTACTTTTGGAAATAATAGAATTTGAATTGATCCTTGGAATCCATTTTGAGTGGTTGGGATAAACTAATATTCATACATAATTTAATGATAATTCCTTAATAAAACTTGGTGATAACTTCGAAAACCATTAGGTAGTTTGATTCATACCTAATAGATTCCATGAATGTTAATATTTAAAAGATATGATATAGTGTGTTGAAATGCAAGATTATGTTTAGTTAGATCACGTGTAGGTTTGTTTTTTCTATAGTTTCCTCACTCATTATATTATATGACTTACCCAATATGATAATATCGATTTCAATGTGTTCCACATGGTATGTGGGTTTTTATATTTTATACATAGTACACGTCTGATAAGTAGACTATAAATGAATTGGTGTCCCCATAGGGTGTGTGTGTTTTGATGAATATTTTGATTTGATTACTGCAATAGGTTGGAAGATGGCATATGATGTCCTAGTGGTGTTGAATATGGGTTCTCGATGGACAATGTGATTTGACCAATGGGGAAACTGGGGGAATTTTGGTCTATGTGACCTATCCCAGGAAATACGAATAAGAAATGAGGGCCTATTGGGGCCCATGAAGGACAAAAATTCTTTTATGGGTGATATGAAATATGGAAACTAGCTTATATTCTTGTATCATTTCTATGATCACTTGGTTATTTTTCTACAAGGTGACAAAGCAAGAAATTCATATTTCTTGGGGTTTGATTAGTCCCTTGATTCCTAGTGTACATTATTTTTATTGTGGGATATTTTACTTATTATCATGTAATATACTCTTATACATATGAAATTATGTTAAAGAGGAATTTATGGTGTCGTACAAGGGTATATTACATGAAACCATTATAATAATTTCAAGGTGTGTATTGATTTCATATATATGGATCTGATAAAGTGAAAGTGTAATATGAAATATGGTTGAGATGTGGAGTGTGAAGTTAGTTATAGAAATGAAAATAAATCACGGAAATTCAGTTTTTTTATTTATCTACATCATATATAATATATTTTTCTATTCATATTTCGTGACCATTTATTTATTTATTTAATGATATCTATGCCATCTAACATCATGATTATATATTTTCTCTTTTCCTCTTTATGTTTTTTGGGTATAGTCATGACATAATACTGAGGGTAATGTCACTCCACTAATGGAATTCAAATCCTAACTACTAGTCAGCAACCTCTTGTGTATGGGGAGGCACACATGAGTTTATGTAATCCTTCACCCTAGACATTTTGGATCATTTTAGGGTGTTATAAGTAGTTACATTCAATGAGAAATTCTAAATTTATCTGAATTAGAAATAAAATTTTGAGTCATCTATTTTTGGTTATATTATGATGATGAAAAATGAAAAAACATTGAAGAATATTTATTTTAAATAATTTTTTTATTCTTCGGTTTTGGGGTTAGGGTATTTGATGTTAGAACTAAATTTTTTTAGGAACATTTAAGGGTAAATACCTTTAAAAAGGAGTAAATATATTTCAAAAAGTGATATCACTTATATAATAATTCATTCAATTTTAGTTTCATAAATTATATTATTAGAATGATTGAGATCAAAAGATAATTATTAAAATAATTAATGTCTTAGGTTTCATTCTAATATGGAATTAAATAAGAGTAATATAAAATATTAACATTGATTATGTATTCCCATGTTTCATACATTTATATTTTACATAAGAAGGTGTATATTATTTTCAAATAATGTATTAAAAAAATGTATGTTCATTTTAGGAAAGTACTTATTTCTATAGCTAGTTGGGGGTTATTTAGAAACAAGAAAAATATATAATTAATAATGAATTTGCAGACAAAGTTATTCATAAAATTAAAATGTGTCATAAAACATGATTATAAAATATTTTTTTTATTATTTTTAAAATAGATATCACTATCAATTAATTTTTATATAAATAAGAAATATATATTTATAATGAAGATAACATTTATAATATGTTTCAATAGGTTAGAATAGAGTCCTATATTACTTCTTAATAAGATGGTTATGCTAAATGTAATGGAGGTCAAGTAATTATACATGGTGTTGTGTTATAGGTTATTTATTTCTTAGGGTTGAAAAAAATATATTCGGTGGAATATTAATACCATAGGTTTGAAATATGATGATTTTTTTTCAAATATCTATTATGAAAAAGGAAATTATAATGGTAATCCAAAAGTATAAAATAATAATCATAAAAAAGATGGCAGAGTGGGGAAAACATACTCGAACATAATGAATGATATGAGAATAAGGTTTCATTAAATAGAATAATGATTAATACATAATGATTTAAGATATGTAATATTGATTTAATAATTTTTTTCATGGATTCTATGGGAAAGGATATTTGAAGACACATTGATGGACTATCATTGAATGGTTATGTTGAATAACATAATATTTCTATATATGTATTCCATTAAATAATTCAAAAGTGGTCAAGATCATTCTCCACATGAAATAATGAACTAAAATGAATACCACAATATAGTAATAACATTGGATAAGAGGGTATAAATATATTTCACCACATTACAAAATTAATTGAGAAAGTTGAAGGAATGGAATCATGAAATAGATTTATTCTTTATGAATCTCACGTATATAAGCATTAAATGGAGTAGATTCACCAATGTATTACATTGATTAAGGCCTAGATGATATTCATGAATTTTGGATTGAGAAAAATTTTGTATAGATTATGTTAAAGCTCATGGATATCCCAATGAGGTTCATGTTATGTAAACATCCAAACATGAATTCCTTCAGAGATTATCATTTATATATTTATTATGAGGAGGTATTGAGGGGATATCTGGAAATGTCCCACGTTATGAAACACACTACCACTTACAGAAACAGTTTTTTATGAGACCTCATGTGTGCCTTCCCATAAGGACGATGCTATTGATTTGTAGTGAGATTGAGATCAGTATATTTGGTAAAGCTTTTCACTAGTAGTATTGAGTTATAGAGTAGTATAAATTATGAATATAAATTTCATAATCAGATTGATGAACATAAAGAAACAACATTTCATAACAATAGGATGTAAAAGGAGGAATATATGAACTTAAAATAAAATCAAATTGAATAATCTACAAAAAAATAAGGAATAATGTAATGATATCATGATATGTAACTAAATAAAAAATTTAATACAATACAATTGAATAATCTAGAGACACAAAATAGACCTAGAAGACTTTAGTCCTAAACCCCATGTCTATCCCATCTCGAAACTTCATTCCAACTAAAAGGAATCTATAAATAATAAGATCCATTTTCCTTATCAAATTATGCATCCATGTAATCTTATCGGGTATGAAATGGTGGTCTTATTAGGGTGTGATTATAAAATATAAGATGTACCCCAAAATTTCAAAAATAATTTGTCAAAAATGTAGTGAATGAAATAATGAAGTTAAAATGTGTATTATTTAATTCACAATTAAATTAATAACACATGAACCTGATTCAAAACCGTGTGAGTATATCTATGACAATGTGTCAAAACCATTCCAATCAAAACCATTTTTAGATTTTATATAATAATCTTATTCTGTTCCATGCAATAATGCCAATATTAATCTCTTACAATGAATCCAACCACTACCATACATCCATGGAATAAATCCCAAAAATCTTAGTCAAGCCCGCTATAAAATAATTTCAGTAATGAATATGGGCTAAGAATACAATATAAGAATCTTTGACATGAATCAGGGCCTAATCCAATGAATAATAATTAATCATTTATTAAGGCCAATCTTGGTATATAGGAATTTAATCATGTATTAGGGACTAGCTTGGTATATAATATTTTCAACATGTATAAGGGATAATCCCAGTATATAGGCATTTCAACATATATCTGAGCTGTTTCCATTATATAATCATTTCAGAACATGTTAGGTCCAATCCTAATATAATATCATTTCAACAATCAATCGTAATGTGCCATAACAAAAATTATATCACAATATCAAATCATAAGGATCAATGGTTAATTAAGAAAATTACATTTTATATTTCAATTACTCAATTCATTTACCATTTTTTCATAATCCAATAATATCTGTGAAATTTTGATAATCAAGACAAAAAAGGTGAATCAATATCATGAAATCACCAAAAAATCATCAAATTTTAAACACACTTAAATCAATTAATAAATTAAATTTAAATCAATGGATCACTGACAAAAACACTATCTATAAGTCTGGTCAATAAAAATAGTATCCATATTGATTCCAAGGAATAAACCAATCCATAATGTAATTAATTTTGGTTCAAACATTGTTGATGAATTTCTAATATTACACATACATGTAATTAATCATACCATAAGATTATAATTTCATCCCTAACTTTAACTGAAAATTAAAAAAACACATCCCAAAGGTTAACACCAATGATAATGATGGTGAATCAGATTATGAAATTAAATGTAGATCGAATCATATCAAGATTAACATCAACACACACATAGTCCAAAGGATTCCAACATATTAATAGTGAACAGAAGAAGAAGAATGGAAAACCAAATCCCAAGAGCTATGAGGGATAAATTAGAAATAATGGATATCCAAAAAGTATGACGGGACATTAAATTCACTTAAGAGATTTTTTATAGTTGGCAGATAGATGTATGAAGTGGGATGAAAGAAAAAATACTTGAATTACATCTTTAAAATTTCTTTTTAGGATATTACATGGTGTGTAACTCTTTTACTTTTCATTTCATTATTTTTAAGGGGATATGATTATTAGCCCATCACCTTTGGTTATTATTTATCATTGTTGATTATTACACATTTTTAATGGATTACATTACACGTAATAATTTCATACCACTTACTAGTTATGAAAAGTGTCTGTTGAAATTTACAGATCATGTAATAAATTTATATGATGCATAATTGTTCTACATACAGATTTAAACGCAGATTCGACACATGGACCAAAAACACCTTGAAATCCTTCCAAGAATGGAAAACCATCATAAACCATTAAACATGTTTTCATTCATAATCCATTAACTCATAAAAAATATATCCATAAACATTAGGTCATTCTTCCAATCAAAGACTCTCCATTTACAAACATTACATGGACACCAAAACTGAAATGAGAAACTCAAAGTAGGATTTACCAGAAAAAAGATGGGATCATACGACATCTACACCATATAACATGTCATACTTAAGATACTCAAAGAATCGATATGGGGTCTCGGTGAACAAGTAGGTCCACAATTCATGCATATCAGAATCCCCATCACAGGTCTCGTCCAGAACAAGATTATGCTTCCACTACACTCAATCTAATGGAATCACCCTACCATGAAGTTACTTCTCATTATGGAATATAATCAGAATAAGATGCTTCTTAAAGGATGTATTATCACTATGATTAACAACCTCAAAGTACCCTACATGAGACGGCTCCTTATAATATGGTTGATGTTGTGACATGTGAAACATGGCATGCGTGGATGTATATCACTATGGGAGGGAAAATCATACACAAATAGATCAACCCTATACACTATCTTAAACAGTCATAAAAACATGTTCAATAGATTTAAAATTTCTAATATTGTTTTCCAAATCCTAAGAGACACCCAAATGTAAACATAATGGACAAACTTAAACACCGGTGGATGTATTTGATGGTAAATGTAATATTTTGCCTTGCTTTATATGGTCACCAAACACTCCAGGATTAACTACTCATGCTCAGATGTATCCCACATTAGACTAGTCCCAACAAGAAATATCTCACCTACCATTATCAATCAAATTGTAAAAGAATATAACATACCATAAAAATCCTAAAAAAATCCAATATGGTTCGATTCTTGGAAGATATTATTAAATTAAAAATCATGGTGTTCCTTATGATTCCCCCTCAAACCACCAAATTCCAAAAAATCAGACTCATAACATATCCTAAAAAACCTAAATAGCCTACTTTGATTGACTGTCTATCTACATATGATCTGATTTACTCCAATGAACCTACAATCCTAGAGCCTTTTAAGATCCTAGCAGTTATATGATGTGAAATGGAGATATTTAAGAGAAAAAATACTCTTCAAAACATGGTGCTACTGAATTGAATCATGCAAAAAATGAATACCTTGGTCATCAACATTGAAGGTCTCCCTAATAGTAATGATGTGTGATACATTCTTCATTAGATCCAAAATTACTCATACTAAATCATTCTAATTTTCTTACTCGTTAATAATATAATAAAATCCAATGTTTCAATATCCAATTTTCACTCAGGAATGGGAAGTGGATGTAAATGCACACCTAGTCGTTGTTGATCAATCTTCACCTACGGACAAGGAAAACAACATCCCACAAATAATACCACATCATTCTCCATTCATAGACAGTCGTAATGTATATAGATATCATGAAAAATCATTCTCATTCCAAGATGTACAGTGCATATAGAAGCATGAATCTCTCTCATTAGCTCCTCATGCAATCCCATATGAACCCAAAACTAGCCACATAAAAGAGGAGAATTTCTTCTTATAGGATAATATAATGAGGGTATCTACCCTACATATAAGATGACATTCATAACTAACCCATTTATATTAGATATATTTTCGATATTGGTTTGGTCCAAAAGAATAGGTATAACATATTTCAAAGTCTGTGATTCTCATCCAAAAGACTCTAAAGCAAATATATGCATGTATTTAAAGAGTCCCGTCATCCTTATCTCATTGTAAGAATCTTGGTCGACCTCTATCTACATTTTCTAGATTAAATAATCGATAAAAACATTTCCCTTGGCTAGTGTATAATCCAACTGAAAGTCGAAAGACTGTAGATTTTAAACCCACCTCTTATGCCAAAGGATCAGGTCCCAGTAAAAAAATATTTACATGTTGCTCTTGAAGTCATTGTATACCACCAACCTATCACCCATGAGATAATTTCTCCAACATCTTAGGGAATCTACCACCACTTATAACTCAATATTGAAATTTTGGGCATTCCTATAATGTAGTTTTAGTTGTATAAAGACATAAGAAAACACTCGATCCTTCAGCATTGGAGCTGATCCTTTCCTAACCCCTGATTTTTCAAAGTACATGGTATATTATTTATATGTAACATGTAAAATGAGGATAGGTTTTTTAAACAGATTACCTTTCAGCTCCTAAAAATATCACTCGAAAACATCTTACTAGACAAACATCGTTGTCTTATTAGTCATCCACAACTTTAGTTCTTCCATATGACAGATCTCTACGATAATGAAATGATTATTACCTTCTATACACAAAAAAATTATCAATTTTAAATATATTATAACACTATTCCCATGATTCTACAGCTGAAACAATGTATGGGTCCACTAACACTCAATCCTAGGAGATGACATGGCCCAATAAGTAAACTTTATGAATCTAGAAAATTAATTTTTTTAGCATGGTATAATGTCGAATTAATCTTAATGAACACAATATGGTGTCAAGATGTGTTTTATTCTTGTCAACTTATTGGGGTTACATTATGATATAATCAACCAAAACCAAAACAAATTCTCCATAAAAGGATTAATGGTTTGATTCATCAAGACCATGAATATTGCTAGTGTATTTTTCAAACCATAAGTCATCAATATGAAATCATACAGTCTATACATACTCATAAAATCTGTCTATGGTTTGTTAAAATATATCTTCCTCAACTAGTAGTGTCCTGATCTAAAATAGATATTAGAAAACGTCATTTCACCTACCTGTTGATCAATGATATTATTGATATAGATATGGGGATATTCGTTCTTGACATTAATATAATACAATATCTATTAATCGAAACATATCTCAATGAACCATCAACTATCATATAAAAAAGAAATAAAAAACCCAAAGATGTAGGACATAAGAAATAATTACCTTCAGGATTTTCAAACTACACCTTTAACCCTCATTTCTCTGCTAGTGCCATTATATTAGAATGTAACGAAATTGAATCTTCTCTTAGCATCGACTCCATCAAAAGCAAGATCTATCTCATGGGTGGTAGCCAATAAAATAGATAATTAAATAAATATTTAAGATATTATACAACTGGATGAATATAATATATCTAAATAACACCATTCTCTAGAAATATTAAAAAAATATAATCCATAATAAAATCAAAACTATACTTAATAGGTTCTACATGACTAACCTAAAGATCCCACTAAACTTGGTGAGAATAGTGGGGTCTATATAGAGATCGAATGTCAAATCTTCTATAGTACTAGTTGAAATGTTACTGGTGTAGAATTATTCAATCCACACCATCAATCAAATAAAAGAATGTCATTTATAGAAAACCATTTCTAAATAATTGTAACCCCATCACCTATAATGAATATGCCTAAAAATGTGTAGATGAAACATTAATCATACCGATAATAGTAGAGAGTATGGAATCCACACAAGTTGGAGTAATATTCATAACATGGTGATAACCAATCCCTTTTCACAGGGCTCTTTCTGGAATCCCATTAGATATTCCCTCTACCTATTTCGACCATTCTGTTAACGGGAAACCACATCCATTGCCTCGACTAGAACATCTTGTGCACCTCCTTCTACCCATCAGATGAAGTGTATAAATTTCTATCCCAGAATCTAGTACCATTTTTGATCCCCTTCCATATATATCCTATTACATTCCCCTATAAAAATATTCATCTGTCACGTCCTTCCATAAGATCGTCACTCCCAAGCGGGGTATGAACACTAAGGCCATTTGAGTACCAATATTGGCTCACTGAAATCACTGCAACAGAACAAGATAGAGAGAAGTATTCCCACTTCCCATAATGCTCTGACCTGTATTTTCTTAGGGAAAACTATTAGAGGTGATTTTACACACAAAGAAGAGTTATTAGTTCTCCCTATTGAAAAAACATAAATTATTTTAGGCCTCTCTTAGTTTCCCTTCCAAGATGAATGTTTTATTCATCGCATTCAAAAAATTAATCAGACATATCATTTTTACTTATAACATGATATTATATAGAAGACCATCATGAAAAAATCCCATCTTGGAGATCTCTTAAACTACTAAAGATAGAACAATTTTTTGAAGGTCAGTTAAACATTTGTGGTAGTATAGTACTATCAAGAACTCCTGGGTCATTTACATGAACTAACAATCCATATCCTCCGTCAACATATAAATATTTAAATATATTAAGAATTTCTCTTGAGTTCCTCCAAATATTTCTCATCCTAAAACCTATATTTCTCTAGATGAACACGCAAATTATTTGTAGCTCCACAAAGCATTTCTGAAGCAAGATTCACACTCCTATATTCAGGTGTCTCGAGCTGATTAAATATTAAATGGAATAACTTGATCTAGAACATGATTTCCTAGGTGACTCCCCACCCTGTGGATGTTGGTGGATTATTCATCTAGTACTCTATTATCAACTTAGTCATTGAAGGAAGAGTATAAACAGTCTCTATTTCCATGGATATCATGACCCTCAGAAATCTATCCTAATGGTGAACATCCATATGATCCCCAAGAGGTATAAGAATCTCTTTTTCTTATGTGTAATGAGTATATTTATTTCTATTCTCCTTATGGTCATCTGAATGACAATGATGAGGCATTTCCTATAATATTCCAACACTGTCATTAGAATACTGGAAAAATACAACATCGTAAAACTCAATAGGTGAAAATAGAAGAGAACCACTTACTCTAGGTATTTATAAACATGGATTATAAGTGTATTATAAAGAAATATCAGTTCATATAATTCTGTTATGAATATATAACTTGTATCTCATAGAACAGTTCAAACAGACATGAATACATCTCATGTAGTAAATATGACCCTATCATGAACAAATCATGTCTATATATATACCTAATTCCCATCATCATTCATATATACTCATATGAATCCATTCCATGAAATGAGAATAAAAATAAACATATAATAACATCATAAAACATGTGAATCGCTCATGATGAAATACCATGATATGTAAAAAAACATCATATATCGCAATCAAATTGCTAGAAAATCTTATTTTTACTGATACATGGGTTATCTTATCAATTGAACAGGTTTATTAATAAGTTAGAACACATCCTAGTTACCAATATAAATTTACCAAAGATTAAATTGATAGAAATAAAATAAAAACATGCTTCTCTGATACCACAATACATCATCACCGGTGCTGCAACTCTATCATGTTAAAATAAAATTAGTTTTGATACCTCAATTATAGCCAACCATATTCTAGAGGATTCCAAAAACTATCTATGGTGTGGTTGGTATAGTGGGGAGATTATATCCCATAGTATGTAGTTAGATATTAGTGTTAGTAAATAATATAAATTACAAAATCAGAGTAATCAAAAAGCGAAAATAATATCTCATTCCACTGGGAAATAAAAGGAGGAAAAAATGGACCAAAAATAAAATCCAAATGAACAATACCATAATTAAAAAATATTAATTTAATTCCATTATAACATTTAATTAAATATCAAATTGAAAAAAAATAAAATGATATTATAAAAAAATAAAAAATAACCCCAAATGATTTTTCTCTCAAATCCAATGTCAATCCCATCTCAGAACATCATCCCAACAACCAAGCAACAATTATTAACAAGGTCACATTCCCATATCAAATCCTATATCCATATAATCTACTTAGGAACCAAATGACAGTCCATGTAGAGTGTGAGTATAACTCATAAGGTCTACACCATAGTGTCCAAACATAACCAATATAATAATAAGTGCATGCAGTAATTCAATAAATAGTTTTATTTTTTTACTAATCAATTAAACTACTACCACATAAACCATCTTCGCCAGCATTCCATAATATCTATAAGAATTTGTCAAAAATATCCCAATCTGAACCATATATCCATGATAATGGATAACCATCTTCTCCGCATTTTATAAAATCTATGGGCATGTTTCCCAACCAAGGAAACTCCAACTATATATAAATGGTCTAAATCCAACAAATCTAGATCAATACCACTATATAGGAATTTAATTCATGACTTAGGGAAAAGCCTCATTATAATCATTTCAAAAATTATTCGTCACCAAGCATGGTTTATAAAAATTATAACATGTATCAAGGACATGCTCGAAAAATGAAATATTTCATCATTTATCAAGGATAATACATGTACATAAGAATTTCACCATGTTTATTGTCCTATATTGGTAAATATTCATTTAATAATTTATTTGGACCGATCCCTGCGTATAATTATTTTAGCATGTATCTAGTCCAAGCCTAATATAAAATTATTTCATAATTTTATCACAGTCAGTACAAACAAAAAAGATTATACAATATAAGATCATAATTCTCGATGGTTAAATATGAAAATTAACATTTAACTTTGAATTATGAATTTTGATTAAAATTTAGTCATAAACCACAAGAAAGTAATTTCAATAATCAATCTATGATTTACATTAATTTATGAGAATAAATCACCCAAAAATCATTTCATTCTAAATATAGATCATGATATAAATCAAATCATTTAAAATTAGGGGTTCACTCAACCAAATGGTAAACATAAACTAGGTAAATTGAAATTGGATAAAAATTTATTCAAAGGAATAATCCAATTTGTCACTTATTTAATTTAGGTCAACACTAAATTTTTTCAATTGAAATATTCTACATGGTTTCAATCAAACAAACCATAGGGTTATGGTTTAGACCCCCTACATTTAACCAAAAACTAACACAATACCTGCCAAAGGGTAATTCCAATATTCAATTTGGTGAAGAAGAATATAAGAAAAAACATATTTCAAATTAGATAAATATTAACCATAAACCCAAAATATGTTCCAAATGATTCCACCACCTTAAACGAGAATATTGAATGAGGATAGAATAAAATGAAAAAGACCTAAAAATGATTGATCAAACAAATGGCACATCCAAAAAAGGAGGATGAAAAAAATCACATGGGACATTCCCTATGATCGTTAGAAGGAAGGCTGTTGTGGATTGAAAAAAAAATCAGTAACATGAAACCATTAAAATTGATGCTCGGGATATTACACAATGTTCAACTCTTATAAATGTAGTGTATTTCATTTTAGAGGAATACACCAGAAAACCCTTCACGTCATGTTATTTTTTATCCATGTTAATAATGATATGACATGAATGGTTTGCAAGGTGTGTAACTACTTCACTCCCTATAATAGTTCACTACCGTTGTCTTCTTGAATTTACATGTTATCTAATACATATTCACAGTTTATAATTGTTCTATAGATAGTTTTTATTCTAGATTCAACAAAAGGTCACAAAAAAACATCCAAATACTTTCACACATGGAAAGCCCTCGTAACCCATTTAAAACATTTATATATAGACTCTTTTAATTTAATTAAACATATATCCCTAAACAAGTGTTCATTTTATCCAACAAAGCCTTTGCATCTCTGATCAAGACTCACCCACCACGCCTCAAATGATAAACAAAAAGGGGGCCTTACCTAAAAAATTATGAGATTATACATATGTTAGTTGATTTTATGAAGATAGAAAAATTTAATAATAAAAATAATTAATTATTTATACATCATATTTAATTCATACATCTATCATTTCATATTTAAAAATTAAAAAATAAAATTTTAATATTATTTACTTGATTAAATTTCATTGGTATAAATAAATAACAAATAAATTCATTTTATATTGAAAAGAGTACCTTCATTAAAATTTATTTTTAATTATTTATTATTATAAAATATATTTCAAATATTACAAAATGAATAATAATACTTTAATTAGTAATTAATAAAAAATAATAATAAGAATAGTTGTTCTTTTGAAAATACATTTTTCTATAAAGATATATTTTCATTATATATCGTACTTTTAATTAAAAGTCAAATAACTAAATTTTAAAATTTAAACCCTATTTATTGAACCTAAATTTTTATTTTAACATAAAAAAATTTCTTATGGTGGTTATTTTTAGATTTTTCAAGAAGGGATGATTTTTTGGTTAAATAGCGAAAATAGTGATTTTGAAGGTATTTTCATTTATTAACATTAAAATAATTAAAAATGAATTTTAATATTATAAAACACTTTTTCTACATTAATATTGTATTCAAAATTAATATTTATTATATTACCTATAATATTAATAATTTTTTAAAAAATGTTTATAATATCCAATGTTCAGTAATATATAATTATAATAAATTATCATTTATTACTTTAAATTTAATTTAGTATTCATTAGGTGGAAGTTAGTTTTGGATATATTTTAATGAATAATAAATATTATTAGGCTAATAATAAATTTATTAATTTCATTAAATCCAATGAAATTTATAATTTTATCCCAAACATAATTTTATACGTAATAAAGTAATTTTACAAAACCGTCTATTATTGCTCTGTGTAATTATTAATTAAAAATTAATTTTTTTAAAAGTTTGATTAAATATAATGGATTTGATATATTTAATCCTAATGTTCAAATAATTTAATAATTCAATTTTAATTTCCTATAATATGATTAAATTACATAATTTAAAATCTAGTTACCATAATAAAATCCAATTTGTAAGAAGTGAAAATGTGATTGTAAAAGATATGAAATCATGTGTAGTTTATTTTGAAATTCATTTATGAGGATTTTTCCAAAATATATCACCACAAACTATATCATTTTCTACACTTGGGTCCTTTGACACTTGAATATTGTCATTCACTTGACAAGACCCAATGAATTTGGGTATAATTTCCCTTCTCATATATATGTTTCATATTTAAAATTGTAGTACTATATAATATAGACACACAACATTATATGACCCAAAAAAATATTTTTTTATATTAAATTTATAGAATAATAATTAAAATAATAATTGAAAATATTTCTATGTGATAAAAAATAAAAAATAATGTAATAAAAATATGAAATTTTGGATCTTCTCAATCCTCCAGAATAATAACTCTCACGAAAAACACTGTAGAAATGAAGTTAAATAATTTTAATTATAATTTATTCTTGAAAATAACATATATATATATATATAGGTGCAAAAATATTATTGAATGAAAAATTAATGTAATATATATTATATATTAAAATTGGAGAACCCTAGTGACTATTACAAATTTGACCATTAAAATAGTAATATTGATATTGGAATAGTAATATGACAATTAAAACAAATTATCCCAACTGATAGAATAATATTTTAACAAATTAATGTGTAAAATTAAAATTATTATCTTATTAAATGAAGATAAATAATATTTATATCTAGATTCTTGTAAGTAATTTTTAAAAAATAATAAAATAAATGTTCCTATTATTTAGAAAACAAATGGATTCATTTTTATTTTTTAAAAATTAAATTTATTTAAAATAATTATTAATTTCATAAATGGGTTTATAATGTAACAATAAATTTTATTTTTTTAATATAATAATTTTTTGAGAACCTATTTCAATCATTAAAGGGTTAAAAAATTGATCATAAAATTATAATTGATACTCTTCAAATATATAATCATTATTTTTTAATTCAACTATTAAATTTTCAGTAATTGTGTTCATAAAATATAGTAAATTTCTAAAATAATCCTGTTAAAAAAATTTGGTTATTGTTTTTTTATTTTAACTAAAAGATGATTTTTTATTGATTAGTGGCATATAGTAAAATACCATATTATACGTTAAAAGTTAAATACATGATTAATTTTATAAAGGTTGATATAAAATACCATTATTTTGAATTCAAATGAACTATTTTATTTATATATTCACAAGAGTCATTTCTATTTTTAGACTGGATAAATAATAATAATATAATGAATATAATATTGAAAAATGCTCATATCATCCACTTTAAAAATACCACCCATCAATGCCCCTTCCCCTCACAAATTTTAAAAAAATTATATTTTCAAAATTTTTACAATATTACTCCTCATATCATTCCCCATGATCATAAAACCCTTTATCTTATAAAAATACTAATTCCAAAGTACCTTATAGAGTATTTCATCATAAAATATTCAAAATGGAAAATTATCAATTGTTCTCTTATGAAGCCATTTCTACATCTAATGTTTATTCACCTAATTGACCAAAACATTATAATAAATCTAGTATTATAAATATATTGTAATTTTATTTTGGTAGTGTTATATCAATATTCTTTAATCCCTTTATTTTTTTTCTTAAAAAAAATCATTTCTTACAATATGGTTTATACTCCACCTCTATGAAAAACACACATAGGTCGTCCAACACCTTCAATGCATGACATGAACATTTTATTACATTAAAATATAATGATAAAAAGTATAAAATATCTTATTTAATGTTTAAAAATATTATAATGATAACATAATTATCTAAAATTAATCTGGTTCATGCAGCTCAATAAATCACCCTAAATGAACTAACCACATACCATCAACATTTTAAGTAAAAGAATCATCCAAATGTTGAAAAAAAAGTTTATTTTTTATGAAAAATTTTATATTTATGTAATAAAATGAATATTATTTCAATAAAATTCTCAATCTACAGATTCATTGGATAAGAATATCAATATATAGTAAATGGTGATCCTACCTTTTAACGAAGAAACGAATGACCTCTGCGCGGTGAAATAAAACATATTATCTCATTGAAATGGTAGAAAATGATGAAAAGATTATTAGAGTAAATAAAATATATAAGGAAAAATTTATAATTATATAAATAATTAATTGATTTTTATTATTTTTGATTTTATATGCTGGTGTAGAATGATTCGGGAACATAAATTAAGTGATCTCTTAAAACCATAGTATTTTCTCTAGGTTACAATTTCTATATCCATTACTTAGGTTCTCACTATATTTTTCATATTTACATCTTCTTTATTTTATATATATTTCCCCCATATATATATATATATTAGTTAACAATAATGTTAGGTGTATATACATATTTTAAATGGTCTCTACTTAATTTCATTCATTATGAAAAAACCCATTTAAAAGGGAATTCACTATCCCTTACCCAAATTCTAGTGGCATAAAACATAAAGTTTTAAAAAATTATTTATTTATGAAATTTCAAATTTTATTAATAAAAACCATTTTTAGTTAATTTTGGGTTTTAATATAAGTTGATATTATATTTTATTTTTGAAATACTCTTTACCATTTTCTCGGAAACTCCTCTTAAGTTGTTAATTTCCAAAGATACATATACAATATTTTACACATCTAAATTATCATGTGGAAATTTTTTACATAAAACATAATTAATTATAATTTATGAATATGTATGATTTTATTAATCCCATATTTATCGGAATCCATTTTTATATTCCATCTTGTTATGCTATAAGATATAATAATGCATCCAATTTTTGTATATGTATAATCTTTATGCTTATTCCTCCTGAAAAATTCATTATGTTGAAAAAATAATTCCTTATATTTTATGATGTGTTCATCCATATATAAATCCAATTCATCTGGAAACATATTATTTTCATGATACTATAATCGTGGGATTATGGAGTAAACATAATTTATGGTGGAACTCTTCAACCATGTTATATTGTCTTAGTAGATATGCTACAATTATTTTTAGGTCATTTTTTTATGTTTCCACATTCATATGTTTACATGATCATATGAATCTATGTTCATTATTTTATAATTCCATAAAAATATTTAGGGCTACTATATTTCAAGGTTTCATTTATTAATTTGGACTAATATGTTATGATCCCTTATTATGTTTTTTCTCTGACTGGGTTTTTTAACTTACCCTTTTGTTTATCTATTCCAATGTTCTCATATATAGCTTCAGAAATTCATAGAGATTTTATATATCATTATTGAGAATAAAATAAATATTTTTTTAATCTAATTTATATACTGGTCTCCATAATATTTTACGACACTCAATCGTTTGTTTGTATATGTATGTAATTTATTTTTAAAATAATGTTATAATTTAGTATAAGGATTGGGTCACTGTCGATGTATAGTAGATAGGTATATATATTTTTGGGCTTTTGAAAATAACAATTTAATAATAACCATTGGGTTTAGTCTATGTATACGAAAATATACATTAATTTTGGTGTAGTGTAGAGTGAGTTATTTTAAGTAGTTGCATCACATTATATATTATACAAATGGATATGGGTCTAGTAAAATTATAAATAGGGGTAATAAACACGAAAATGTTGGATTTCTTATTTACTATAACATCAACTGGTTCCTGATAATGGGGCTTTGATGCAAATTTTTTTTGATACTCCATGGTGATATGCTCTTGAAAATACACAAAAATTATACAAACCCTAATGAATGACATAAATAGATTGGTTGAATAAAAAAATTGAAAACATCCATGGACAACCTAGATTGAATCTCATAGACACGTATGTTAGGATATAAAAATCATTTATAAGTAATTCTTTATATTTTTTTAGATACCTTTTTATACAGTTTTTAGTTTGAGTATTTTCATCTCTAATTTCACTTCCTTGGTTCTTGTTAATGGTGGGAAGCAATAGGAACTATGCCAACAATGAATATGAATGGAAATGTAATTATTAGACTACTGAGATGTCTAGCCATATAGGAAGTGGAGATAATATCTTTATGTTAGTGATGAATCAACTAACTCGTGTTATAAATATTATATTGAATCATTTTTGACGTCTTACTTCTCCTAAAAAAGTGAATGTTGTGATTGACTACATTTTATGAAAATTGTGTCCCATCATTTGTTGGTCATAGGATCCCCTTATTAGTAGAAAAAAGATTAAATGCATTTAGAAAATATTCTATATCAACTAATGAGCAATAAAAATGAAATTAATGGTGTATATTTATTACATGGAGGGGAAATATTATCAATGGTAGAGACTGATTGAGAACAAAATGTTGAATGTTGAAATTTATTATGGATAATTAGAAGGTTTCAAAAAAATATTTTTCAATAAATATTTTCCTCCAAATCATTATTTTTAAATTTAGAGGGTTTTATATAAACATAATTTACAATAAATTTGAGTCTAAATGGTTTTATGAGGAAATATTCACTTGTATTTAATGGTGCACTTCCGACTTTCTCATCAACAACCAAATTTAGATAGACCAATAGTCTATTGTTTTAAAATTATTTATATGAAAATATTTAGTGATTCATGTTTTTTATTTGTATTAATAATCATAGAACCTATCTTAAGGCTACTTGGATATGTTTATGATGTGTATAATAGGGGCCTCATGGGAATTAATATCAAAGAATGATAAAGAATCCCACTAAATCAATGGATGAATAGATTGTTTTGATCATCACTAATGTTATGGAACCATGCTTCAATAGGAAGGTATACAATCATTAACCCATAAAATTCCTTATTCTATGGTTTTTCATATATAATGTAAGATAAAATACTATAAGTACTATATAGAATTAATGGTCATATGTTATCACTACTGCTATGTTAGATCCCAAAATTGATGAGGGGATAAATATACAAGTTATTAACTCATGAATATATAATTTACTCTCTAATTTTTTCTTTAAACACTCATTAATATCATGTATGTTTTGAAAAACTATTCAAAATCCCACATCTAAATATTATGGACGAGTTATTTGTGAGAACAATAAATTGGGAAATTATTGGATCCCTTGTTTATAACTCCTACGAAATTAGTGTTTGTGGATATGAATTCTAAAAAAACATGTCATGCATCTTTAAGTGGAGTTTGATAATATGTTATTCAAGAATTTATGGGCCTTATATAATATAAACATCAACTATATAGAGAGGGTGATCACCCTGAACATCCTTATCCATCCTATAATTTTGTAAATGTTTAAGTAAGGGGTGAATCTAGTTTACATCATTATTTTGAAAATTGAATATTATTTATTAATGAGAAAGAATATATAGTGCAAAATTTTCAGATGATGGAGGGAATCTTGATTCAAAAGATTCCCATTGTTAGGGATTAAACTCATGTATTCCCTTATATATTGTCTTTTATTTCTACTATTAGAGAGATTGAGTTCTTAATTGAACATATAGCTCGATCATTATGAATATCCAATACTACTTGTTGAATGGAATCAATTGAAATAGAATAATGGAATAATCATTTATAAGTGAATCTATAAAAGAGATTTATACACCTATGTGCTTTACAATGTGATGAGATAGAACTCTATAATAATATGTATAGTTGTTTAATGCCCTATTTCATGTATTATCAAGAAATCAAAAAATTCATGATAACATGACCATTAAAACAAATTATCCCAACTGATAGAATAATATTTGAACCTATTAATGTGTAAAATTAAAATTATTATCTTATAATCTGAAAATAAGTAATATTAATATCTAGATTCATGTAAATAATTTTTAAAAAATAATAAAATAAGTGTTCCTATTATTTATAAAACAAATAGATTCATTCTTATTTTTAAAAAACTAAATTTATATAAAATAATTATTAATTTCATAAATGGGTATATAATGTAATATTAAATTTTATTTTTTTAATATAATAATTTTTTGAGAACCTATTTCAATCTTTAAAGGGTTAAAAAATTGATCATAAAATTATAATTGATACTCTTCAAATATATAATCATTATTTTTTAATTCAACTATTAAATTTTTAGAAATTAGGTTCATAAAATATAGTAAATTTCTAGAATAAACATGTTAAAATATTTTGGTAAATGTTTTTTTATTTTAACGAAAAGATGATTTTTTATTGAATAGTGACATATAGTATAATACCACATTATGTATTCAAAGTGAAATAAATACATGATTAATTGTATAAAGGATGATATAAAATACCATTATTTTGAATTCAAATGACCCATTTTATTTATATATTCACAACAATCATTTCTATTTTTAGACTGGATAAAAAATAAAAATATAATGAATATAATAGTGAAAAATGCTCCTATCATAAAATTTAAAATACCACCCATCAATGCCCCTTCCCCTCACAAATTTTAATAAAATGATAATTTCAAAATTGTTACAATATTACTCCTCATATCATTTCCCATGATCATAAACCCTTTATCTTCTAAAAATATGAATTCCAAAGTACCTTATGGAGTATTTCAACATAAAGTATTCAAAATGAAAAATTATCAATTGTTCTCTTATGAAGTCATTTCTACATCTAATGTTTATTCAACTAAATTGAACAAAACATTATAATAAATATAGTATTATAAATATATTGTAATTTTATTTTGTTAGTGTTATATATATATTCTTGAATCCATTTATTTTTTTATTTAACAAAATCATTTCTTACAATATGGTTTATACACCACCTCTATGAAAAACACACATAGGTCGTCCAACAACTTCAGTGCCCAATAGAAACATTTTATTACATTAAAATATAATGATAAAAATTATAATATATCTTATTTAATGTTTAAAAATAATATAATGATCACATAATTATATAAAATTAATCATGTTCCTGAAGGTCGATAAATACCCCTAAATTAACTAACCACATACCATCAACATTTTAAGTAAAAGAATCATCAAAATGTTGAAACAAAAGTTTATTTTTTATAGGAAATGTTATATTTATGTAATAAAATGAATATTATTTCAATTAAATTCTCAATCTATAGATTCATTGGATAAGAACATCAATAAATAGTAAATGGTGATCCTACCTTTGAACGAAGAAATGAACGACCTCTATGCGGTGAAATAAAAAATATTATCTCATTGAAATGGTAGAAAATGATAAAAATATTATTAGAGTAAATATAATATATATGAAAAAATTTATAAATATATAAATAATTAATTGATTTTTATTATTTTTGATTTTATGTGTTGGTGTAGAATGATTCGGGAACATAAATTAAGGTATCTCTTAAAACCACAGTATTTTCTCTTGGTTACACTTTCTATATCCTTTACATAGGTTATCACTATATTTTTCTTATTTACATCTTCTTTATTTTATATATATTTCCCCTATATATATATTTATTTTAGTTAACAATAATGTTAGGTGTATATACATATTTTAAATGGTCTCTACTTAATTTCATTCGTTATGAAAAAACCCATATAAAAGGGAATTCAGTATCCCTTACCCCATTTCTAGTGCCAAAAAATATAAAGTTTTAAAAAATCATTTAATTATAAAATTTCAAATTTGATTAATTAAAACCATTTTTAGTACATTTTGGGTTTTATATAAGTTAATATTATATTTTCTTTTTGAAATACTCTTTACAATTTTACCGGAAACTCCTCTTTAGTTGTGAATTTCCAAAGTTACATATACAATATTTTACACATCTAAATTATCATGTGGAATTTTTTTACATAAAACATAATTAATTATCTTTTATGAATAGGTATGATTTTTTTAATCCCATATTTCTCAAAAACCATTTTTATATTCCATCTTGTTATGCTATAAGATTTAATAATGCATCCCATTTTTGTATATGTATAATCATTATGCTTATTCCTCATGACAAATTCTTTATGTTGAAAAAATATTTCCTTATATTTTATGATGTGTTCTTCCATATATAAATTCAATTCATCTGGAAACATATTATTTTCATGACACTATAATCATGGGATTATGGAGTTAACATAATCTCTGGTGGAACTCTTCAACCATGTTATATTAGCTTAGCAGATATCCTACACTTATTTTTAGGTCATGTTTTTTTATGTTTCCACAATCATATGTTTACATGATCATATGAATCTATGTTCATTATTTTATAATACCATATAAATATTAAGGGCAACTATATTTCCAGATTTCATTTATTAATTAGGACTAATATGTTATTATCCCTTATTATGTTTTTTCTCTGACTGGGTTTTTTAACTTACCCTTTTGTTTATGTATTCCAATGTTATCATATATATCTTTAGAAATTCATATAGATTTTATATATCATTATTGAGAATAATATAAATATTTTTTTAAAATTATTTTATATACCAAGTCACCATAATATTTTACGACTCTCAATCGTTGGTTTGTATATGTTTGTAATTTATTTTTAAAATAATGTTATAATTTTAGTTTAAGGATTGGGTCACTGTAGATGTATAGTAGAAAGGTATATATATTATTGATCTTCTGAAAAGAACAATTTAATAATTACTATTGGGTTTAGTTTATCTATAATAAAATATACATTAATTTTGGTGTTGTGTAGATTGAGTTATTCTAAGTAGTTTCATAACATTCTAGTTTATACAAGTGGATATGGGTCTAGTAAAATTATAAATAGGGGTAATAAACATGAAAATGTAGGATTTTTTATTTAATATAACATCAACTGGTTTCTAATAATGGGGATTTAATGAAAATGTTTTTTGATACTCCATGGTTATATGCTCTTGAAAATACACAAACATTATACAAACCCTTATGAATGATATAAATTGATTAGTCGAATAAAAAAACTAATTTGAAAACATCCATGAATAGCCTAGATTGAATCTCAAAGACACATATGTTAGGATAAAAAATCATTTATAAGTAATTCTTTATATTTTTCTAGATACCATTTTATATTATTTTTAGTTTGATTATTTTCATCTCTAATTTCACTTCTTTTGTTCTAATTAATGTTGGGAAGTAATAGGAAGTATGCTAACAAAGAAAGTGAATGGAAATGTAATTATTAAACTATTGAGATGCGTAGCCATATAGGATGTGGATATAATATCTTTATCTTAGTGATGAATCAACTAACTCATGTTATAAATATTATATTGAATCATTTTTGACGTCTTACTTCTCCTGAAAAAGTGAATGTTGTGATTGAGTACATTTTATGAAAATTGTGTCCCATCATTGGTTGGTCATAGGATCCCCTTATTAGTAAACAACAAATTAAATGCATTTAGAAAATATTCTATATCAACTAATGAGAAATAAAAATGAAATTAATGGTGTCTATTTATTATATGGAAGGGAAAGATTATCAATAGTGGAGACTGATTGAGAACAAAATGTTGAATGTTGAAATTTATTATGTATAATTGGAAGCTTTCAAAAAAAAAATTCAATAAATATTTTCCTCAAAATCATCATTTTTAAATTTAGAGGGTTTTATATAAATATAATTTACATTAAATTTGAGTCTAAATGGTTTTATGAGGAAATCTTCACTTTGATTTAATGGTGCACTTCCTACTTCTTCATCAACATCAAAATTAAGATAGACCAATAGTCTATTGTATTAAACCTAATTTTATGAAAATATTTAGTTATTCATGTTTTTTATTTGTATTAATAATCATAGAACCTATCTTAAGGCTACTTGGATATGTTTACAATGTGTAAAATAGGGGCCTCATGGGAAATAATATCAAAGAGTGATAAAGAAGCCCACTAAATCAATGGATGAATAGAATGTTTAGATCATCACTAATCATATGGATCCATGTTTCAAATGCAAGGTACACAATAATTAACACATATAATTCCTTATTCTATGGTTTTTCACATATAATGTAAGATAAAATACTATAAGTACTATATAGAATTAATCATCATATGTTATCACTACTGCTATGTTGGATCCCAAAATTGATGAGGGGATAAGTATACAAGTTATTCACTCATGAATATATAATTTACTCTTTTATTTTTTCAATAAACACTCATTCATATCATGTATGTTTAGACAAACTATTCAAAATCCCACATCTAAGTATTGGGGATGAGTTATTTGTGAGAACAATAACTTGGGAAATTATTGGATCCCATGATTATAACTCCTAAAAAATCTGTGTTTATGGATATGAATTCTAAAAAAACATGTCATGCATCCTTAAGTGGAGTTTGAAAATATATTTTTCAAGAATTTATGGGCCTTATATATTATAAACATAAGCTATATAGAGAGGGAGATCACCCTGCACATCTTTATCCATCCTATAATTTTGTAAATGTTTTACTAGGGGATGAATCTAGTTTAGAATATTCTTTTGAAAATTGAATATTATTTATTAATGATAAAGAATGTATAGTGCAAATTGTTTAGATGATGGAGATAATCTTTATTCAAAAGATTTCCATTGTTAGGGATTAAACTCATGTATTCCCTTATATATTGTCTTTTATTTCTTATAATGGAGAGGTTGAGTTCTTAATTGAACATATACCTCGATCATTATGAATATGCAATACTACTTGTTGAATCGAATCAATTGAAATAAAATAACTGAATAATCATTTATAAGTGAATCTATAAAAGAGATTTATACACCTATGTGGTTCACAATGTGATGAGATAGTACTCTTTAATAATATGTATAATAGTTTAATGTCCTATTTCATGTATTATCAAGAAATCAAAAAATTCATGATAACGAACAAGTATCATGACCATGTATTGATGACTTGTTTGGTCAAATATGATGCCCAATAATTATCTAAGATGTAAATTTTTTAGATATCAGAATTTAATGGTGATATTGTAAATATTCAAAAAACTACCTTTAAATAAATGTATAGACATAATTATTTCATGGTTATTCCATTCAGACTCACTAATTCTCCAACAGTCTTAAGGTATTTAATGATTAGAGTATTTAGATAGTATCTCAAAAAAATTATGGAAGACTTTACAGAAAATATTACTATATACTAACAAATAATGGGTTATGATGGGGAGAATTTGAATAATATTATAAAGGCATTTGGAAAGGATAGATTATATTAAATGCATAGTAAACGTGAGTTTCTATTAGTGTAAGTGTCATTCATGGGGAATGTTTTCACCAGAAAAAGAATATTTGTGGACCTTATAAGGAAATGGAGATTGAAAAATGATCAACACCAACATCTGTAATAGAGAATTATTATTGGCATGCAATAGTAGGGTGTTATATATGATTTATTGGAAACCACTCACGATTAATAAATTTTCTAACCAAGCTTTCTTAGAGGGGTGTGATGTATTTCTGATCCAATGAATGCATAGTGAGAACAATGTAATTTAAAAAGATTCAAATCATTATACTAATACACCCAATACATACATGTGGGGAACTTTAAATTGAATAAAGAGACTCTTCAATGATTTTATTGGGTTGTGTACAAATAAAAATCACAATTTGAAAGCCTATGGTTGTCAGATGATCCTAAATAGAACTACCCACCACATGATTTTGAATCTTCACTATTGATGTTCATATTGATGATTTTGAATGATTATATCCACGGTGAGAAGTATGAAATATAGACATATCATAAGATCATATTATATACATTAAAAAAGAAATAGAATAATATGTTCAGAAAATTTAATTAAAGATGATCAGTATTATGACTACTCAATCCACCACAATCCTAGGAAAGAAAAAAGATGTACATTCCCAAAGTAGAATGGATCTTACAAACATATAAATTAATCGAATTAATAGAAATTGTATCATCATAGATAAGAAAATGATGTTCATGTGAATCATTAAAGAATAAACATAATCATTCATTTTTTAAATGATTTATCAACAATCCATTCTATAGAAGATAAAAGATACTCATAACGATAATGTTGGAATACAGAAAAAAGTGGATTGCATATGAAATGGGGAATCTTATAATTATAAAATTTATAATGGAAGAAGTGAAATATTTGGTTCACAACTATTTTTACCATAAAATACATTGATAAAAAAATATTTAATGAAGGGTTCACAAAGAATGACATTCTTCGTTGACCCAGGTAGAACAAAAATGAATCATGATCATTGAGAGGACTATTTGTGGCAGAATTTGAAGAATGATGTCACAAATAAACATTGGTGTTTCCTATATTTTAAAATTTGAAATAAAAAATGAAAAATTCCATGGTGATGATGAAAACAATAAAAAACATATAAAAATGGAAAACATCACCATAGACATTTTCACTTGTCTTAGGAAGAAACATAGAGGAAAAATTCTATATTTGTTAAGGCGGATCCTCTTATAATGACATATCATTTTACTTAAATTTGAGAGAGCTTATTACATAGTCAACTACAAAAAATATGTACAATATCTGTTTTGAGGCTATATGGATGGCCACTATTGTTTATATCTGATTGAGATCTAAGTATTACCTATATATTCTAGAATTGTATCTGATGTGGTCTTAACACTTTCCCAAACTAGGGGCCATTTTGAACAGACTACCTCGAAATTGGACAACATGTCGGGAGAATGATCAATGGACAATAAAGGAGGATGGGATCCATATCCTCCTCAGGTTAGGTTCTCCTACAACAATATCATTCACTGAAACATACAAATGGCTCCATACGAATCACTACATATAGAATATATGTAGATCACATGTGGACTATGTTGAACTTGGTGAACATAAGATTCTAATAAATGAAATGATCAAGGAAATGTTATAGAGGGTCCAAAACAATAAAAACCATATTAGTGATAGTCATAGTAAATAGAAGAGATGTTTATTCAATCATGGAAGGGATCATGATTATGAGGTAGGACTAAAAATGTTCATCCACATAACTCCATGGATGTGGTTAGTGAGATTTAGAATGAAGGGAACACTATATACAGGATAAATTGTCCCTCGGTTATTCATGATTTCATATAGTCCTTTGATTGTGTAAAAATGATCCCCAACCATATATCAACTACATAACACATTCCAAAAATGTCTCCTAAAAATGTAAATATAGGATACGTCACATTTATTAAATACAATGTTTCTACAACTAGGATATGATCTCTCTTATGAGAGAATTATTGTGATGACATGAACATTTATAAATAAAATTCCCCCTGAAAATTATTTATATGTGTAATTATATACAATATATATAAAAAATACATGCGGTTTTCATGTTTTCACTATATCATATCATATTTAAAATACCATTATGTATCATTATCATTGCTAATATACCCACATAACTGTGATCGTATTATTAGTATTACTATTTCATTACCAAAAATATAAATAACATAGAAAAATGAAGTTATGGCCTCAACTAGTAGGTTCATACCCTACAAATACAATATATCAGAGCTGCTAAGGGAGATAAATTATCTTTTATTTTTCCTCAATGAGGCCCATTCTGATACCTTATAACTTACAAAGGTGAAAACCCATTTACGGGAGAAGTTCAAGCTCAATGAGATCATAAACCCAGCCATGTTCACCAAACCACACTATGAATATCTCATAATAACACATCATACACTTAGAGAGTATTTTGGTGTATTAAATGGATTTGTATGAGGACCCTAACAAAATTAACATGTAAATATTATTTTCAAATGAATAACGGTTCTATTTTTTTTATTGTTACATTTTAAACGATTCATATTTTGATATAATAAAAGAGAAATTGAATTTTTGTGAAATATTCAATTTGAATTATGAAATTACTTTTATGAATTAATGGATTTTAAAATAAATCATTATTTACTAAAATTTCATTATTAAATATCATTTGTAAATATAAATGGACATATATTTTTTATTAAGACAAATGTAATTTTTATAAGGGTTTAAAAAAAATTTATTGTCAAAAATCCTATCATTTCTCAATTAATGTAGATCCTTTTTTAAAATTAAAAAATAAAATATTTGGAAAAATATTTGGTTTAAATTAATATTATATTTTGAATAAAAAAACTGATATTATCCAATGGTGAATTTTTCAAAATTTTTAAAAATAATCAAATTTTTAGGTTAAAATTAAATAAGATATAAATATATAATGTGATTTATGACATCATTACGACCCAAAAATGATGTCATAAATTCTATAAATTGTATTATCAACCAAATAATTATTTTGAATTTAAAATAAATAAATTTATTTTTTATTAATTTTTAAATCCTTTAGGAATCCTTTAAATCACATATTGTATTTTAAGGTTTTAAAATCATTTCCTAAAAACAAGACCAACTTCCACATCATCAAGGGTATTATTTTAATAATCATAGCTATTAGACTCATAATATAATTTAAACCACCCCTCTAGTAGAAACCATGGTAAATGGCCATGAGAATGATTACGGTTTTTGTTATTAGGGTATATAGAGTCATATAGTACGTTTACGAAATGATAATGCATTCTCCAATTATTTTCTATATAAACCCACCCAATATTGCATTTTTCCTCACTCAAAAATCTTGTATCATATCCTTAATCATCAATCATTTATATAGAGACTCCCAAGGTGCAACTATGCTCTCAACTAGGTCCTCCCAAACATTTGGAATCATGTTATCAAGGTATGGGGTCCACTCCTTCACTTTTTTATTCATGTTTCTCTATCATTATATATATTTTATCTCCCATTTTCAATCAAGGATGTTCACCTTCATGCAAATATAATTATTTTATTTTTTAATTTCATATATTAATTCCGCACTCCTTTATCATAGAATAAAATTTCATGATATGTGATTCCTTGATTTATGATATATGAGGAACAACTAAAAATTAATATGAAATGAAGGTGATGGTTGGGATCGAAATTATATTGAACAACATTTAATTGGGAACTGTTTTAGTCTCATGAAATGTCTTGAAAGAGATTATGGAGTGAACTAAATCAACAATGAGAATTTTGTCATCAATATTTCTTGGAATTTATCATTGACATATGATTATGATGATGTATTTTTGGTTGTTTCCCCATTTACAATGTTTCCTTTATGTTATCATGCTATTTCATGTCTATTTATACATTTTTATGAATCTCACTACATTTAGGAACCATTTATTTACATATTTCCTAACATGTATTACATTATTCTTATAATTCCATGTTTATTTCCATAATGGGATTTATATCTCAACCCTTTCTAATATATGACCGAAGTTCATCCAATGAATTTTTATGTATGATGTATTAATATGAGAATATAAAGGATATCTTAAATAAGGTTTTAATATACCATATTCTATTTTTATGTAATGTAAATTTTTCTTAAATAAACATTACATCAAAATATTCTAGGATTTATTATCTCTAATCTTATTATAAAAAATAACCAATTAATGTGTAATAAATTGAATAATTGTTCATAGTTGGTATCAAATAAAATTATGAGTAATCATAGGGGTTATTATTTGAAAAATATAGTTAAATCATTATGGATAAAAATATATATAAATAAACATTGGTAAATTTTGGTAATGTATATACTAAGTGGGTTTTTATGAAAATTAATCGATGTATGGATACTATAACTATATGTGGCTCTCACAAAAATGTGTAAATTGATAAAATCTAGTAAAAATGCATTGACTTATACTCAAACAGGAACAAGTGCATGAAAATGGGCCTTTATTCACACTTTTCATGACAATCCCATGGGATATTCTATTTTACATTATCAATCTCATTACGAACCATTATTAAATGAACAAATATTCTCACAAGAGTATATATTTGGTAATAAATCATATATAGAATTTATTAATTCAAATAAATTCATATAATAAAAAATAAATTTCATTTAAATGTTATCCCGTATATTTCATTATATTCAAAATTATGTTTTTAACAGTTTAAAAATAGTCATCCCTAATTTTCTTTTTGTCCTATCCAGTGGAGGGAAATAGAAGGAATGTGGTAAATAACTAATGATAATTGAAATATAATGACATAAAAATGATATTAACAACCCGATGAGAGATGGAATGGATACATAATAAATATAATATTTTATTTGACTCAATTTCTATATAGAAAACTAGATTAGGTGGATATCCCAAATTTGCATAAGAACGAAGAAGCTATAATTGATACATTTATGTGACATGTGTCTCCTTCTTTCAAAGGATTATCTGATCCCTTAATCTCAAAATAATGGATCAACAATAAATATACGATCTTATCCATCCTTCAATCATATCAGTAGGAGAGATTTCTACTAGATGTTTATCATATTGAGGGAGAAGCTGATCATTTTTGGACACTGATCAAAAATAAAGAGCATATAGAAGAGATTGAATATATGGGGTTGAAGGAATTTTGGAAAAAAATATAAATATTTTCCTCACACTATGTAACATAAAATATATCATGATTTATCTTCACTTAAGAAAAAATATGAAGAATATATTAGGTATTATGTGGTAAACATCACAATACATTCATTATATGCCTATGGATTTTTTTCATTACCCTATAAATAATAGTGATTGTCTATTTAGAGAGATAAATACTAGTCTATGAAATTCCCATGGTGATCCGCGACATTGATTGCAATTAGTAAATTGTCCAATGTGTCCTCAAGGTTCAATGGGAGATCGACGAATCTCAATGGTATCTTGGGGATAATAAGTTGAAATTGGAGTATAAATCTTGTAGTTTGATGGAAAAATATAATGATGATCTGAAATTTCAATATCTTTATTGTCAAATATGCAGAAAGAAGGATCCTAGAAATTTAATATTAGGGAAGAAGAAATTATTTAGGTGCGGGGAAGAAGGAATCCTAGGTAGCAATTTCCAATAGGAGAATCCCATTAATGAGAGGGAGGAATGTAATTCTCCATCCAACACTTTTGATGTGTTCATTATTTCAACTAAAATTATCTAGGACAATTTTATTACAAATTATTTATGTCTAGGTTTTGGGGAGATATCTAACTACCTCTAAGGTAGAATGGATGACATTTTTCTATCACAACTGTTGATATTGATCGCAACAATGAAGTGGGGATATGTATGCCAGTAAATAATTCAATAAAAGAAAAAAATTGAATATGGTTCTATGTATTCCTTAACATCAATAATATTTAGTAGATCTTTTCAAACCCCACCGAAAATCATGTACGTACAGTTTTCATTAAAATCATCAAATGTGAATTTTTTCATCCTTAGTATTTAACTCCAAACTTATGAAAAAATATCATCTAAAATATCTATAAAAAATTGTGATTATCGATTTAATTTAATTTTAGGCAATTTAAGGCATGGATTGGATATCCATATATAGAGAGAACATAAATTTTTGTGAGTTGAAAATAAATATCCATATCATGAATTGTCCCCCAATTCTGTATAAGTCCAAGTATGATGATTATTAATATGTTTCACCAAAAAGTTATCCATGGATATAATTTCCATAAGAGAATTAATATATAAATAAAATTATTTAGTCTATGGAAATGATGACCCTTGAAGACATTCCAATTTTAAGGGAATACGTTGATGTGTTTCCAAAAAACATTTCTGCTCTTTCTCCTAGCTGAGTGGTTGAATATTCAATCGAGATTATACAAGGGTATTAACTAATATCAAAGACTCTTTATAGAATGGATGTTGTGAAAATATAAGAGGTGAATTAAAAATAATAGGATAATCTATATAAACAGATCATATTTCCATGTGTTTCTCCTTAAGGTGCACCAAACCTCTTCATCATGAACAAGGATCAGTCAATTATCCTTAGTGTTTATTATCGCATGTTTTACAATAAAATGATAAATTACATATATCATTTACCAAAAATTGATTAAATATTCGATGAAAGATGTTGTGAAAAATACTTCTCTAAGGTGGATCATAATTTGGGATATTATGGAGTAAGGTTAAATAAAGAAGATATCGCCAATACTATAATCTATTCATGGTATAGGCACTATTCATTAATAGTAATGACATTTAAACTCAAAAAGAATACAAAAATATTTATGTAATTTATGAATATAGTCTATAAGGATTATGAAAACATGTTTGTGATAACATTTATAAATGATATTCTAATATAATACAAAATAAATGATGAGCATGTGGAGTATATGATAACTATGATAAAACCCATTTGAAAGGATAAGATTTAGGAAAAGAAGAAAATGTGAGTTTTTTTAAGGATGTCACATTTTTGAGGCATATTATCACCAGAAGGGGATATATATATAGATAAATCATGGGTAGAATAAATTTAAGGATATCCAAGGCCATCATTTCAGGCTGAAATCTGTAGTTTCCATGAATTAACTAGGTATTATTGTGGATATATGGGAAATTTATTTTTATTTTTAAACCATAAATCCATTTTAATATATAAGGGAGTCAATTTGTTTTTTGAATGATGGATGTGAATATATATTATAGGATTTGAAAATAGTTATATCACTATTCATGTACTTACACTGACCACAAGTGGAGAAATATTCAAGGTATTTAGTAATTCTTTGAAGAATATATTATGCTATGTTTTATTACAGAATGAAAAAGTGATAGCTTGTAATTGAAGGAAATTGAATGTTCATGAAATAAACGACCCAACTCATGATCTGGATTTATCTATAGTGATATTTAAATTTTTTTGTAGTGGAATTATCTCTTTGGGGAGAATTATGAAATATCTATGGATCATAAAATCTTAAAGTATATATTCATGAAAATAGAGTTGAATATGTGCCCACAAAGATGGTTAGAGACGATTGAGGACCATGACTGCTCAATCCACTTCAATCCAATGAATTCAAATAAATATACAGATTATATATGTAGTATGGAACCCAAAATATTGTAATTATAGATATTTGAGAAGAATCTGAATAATCTTAGATAAAATAATTATGTAAATGAAAATCATAATGGATGGAACATCAAAAATCCTTTCAAAAATTTATTGATGTACCATCACTTCTAGAGAAGATAATGGATTATCAATGAGATGATGCGATAATTTAGTAACATTGGAAGCTATAAAAATTTAAATCCTTGGAGTTCAATGATAACGAATAAAGATTTGTGAAATTTGGGTAATGAAAATGTGTAACATCGAATCAAAATTGAATGAGGTCACATTTTTAGGATGCACAAAGTTCAACCATTCATACCCATCCAAGAATAAAAAATGTGTATTGAGATCCCAAATTTCACTATTAGTGGGACAATATAATGAAACTGATTTTAGAAAATACATAAATATGTATTCTATGTCATCATGTGAAGGTGGAAAAGAAAAAACATACAAGGGGTTGATGTAGCCATTACCCATAACCACATGTAAATGGAGAAAAATCACCGTGGGTTTTTCATTGGAAATTTGAAGACATCAAGAAGAAATAATGCTATATAGTTATTTTTGGATCATCCTTAAATGACTATTCACTTCATTTCAAATAGATAAGACATATCACTCGATCAACATGTAAGGATATACATTCTATAAGTCGTGTGGCTACATGGAACACCATGATGGATTTTGTATTTTCGAGATCCAAGAACAAACTCTATGTTCTAGAAGAGTCTGCATCACACTCTGAATACAAATTTGAAAATTATCTTATCCGGTCACCCACAAAATGAGGTCCAATCTGAGTGGACTGTCTATATACTTGTTGAAATGATAATATCATGATAAATTTTCCTCAAAGAAGGATGTGATAAACAAATTACTCGATTTTATTTCGCATATAATAATATTTTCCAGTGAGGAATACAAATTGATCCTTATGAAACCCATTATGAGAATAAGTGCATCACACCTACATGATGGGATAAATTATGGGAATTCTGTATGATTGGTCGTAAAATGGTTGAGGAAATTTTGGAAAAGTCATTGCATATTCCAAAGAACATCAAGGCTTCATAGAGTCTCTAAAAGATCTATTCATGTGGTCATTGATGAGACATAGAGTTAATGTTACATAGATAGTATTCCTCCACACATTTCAATGGAAAAAAGTTGTGATATTTGGTAATAAAGGGAAATATTCCAACAAGATACATCGAATCCTTTGAAATATGTGATTGGGTTGTAGTGGTGGCCTATCAATTAGAACTCCCACCATCGTATCACATGTATATTATAAATTCCATATATCCATCTTATGAAAGAAAAACATTGTCCCCTCACATGTAATCAATCAATGGGTGGAACCATTAAAATATTTTCCCTCATATAATGAGGTAATTCTGTTGATATTAGATCATAATGAAAATTTTCAACAGAATAATAAAATTTACACGGTCAATGTTTTGTGGAGAAACCACAAGTTTGAAGAAAAGATGTGGGAACCAATGGAAGTGATAAAATAGAATTATCATCATCTGTTTTACTGTGTGGAATGAAAATTTCAAGGCTGAAATTTCACTAAGGGGAATATCGTACATACCCCAACATTTATAAACAAAATCAACATTTAAATTTAATTAAATACAATAATATATAATTTGGATATAGAATACACATGATATTATTTGGTTTCATTATATCCTATCAGATTTAAAACATTTTTAACTATCAATAACATTAATAATATTTCCATTAAATACTCATCATATTATTATTATTAATATAGGGTTTTGATAAATCTAGTTGACAAATACGAAGGAAGTTATGCCCTGAACCAGTGTGATAATACCATATAAAACAAATTTATCAGAGCCTCTATGGGAGATAACATCACTAGGACTTTACCTTGTATAGTCCCAAGCTGATATTCAACAAATTAAGAATGAGTGAAACCATTTAAAGGGGTGATTAAATATCATGGATATCAAATCCCAAACCATGTTTGTTGAACAACCCCATGGGAGTCTCAACATCACTCACCATACCCATTGATATTTATCTAGTGTATTAAAGGTATTTATATCAAGAACCTATTAATTTGAATATGTATATTGTATTTTCAATATAATAACTATTTTATTTAATAATTATTAATATTACATTATAAATTATTTAGATTTTTATTGAATAAAAAATTATTTTTGGGTAATATTCCATTTCAAATAAAAAATTTATTTTGAATATTTATCATATTTCTGAAATGAATAATATTTTTATAAAATATTTTTTTTGTTTAATTTAAATGATATTATAGTTTATATGAACTAAAATTTAATTTATAAAATAGTTCAAAAATTGTTATTGTAAAAAAACTACATTTCTCAATAAGTGTATATTTTATTTTAAATATTAAAATTAATAAATTTATAAAATTACATGGTTAAAAAAAATACATATTTTGGAATCAGAATATCAAAATTGTCCAATGCAGATTTACTCATAATTATTTGAGATTGTAGGATTTTTTTACTAAACATTAAATATGATATAAATATATAAAGTCAACTGATAAATATTTATAGGAAAAATTATAAAATAAAAAATATTAATGTTAAACATGAGAAATTCTATGTTTTTTTTCAAAAGTATCCTTTCTCATCTCCCTAAAACCCCTCATTATTGGTGCATTTACAATGTTACATATCCACTCCATTTCATATATTCACCACAATTGGACATAATTTTTCAGAGGAATACTTATTTCTCATATATGAACATCCAAGAATGATTAAATCACTTATTTAAGGGAATAAATTATGCTATGCCACATCATTTTTCTATAAGATATGAATATGGGAAAAAATTATTGACATAGGTAATCATTATGTTAATAACTTATGATCAATTCCTTAAGGGGAACACATTTTCATATAAATATTAGGATAGGTGAATCCTGATAGTTATCCATAGAATTGGGATATTTTTATGACTAATTATATGATATGAATGAGAATATGGAGTAAACATAATCCATGATTGGACTATGTAAACCACATGATGTTGTCATGGAAGCTCGTCATGACTTATTCTTATGTCATGTTTTATGATGTTATAACATTCCTATGATTACATGTATTTATGAATCAATTTTCATTATATTATTATCCCATGTGTCCATTCAAGGAAATTTTCATTCATGATATCATGTTTTTAATTTTGACAATTATTATATTCCCTATTATCATGTTTATTCTCCTACTGGAAATTGTAGATTGACCCTTTTTTATATGTTCCTAATGTAATGTTATGTAGTTTTAGAAGATGAAATTTATTTAGGATGTCATTATAGATATTAAAATATATGAAAAATATTTTAGATTCATGTTCATGTTTTCTATACCTAGTATAAATATAAGGACTCGGCCTTAAACATTACATAATATTGAATTAAATGAATAATTCACATTGAGGATCTTTTCAGGTTTAGAGTTTTAGAGAATTAGGCCATAACTATTACATTACAACATGAATATTACAAGTAGACACTACTACTGAGGATCCATTTTTTTCATAAAATAAAAACTCTTAAAATGAAACATGTTTACTTCCATGTTTTAGAAATCATGACTTTTCCTTGATCTCATCCTTGACCCTATTAATCTTTAAGTCCTGTGAAAACATTTCAAAACATGGGATGAGCACAAAAAGATCATTATGGGTTATAAAATAATGAAATGAAACATTAATCCATCAATTAATACTAATCAATGAAACCAATACTTTTTATTCATAATATACATTATGAAATTATAATATTTATGAATAACACACAGAAATCATAAATAATAAAGGATACATATGGAATACATATCAAACATATATTGTAGCTATCACACCTACATAGGGAGATACACATGGAATATCCATCACAGTAAATTCCCTAAATCTCTTAGGAGAAACACCACATTTACCTCCATCATGTTACCCAATGCATTGGAGAGCTATCTCGGGCTCACCCGCCCTAGGTTTATCACAGAACAACCCATATACGTAAAAAATTCCCAATAACCATAACCTAATCATAACACATGACACATGTATAATGTAATGATAAAATTTCCACATTCCAATATATAAAATCATGATTTTGAAATAAACAATGCTTTATCAAATCATTTTCAAAACCATTTAAAAACGATTTTTTAATCAAAGTGTCCCATATCACATTGACATTTTTAAAGGAATTATCATTTGAAAACATTAATGTCCATTTAATAAATCATAAAACCCATTTTGAAAACATGGACATTAATGTCAAATATTTAGAAGAATAGATCTTCAAAACATTTAAAACGATATTTTGGTTAAAGTGTTTTTTAACAAAAAATGTATATGAATGAATACAAATAAATGAGGAATAAAATTTAATAAGAACATTATAATATCATGGGAATAAAGGGATTCAATATATAATATGTCAAAGGATAGTATATACACCATATAAGAGTTAATTGGTGCTTTACAACAATGTAGTTTTAGTGGAAAATTAAATTGAGATGACATACCTTAATAAAGATGGTATCCTTAAATTAAAGATAAATAAATCACATAATTATGTGTGAAAAAGATAAATACACCCAATATAATTGGATATTAATTTTAAAACAATCAGAGTTCATTCACACATATTCATAGGATGACATATTCAAGAAGTACAAGTTGAAGCCAAAGAATTGAAATTGGGTTAAGAAGTTCCCTTGTAAAAATTCTACAGCATAACGACGTCACATTAAAATTCAGAAAATTATTTGATGAGATAAAAAGGGTATCTAATAACTTTTACATAATTTTTAAATCAATAGCTATAGAGAAGAACATATCCCTACATAATAAGATGTAAATTAAAAGACATAACAAAAATATGTCTTTAAAAAAAGAGGAGGGTGAAAGGTTCCCTTACCGATTTGGTAACTTACAAAACATATGCCACATCAAAGAAGGTTAATAAAATTAAGATGTATATACTCATAAATGAAAGTATATTACACAAATAGTACAATCCTAGGAAGTACTTTCACAACACAAAATGAAATAGTGGAAAAAATAACATGAATCTCACAGGAATAAAAAGTGAGATGTAACCCTTTACCACATTGTAATTAACTGAGTCATATAAACAAAATTTAATTAACAAAAAGTGAATCACATAATACCATGAATATAATTAGAATCATGATAATATATATCAAATGGAAGTACACAGTACACCACATGAAATGAATAAGTGGCAAACAATGTAAATATCATGGAATTAAAAGTGAGATAAGAAAATCCCTTACCTCGTGTCCAACTTGACTCGATCGTTCCTATAATCTCCTGACTAATAAAGTAATGTTAATTTATGAATGATTAAGAACCTTTTTAACGTTAATTATTCCTTTTATATCATTTATTACCCAGTTATAAACATTATGTAATCATATAAGTTAGTAACATCCATTTTGTCGATATTTGGTACTTGAGTCAAAAATGAACACCTTATATTTACATGTTGTCCATGTGGTCAATAGTTCATTATACCCAGAATGACATAAATCATTTAGATATCATACATATCATATATATCCAGTATATACATGTAATTATAATAGTACATAACATTTATAGGTAAGAAATGAAATGCATCGTTCATGGAGATGGTAAGCCGTACATACACATGAACACTACTTTCATTTCTATTTCTTATTTTAATGGAATTAAAACATAATTATACATAGGTATATTATAATTCCAGTATAATTTCATATATAATATCATCAACACAATCCTTTATACGTCCCACATATGGAATTAACGAGTCATATCACTTTGAGGGGGAGGTAGTCCGCACTTCCTCTAATGAGATTATCGTGTTAACCCATAATGGAAACCATTACGGCATGATAAAAATATAAATTACAGAAGAATATAGAAAACATAAACATAATATATATCATATATAAATATAGTTCCATTATAATGGCCACCATGAGAGGCGGTAAGAGGTAATTGAACAATCATTGTTTCGTGAGGCATTAGTTTTCCATCCACATAAATATTATGTTCTTCACCCATTAGATGGAGGTGTATCTTAGTGTAGATAGAATCCTTATGATAAAAATATCCTAGTATATTTGGGATACTATTTTTGTAACAAAATAAATGAATAACAATATTTTAGGGGTCGGATAAGTAATATAAATGAAAACAAATTAAGATAAACTGTTACCTTTAATTTGGGTAACTCCCTTTAGTTTGAACCAAAAGGACTTCTATAAGTGCCTTATTCCTAAGTTAAGGCTTCTAGGTGGAGGAGATGGATGTAGGGATATTAATTGAGAATATTTTGGATGAGTCAAATGGCTTGAGAGGTGTGAGGAATTGGTTTTCTGTGGTCTCCTTTTATAAGGGGGAGGAGGGTCTTTTTAGGAAAGTGTGAAAACATTACTTTATTATATAATGATATTTGGTTTATAATGGTCCAAAAATCATTAGAGTCGAAGATAAGATGACTCGTGGTTGAAATAAAATCATCCAATAAGAATTGGACAGGTTTTGGGTAATGTATTAATAATTATAATCTTATTTATATAAATGATTTATTAATGAGGTAAACACTACATCATTATTGTGTCACAAATAATATAAATTTATTGATGTCTAAAAATTATAAAAAAATACCATGATATAGGAAATAATTATATATTTCCAATGAATATTTATAGTTGAAATGATACTTTATATACCCCCTTTTAAAAATTAAATTACTAAAATATATTTTCTTTTGTAATTTTTGCCTTTACTTTAAGTTAACTAATCTAAATTGTCAATATCCCTCCCATGTGGCTAAATGGGGTCCCAAAATCGACCCAAGTATGCCCATTGTCGTTAATGACTCAAAAAATAAGGTTTTTACAAGTTTTATTGTAATTTTTAATCATTATAATATTCTTTTTACCTTGAATTACCTTATTTACCTTTAACTGCGATAAATAAAAGTCAAAAGATACTATTCACCCAAAATTATTTTCATTTATTGAAACAAATTTTACTTCTTGATAAAAAGAAATTATGATGTATTTTTTAAATTCAATTTAAAAAATTAGTAAAATTACATTTAAATGAAAACGTCAGTTTTTTTAACTACCACCATGTGGATTAACTATTCATCAAAAATTGAATTTTTTTAGAAAAATACCAAAAATTCAGCCTAAGATATATTTGATATTCTGAATTCAAAAATGATTTCTATTTTGAAAAATTAATAACATAGAAGTGGCATTAATTAATTTTAAAATTAATTTCCATCGTTAAAACAAATAGTGTTTTTTAAGAAATAAATACTATCAAAAGATTGATACTTATTTATGTCCAATTTGAAAGTGAAATTAATTACAATGAACAACAATGAAATAAATGGTAAAAATATATTTTTATTTCACTTTAAAACCAATGAAAATAATAATCTAACAATATAAATAATTAGATTAAAAGGAACTTTTGAATTAAAATACGATATTTTTCATTATTCATTAAAAAATGAACTTTATCAGAAAAATACCAAAAAATTACCCACAGAAAAACATGATGTCCCTATTCTAAAGAAATATTTTATTTGGTTAATTAAAAAGTATTAATGTGACGAAAACTACATTTAATGAGGGTTCTCCATTAAAAGGTGATAAATAGACCTTTTAATGTAAATTATGCTTAAAATTAGATTCAATCACATTTTATGCCACTAAAATTTATTGGATAAATGTAAATACGTTTAACAGACATGTATAATCATATTGTATGTAGTTTTGTTCATTCTCACCAATACATCATCTAGGAGTTAACAACCATTTAAAATAATAATACTATATTATTAGTGTGCAATGTAAGATTTCAAAGAAACCTGTTGTTGCATATCAGGTACGCTATCGAACATAGCAACCAATTTAAAGTAAAATTAATTTTTAATTCAAAAATATTAATAAATATGAATTATGTATTATTCTTTATTTACCTAGGATGTTTCATCATTCCCCCCTTTTGGGACTTTCCTCCTTGCGATTTTAAATTTATGCTTGAAAACTTCATTAAAAGTCCAACATCAGAAAAGTGTCAGTAAAACTATCACATTAAAAGAAAGAAAGAGAAATAAAAAGGTCACATGAGACAACAGATACTAGGATTCCATAAAATCATGGATATGGAAGACAAAACAAACCATCATGTTCTGATGGATAGTGATAGAAAACATGATTAGGGTAAAGTTAACAACCATAAAATCACAAACATGTTATGGGTTAAATGGTCTTTGATTACCCATTAAGAGAAGTTAACAGACAACATTTTTTTTTAAGATTCTTTCCATAAAGTGGAGGAATTTATTTATGAGCTTAAATAAAAACATAAGAAAACACAATTACTTGTTATGTAGACATTCATCCTTTATTAAATTCCTACCACAAACTCATCTTTTCTCTAAATGATGAGTATTCAAACTGACTTGGTCATATTTAAAGTGCTAAAATCAACTTCTCGAGTATCACATAATCCACACAAAAAAGATATATATTTCCCTGAATTTAGACATTAACCAAAACCAAAAATGGTTAGTACGAGATCATATAATCACCAGAAAGGATACTCCTTTAGAAAAAGAAATACTACTCTTAATCTCCAAAATTCAACAAAATGTACTCAAATTTCAATAAAGACCCTTCAATATACCATTGTCCTTAAAATTATTCAAAATAAACCAAACTATGATTGTAACCCAAAACTCAAAAGGATTTAGTCACATAGCCTTCCATTGTAAATCTTATCATTTATCTCTAAATAAAAAAAATCAACTACTCTTAAAGTCTCATACTGAAGTGTAATTAAACAAATAACATATTCTCTATGATAGGCTAATCATTTCCATAAAAACCAAATCACCATATGTCCATAATAAAAACATATATTCTACAGAAATAAAATTCTAACATTACTCATCAAAGGAATAGATTATTATTCCCATGAATAACATTTTAATATATCAAACTTCTGGGTTATACATACTATAAAAAGTATTCTAATGTAATACCATCATAAAAAGAGCCCTAATACATTTAAGCATTTCACAATCCTATAATCTATCATAACACTTGAATATCTTATATGTTGAATTCTTACTCATTCAACATTCTTCATGATCCATTGACCATTCTTTTCCAGCTTATTCGGAAATTCTTCTTTCCTACAAACCAAACCATGAATCGTATCCTAAGATTCAATAATATCAAAAAATAGGTAAATAAATAATCTATACCTTTCATTGGTCATTTTTAGTTTCTTCATCTGCAATTGGAATGGAATTAGGTATTGGTAAACAAATATTTGTACGATCCTGGTGATCCCATTACTAAAACATCATTATATGACATGTGTTGGTATAATGTAAATGCACACCACATTTAAAACATTCAATTGATCCCTCAGAAATAACTTCTTTCCCTTTGCTAGTGTAAACTAGATGTTTCCTTTTTCCATTGCAGGTTCTTTCTTTATGACCTTCATTTCCACATATATAGCATCTTCCCATCCCTTTGAAACATTTTCCTAGAAGTTTTTTTCCACATCCATGACACATAGGTTTTTGAACATACATACCTTTTTCATTATTACCTGAACATCCATGAAGATTTGTTTCTCGCATATAATATGCCATATATAAATCACCAAGGTTAAAGTGGTCAGTCAGGACTCCAAAGAGTTGTTTGAGAATAACCACAATATTTCTCATTGAAGTGACCATTTCATTCAATTTCTCATTCAGAAAACCATCATAGTTTTCTTCATGTCCATTGTTAATTTGATGTATTCTAGATCCAACCTTGACTAAAACTAGAAAGGTAAGTGTGAGTATATCACTAAAAGCATCATATAATATCTTCCAAGGAGGGTAAATACTAATATATAATTGGTCATGTTATCTTAAACTCATTCACTTTATCTAAAAAACTATAACTCCTTTAGAAATACTAACCATTATGGTAATGTCATTTATTCTTAAAGAATAACTTAACCTCTAAATTCATCTAAACCGACCTATAATACCAACTATAAGGACCCGGACATAAAAATTACATAATATTGAATTAAATGAATAATTCACATTGAGGATATTTTCATGTTTAGATTTTTAGAGAATTAGGCCATTACTATTACATTACAACATGAATATTACAAGAAGACACTACTACACAGTTTCTATTTCTTCATAAAATAAAAACTCTTAAAAAGAAACATGTCTAGTTCCATGTTTTAGATAGCATGAATTTTCATTGATCCCATAATTGATCCTATTCATCTTTAAGTCCTGTGAAAACATTTCAAAACTTGGGATGAGCATAAAAAGCTCAGTATGGGTCATAAAATATAGAAAGGAAACATTAACTCATCAATAAATACAAATCAATGAAACCAATACTTTTCATTCATAACATACCATAAGAAATCATAATATTTATGAATAACACATAGAAATAGTAAATCATTAAGGTTACTTATGGCATCTATATAAAACATACATTATAGATATCACATCTACGTAGGGAGTTACACTTGGAATACCCATCATAGTGTATTCTATAAATCTCTTAGGAGAAACATCACGTTTACCTCTGTCACGTTACCCAATTCAATGGAGATCTATCTCGGGCTCACCCACCCTAGGTTTATCGAAAAACCACATGTATACGTAAAAAATTCCCAATAACCATAACATAATCATAACACATAAAAAATGTATAAAGTGGTTATAACATTTTCACATCCCAATATATCAAATCAAGATATTGAAATAAACACCGCTTTATCAAATCATTTTCAAAACCATTTAAAAAGATATTTTTGAATCACCGTGTCCCATACCACTCTGAAGTTTTTAAAGGAATTATCATTTTAAGACAATAATGTCCATAAAAATAAATCCTACAACCCATTTTGAAAACATGGACATTAATGTGAAATATTTAGAAGAATAAATCTTTAAAAAATTTAAAATGATATTTTGGTTGAAGTGTTTTTTAACAAAAAGAGAGATGATTGAATACAAATAAACGAGGAATAACATTTAATAAAAAATTTATAATATCATGAGAATAAATGTATTCATGATATAATATGTAAAAGGACAGTATATATACCATATAAGAGTGAATTGGTGCATAAAAACAATGAAGTCTTAGTGGGAAAGTAAATTGAGATGAAATCCCTTATAAAGAGTGTATCCTTAAATTAAGGAAAAACCGATCACATAATTATGTGTGAAAAATATAAATACACCCAATATAAGTGGATATTAATTGTAAAACAATCAGATTTCATTCATACATAATCATAGGATGACATATTCAATAATTACAAGTTGAACCCAAAGAATTGAAATTAGGTTAAGAGGTACCCTTATAAAAATTCGAAAGCCTAACAACGTCACTTTAAAATTCAGAAAATGAGTTGATTAGATAAAAAGGGTATCTAATCACTTGGACATAATTTTTAAATCATTAATGATATATAATAACATATCCCTACATAATAAGATGTAAATTAAAAGACATAACAAAAAGAAGTCTTAAAAAAAGGACGGTGAAAAGTTCTGTTACAGATTTGGTAACTTACAAAACATACACCACATAAAATAAGGATAATACAATGAAGATATAAATACTCATAAATGAAATTATATTAAATAAATAGTACAATCATGGGCATTAAATTCACCACACAAAAGGAAATAGTGGCAAATATAACATGAATATCACATGAATAAAAAGTGAGAGGAAACCCTTTACCACGTTGTAATCAACTGAGTAGTATGACCAAAAGTTAATAAAGACAAAGTGAATCACAGAATACCATGAATATAATTAGAATCATTATAATATATACCACATGGAAGTACACAATACACCACATCCAATGAATAAGTGGAAAACAATGGAAATCTCACAGAATTAAAAGTGAAATAAGAAAATCACTTACCTCAGGTCCAACTTCACATGATCGTTCCTATAATCTCCTAAATAACAAACTAAAGTTAATTGATACTTTATTAAGAACATTTTTCATGTTTATTATTCCTTTAATATCAATTATTACCATGTTTGTAACATTATGTAATCATTTATGTTAATAACATCAATTTTGTCGTTATTTGGAACTTGAGTAAAAAATGAACACCATATATTTACATGTTGTCCATGTGGTCAATAGTTCATTATATACAGAATTAAATTCATCATTTAGATATCATTAATATCATATATATCCAGTATATACGTGTATTTATAATAGTACACAACATTTAGAGGTAAGAAATGAAATGCACCGTTCATGGAAACCGTAAGTCGTACGTACGCATGAACGCTACTTTCATTTCTATTTATTATTTTAATGGAATTAAAACATAATAATACAAAGGTATATTATAATTCCAGTATAACTTCATATATAATATCATATATAATATCATTATCTCCATCTTTTATACGTCCCACATATGGAATTAATGAGTCATATCACTTTGAGGGGGCAGTAGTCCACACTTCCTCTAAAGAGATTATCATGTTTACCCATAATGGAAAACATAAAGGTATGATATAAATGGAAATTACAGAATCATAAAGAAAAATTAAACATAATATATATCAAATATAAATACAGTTCCATCATAATTTCCACCATGAGAGGAAGTAAGAGGTTATTGAACAATCATCGTTTCGTGAGGCGTTAGTTTTTCATCCATAGAAGCATTATGTTCTTCACCCTTTAGATGGAGGTGTGTGTAAGTGTAGTTCGAATCCTTCTCATAAAAACAACCTAGTATATTTAAAATTACTATTTTTGTTACAAAAGAAAGGACTAAAATTATTATAGTGGTTGGATAATTAAAATAAAAGAAAAAAAATTAAGAGAAACCTTTACCTTTAATTTGGGTAACTCCCTTTGGTTTGAACCAAAGAACTTCATGAATTGCCTTCTTCCTAAGTTAGGGATTTTAGGGGGAGGAGAGGGATGTAGGGAGATTAATTGGGCAGAGTTTGGATGTGCCAAATGGCTTGAGAGGTGTGAGGAATTGGTAATAAGTGGTATCCTTTTATAAGGGGGGAAGGGACTTTTTAGGAAACTGTGAAAACATTATTTTATTATATAATGATATTCGGGTTATAATGGTCCAAAATACATTAAAGTCAAATATAAGATGACTCTTGGTCGAAATAAAATCAAACAATAAGAATTTTATAGGTTTTGGTTTATATTTTAATCATTATAATCTTATTTATTTAAATGATTTATTAATGAGGTAAGCACTGCATCGTTATTGTGTCAGAATTAATTTAAATTATTTTATTTCAAAAACTTATAAACAAAATACCAGGATATAGGAATTTTTGTTAGCTTTCAAATTAACAGTTATTGTCAAAAAGATAATTTATATAACCCCTTATAAAAATAATTTACTAAAAGATTTTTTCTTTTTTCATTTCTGCCTTTACTTTAAGTTAATTAATCTAAATTGTCATTATAACTCCCATGTAGATCAATGGGGTCCCAAAATCGACCCAAAGATGTCCATGGTAGTTACTGACTCAACCAATAAGGTTTGGAAATGTGTTAAGGTAATTTTTAATTATTATAATATTCTTTTTACCTTGAATTACCTTATTTACCATTAACCATGTTAAAAAAAGTCAAAAGTTACAATTCACCAAAAAAAAATTCATCTGATTGAACAACATTTTACTTCTTGTGAACAACCATGTATGTTGGATTTTTGAAATTCAATTAACAGAAGTTGTAAAAATTCATTTAAATGAAAAATTCAGTTTTTTAACTACCACTATGTGGTTTCACTATTCATCAAAAATTGATGTTTTTTAGAACAAAACAAAAAATTCCGCCTAAGCTATATTTGATATTCCGAATTAAAAAATGATGTCTATTTTTAAAAATTCAAAATATAGAAGTGGAATTAAATAATTTTAAAATTAATTCTCATTGTTAAAACAAATATCATTTTTTTAAGAAACAATAACTATCAAAAGATTAATATTTGTTTATGTCCAATTTCAAAGTGAAATTAATTCCAATGACCAAAATTGAATTAAGTGGTAAAAATATATTTTAATTCCAATTTATAACAAATTAAAAATATAATATAACAATATAAATAAATTAGACTAAAAGGTACTTTTGAATTAAAATACAATATTTTCCACTATTCATTAAAAAATAAACTTTATCAAAAAAATAAAAAAATTTCCCAAAGTAAAATTTGATGTCCCCATTCAAAAAAAATATTTTATTTGGTCAATTAGAAAGTATTAAAGTGACCAAAAATATATTTAATGCGGGTTCTCCATTAAAAGGCGATAAATCGGCCTTTTAATGTAAATTATGATTAAAATTAGATTAATCCACATTTTAAGACTCTATCATTTATTGGATAAATGTAAATACGTTCAAAAAAACAAGAATAATCAAATTGTAGTTAGTTTTGTTCATTATATCTAATAAAACGACTAGGAGTAAACTACAATTTAAAATAATAATACCATATTAGTAGTATGCAATGTATGATTTCAAAGAAACCCGTTGTTGTGTATCGGGTACGCTATCGAACATAGAAAACCCTTTAATGTAAAATTAATATTTAATTCACAAATATTAATAAATATGAATTATGTATTATTCTTTTTTTTACCTGAGATGTTAAAATAACAAATATTTCAGGAATCTCTGTCCTTTTTTTGTATTTATCACATATATTTGTCAAAAATATTATATCAATAAGTGATGATGGATTAGGAATATATAACCATTAGTCAAAGGTAATGGGTATTTAGGAAAATATAATTTTCATTATTTTTTAAAGGGAATCACTTCTACCGTATCAAATTAACAGTACCCCATGTAAATTTTTCTTTATACATAACCAATTATCCTCTCTAGATGACCATTTCATATGTATAATCCCTAGACCAATAGAATTTAGCATAATCCCTTCATCCTGAAGGATTATTATAATAAATGATAATGTTTCCTATGTGTGTATTATTTGAATCATATCTTTACATATTTAAATTTCTTATTTTCCTCCTCCAAATATATTTCAACACATAAATATATGAAAACATCATTATTATTAGTATCCAAATATTTTATTATATTAATGAAATATTCATCAATTATAAATCTCTGACCCCTTAGGAAAATGAATGTATCATTCCCTTTTACGTGCAGACTACAACCTGCATGAATGATGTGATTAGTTTTTTATTAAATATTTTCATGTAAAATTTTAATAAATATTTTATTTAATTTATATTATATTTGTTAAATTGTTTACATTTTTAATATAAAACACAACCACTAGTCCTATATCTTTATATGGATAACAAACATGTCACCTATGTGTATGTGGGAAATACATCATCCACTAATGGTGGTTTTTATTTTTTATATAGAAATTTATTGAATAATAAAAACACATAAAATATGAATCAAAGTATTAAAAATAACTTTATAATATAAATAATCATTTTAATAATGACACTATAGCTAAATCATCCCATAATTGTACTTGATGATTAATTATATCATGTTCTTTTTGGGGTCGATTTAGCCATCTAAATGAATAATATAATAACATTATTTCACGGAATAATTTGGGAATTTAATTACTCTTAATATATTGTATAAATATTTATATTACATTTTGATTTATTTTATATAATGTTATCATTAATATTAAGCTCATTAATTAAAAAAAACACCTTTCATTCATTAAAAATTACTAAAACATGCTCATAGAAGATTTATCCTTTAACGATCATAACTGAAAATGTTATACAATGGAATTATAAATTTTAAAATATAATATAACATATATTCTAATAAAATGAATTGTCTATAAATTTTTAAATTTTGAATAATATTTAATTCTAAAACATCTATAACAAAACCTGTTCAAAATAATCAAGATTACATACACACGATAATTAAATTGGTAAAAGATAACTAATATACAAAGTAAGAATAATTATAAAAGAGTAAAAGTGATAGTAGTTATGAATATGGTTTTTGAATAAGTTATTAGTATAGTTAATTTTGTTATATAGGAAAATATATCACTTACATCTATATTGAAATAAAACTTATGGGATTTAATTTCAATGACCCTTCATTGAGATATGTCTGATATTTTAATAACAATATTTTCTTATGGTCTATCTATGTCCAAATTGACCTAAAATATATCATATTTTAAATGATTTCATAAGAATCACTTCTATTAATCCTCTAATATTATTTGTATTTTAATTGATCAATTCATTAAATAATGATGGTCTTTCATAACTCAACATTGTTTCTTGAGTTATGATGTATATCCTAGTGATTTTTCTTTTATTTCATATATAATACCATATTCCACTATTGGAATTTATTTTTTAAGTCAAATATTCTTTATTTCTATTCCTTTTTGAAAAATGAATTATATTATTAATATTTCTCATCCTTGTAAATGAATGTTTATTATCAATGTATTTTATTCCTCCTCCTAAGAGTGATTTACCATGATATTTGGAAACTAAAACATGTAATATATATACTATGTCATCTATAATCACCCTTACACCATTTGAAAAACTATATTTTCTCTTTATTTTATTATATGGGTTTTCAGAAAAGGTGTTTAAAATGATGTATATTAAAATTGGGATTCTCTTTATTAATCAATGGGTTTTCCAATCACTACATAATTCCCCAAGATAAATATATCTATAAATATTAATGATCCATTATTGACGACTCTTTTTAAATCTAAATTCTTGAGAATTTACAACATATTTTCAGATATTACTTTAAATTTTAAAATATGAAATTAGTAGTTTTGAAAATTAAAAAAAAATTACATAAAATAGTTTCACATTTCTTTCCACTTACATATATATCATAATGTGATTTATCTCATTAAAAATTATATCTCATGATCAATTAAATATACTATTTTTAGTTTCATAAAATAACTCATGGTATCAAATAATTATTGTTCTTGATATCATCTTTTATAGTATTATTCGATGTGTTCGTATTATAAATGTATTTATACCTATATAAACACCTTCTAATCATTATTTGGATATGAATTTATTATCCCATACCCAATAATAATCTTGATGGTTAATGATTTTAGTTTTCAAAAAACAATATCAAACCAATTTTATTCTTAGTCTCATATTTCATGGATGAAATACATAATGTTTTATTTGGTAAACATATACAATAACATAATATTATTTGATGGGTGAACACATAATTATATAGAATTATATTGAATTGGGTAAACTATAATATCTCATGGGATGAAATGTATGTGATTAGAGAGTGATCCGAATCCATTGTGATATTTTTTCCACTATGTAATTTTCTTCATGGGAGTAAACCTTCAAATATTCTTATGATTTCAGGCATTATATTTTTCTTTGTAATCTTATTTTTCCATGGTCCAATTTTATCAATTTATTTATAATGAATGATTTTTTAAAAAAATATAGATTACAATCCATGATTTAATTATATATGATATCTTTATAATGTGTTTGTGTTCCCTGACTATGTTATCATAATCAAATGTTTGAATTATTCCCACTATTAATATCTAATTATTATCACTTATGGTTTCCCTTAATAAGAGAATAAGCTCACCATTTTCTTATGTTTGTATTTCCCAGGTTATGATGGTGATTTGATGTTTTGAGATGTTTATATGATTTTCCATCACCGCTAACAAATGTTGAAATATTCTCAAGTTTTTTAAAAATAATTTGTTCATGTTTCTAGTCGTAATGGACACAGAACATTATATTTTTGGGGGTTGTGGTATTATTTTTTAATGTATTGTTTTACTCATTGAAATTATGTAAAATTAATGCATGTTCAGTTTGGGTTATAATATTTTGTTTCAATGTGAGTGTTCAGTTATTTTTGGAGATTATTTTAGTCAATAATCAGGATTAAGGTTATAAACCATAGTAAAAAACCATTCGAATATGGCTATATATTGGAAAACATATTTAATTCCTTGAAAATTATTGAGTATGTTGTTTTACCTAGAATCTACATCAATATATGGATACTAGAAAGTTGATATGGTTGATACACAGATTCACCAACAGGTAAATCACCATGAATAAGGATAGTTGAGAACTAAATTAATCTGTACACAATGCAAGATGAATGAGAATAAGACTAAATAATGGATGAAAGCATTAGGGAGATGTTACTAGCTCCATGAAATGATCTTCAATAACCATTATAAAATATTAATATCCTCATTAATTTAGGATAATTATTTATAAAGTTTAAGGGAACTAATCTTAAAGTTACATATGTTATATCAGGAATGATATTTGTGGAAGTAATAGTGGCATTGGATGAACTAAAAAAATATGAGCTAAACTACTTGAATCCCAGTATAGTACATCATTTGTTTAAATATTCCAAATATTATTTTTAAATATTCACTTTTGACATGAATTTTTCGTCACACATGTGAAAAAATTCTGGTTTTAGTCAGATTTGGAACTTAGTGGAATAGAGAAAAAATTGGTGCAAGCGATAATGTGTATATTATAGAATTGAAACCCACTTAGAATTGGAGTTGGCACAAGAAATAATTTTTTATGGAAAAATTAAATCATCAAATATAAATAAAATAATTATCAAAGTTAAAGTTCTAACGATAGAAAATATAAAAATGATGGAAATATTAATGAAGATAATGAAATGAATATAATTAATGTATGAGGATTTAATTTTTTATATTTCAAAAAGTTAGAAATAATCATGGAAGGAATTTCCTTAACGTGATAGGTAAATTATTTAAATTCATAAGATATGGTCATCATTCACATGTATACTAAAAATAAAAGAAGAGGGATATCAATGAAATAAATAGAATGAATGAATATACAAAAACAACACCCATTATCAATTTTAATAATATTATGAGAACCCTATAGAAATTACTCCCAAAATATGATTTGAAAAATTTAGATGATATAATATTTTTCAGGGGGATATAACACCCTTATATTTTAATTTATATTTTACTTTAGAATATGCTAAATGATTTTAATGGTTTATCCACAAACTACACAGAACATAATCTAAATTAAGGATATAGTATAAATGTTGGATAAAAAATTAAAAATATAGGTAATCATGTTACAAAATAAATGAATAAATTATAATAAATGACATATGGATATAGAAGTATTCCTTAAAAAGATCACCTGTCAGAGAAAATAAGGAATGTATCATCAAAATAGTTTCCTCTTGAACGATCCCCTAAAAAACTCTATGAATTATTATATGAGTAAAATAACATAAATGATAAGTTCAAGCACTTGAAAATGAAAATGTGTTAAATGTTTCTTGACCCTCCTCCCCCAACATCCACTAAATCATACCACATGCTTAAGCCTTACACAAATATATTGAGTGAATATGTAGGTAGAAATTATGATGATACAATCCATTAATTATCATTTTAATATATTATTTATACATCACATGTCTTTCATACATTTATAATTTGTGGTTTTAAATGAATTCAATTTTCATTATTATATACATTCTTAGATAAATTTTACTCATATAACATAAATAAATATATCATGTTTAAAAATGAATTTTCTAAAAAGAATTACCTTATTTTTTAATTGTGATGATAAAATATATTTTTAACAGATGATATATATTAAAAATAATTTAATTAGTAGGTATAAGTAAATAAGAAATAGAATAGTTAATGATTTAAAATATTAGTTTCATATAAGAAGTGTACTTCATTATATTAATAAATTTTAATTTTAATTTATAATGAAATATTTTGTAATTTAAATTTTATAAAATGATCCACTTTTTTAATATATCATGTAAAAGTAATATTTGGGATAATTTTTTATATTTTACTAAAATTATTGATTTTGTGGTGAATAATGAGAAATACTAATTTTTATAATACATTCACATTTACAATTTTAATATAATGAAAAATGTAATAAAAGATGTAGAAATAATTTTTACTAAAATAAATTATATATATACTATAAAATAATTTTTTTTAAATATTGTTTTTATTTTATAAAACTAATGTTCATCTTTTTCTATGTATTTCTATATATGATTCTAATATAAACTGTTTTTTATTTTCTGTTATCATAATATAAAAATGGATAAATTCAGTGTAGAATTGATTTTAAATATCAATAACTCATATATAATTAAAAATATATAAATTAATTTCATCCAAAATCCAAAACTTTATACTTTTATCATATAATATAATTTATTATGAAAATAATATTTCTCTATGGACTTGTTTAAATGAGATATACAATTATTAACATAAAATTTCATTTTTATCACTTTAATATGTTAGATAAAATAAAATATATTTTAAATTTGGTATCATAGGGTCCCAATTATATAGTATGTCCCATTTATTTTCTATCAAAATAAATATATTACAACGGTAAAATTTTATTTACCTCTCCTAAAAATATATTTGGAAAAAGAAAAAAACAAATATTAAAATACAAGAAATAATATTTGAGACATGTGAGTAAATTCATGGTTAAGGCTTGAACGACCCTATATCACCCAAAAATATATCATTTTATCATTATCATTGTGGTTGTCCCTTTAATAGTGTAATTAGATGATTTAAATGTAATAGGTATATACAAAAATGTCATTTTATTCACTTATAAAATGAGACAACTTTGAGAAAATTAAATAAGCAGTATCCCTTATAAATATTGTCTAAACCCTTCAAACTTATCATCCCCTTGAATACCATTTCTCTAATAGAAGACCTTCACCCCTATATGATTTCTTATTTCCTTAGTTTCCAATGATACTTTCAAGTGAGGATTATGATTCTAGCATGAGTATTATCAACTTTTTAATTTTTAATTTCAATCATTATTACCTTACTCATATAAAACTATTTCAAGACAAACTAAATTAATAAATTCCATATTATTATTACTATATTTATATATTATTATACAAATGGAATGTAAATTAACTATTTTTCTCCCAACACATCCAAAAATAAAGGCATCATTTATGTGTACGTGCAGACTAATGCATGCACGAACGATGTGATTTATTTTTCATTATCAAATTCTATGAATTGTTATAATTATTTATTAAGTTAATTAAAATGATATGTATTTTTTTAATATTTTTATATGATAAATAATATTCACCCCCAACCGATCTTAGGAAACAAATGTGCAACATGTGCATACGTGTGAACTACCACCACCATGAAGTGATGATTTGTTTCTTATAGTTTTTTATTACTTGTTCTAAAATAATAGAATATTATTAAATAAAAAAAATTATTTGCAATATGATTTTAATTTTTTAATACTTAAATAATAGTAAAATCACCCCATAATGATACTAATCAATTAATTATATCATGTTATTGTTAGCATCTAATTAACCACCTATATGAAGAATACTATAAATCTATACTGCTGATGAATATTTGAATTTAATTTATATTAACATATGATATGAAAAATTAAATTATTGGTTCATATTGGTACCAAAATGATAACATTATTACAAATATTTTTGATCAAAAAACACATTTCATTCATTAAAAATCAACCAAATATGCTCATAACTAATTTCACCATTAAATATTGTCACCAAAACACAATTGGAATAGAATTAAAAAAATTTAAAATATCATGGATGATAAATAATATAACCATAATTTATTGATTAATTATGAACAATGTATGAAAAATTATTATTAACATCTTCAAAATAGAACCAGTTTAAAACAATCAAGAATAAGTAAAATAGATATTGTAAATAGTTAAAAGATAAATAATATAAAAATAGTAAATAATTATATATGGTGAGTATAAATGGTTCTAGTTATGAATATTATTATTAAATAAGATACTATTCTATTTATATTTGTTACACAGTTTGATTGACCACATTTGACTAGTTGAAAATAAATTTTGCGGGTTTTTGTCTCAAACACCATTTACTGGGGAATGTATTTATATTATATAACTAGTTTTATTTTGTATCATGTGATTAAAAAAAATAACATCTAATATATATAATTATTTTATATATTGGGAAAATAACTTTTATGTATACTCTTCTTAATTCATACTATAATTGATTTGTACCTTAAAATATATGGATTTTTATTACACTATTTTATTTGTTTAGATATAATGATTATACATAAGATATGTCTCTCATTTCATATTGAATTACCATATAATATCATTTGAGATCAGTTTTTGATACAATGACACCATGCTTAACTTCCATTATAAAAAATAATTTATTTTTAATATAATTATCATTTTTTCTACAATGGTTTATCATCCATGTCTATGTTTTCCCCTTCAAATAATGTTTTTCCAGTAATATTATTAATTTAAAATATGTTATATTTATAAAGATTTTCATTGTTATCCTAAACCCATTTCAAAAATAGATGTTTTTTATTACTTTTATGATTGTGGATTTTAGTGTCAGGTTAAAAAAAATCATATTAAAAAGTATTTCACCCATTTCATAATCAAATGGTTTTTCATCCACCCCTGACATCCCCCATATAATCCATTATCTCATTTTTAGGGCTCCAATATTGAAATATAGTTTTAAAAGTAAATGATTCAAATCGATTTCACATTATATTTCAAAAAATTATTTTTTAATGAGAGCCATAAACTTATCATTAATGGTAATGTAAAAAACATTACAAAGAAACTACTCTAGGATTTTCTTCCTTTTTTATCTGAATCATAACGAGATTTATATAATTGATATTTTTTTCTATTTATAAATCATATAAATTTATTATATTATTTTCCTTCAAGGGATGTAATTATTAGGTATAAAATGATACAATTTTTGGATTTTTTTCATCAATGGAATAATTTTATTTTTTAAATAATATGTTATATCCTTTAGAAATCTCTAATCATTCATAAGATTTCCATTAATTATGCAATCCACATTTATTCTATTGATAGTTAATAATCATGTTTTTTGAAAATAGTCATAGAAAAATTTCATTTTCTAGGATAATAATACAATTATTAAATTATAAATGATTTTCAATATAGAATAACTATGCCTATAAATAATATTATGTAATGAGTAGAAAATGAATTGTATATCTCTCCAAGGAATTGGGTAAAGTATTATATATTATGGGATGATATTTATGGGTTTCGGTAGTTAATCTAGTCTAATATAAAACTTTTTACAGTATTTAATGATAATGATGGGATTGAATGTAGAATTATACTTATGATGTATGGAATTATATTGTGGTCACAATATTATGTAGCCATGATACTATGATATATAATTTCTTATAGTAAAATATAAATTCAATTATTACTTTCTTATGATGAATGTCTTAATTTTTTATTATCTCGTTACAATTTTTTATGATTACTCTATTATATTGTCACACCCATATGGTCATATTATGCTCACATATTATATTTTCTATTTTCAATTATACATACCCTTAATTTGGATTTGGTCTAAACCATTTATAATTTTTTTTCATTTCCCAGGTTTTCAGGATGATTGCATCTTTTTGGATGTTTAGAAGAATGTTTAGTATGGTGCCATAATGGGAAAATTTAGAAGGATTTATAAAATAAGTTGTTTATGTAGCGAGTAATTAAAAATACAAAATACATGTATTTTTTGGGATTTTGATAATTTTTGTATAGTATTGTTTTCATTATCTAATTTATATTGAATAATTAAATTTTTCTCATGGGTCATTATACTATGGAAGAATTTAAATTTTAAATATGGATTGAAGAATAAATATTAAAAATATATCTTTTATGGTTGATTCAAATGGTTATTGATGTTTATTTTTTTGTATTCTAAAAAAAGAAATATATTATTTTAATGTATTAGGGAACATGAAGAATGATTAAATTTTATTTAGTGATTCAATACAAACTATTAACTAACTGATCATAACACATCATGGATATAAAATCAACACATTTTATTTAATAATTTTTGGATGGTTTCATCTATAAATTAACAATAATGTTTGTAGATAGAGAGTTATGGTGTTAAACCCAAGGACTAAAAACATTATGTTTTATAAATCCATTTCATTCTTTGGAACCACATATATAGGTTACACTAATTTTTAGTGGATTTTTTTTAAACAAATAGAATCCATTGGACGAGAAGACCACAAAATAGTTGATGTTATTTCATAGGATAAAATATTTATTCAAACATGTTTTATGTTGAAGAGTACATGGGGCTCACATATTTAGAGAAAACATAGGAAGATAAAGGAAATATTGTTGTAGTGTTAATAATGTAGAATAATTCATTTTCTGAATGTCATGAATGAGAAGTACTAGTGAAGACTATATGGTAGTTTCTCTTAAAGACTTCTAGAAAAGAGATAACTTGATCATAGTGGATTCTGTAGATTTTGGTGTTTTACAAAAGAGTTTTAGACAAATCACATGGAATTATGGAGGACACAACCATCCAAATTTTCACAAAAAACCCACATCAGAGTGTTTTTCAGATATAAATATCAATGAAGCTAATGGAAATATTTTTATGAATATATGGGTCTTAATAACCATGGTATTATCATCAAACCATTGACCTAGAAAACACACCATCAATTATTTTTCCATATAACTTTTTGTATATAATGAAAATTTATATATATTATATTATTTTAGAGAATGATATATTAAATGATCAAAATGGGGAATTTTACTCAATTAAATTAAATTTATTTTAATTCCCACTAATGTGAGACACAATGTTTTTTTAGTTGAATAAACCCAATGAGTTATTTTAGATAAATCAAAGGATATACTCTAATAAAAATCAGTGATATATGTTTTAGGAAACATATTTTAAAATTTTACCACAGTGGTACAATTACTTGGTTGAGAAGGTAAAATAATATAATATATCCATATTTTATATGTAAAATGATAAAAAAATTCTATAGTTGAATGTACTGAATATTTATTATCATGGAATAATTATTCAAATAAAGTGATATAGTGGTTCCGTAATTTTTTTTCATTTTATTTTTGAAATGTAATCATGATGTATTTTTTAGTATACTTTTATCAATAATAATTAAGGAAGCATAAGAATAACGATAAATACTTTTAAAAAATTGTTATTAATTAAAATATAAATTAATGATATAATCTATTCATTATTATAGAGATGTTATATTGTAAAGTGAATTAAAAAAACCCATGTCCTTTGTGTTTGTAATTTATCTAAATGATACTGAATTTATTTTTAATCACTTCAAAAAGAAAAAAATATAGTGATCCGAATACATAATTGATACATTAGATTAGAGAGAGAACTAAAGGAAATTAACATATCTAAATGAGTGTGGGAGTGATGAAAATACATGGAAGATCAATGACATATTTTAATAAATTAATTATAGATAAGAAGTTTTAGCTTAATATTGAAAAATTTCTTTAATAAGGAATATATTTAATATAATATCTTTGACGAGGAATGTGATATTAATATGAAGACTTTTTATAAGAAATTAGAAAGAATATAATATTCTTGAGTTTCGTGTACATGGACTAGGATGTATATAGGAATTATATATATTAAAAAATTTCAAATTTAGATTAATGATATAAATCATAATTATTATATTATTATTCATGTGGAATACATGAATATATAGAATGTATTACTCTGTGAATTTTTATGATGTAGAGGAATAAAAAGTTTGATACTTGGTTTGTAGAGCATCATCCCTAAACCATCATGAAGGGAGTGACACTTAATGAGGATTTCCCTTAACTAAATTATTACATGAATAATGATAATGTGTTATTAGTTTCTCTTTTTGACATTGTAACATCATTATGTCAATAATCATCAGATATATCCTTTTGTGGGTGAAACTATTTGAAATATATATTTTCACCATATTCATTAATTTTACATATTATTTACATATTTTATATGGATACATTTTGGAGTGATTGATTAAATTTTATTTTCCTACTAACATGATATAAATATCCATTGATGGGTACGTGTGTAATGTCCCCAATCGGGTTCTCCATCAAGTGATTGATATGGATAAATACGTGAACTTAGGCACACATCCACCTTTTACATAGGCTTCCGACTAGAAATAAGGGTCAAAATAATATAGTGTAGAGACTATACCCTCTGGTAAAGAGTTTCAATGAATGTTTATAATAATATAAGAGTAGGAAAAATAGAAAAAACAATACGAATAAATAATCTAAATACCACAGAAGATAATGGACTATATGCATAAATCCAAATAAAAAATTATAATGTATTGAAAAGATGAATAAAACTAAATGAAATGATAAAAGTCACATAGATTAAGTACGATGAAGAATAAAATAAGGACTCTAAAGAAAATATGGTCCCAAATCTCATGTTGGTCCAATATACAATATATATCCCATCTATAAAGAAAAAAATCCATAACATGGTCCCTTTACCATGTCCAAACCAGCATTAAAGATATCTCTTTGGGTTTGAAATGGTGGCATATCAAGTGTGTGAGTAAAATTCGGTTGGATAAAAAAAATTTATTAAAAAATACCTTCTAAAAAATAGAGTTCATGAAATAATGTGAATAACATGGTATTGATTTAATAAATTAATATTAAAAATGAAATAAACATGCTGACCCTTACATTCTAAGTGGCACCTGGGGTATGGGCTAAACCTTCTTTGATTCCTTGCTGAATATCTCTATCTAGGGTTGTATCCTACATCATCTATATGGATCACCCAATTAGTGGAATATAGTCTTACCAAGCATGAATTTCACAAACATCACATACAAAAATAGCCAATTCCTACGTGCTATCTAGAATCTCATTATTAGACATCCAATGACTAGCCAACATGCCCCTAGACATAAAATATAGTGATATACTAAACAATAGGGAAACCAGACCCTATTGTCCTATCTCGTAGTAAATATGAAAAATCATGCACCAATACCTTAGAAATCAGTATAAATTAATAATAATATCAAGACAATATCTACATTAAAATAAGAATCCAACCCCTGTTATCATCCACAATGATTTGAAAATGGTCAAAGCTATAAAAAAATAACAACACCAATAACACATAAACTAGACATATAATTACAAGACACACTGATCAATTTTAATAATTTCATTAGTCTAAATTTATATTATCCTTTAAATTCATATTCTTAATTATCATCACAATTATAGAAATCCTCTCCCATTTTTCATTTTACATTAACTTCATTAACATATATATATTAACCCAACCATGATGATGTAAATATAATATAAGAAATAAAATAATGTAATTATTATTAAAATTCATAATATTATGTAAATAACTGGATAATTTATTCCCAATTTACCATAGGTCAATATTGTCAAATTGATCAGGTCTTAATAAGGTCTAAGGATAGGACGTTGATTTAGTGGCTGTTGGTTATAATTTCAATGCCTTTGGATTGAATGAGATACATTGGATGGAAAAAAATATTAAAATTTAATATAGACTATCCAATTATTTTTTCATGCTAATGGTGTGCCTGTATGATCACAGATATTTTATATAATATGGATAATTAAATATAACCTATTGGATTATATTTAGACCACCCACCCTGAAAATATAGATTTTGATGAAAAATATTCACATCCACATTAATAATGAGATCCTCTTGTACCTTCAACGAAAACCAGTTATTCCCTGAAAAATGTTTCAAGAAGAAAAAGGAGATTTAGAGGGATTACCTTCGATATTCTATTCCTGGATGTTAATATCCAATGTGGTATTTCTTAGAGATTTGAATGGATTTTCATATTTCATTTAAAGAATGTATCTATTAAATAGAAAAGGGTGACAGGTTAAAAAAAACACAATTCTGGAGGGGTTATATAAGGATTAGAACAAATAATTCATGATATTAATTACTTTCACGTCATGATAGTCTTTTATCGCATATACAATGAGAAAACTATCATGTGAGATTAGAAATTGAAAATATGATTTCATGTTTTGAATCTATTCAATGTTTTTAATTTGTTATTGATACATGAAATGATCTGAATTCATAATTCATAGATTTACCAACATGAATTCATGATTCATAGATTATGCACCATAAATTCATGATTCATGGATTTATCAGGACCATGAACACAATGTATTGTATTCATTATTTGGCCTCGAAAATTTCATTTTGTGAATATAATTCATGAAGTGATTATGTTCTATTGAAATAACTCCACACTCCTCTAACTACACTTTGTTACACTTAACCATCTATACCAATAATTTATTTAATAGTTTTTAGACAAAAAAAGACTTTCGAAGACATAGAAAAACTACAAGAGGGACTTACATGAAAAAATATGGGATATTAGATCATCCAAAACACACAATATCTCATTCAGTATTTTCCCTACACATCATTGTGGGATCTCTATGAAAATTTATGGACACTATTATTACATGTCATATTCCCTCTCCTAATCATCCTCTTGGAAACACCCATTAAACCACTCCACTTGAACGAAATGTACATTCATACCCTAGAGAGATTCATCACTACGATCTATAATCCCTATAAAATGATCCTCAAAAGATGTATTTACACAAATTTTGACATCATAAATGTATACCACATTAGGGGGGTTTAGATAATATATCTATATATGTGACACATGAAACATATTATTAATGGATCTTTTTTGAAGGGATAATTCGTAAGCCACCTGATGACCCTTTCCACTATCTAAAACTGCCTGACAACCCTATGTGATATCATTCCATATTTCATGATACATCATTTCCTCCACCTAGTAGGAACTCAAAGGAAATATTGATCTCAATGTTCAAATGATAGAGTCCATATCTAAGCACCAGTGCAGGATTTATTCTACCAAGCATGGTAACCAACGAACTCATGATCAAATGAACCTATAAATAATTCTCATGCGTGAGAATAGGTCCAATAACTACTGAATCACATGCCTCCAACCAATAATGTTTCACATGACTTGACCTTCTATAAAAATTCTTATGTGCTTTCATATGGATCGATTCCATGAAAAATTTATTATATAAAACCTCCATGAGTTAAATATTATCCTACCACAATCCCCCGAAATCCTAAATAGAGGAATATAATATATCCTCCAGAATAATAAATGTCCACTTATATGGACCTTGAATATACAGATGATAGGTTTTTGTCATATGAACATATATTACTAGAGACAGAAAAATATCCTTCCATAACTGAGACTTGATATGAGGATCACAATTGGGAATAATACTTCTTGGAACACCAAGGAACTAAAATATCCCCACACATAAACACTACCTAGGTTATCAATAGTAAAGGTATCCTGGATAGGAAATTAGTGGGATTAATTAAACTATGAAACCATAATCAGTCATAAAATATCATTATTATGAGGTTTCCTTGTTAATATTATCACAAAATTAATTGTGACATCATCCCACATCCACTATAAAATTAAAAGAGACAATTATAGCCTATATGGCCTCTGATGCTTGGTCATCACCTACTGATAGGTGAGACATCCCTCCATGATATAAGATATCTGCCTCTTTATTCCTAGAGATTTATACTATCTATAGAGATCGATACCCATATTTTTCAAACTATCATTTAGTACCAATCTGGAACCATGAATCTCTATCATCATCTCCTAATGAATTTCTTTATAAACCCATACTCTTCCACAAAAGATATGAATTTCACTTCCACCCATAGACCTTCCTATTAAAGGATGAAAAACTATATGATTTCCCTCAGATCTAAGAACTCTGAACTAGATAACAACAATATCTTCATTCAAGTGAAGAAGCACTAGTGTAACAGATGTCAATATGAGAGCTAATCATCCCTGGGACTCCTAATAGTAACAACCTATGTTTTTTACAGACATTATTTTTTAATAAAATAAATTTTTTATTTATTGTAATGCAAAATGTCAGACATTAATTAAAAATGGCACTTAAATGGTGTAAATTACATGTCATGAACTTGTCATATGTTGCATGGAACATTGTCTCCATGTATGTTACACACAATATAGACTTGTTGTCATTCAAACTCAACAACGATGTTTCAACGAAACATCATTTTTGTTATTGTAATTATTTAAATGGGATAATTATAACATAAATATTACACATAATTATATGAATTGTAGTAAATACTTTTCAAACATTTTTTATAATTTATTTATAAAAATAAAACATATTGATAATGAAAAAATTTTTTTTTAGTAATTTAATTTTTTGTTAAAAAATTCTTCTTTCTCGAACGAACGAAATTTAATGTCGTTTTGAAAAAAATAAATTAAAAATAAATTTTAAAAACATATTAGAATTGAATATGATAAAACATATATAGTTTTTATAAATATTATATTATATAATATGTTAGGGTGTGTTTTTGGGATATTTATGAGAACCATAATTTTTTTATAAATACTGAAAAATAGTGATTTATGTTAAAAACTGCCATTTCATTTAAATAATTATTAATGAAAATTTATGTATTAATTTTTTAAGAGTAAAATTAGAACATTTATAGATCTATTAATACATAGTAGGTCATTAAAATAAACTTTAGTTTTAAATTTAGAATAAATACTTAACAAATAGTTGAAAATTTTTATTCTTTAAAGGCTCGTAATTTCATCCCATCTACTAGGTTAACATTAGTCTAATATTTTCCTCATATAGGAAATAAATATTATAAAAATGACATTAAAATTTTTAATCAATATAATATTTAATTTCTAATTGTATCATGATGTTTTTTTGACCAAAATGATTAGTGAAATGGATTACAATTAATCACAACAATTGAGGTGAAATTAAGCATAATTAGGTACTAAACCATAATCGTAGAGTCCCAAATGAGCATAAAACCTTTCCAACACCAATTATATATAAATATTTCGACTTTAAAACTTCCATTATTTATTTATGAGGGTTTTTTATGATTTTTTTGGTAAGAACATGTGTACACCTAATATGTTTCAAAAATTTAATGTGAGTCCTTTTCCTTCCCAATAAATGGACACCCCCTCTCCCACATCATCAAAACTCTAAAACATATTATGTTTTTCCAATATCTTCCCAATAAACTTAACCTAAATCATTCATTACTCTTAGATTACATCCCATGGATGGAAGGAAATCGAAGGATGTGTTCTTGAACAAACCAAAAGGGAGTTACCCAATTTAGAGGTAACATCCCCTCCTATGTCCTATCTTTTATTTTCATTCTCCACACCCTCCAATATCATTATTATGGTATAAAAACACATTATAATAAATATTCTAATATTTTTTATGATATTTTTTCAACCTACACATACACACACCTGCATCTAAGGGTTAAGAAACATAAAATTTATGTATACAGTGAACTACCACTTAACAAAATGATAATTGTTCAATTTTTGTTAACGCATATATTGGTGGAAATTATAATGGAAACTATGTATATATATCTTATATATTATATTTATTAATTTTTTATGATTTTTTATTACTTTTTAAAACACATAACATTTTACATTCCATTATAGTGTTAATATAATAATTTCATTTGAGGATGTGTGGACTACAACCTCCTCAAAGTGATATGATTCGTTCTTGCACTCATGAATGGTGTTAAGGATGTTATTAGTGAATATATTATACAAATATGACATCCTAAATCTACAATAATAATGATATACATATATATACACACATATTTATATACATATATATGTTTTTATATATTTATTTCAACATGATAATTAAACAGAAATAGTGTGCATGCGTACGTACAAACATCCATCTCCATGAACAATGTATTCTATTTCATAATTATATAATATATATTATTATAAAATCTCTATAAATTATATAAATGATATTTATATCATGGATTACATTCTGTAAGTCATGAAATTAAGTATAAATACCAATTATATAATAAATTAAGACACATAAATTGAGTAAATTGATTACTAACCGAAGAGAGCCTTAACATATGATTTTTAACAATCATGTAATATAATAGTGTAATAAAACAATATATATAAGAATATGGGTTTTTTATAGATTTATGATAATATTATTTTTATTATACATGTGATTTGTAAGAGTATGATGAGAGTCCAGACACCATGTAAGGGGATTTTGTCTCATTTTTTTCCCTGAGATTCATGATATGTTCACAATATAATCATTTATTATGGTGTATTGACTACACATTTTTGTGTTATATTTATCTCATACATTAATATATTGTTATTCAAATTACAATTTTATGATCATTATTTCATGTTGTTTAATTTTTAAAATTTACCAAATCCTTAAATAGTTTTCACTAAATTTTCCTTCTTTGAGAAACGTGTGTTATTATGCACAAATATTATATTTAATGATGTATATAAATCCATATTACTTTCTATATCAATAATTTCCTTTATTTAATTATATATAATGTTTCATGTAATTTCATTTTATTACATGGAGATTAATATCCCACGTTATCGTGTTATAATAGCTTATTGAAACAATATCAGAATTTTTTGAGATTATTTTTTAATGCTTCCATTGATGAAATATTATGACCCAAATCTAAATAACACTCATGATTTACCTTATAATATATTTATTTATGATATATCCATGTATTAGTAATATGTTTTCACTATTTGTTACTTAATATAATACTATTATGTAAAATCTCAGAGTCTCACTCTTAGGGTGGAAATCTATTCTATTGAAAAACAATGATTTAAAAAAATATTTTATAAAATGTTTTCAAGTTTACTTTTTTCAAAAAATATTGGAATACCATTTTCATGTATAAAAGATTTTATAAAAATGTGATATTTTTTTCGATTCTTTCTTTATATATATTCAACGACATTTCAATTGAATAAAAAAATTCAAAAAGGTTTTATTTTTTTAAAAACTTTTTTAATGATGAAATGATATTTTCCCATATAATTTCTTATAAAATATATTTCAAAATTATTTTCCATCAATAATATCATCTTTTCTTGTTACTCATGCCATTATGCGTAATTTATTCAATGTTTCCATTTATATTCTTTCTTTGAATGTATTAGCTTTTGATGGAATGCAGTTTATGCAACATGTTAATCTGTATCAGTAAATATGTATTTGAAACACATTTATCATTCATGGGTTATGATGTTGATGAAATTATTATGAAACCTATCTTTTTTTATAGTTTATGTTATAATTACATGTTAATAATTCCCATTTAATTTCATGTGTTATGATATTATTATTAATAATATTTTGGAAATTGTATGTATGATTTCATTATGAAATGGTTTGGACCTATATCTCCTTCCAATTCATTAGGTAATGATTTATATCTAATGAGATAGAATAAGATGATATTGAGAATAAACATTGACTACTAAGATGGACATGAGTGTGAACCATGACAACCAATATTGTATGGGGAGTGAACCATGAATACCATGATGGTATTGGGAGTGAAATAATACTAACCAGAAGGTCTTGATAGGGGTACTATGGAAATCATATTATATGCTTATGATTTTTCCATAATTCCATGTTTTATCCATATTTTATTCATTAATGGATTATGTTTTTTATGTACTAATTATTCACGTCTTATGAACTAAACATATTTATTCCATGATTCATGTATATGATATTTGATATTTTGGGTATAATATTACTCTTTCATGATTATATTCTCATACCCTTATACTCATGATTAAGTTTACATATCTCCCTTGTTTACCCTTTTTGTGCAATTGAACTAACTAATTTCTATATTTCATCCTCCTAGTTATGAATATATTTATTTTGTTTAATTTTCATTGAAGGGTTATAGTCATTATGAACATAGTGTGTGATAATGTAGATCATTTATGTACTAGTGTTTATGTATCCATTTTTCAAAGGAAATAGACCACTATGATATTTGAGAATATGTTTTAATAATTTTTTAATTACTCCTCAAATGTTTTGTATTTTTAATTTATGAAAATCTATGGTATCTATAGTTTGTATCAAAGAAAATGTTTTAATTTACATTTGGAATTTATAATGATAAAAATTTAGTGATAACCCTAAGGACATGTATAAGGATATTTTGATGAGTGTGGAAATTAATAGGAATGTTTCATGTGATTTTAGTGAGGGATAGATTGAGTGGTTTCCCTTAAATACATCCCTTTTTAAATACTAAAATTGGATGTGGATATAGAAAAAATCTACCTAGGTGTAATATCTTTAACTATATGTTCTGGGCATGACTCGAGAAAATCTGGTTCACAAAAACAGCTCTTGTTGCACATCTTGTTTGACGTTCTCATGGTATATGCATTTGGAATTCACAAACTCTTCACAAACCATTATTAAGTCTTTAAATAGAAGATGTATATGAATATATTAGGGTAAAACTAATGTTTTGTGGAATAATGAAGGTTTCATAACATAGACATCATATAAGTGACTTTTCTTGATTTTGTGGCTCCTAGATATGATAACTATTTCTAACTCTATGCTTTTGGTTTTAGTCAATGGCTGAAACCTGATGAAACTACAATATTTCTGATTACAACATAAAATGAAATGATTTTCATCCTAAGAAACCGAATTCTATTGTATCTAGAATAAATATCCTTGTAGATATGATCACACAACATTCTAAATATATGAATCATGATGTACTTGCACATGAGAAAAGGAGGGAACACCATTATATTGAGTCATTCATGAGGAAAAATCCAACTTATATGAGTGGGTTTTGTTATCCAATTGTTCTGATCATTGGATCGATACTATTTAAAATATATTCTTCGTTCTCTTGTGTTTGAAGAATGTGAAAGGATTTATAAATATCTATAGTTAAAGAGGAAAATCAGACTAGTGGTGGAATCTAATCATGAATAAGTGAAAGAAAGATTATATTGAATCAATGGATTGTGATGATTTCAAAAACTTATTTTTCAACAGTTACATTCCACATATTCCTCATTCCAATATGGAGAAATAGTTCATTGAGTGGAAGCTAATTGATGATGACTCTATCTGTACTAAGAGCCTAATTTCATGAATGTTTTAAAGGTATAGTTCAAGAATTATCATCCAACCTAAAAGTATAGATGATAGGTTCTTTTGTGGCATAAATCCAAATCATATAAGTGTGATGGCCTCAAGTGACTATAGTATCTATGAAGAGACTGTGCATTGTGAAATCATGTTTGAAATGAAGGTTCTAGTAACATATCAATATCAAGAATTTTACAAGAAGAGGAGTGTAGAGATTAAAGGATAATCTAGACACCATGAAGAGAATAAGATTTTCTTCCCGTTATTCTCCATGTGTGGGAAGATTCATATAGGAAATATTCATAAGGCGTCTAATAAATGTTTTAAGAGTGAAAGGGAAGCCCTTCAAAAAATCGATTTTCGATGTAATGTTAAGAATTTTGTTAATGTTGGGAATGGGTAAAACCAGTATAGAATGTACCTACTTGGATTTAGTAATCATGTGTAAGGAGAAAATTCAATATTCATACTAGTTCCAAAACCCAAGGGCCAGTGATGATAATTGGCGTCATCAACCTCTTAAGAAAAGGGACAAGGTAAAATCTCATTCATGCACTGTTTATGTTGAGGATTGAGATAATGACATGATTAAAGGTAAACAAACCATACAATATATAATTACAATTGTCATATTTTATTATGGTTCTACCCCTTATTTCATATGTATAGAATTTTCTACGGGAGTTAATATTTGACCAAAAAAATTAGATATGTAATTTATAGTGCATGCCTCTTATGGTACAATGATTTCATCTCAATTGTACAATTCCTATTCAAATGAATATTGTTGGAATTTTATTCCTGAAAATCATGTCATTTTTTCTTTGGTTAAATTTGATGTCTTCTTAGGCATGGATTGGATTTTTCTATAGAAAACTCACATCAATTAGTGTGGAAAGGAAGTTAATTTTGATATTTGAACCCTACTATTATTATCCATAAATGTGATAATAATCATCAACATCCTATGGATATTACATCCATAGTATGGGTCATATATCCCATTCAAAAGGATTTTCTTTCTCAAATGTTTGGGGTAAAAATTGAAATCAAGGAAATTACATTTTTTTGTGATTTTAGGGTTGTATTTATGAATGATTTTCCTAGTCTTCTAATAAAAAGTCATGTTGAGTTCTGAATAGAACTTATACATCATTCCAAAACAATTTCAATGACTCCTTATTGAAGGGATTCGATTGAGTTGTAGGAAATGAAAATTAAAATCCATGAAATACATGATAAGGGATTCATTCGCCCAAGTGTGTTTCATTAGGGTGCAACAGTTATTTTTGTGAAAATAAAGATGGAAAATGTGACTCTTAGTTGATTAATGTGTGTTTAATAAGATCACAATCATGAACAAGTATCATATTCCCCATATATATGACATGTTTGATCAACTACATGAGTCGCAATAATTTTTTAATATTTAACTCTATTTCGAACTTTATAAATTGAGGGTTAACAAATAGGATATACCTATGATGATAGTCTGTAAAATGTATGGACTCTCTAAATATATAGTGATTCCTTTTGGTCTTACTTACACCCCTAAAATCTTCATGGATATAATGAATTGTTACTTAAGTGATTACCTCAATCTGTTTTCTATAGTCTTAATAGATGAAATTCTTATCAATTCAAATAGAGGGGAAGAGCATAAAGATTAATTTATAATTTTACTAATGACCCTACAGAAGGATAATATATATTAAAATATTAAAAAGATTAAATTTTGGATGAAAAAAGATTCATTTTTATGTCAAATAATTTCACCAAATGGTTTAATAGTAGATCAATCGAAGATAGAGGCAATTAAATGATCGTCTGGACCATCCATGGTGAATAAGGTCTGTATCCTTGTCGGTTTAGATAGATATTATTGAATGTTTCTGGATAATTCCTCATGACTATATATTCCTATAACCAATATAACTCATAAGGGTGTCTAATTCCTCTGGGTAGATGAATGTGAGGGTAATTTCAAAGAAATGAAGAGAAGGTTAGTCATGGCACTTGTTCCTACATTACCCTATAGTGGAGGATGTTTTATTAATATATATTGATGCATACAAGAAGGTATTGGGTTGTTTTTTCATGAATAATAACAATGTTATATCTTATTTCTCATATTAGTAGAAGATAAATTTGAAAAAAATCCTAATTATTATTTGGATTTTGTCGTTGTATTTTTTCATTATTGATTTGGATGAAATATAATTATTGTGAAAAGTGTGACATATAAATTGATAATAAATGTTTGAAATATATATTCACACAGTAGGATTTAGATGTTAAGAAGAGAATATGGTTAATGTTTATAATGGATTGTGACTCCTTACTACATTACCACCCTGGGGAAGAAAACAAGGTGGCTGAGGCTTTTAGTTGGAAGGATCATGCAAGATTATCCATGATAAGGATCAAAAAAGAACCTATATTTATGGATTTAAAATTGATGGATCTAGAAATACTCAAGGAATGGGAAAAATATTATCTTTCCCAAATTAATGTTCAACCATTAATACAAGTGAAGATCATGGAGGTGTATAAGGAATACATAGAGATAAAAAAGAATTCTAGAAATGTTCCTAAGTTTGACCTTAGTCATAACATAATGAAGATGTTTTGAAACCACGTATTTGTTATTTACACACTATATTTTATGATAAAGCTATTAATTCAAATATCATTGTTCATTAGATACAATTTATCTAGGATTTCGGAAGATGTATAGTGACATGGAATAGCACTTGTCGTGGGATGGAATGAGGAGATATATTGTATAGTTTGTATAATAGTGCTTGGTATGCCAAAAATTTTAAGGATAAAATACAAAAGTCAAAGGATATGATTTATCCATTACACTTACAGTAATGGAAATTGAAAAAAATCACTATAGATTTTTTCATTAGGCTAACCAAAACCACTAAAGGGTTTAATTTTATATGGGTTGTTATCGGACACCTTAATAATCCAGAACACTTCGTCTCTATTAGATAAGACTTATCTCTGGATCATTTTTCCGGGATATGCATTAAATAAGTTCTATGGTTTCATAGAGTACTACATTATATTGCATCATATTGGAATATGAGGATTACCTAAAGGTTTTAGTGATATCTTCACCAATAACATGACTCCGAATTGAGTTTCATCAGTGTTTATAATCATTAGAAAGAAGGTCAGTCTAAAAGTAAAATTAAAACCATAGAGGATATATTGAGATATTATTCATTTCATTTAAAATGTTGTTAGGATTGACACATTCTACTCGATTAGTTTTCATATAACAATATCTTTCAATCAAGCATTCTGATGAAACCATATGAATACCATTATTAGAAGAAATACAGTCCTCCATTGTGTTGGGGTGAAGTTGGAAAAATTATTCTATTTGGATATAATATTGATGATGAAATGTTCAAGAAATGTAAAACTCCTCAACATCATATTAATGCTGCTCAATTATTGTAGAAATGTTATGTCGCTAAACGTCTGTGTGATTTGGAATTTTATGTTGGTGAAAAAATGTTTCTATTAATCGCACCCTATAAGAAGGTTATGAGATTCTGTAAGGATGGGAAACTCTTCAATAAGTATACCTATCCCTTTGATAATCTTGTCTGTATTGGGATGGTAGCCTATTAGTTGGTACTTTGTCCAAATCTCTCTCATGTACATGATGTGTTGCACATATCTCTCCTGGGGAAGTCAATACTTGACACCTAACATGTAATTAATCCACAAGTCATACTACTAGAGAATGATTTTTCATACGAGGAGAAACCTGTAGAAATTATACAACAAACAAAGAATGTTCTAGGAAAAAATACAACTAACTTGGTCAATGTTTTATAGAGAAAGAATTAGTTAGAAAAATATTCATGGGAAAATGAGGATAGGATGAAGCAGAACTATCCTCATTTTTAACTGATTCATGTATTTTATGGGAGAAAATAATTTTAAGGGGGTAGAATGTAACACCTCTGGGTATTTGTGACCTTTTTTAAAAAATTAAATTATTTTTTGTTAAATTTCACTAAGTCATACATTAAATTCAAACTACACTGAATTGGAATACATTACATAGCACCAACATTTTATATGTTACACAAAACTTCAACTTGATGTATGTTACCTACTACCCCAACTAGGCGTACATTACACGTAACAATTATGTTTCTATAAATTATCATTTTATTGGTATAATTATTTAAATGAAATAATTATTTGATAGATGTTAAACTCAGTTATATGAATAGTAATAATAAATTTTCAAATATTTTATTAATTTATTTATCTAACTAAAACATATTTGAAATGAAATATATTATTTTTGGTAAATTCCATTTTTGACTAAAAATACCGCTTTCTCTAATGAATAAATCTTAAAGTCCTTTTGGGGAAAATAATAATATTAATTTTAGACAAATTTAGAAATTTAATTTGATCAAAAAAATAAATTATTTAATTTATAATTTAAATATTATTTTATGTTTATTTTTTTTCAGGGAATCTTCATTTTTCGATGAATAGTGAATAAATCAGGTTTTAGGTTAAAAAATGCCATGTCCTTTAAACAATTATTATTGTCAAATTATACATTAATTTTTTAAGGACACATTATATAAATAATATATTTATTAATTTAATTTATTTATTTATAATAAATTTGACTTTGAAATTAAATATAAAAATTTAACATCTATTTTAACATTTTTGCTACTTTGTTGACCTGTAATTTCATCCTCTATGTGGGATTATAGTTAACCATTGTTTTTCTGCTTCGTTCGACTGAATTTTGAAAAAATAAAATAACTTTTTTGAAATAGTATTATATGTAGAGCCTAATTGAGTCATTTTTTACCAAAATTTTTATTAAAAGTGATTAAAATTAATCATGTTGATTGAGGTCAAATTATGTTTAATTATAGAGTAAACCTTAATATTAGGGGCCCAAATAACATATCCAGTTGAACAAAACCGAATTTATGTCCATTATAATTCCATATAACTGCCTTTATTGATTTTGGTTTGTTTTTTCCCACTTTTTATGGTAATAACATGGTTACACTTAGCTTGTTTTGAAAAATTCCAAGTGAGTCCTTCTCCTTCCCTATATAAAGCCACAACCACTCCCACTTCCACACAAATATCAAACCTCTGATTTTTCTCCATGTTCTACCCTATATAATTCCAAAAATTGATCCCTTCTTAAGTGAATCCTTCCCTAGTGATGAATGAAATCCAAGGAATCCTTTTGGCACAAACAAAATGGGAGTTACCAGATTAAGAGGTAATGTCTTCTGTCATATACATTCTATTTATTTTCATTATCCACCACTCCACTCTATTTATTTCATTCCAATATTAAAACACTTGTATCCTAAATATATTATAATTTTTATTCTATGTTTTCTACCTACACTTCTGAACACCTCCATCTAATGGTTAACAAACATATTTTTATGCGTATGACGAACTACCACCTCACTAAACGATGATTGTTCAATATTCCTTATCACCAATCATGGTTGAAATTATGATGGAAAATATTATAATATATGTTATATATTATATTTAATATTTATTTGATCTTAATTATTCGTTTCACAACACATACGTTTCTATATTCCATATGGCATAAATATGATAATTTCGTTTGAGGTTGTGTGGACTACCGCCCCATAAAAAAGATATGATTCGTCAATACACTACATGTATTGTATTAAGGATTAGTTTAGTGAATATATAACACATATATGATATCATAATTCTTAAATAATAATCAAATTAATATACATGTACATATACAAACATATATTCGTTTTAATTTAATTTGGTCTACACGATAATAAAATGGAAATAGCATTAATGAGTACATACAACCTACCATCTCCATGAACAGTGTATTTTGTTTCATATTTATATATTCTATATATTATTATAATACACATATACTATGTATACATGATACTTATTTCATTTTTACAATATATAAATCATGTTATTAAGTATAAATATCAAATATATAACAAATTACGACACATGAGAAGAATAATGCGAATATTACCTAAAGTGAAACTTTAACATAGGATTGTTAAAAAGTGGGTAAAATAAAGTCATAATAATAGAAAATTTTTAAGAATATGTTTTGTTATAATATGAAAAATAATTTATATTTATTATACTAGTGGTTTGAACAAGTATGATGAGTCTCAAGAAACTAGCTAAGAGGATTTCATCTCACATTTTATTTCCATGAGATACAAGATATGTTTGACAGTCCATGCTTTTGTGTAGTGTATGAAAAGCCTATAATTTTACACTATGTGTCTTGAAATTAAATTTATAGATATTCACATATCTATTTTTTATTATTTATATAATGCGGTTTATGTTTCAAAAGAAACCATATTGGTTAATCAATTTATCTCAATTTTTGTTCATTGACACTCGTGTTTTGTTATGAACCTATTTATTTGGAGTAAATAATTACATATTACATGATCTATCATGAATTTACTTGTTTTGAGGATATTTTATACATCATATAATTTCCATTTCTTACATAGAGTGAATGATCCCAAGTTACCTTGTTATAAGAGTTAATTGACATAATCTCTTTGTTTCTGGAGATTATTTTATTATGATTAATTTGATGAAATATTAGGAGCCATGTATTAATAATACTCATGAGTTTCCTTATCCACTATTTATTCAAGATATATCCATGTATTAATACCTATTTTCCACACTATTTTAAAAAAATATATTGTTTTTATGTAAATTATTACAATCCCTCTCTACGCTCAGAAATTTACAGTATTCAAATACCATGATTTCAAAATTGTTTTTAAAATATAATTAAAGACCATTTTCGAAGAAAAATTATTAAAAATAAGTTACACTATTTTCAATGCATCATATATATGATTTAATATATTTTTTGAAAGAAAAAGGATTTCAAAATGGTTTAATGTTATAAAAATCATTTTCAATGTAGAAATGATATTTTCCTCATGATATATTTTTAAAATATCATTAAAATTTATTTCCTATCAAGGATAACATCTGTTGGTTTTACTGATTAATTTCTATGTAAATTATTCAATGTTTCCATTCATATTCATTTTCAGAATGGATTATGTTTTGATGTCATGATGATTATGAAAATATTTTCACTTTTACATGTTATATGTTGTTGAATCTTGTTTCTATTTCACATGTTATTATTTTGATGATTTTATTTTAAACTTCTATTTTTACATAGGTTATGATATTATTATATGTATATAATACCCCTTTATTTTCATGGGTTATTAAATGATTATTTATGATCTTGTGGAACATGTATGTATGACTTCACTATGAGATGGGTGAAATCATGATACTAGGATTAAAATTGGAGTGAACCATGTCTACCAAGATAGTATGGTGAGTGAAACCATACTGCCAATATGGTACAGGTAGTGAGACCTTGGCTGTTATAGAAAACTTTTAATATGCTTATGTGTATTTGAAAATTATGTGTTTTTTTTGTATGTATGATTTCATGGTTTATGATATTTATTTCCTTATGAATCACATATTATGAACTTCAATTCATTATTCCATTAATCATGTATATGATCTTTGATATATAGGGTATGAACTTATATTTTCATGATCATGTTCTCAAACCATTATTCCTATGCTTATGTTTACATATCACCCTTGTTTACCCATAATTAGCATTTGATATCACTACTTTTTATGTTTACTTCCCAGTTTATGAAGATATATATTATGTTTTAGGAGTCAAAGAAGGGTCATAGTCCTGATTTACATGTTTGGAGATAATTTAGCTCATTTATATACTTATGTTTCTATTTTCAAGTTTCAAAAGGCATAAGAGTAGTAGAGTCTTTGGGAATATGTTTGTATAATTTTTTAATTATTCCATAGATGTTATGTAATATTAATGTATGATAAGGGTGGGTTCATATACTGATAAAATAGATTCATATTTTAAAAGAGTTACATATAGCGAGACTCATTGAAAGTCTTCCGCAATTCCAATTCATTTGAGTTCCAACTAGAGGTTTCAATAATGATGTTTCCCCTACCTGGTGTGAAAGATAACTCTAATATGAAACACCATAGATAATCAACCCACCTCCTCTACTGAATGTTTAGGACTCACTAAGAATTGATGTACATGAGTCTCATGTAGTCTATGTACACCATAAAAATCTAAACTAAAGGATTATGTATATATATTTACATTGAATGTACAACCACTGATATATCTAGATAATGGGTATGGTAATTCTTATCATGTGGTCTCAGCTATCTGGATCCATAATAATCGTCTTGGTTCCCCTACATCATATTATATCCATGTAAAACTTTGGATACATCATAATACATAGTATATATATTACCTTTCACATGTAATGTGTGTATAGAGACAAGGATATCCATCTCTTCATCTCTAGAAAATACCTCTCTCATGTATTTGAGCTAACAAACTGCACCCCTTTATTGGTCATTCTAGGCATCAGTTCATACATATCAAATATTTAATAGATGAATCATTTTTAATAAACAAATAAACACAAAAAACAATGAATATATAATTCTCTATTGGTTCTCTCCAAATATTACATGCCATCAATTTTCATTCGATCTATTGAAAATCTTACCTCTGAAATGACGTGGATAAATATGTGGAATTTATCAATCAACAAACCACATTTGGTTATCTTTAGATAAAGTTGATTTTCTCTCAATGTATTCAAGATAACTTTAGGATATTGGAAATTATAATATACTGAGTAGGTGTAAACTAATATATCTTCAATGAAAAATAATTGATCTAGAATATAATGAATTATTTGATTCATTTAGTCCATAAATACAAATAATTAATTCATCAAACCAAACATCATCACTACAAACTCAAACAAGCTGTAAGTACTCAAAAAATTAGTTTGATGTATTTTTAATCGATATACCCGAAACTTTTTATATAATGATATCAAATAAATAATGGATATGATCGTATAACCTCAATACCAATCAAAGAAAACATTGATGTGTGGAAGGAAAATCACATTCATGACTGTTAAATTTTTCAATATTTGATAATCCACACATAAAAGAAATGTCCCATCAACCTTCATGGTGAAATGAAATGGATAACCATATGGTGATGCAATAGGACATGTGAAAGATTTACCTTCAATATCATCCAGTTGAACTTTCAACTCCTATTGTTGTGATGGTTCATCCTTTAAGGTGGAATAAAAACAATCTCTACTCCCAATCATAACTCAATCATGAACTCGATCTTCTACTCCGGTGGTAAGTGAAAAAGAATATTTAAGGGAATATTTTTTATCAAATAATGTGTATTTTTTAATTTTTTATAATGATAAATACATGTATTTAAATGTTTTATTAAAATCATGGGTATTTTTAATTATAGATTGAAAATGGTCTAAATTGTGAAAAGCGCATAATTCTGGATTTTTATAGAGTATTACTGCAAGGGTATTTTGGTAATTTCAATAAAAATGTAATTCAAAATTGAGTGATTATTTTTTTAGAATAATTATTTTATTTCTTTCAACATTCTCTCCTAGAATAGGGTCTTATTCGAGCATCTGGAAGACATAATAATCTATGTGCTTGATGATTTTTTCAGGAGGAAAGCATACATCCCACCACCGTAATAGAACCACATCACATCCATCACACCTCAATAGATGATATTATACCTGTAATACTACTTGGACACATATAATTTCAATTAAAATTATTTTTGGAGAGTTTTTATGTCATTAAGGTCGTCATTTGATGTTTTTGTTTTGCAGGAAGCATCCTAGAACCTTCATCGTGAAAAAGTAACACTCAATCAAAAATTCATAACTCTTAAATCTGATGGCCAAATGAGCTAAACATTGGAAGATAAATGGAAAAAATATTTATGAACAAATCTCATGGAGGGTTCCACAAGTTAATCAGTCAATTAATGGGTCAAAAAAATGACAACTTGTGGAGGACGAATTATTCCTATAAAAGGAGGCTCCCGCCTACTTCCCAAATCATCAGCTCAAAGCTCGCAGCCATGGAGGGATCTCAACAAGAGCAAGGTATTTTTGTTTCTCCTCTCATTCCCTATCAATTATTTATTTAATTTTTTTTATTTTAGTTTTGTCTTAGATTTAAACTGAAATTTAAATTTTATTCTTTTTAATCCTTGCATTTGTGTTTCTCCATCCATCGCAAGATTATTTTTTCTCAATTATATTTTTTAAATTATACATATTATTAAAATTATTATTACAATTAATATTAATTTTATAGTTATTAATATTAATATAATTATCATTATCATTTTTATAGTTATCACATTCCAATTTTAAAGGAATTTTATTTTCTCCCTCTCATATTTCAAAAACTATTTTCATAATTATTAAAATAATTATATTAATTGATAATAATATTATTAATATTTTAACACTAATTATAATTTCTTATTATTCCTCTCTCCCTATTTACTGTATCTATCTCTCTCTCTATAATCCATACACCTTTACGATCTATTACTCTCGGGATTGAGAGGCTGACCCCGAGGCATGGCACGAGGGGGTCAAGGTGTTTTTTGAATTTCCCATAAAATTTAATCAAAATTTGTGATAGAAATGAGTATTATTCTTGGATGAGGTGGATTTCCCCAATTAGGTGATGGTCCCCAACAACATGTGACTGAATATTTTTATATTCTAGAAAATAATAGTGATTCAAACATGAGATTTCATGTTTGAGTTATCAAACAATAATCAAACATATAAAGGAGAATAATGGTTGAATCCCTAACTGAACCCCAAAAACAATGCATGTTCTTCATAACATCATTTGGTTAATACTTTAATCATAGTATAAATTTAGAATTCCTATTTGTCATGTCATTTTTTTAATAATCAAAAACCATAAAATGAGATAGTTTAGGTGATATATAGTAAGTCGGTGACCTCCATCAAGAAGTCTCCCCAAGAGAGACAACCATGTCAGGCCACTCTACTTCACTAGGAAAAATATATATTCATTTGTCCACGCCCTGCGACATGCGTGCGTCAAAACATGTGTTGTTTCTGGGGATCCAATTATTAGTTTATTTAAATTTTCTATTTTAAATTCTTATTAATATTTAATTTATTCATAAAATAACTAAAAAAAATATTCCATGATGAATTAAAATGATTATTATACTATATGGACAAACAATTACTCACAGGTGAAAGAAAAAGAAACAGACTACACTAAGGAGGCCATCTAATGATGAGCTAATGCACTTATGATAATGGTCAAGCAGATGGGAAGAGGCATAGAAACCTAGATCTCACCGGATGATTTCATATCCATGGTCGTTGAAATCCATGATGACTAAAAAAAATTTGAGGCCAAGAATGAAGTGCCACTAGTCTTCCCATATTTCACTAAAGATATATATGAATTTAAAGCCAATCTCAAGGTGGAGGATCCTAACTACCTACCCCTATCTATTGGAGATCGAATCCAAGAGGCAAATTCAATTGAATAAGAGATTAATTTCGAACTGATTTTAGGAGATGATACAATCTTGAAATCAAAATCTTTTAATTTTATTGAAACTAATTTGAGTATCACCACTAATAGTTTGGAATTTTGAGATTCATCTATCTCATATTATCCCTTGGAGGATGATGAGGTAAAAGAAATTACACTTGTTGAGGAACATTTAGAGCTCCCTAAAGACATGTAATATTTACTAGAGGGAGGAAAATAAGGTAATGGGATTGTTGCACATATAGAAACAAATGAGCAGGGGGTTCCATTCTTCATCCTACCACACCATGAGAGTTTTGCAGCATAGTTATGTGTGCGAATCTGGTGTAATATATCCATGGAGTCCTCCATAATAAGAAAAAATAAGTGGATGTTGAGAAAAACCACATGTGGTGGTTCATGTCAATGAATCCCTAACCACTATCGGAATTTGGATTATAGCTGGTACTACCCTTTATATGTAGTAAAAGATGTCAAGGCCGACACGATGGATAATAAAAAGACTTATCTTTACCCACTATCTACTAATTTAGATTTAAATTTAATTTTATATGAAATAATTTAAAATTTGGCCCCATCCCTTTTTTTGGTCTGAGCCAAAATGAAATGATCCATGTGATTAATTGAGTAATTTTAATTTCTATGATAGTGATGGTAGAATGAATGAAAAAAAATTGAAGGATGAGGACCGATTTTTTATTTTTAAAAGGGTGTTCATTTTCCTTTTCATTTTTATAACTCTATTTATTTTCCTACGAAAACATTTTTTATTTTTATAATTTTAAATTGCATTCCAGCACTTGATTCTTTGCTCTACATGACTAGTCTACGAGTCATGATTTTCTTAAGAATCCCAGGATTCCATGTTTTAGATTTTTATGTTAATGAGATTGAATGAGTAAATTAGAGAATCAAATGATTGAAATTAAGCATGGATTTTTTAAATAATGACTCATGAATTGATGAAAATAATTGATTCAAGTAGATGAAATTTCCATTCTATCATTTTGATTTTGAATTTATGAAGTTCATGTGAATTAATTTATTAATATTATTAATTCGATGAGTGATGTTATAATGTTATATTTCTCATTAATGAGAGAATATCATGACATAACACTTCCTATTTATCTAGATCATCTTTATTGGGTGATCTTGGGACATGTAACCGACCAAAACATTTATGAAACTTATCAAATATATGATTGTGAAAAAAACACATTTAAAATTATCGAGGCATCCTTTGAAAATATAATTATCCTTAAAAATTCAAAATTACAACAATACTTCTTTAATACCAGAGATATGAATTACTTTTGTAATGCCCCGACCCCAGTTACATAGAATTGGAGCATTATTACATAACATTATCCTGATACAAGGAATCATGTTCCAAAATAACCGATCCGTTTAGTGGTATTGGAAGTAACAGATACATACATAAGTTTTACATTAAATCATGAAATAAAAAACAACATTGTGTCCCCTTTTAACACTCTTAAATCCTTTAGCCAATTCCTGTAGGTTAATCGTAATATTCCTCTCTTCATCCTGGGAGAAATAAAATATAACAAAGGTGAGATCTCAGATGGTAATTAAGGATAACAATATAGAGGAATCTGACCTAAATAAGAATAAACATTTAAGGTAATGTATAAGACTAGAACAAAATATTTTTGAACATAAACTTCAGCATAATAAGCCAAAGATAAATCAAATTATTCCATTTACATATTCACATGGATATTCTACTTGTTGAATAATCACATGTAATATCAATAGACAATTATATAATGATGTGATGCATAATGTCGAATATCCTAACCACATAGTCAAGTCCTTATTCCAAGACTACAAATAATATTTTTAAAGGCCTTATGCCAAGACACTAGATTGTATCATGAGACCTACCAAATCATCGAGGATCCATTGCGGGCTCCACAAATCACTTAGTAACTCCAATAATTTCTTGATATGAAAAGGTTGAATCATAACATAAGCATTCATATTAAAACAAGCATATTAAATGTTACTTATTTGACCATAAACCATGAATGGTAAAAAAATAACACATCCACAGTCAAACGTATCAAAAAAACTTCAACACCTTTAAGAAGATTTTATCATAATTAATGAACTTTAAACAAACATAAAATCTAATTAAGTATTTTTACATACATGAAAATAATCATTAAACCCATTTGAGATAAATATCCCCTTTTTATTTTAAACATTTAAATGTCTTGCTAATTATCAAGAAGCCGTTTAAAGAAGATTTTTGAATCAAAGTGTCCCATACCACATTGAAACTTTTAAAAGGAATTTTAATTTAAAAAATTCATGTCCACATAAATAAATAATTATAAACAGTTTTAAAACATGGACATTTTTGTGAATTATTTAGAAGATTGAATTTTTAAAACATTTAAAATTATATTTTAGTTAGAGTTCCAAACCAAATGAGAGAAATTGGAAAAATAATAATTTTGGTAATAAAAACATTATAATATCTTGAGAATAAATTTATTCATGATATACTATTCCATATTATAATATATACAGCAAATAAATGTGAATTGGCGAATAACAAAAATGAATATTCAATGGCATATAAGTTGAGATGAATTCCTTTATAATGACTATATCCTTAGGTTAAGGATAAATAAATAACATAGTTATGTGTGATAAATATAAATACACACAATATGATTGGATATTCAGTGTAAATAAATCATAGTACTTTCACACAAATTTTTGTAAAAACAACACCAATGACATGGATTTATTACACAATAAATAGCGATTATGTTAAAATTACTCTTATCAACTTCATATCGATGAATTGAAAATTTATCAATTGATTGATTATTTTTATAAAAAGTATATCCACACTAAGAGGAGTGTAAATTTATATATAAGTAAATAAATTCTGATTTCCCAAATAATCTTGGGGTAAAATAATCAATGAAGTTTGCATAAAACGGAATGAGTGGAAATTGAAATTTGAATTTCATTACAAATTTAGTAACTTACAAATAATAAACCCCATGAAAGAAATATCATCAAATGATGATTTAAATACCAATAAATGAAATTATATTATGCAAAAAAAACAATCATTGGCTGTACATACACAACACAAAAGGTTTTAGTGCCAAATTTAGAAAGAATCTCATGGGTCTAAAAGTGAGCTAAAAAACCCTTACCACGTTGTAATCAATCGAGTGGTATGACCAAAAGTTAATAACCACAAAATGAATCACATAACATAATTAATATAAATAAAATCATGATAATATATATCAAATGGAACTACATGACACACCAAATGCAATAAATAAGTCTCAAATAAAGAAAATATCACGGAATTAAAAGTGAGATAAGAAACCACATACCTTGTACTTTTCCATAGTATTGGGTAGGTTAGTCTCCTGTATAATGGTAAACTAATTGTTATAAAATTATAAAATAACCAAATACATAAATATGATATCATATATGATCATCTAATATTTATTTGTTAATAATATTTCAGTAGTATCATTTTTTTGGTTGTTACTGATTCGTTTTCCATTATATGTCTGGTCACGTAAGTCAGGTTTGTTATGTATAAGATGTATTTGACTCATATCCAGAATGATATTATGTTTTAAAACATTATTTATAAACGTAAAATGAAAATTATTCTTGAATGATTATGATAGGGAATAAATCTTATCGCGTTTGTGGAGACGGTAATCCGTACGTACGCAAGAGCGACAATATCATTATATTGATGGTGATATCATATATAATTGGATGATATAAAATATATAAAAAATAATTAGAATTTCATATTTTTTATTTTATTTAGTTATACTAATTATTATATCCATCCAAATAATTATGTGTTTGAATGACAAACTACACCACAAAGTGGAGACAGTAAGTCGTATGTACGCACATATGGTGACATTGTCATTTATAGGATGGATAGAATAACGAATATAGTTGTAAAATATTTATAATGACATAATAGTTTGTAGAAGTTATTGGAGTTATTATTTTGGAATGGAAACATCAAAGAAAGAGGATGTGGAAGAGGAAAATAACATGAAATAGGTTGGTGAAATTATTACCCCTTCTTCGGGTGTTTTGTTTTCAGTTGATCAAAAGGGATCCTTATGTAGGCTTTATGATCAATTTAATGACTCCAAGTTGATGTGAGGGATGTTGGGAGGGTATCTAGGTAGGGGTTGGACAAGCCAAATGGCTTTGGAGGTGTGAAATTACGAGAAGGGGAAGTTCCCTTCTATAAGAGGGGTGAGGGGAACCTTAGGAAAAACATGAAATAATATTTTATTATAAAATAGTTTTATGATTATAATGGATCAAAATTTATTTATTTCTAAGATAAAGTGTGAATGGTTCGAAAAATTCTCATCCAATAGGTTTTAGACAAGTTTAGGTCACTATATTAACCATATCGTTTAGATTTAACTATTAGTTAAATAGTTTAACTTTTACCATTTTTTCTTGTATTCTTACAGTATATGGTTAATAAACTAATTCATAACATCCATGAGAACCTCAATTGTTTCATTAATGACATATATAATATTATTTAATACCTTATTATGAACCTTATGTTTTTAGTAATATTATATCATTCAATAATATAGTATTTGTTTTAAAAACTCATTTATGTCAATTTTGACACAATTAAGTATTGGGTTTTTGTGAAAATCATAAAAGTATGATTAAATTAATCCATAATTATATAATCAACAATAAAATTTCATATTAACATATAAAAATAGATGAATTCATAAAAAGGCTCAGATTAAATTTAATTGGATATTTATAATATCAATTATTTTAATCTTTCATTAATAAGGTAATTACAACATCATCACTGTGACATAAATAAATTTAATTATACAATAACCCAAAATTATAAATAATATACCATTATGTAGAAAATATTTTAATATTTCTAATGAATTTTTATTGTCTAATTTATCTTATGTGTAACCCTATATAAAAAATTGTTTAGTTATTCGACTTCGAATATAACACTTTTACCTCTTTAAATAAAATATTAATAAGTGTCCAAATCTAAGAAAAGTGGACCAAAAGGATCATATATTATTCCTAAGGTTTTTTTGGTCAAATTACACATATAAAATATAATTAAGACATTTTTAGGGTAATAATAATATCAGTTTTACCATTAATTACCCTATTATTTTTAACCGTGATAAAAAAGATAAAATTTTCTATTCACCAAAGAATTATTTTCATATTAGTTAAAGACATTTTACTCACTAATATCAACCATTTCTCTCGGATTTTTGAAACTCAATTCATAGAAGCTATAAAATTATGTTTTATACAAATTTTCAAATGCTCCTAGAAGGTGGGTAAAAGTCGGTAAAAATTGCAATAAAATTTTATATATCTAATATTATTATAAAATGACTCCAATGAATTATATTGAACATATATAGGTATTATGTATCTATTTTTACCTAAATTAAATTTAAATAAAATAATTTATTATTTAAAGAAAAAGTCTGTTATAAACAATAACGTAGTGGTACTCACTATTTATCAAAAATTGAGTTTTTTTTTGAAAAATAAAAAAAATACACCCTAAGATAATTTTGATATACAAAATTAAAAAATTAATTCTATTTTATCAAATTAAAATCTTAAAATTAGCATTAATTTATTTCAAATTAATTCGTATAGTAAAAACAAAAATCCGGTTTTTAAGAAGTAAAAACTATCAATAGATTGACTTGTGTTTATGCCAAAATTAAATGTAAAATTACTTATAATTACCTAAATTGTATTAAATGATAAAAATATAATCTGAATATACTTAAAACCCATTCAAATTCATAATTTTACACTATAAATTATTTCTATTAAAAATGTTTTTTACACATAAAAATTAGTACTTTTCACTATTCATCAAAATAATAATGTTTTCAGAAAACTACAAATAAATTTATCCAAAATAAATTTTTTTCTCTAGATTCTAAAGAAAAATTAAATATCATTTAATTAAATATATAAACAAGTCAAATATTCGTTTTAAGAAGGGTTATCCATTAAAAAGTGGTAAAATTTCATTTTTTGAAAAATGCTTCTTTTATCAGAGAAAAAATGAATTTGAACTTATATTGTGTCAAAAACACATAATATGGATGCTAAAATTATATGGGTTATATAAAATTCAAAGCTCAGTTAATACTATTCATAACTGCTATTTGAACAGTTGGTTTAGTAGGTCGGGGTGTTCTCCAACTTAGTGTTGCATGTAGTGCAAGCTGTTGAATTACATTAAAAAATAACTTACTATGTAATCATGGAGTGTTACATTCTTCAACCATTTTTGAAATTTCATCCTTGAAATTTTAAAATTGGTCTTGGGAACTTTATCGAATGAAGCACATAAGAAAAATTTTCAATAAAACTGTCACATTCAAAGAATGAAACAGAAGTACAAATGTCACCCAAGATAACACATTCTAGGATTCCATGTAAGAGAACATGGATATAGAAGATTAACAGAGTGAAATATTCTGATGGGGGGAGATAGAAAACCTGATCAAGTGAAAGTTAACAACATGAAAACCATAAAATTTTGATGGGATAAACGGTCATTAGTTTCCCAATAGTAAAAGTAAATGGACAATATTTTATTTAAGTTCCATTTCCTAATGTCGAGTAACTTATTTATGTGATTGACTATGATCATAAAGATATACACTAACATTTTATGTATAGTTTCATCATTTAATAAATTTCTACCACTAACTAATTTCTTTAATCAAAGATTATTCATGATGACTCTGTCACACCTGAAATACTAGAATCAAATTATAGAGAATAACATGATCCCCAAAGGATAAACAATATATTTCCCTAGTCTTAAGAGATAAACCAAAACAAAAATGGTTGGTACATGATCAGATGATCTCCAAGAATGATAATCCATTAGAGAAAAAATGTTAATCTTAATTTCTAAAATTAAACAAGAAATAACCAATGTTCAATAAATACCATTCAATAAACAATTGTCCTTAAAATAAATCAATATAATCCAAAATAACATTGAAACCCAAATCTCGGAAGAATTTGATTACGTAATCTACCATGTTAAACTGTGTCTCCAAATAACATCGACTAATATTAATGTCACACATTTTAAATTAATAAGATTAATTACAAATTATAATGATAGGTTAATACTTTCCATAAATAACCTAAATGACTACAAGTACACAATAAAAACAAAGATAAAAATACACAATCACTCCTAAAATAAAATCCCATCGTATTCTATTTTCCTTAGGCATATAGTGTTCCCAACAGTGCGAATGTCTTCCAAAATCACATTTATCACATAATCAACAAATCATGTTCCTATGCTATGGATATCCATTTGATAAATATAAGATCCCAAATCAACTTATTATTGATCAATAAGTTATTTAACTAAAATGAATTAGTCATATGAAAGAGGGACTTCACACAGTACAGTGGTAGGTGATAGATCCCAGTCACAATTTGGTTATGGGTTTGATTTCCATCGCTTTTTCTGATGCGATGAGTTTTCACACAGTGTGCATGTTTTCCATTTTTAAAAACTATATTTTAAAACATTCCCAAAATGAGATAAATTCGAAAAAATAACAATAACATAATTTCACCACAGATGTTATCTCATACCTCAAATTTTCATCCCAAAATATAATAACGTATAATTGCCTCAAATTCAAGGATCATATCATCCCAAATAGTTATTTATAACTATATCAACAAAAGAAATGATAATTCTTCCTAAACTTTAATTTTCTCATAACAAACTGTAGGGTTACACATACATGAGAAACCTCTTCCAATGTAATCCCATCAACAAAGAGTGCTAATACTTTTATACATTTATCCATCCATTTATTTCCACATAGGTTCTTCATTGATGAAGACGGTATCCTATGGAATAGATCATTCACTCGGGTAATGACCAGGTCCCATACATTTATAGTAAATGACTATAAATGGATTCTTGGGATCATTTTTAATTTCCTCCATAGTACTCTTCATTTTTTTCTCATCAATTCTTAAATTTTTTTCCTTCATTCCCACACATTATGCATTTTTTTGTTCCAATGAGACACTTTCTTATATGTCTCCTCCCATATTTCATGCATGAAGGAAATTGAACTTTCTTTTCTCCATGTTCTCTACAACTTGAGCCCTTATCATTCACCAACTTTCTCTTCTTTTTTGAGTCTGGGAGATGATTAATATATATGTCGTTGATCATATTTTTGGAAAACGTATTCGGCCTAAACATGATATCTTTTACAACAATCAATAATCCATTTCGTTTCTCATTTCCACCACCAATTCATCCGTTTACATCATGTTCAGTGGTACTATGAATTCCCTGAAATCCATCCATTGACTAACACATGAATAGATAATGTGAGTCATAAATCATTTTTGGAATATCATAACACCTTATTTCCAAACTAAAACACCATAGGATTAACCAAGATTATTTATTTTCATCTTATATTAAAATCTGTCAAATAAGTTTGTGAATAAAATGTGAATTATCCTAAGAATATCCCCCGGGAGTGTAGTTACCAAGAGAGCAACAAGTCTCATTGTCGTGTACTAGGATACCTCATGACAAGCCCAAATGACATAGTCGGAGTTTTCACTCCTAGGTACATTTTTGCAAAAGGCGCCTCTACCTAATAATATCTAGATAATGATGTATTTCATGGAAAACCCACATAATATTTACATTACTAACATTTTTTAATGTTCTTCTATATTAATCATCAATGTCTATCTTAGGGTAGTGTTTTTTAATTAGAGTTTTTCTAAATCTGGCTTCCAAGGTTTATTCTAAACATCCTTTGATACCCATTGTAACAACCCAACCCTAGTTACCATGATTCAGTGAATTATTACATAACATTTTCATTATACAAGGAATCATGTCCCAAATAACGGATCAATTTAGTATCATTGGAAGTACTATATAAATACTTATGTTTTACAAGACATCATTAAATAAATTTTTTTCCCCTTCGAACACTCTTATATCCCTTTGCCTATTCTTATAGGATAATCATTATATACATCATTTCATCATTTGAAAAATAAAATATAAGAATTGGGTGAGCTCAGATTCTTAGTAAGTATAACAATATAGCGGAAACTGACATAATTAAAAATAAACATTTAAGCAATGTATAATACTAGAACATTAGACTTTTAAACATAAACATCAGAAAAATGTGGAAAAGATAAATCAAATAATCCATTTACTTATTCACACAGATATTCTTCTAGTCAAATAATCACATGAAATATCAATATCTAATTTCCTAATGATGGAATGAAAAATTTCATCCATCATAACAACATTGTCAAGGCCTCGTGCCAAGACTAAAAATAATATTTTTCCAAGGCCTTCTTCCAAGACACTAGTTTGTCTCATGAGACCTACCAATGCATCGACGAGCTATTGTGGGCTCTACCCATCACATACTAAGTCCAAAGCATTCCACGTATGAAAAGTTTGAAACATAACATAAACATTTGTGTTAAAACTAGCATACGAAATGTTAATACTTTAACCATAAATAATTAATGGTATAAAAATAACACATCTACAGTCAAACATATCACAAAAAATTCAATACCATTTGCAAGATTGTATCATAATGATTGAACTTCAAACAATTGTAAAATCCAATGAAGTATTTTGACTCAGATGAAAATAATAATTAAAACCATTATATAGGAATATCCCCTTTTTCGTGAAAACATTTAAAAGTCTCACTATTTATGAAGAATTCGTTTAAAATAGATTATTGAATCCAAGTGACCCATACCATTTTGAATCTTATAAAAGGAATTTTAATTTTAAAACATTCATTTCCATATTAATAAATCCTTAAAACCATTTTTAAAGCATGGACATTATTGAGAAAATTTATGAAGAAATTTTTTTTCATACATTTAAACTCATATTTTAGTTAGATTTTCTAACCGAATGAGAGATGCATGAATAAAAATAATTTTGGTAATCAAAAAATTATAATATCATGATAATAAAGGGATTCATGATATACTATGTTAATTTAAATTATATTCACCAAATAAATATGAATTGGCACAATTGAACAAATAATTATCAATGGAATGTACGTTGGGATGAATTCCCTAATAGTGAATGTATCCTTAGGTTAAGGATAAATAAATGATATAATTATGTGTGAAAAATATGAATACTTTCAATATGATTGGATATTATGTTTAAATCAATTAGAGGAAATTCACACATATTCTTGTAAAAACAACACCAATGACTTGGATGTTAAACTCAATGAATAGAGATTGAGTTAGAATTACTGTTATCATGTTCATTTTGATGAATTGTGAATTTATCAATTGAGTGATTATGTGTATCAAAAGTATACCCTCACAAATGGGAGCTAAAATTACTACATAAGTAAATAAATAGTGTTTTCAAACATAATCTTGGAGTAAAATTGTGAATGAAAATTGCGTAAAACCGAATGAGTGCAAATTGAAATTTGAAATCCCCTTACTGATTTAGTAACATACAATAAATTCACCACATGAAAGAAGGATTATACAATGATGATGTAAATACCCAAAAATTTAATTATATTACACAAAAAATACAATCATGGGCACTACATACATCACACGAAAGGTAATAGTGGAAAATATATCATGAATCTCACGGGAATAAAATAAAAATGAAAACAAATTACCACGGTGTAATCAATCAAGATGTATGAAAAATGTTAATAACAACCAAATGAATCATATAATTTCATGAATATAAAAATAATCATGATAATATATATCAAATGTTTGTACACGATACACCACATGCAATAAATAAGTGGTGATCCATAAAAATCTCATGGATTAAAAGTGAGATAAGAAACCACGTACCTTGTAATTTTCCTGGGTATAGAGTAGGTTAACCACATGTGTAATGGTTAAGTTATTGTTATTAAATTATACAAAAAACCAAATACAAAAATATGATATCATATATGATCTTCTAAATTTTTTTGTTAATGATATTTCAGTAGTATCATTGTTTTTGTTGTTAGCTTATTCATTTTCCATTATATGTTTTGTTATGTAATTCATGTTTTTTATGTATATGCTATATTTGATTCATAACCAGAATGATATTAATTTATTAAAATTTATTTTTAATCATAAAATTAAAATTATTATCAAATGATTATGATAGGGAATAAATCTCATCGCGTTCGTGGAGACGATAATCTATATGTACGCACGAGCGACAATATCATTATATTGATGATGAAATCATATTTAATTGGATGTTATATCATATATACAGAATAATTATTCTTTTATATTCATTTTTTAAATATGTTATACTCATTATTATACCCATCCAAATAATGAAGTGTTTGAATAACAAACTACATCATGACGTGGAAATGGTAAGTCGTGTGTATGCATATTAGGTGACTTTCTCATTTATAGGATGGAAAAAATAATGAATATGGTTGTACCATATTTATAATATACTAATAATATGTAGATGGTTCTGGAGTTATTATTTTGGTATGGAAACAACAAAGAAATAAGAAGTGGAAGAGGAAAAGAACTTGAAATACGGTGGTGAAATTATTATCTCTTCTTTGGGTGTTTCCTTTTGAGTTGATCAAAATAACTAAATAGGTTTTCATTTTGATCAATGTAATGAATCTAGGATTAAGTGATAGAAGTTTGGAGGATATTTGGGCCGGTTTTTTCTGAGAAAAATGGCTTTGGAGGTGTGAAATTAAGAGAAGGGGAAGTGCCCAATTATAAGATGGGTGAGGAGCACCTTAGAAAAAATTTGAAATATTAATTTTTTATAAAATCATTTTCGGTTTAAAATGGATAAAAATTGATCTATTTAAAATATAAGGTTTTTATGGGTCAAAATAAACTTAACCAATAGGTTTTAGACAATTTTAGGTCACCATATTTACCACATCATTGATATTTAACTATTACTAAGATAGTTTAACTTTTGTCGTGTCTTCTTGTATTCTTACACAATATGGTTAATAAAAATACACTAAACATCCAAGAGAACCAAAAGTGGTTCATTAATGACATATATAATATTATTTAATACCATTGGGATAACCTTATATTTTTTGGAATATTATATCAACCAATAATATAGTTGTGTTTTTAAAAAACTCATTTATGTCAATTTTGACACTACTTAATATTTGGTTTTGTTGAATATTGTAACTAAATTATTACTTCCAAAAAAATTATTTAATCAACCCTAACATTTCACAGTAACCTATTACATTAGTTTAATTCATTAAATGTCTCCGATTACATTTATTTGGATATTTATAATATGAATTATTCTAATATTTCCTTAACAAGGTAATTATTGTATCATCATTGTGCCATAAATAAATTTAAATATTTAATGTCTAAAAATTAAAAATAAATCACAATTATATAGTAATTTTTTTAGCTTTTTATGTAATATTTATAGTATCATTTATCTTATGTGTAAACCTATATTACAGATGGTTTACTTATTAAACATAGAATTTAACACTTTTTACTCTTCTTTAAATAAAATAATAACAAATGACCTAATCTAATCCATGTGGACAAAAAGGGATCATATTTTATTCCTAAGTAAGATTTTGGTCAACTTACACTTATCCAAAAGACTTAGGACATGTGTTAAGATAATAATAATATCATTTTTTACCTTTAATTACCCTCATTTACTTTTAACCGTAGTAAATAAAAGTTAATAGTTAATATTCAGAAAAAATTATTTTCATATTATTGAACCAAGTTTAACGTACTGATATCACCCGTGTCCCTCAGATTTTTGAAATTCAACTCACAAAAGTGGTAAAATTTTGTTTTATGCAAATTTGAAAATGCTCCTAGAAGGTGGGTAAAAGACGGTAAAACGTTCAATAAAATTTTATATATCTAATATATTATAAAAATACTCCAATGAATTACATTGATCATATATATGTATTATATATATATATATATTTACCTAAATTAAATTTAAATAATAAATTTAATTATTTATATAAAAACTCGATTTTAAACAATATCGTTGTGTTTTCACTATTAATAAAAAATTTATAGTTTTTAGAAAAAAACCAAAAATTTTCCCTAAGCTAATTTAGATATTCAAAATTAAAAAATGAATTATATTTTACCAAATTAAAAATATATAAGTATCATTAATTAATTTAAAATTAATTTCTTTTGCCAAAACCAAAAATCGATTTTTTAGGAAATAAAATCTATAAAAAGATTGACATGTGTTTATGTAAAATTTAAATATAAAATTACTTATAATGACCTAAATTGTATTAAATTATTAAAATATAATCTTATTATAATTTTAAACCATTCTAATTCATAATTAATCAATATAAATTATTTTGATTAAAAACAATTTAATTAAAAAGTTAGTATTTTTCACTATTCATCAAAATATGAATGTTATCAGAAAAGTACCAAATATTTATCAAAAATAAATTTTTAACTCCTGATTCTAAAGAAGAATTTAATTTAATTAAATTGAATATATAAAGGAGTTAAATATTGTTTTTAAAAAGTGGTTTCCATTAAAAGGTGGTAAAATTGCCATCCTATTTGAAATACTTTATTTATCTGAAAAAAAGGATATAATCTTATATTATATCTAAGAAACACATTATATATATTTTAAAATTATATGGAGTATAAAAATTTCAAAATTTAGTTAATACTTTTCATAACTACTTTTTGAACGGCTACTTTGGTAGGTCGTGGTGCGTTCGAACTCGGTGTTGTGCGTAGCGCAAGCTATTGAATTACATTAAAGAAAATAACTTACTATGAAATCTTGGGGTGTTATAACCTTGTTAGGGATGAGCCATGTTTCAGTCCATTTTTTCCATTCCTACCCTCCTCTTAGTATTTGCATTATATTTTAATGTTGATGTGTGGGGGTAAAGGGAATCCTGGTGGATGAGATGATATAATTATTAAGGAATATGATTGGTGGAATTATTGTGGGAGTTGTAAAATATTGTATAATCAATCATTATACACTATTTCTTTCCCCTTTTGAATTAGACAGAAAGAAAAATTGAACAAAAAAGTGAATAATGGGTTGTGATTTGGGAGAACCAAAACTCACCATTTTCAGACCGACAATCTTCTGATCGTATGTGGTTATATGATGGATGTGAGGTTTTATGAAATATTAACATTAAAAAATTAAAAAACGTACAAATGTAATAAATTATTCAAGAAAGGTTACAAATCATTCATTATGCATAATTTGATCAGGGCTATACTTTGAGTTTTAGGGAAGTGTGTGTTACTACTTTGAAGGGGATAATTTCACTACAATTTTTGATATCATGCATTGTACTTTAGAGATAAAACTCCTCCTTGAGCCTTAGTTTTTATGTCATTAAATCCTACCACCCATAAGCCTCAGAGTCAACTAAAACTTTATTTCAAGTCCTCATGATTTTATGTGCCTTTTGTTATTACAATATATAGAATGTAGTTCATTTACAAATCAATGTATAAGAATCATGTTCTCATTATACGAGCATAAATCTACTTGAATTATTTCATGAGTGATGAGGGAAAATAATCAAAAGTTATATAAATCATGTCTTTTCATGTTTAATAATAATGAATTTAGAATATTGAATTAATTAATGGAGAAGTTCCATAATTTTTCAATGGGAAAAGGTAAAATACATGATTTGGTTGTTTCTTTGAAATATGGGAAATCAAATTGATATTTAAGTGAATTTTTGAATTTTTAATTTAACATTGAATTTTTTTGATTATATTGCATTGAAATTTAAATATTACACACATTGGGGTCCTCTAATTCCCATGTTGAGTTTTTATGCTTGAGGATAAGCATGGTTTATGTTTGGGGGTATTTGACAGATAAAATTTCTGTGCATATTTTTTATCAAATAATGAGTATTTTTATAAAAATTTCAATTATAAAACCCATGTATTCAAATATTTTATTAAAATAATGGGTGTTTTTAATTATAGAATAAAAATGGATAAAATTGTGACAGGTGCATAATTATGGATTTCTGAGGGATTTTTACTTCAAGGATATATTGGTCATTTCTTTAAAAATAAAAACTCCAAATTGTGTGATTAATTTTTTGTTAGAATAACTATTTGATTTACCTCAACTGCCTCTTCGAGACTAGAGGCTGATTTGAGCTTCTAGAGGTCTTAAAAAATTAATAAAGATGATGATTCTTCTGGGAATACAGAGTGGAACCCACCACAATTTGGAACCACATCTCATCCTAAAAACCTTTAATAGTTATTATTTCAACTAGAATAGAACGAGGATACATAGGAGAGATTCTAGAAATAATCATGGAGGGTTTCAAAGTCATTAATGTTGACATTGATTGTTATTCTTTTGGAGGAAGCTTTCTAGAACCTTCGTCTTGAAAAATCATCACTCAATAGAAAATTAAAAAATCATGTATCTGTCGGCCAAATAGCTGAAATTTTGATGTTGAAATGATAAGACATTTTTGAACAACATTCATGAAGGGTTCCACTCGTGATTCAGCCAATTAATGGGACAAAAATGATACAACCCATGGAGGGAAAATTATGCCTATAAAAGGAGGCTCTTGCCTCCTTACCAAATCATTAGATCAGAGCTCACCAGTAAGGATGGATCCCACTAAGAGATAGAAGTCGATGATGCTCCTATCTTGCCCAATATTTTATTTGTTTTTAATTTCATTTGATTTTAGTTTTTTCATAGTTTTCCTTTGTAATTTAAATTTTAGTTTTATTAGACCATGCATTTATGTTTCTCTATCCTTCCCACAATTATTTTTTCTCAATTATCATATTTTAAAAATAAGTATTATTATCCTTGTTATTAGTAATAATATTAATATTATAATAATAACAATAATTATTATAATAATTTTCATTATCATAATTATCACATTCTTATTTTAAGTTATTTTAATTTCTCCCTCTAGTTTTCCAAAAATTATTTTCTTATTTATAACAATAATTATAATTAATAATAATATTAATATTATTTTAACCATCATGATAATTAATTATTCTACCCCTCTCCCTGTCTAATTGTTCTCTGTATATCTCTTTATCCCAAATCCCTACTCCATTGTGATATCTTACTCTCAGAAATGAGAGGATAACCCCGAGGATTGGCACAGGGGGAGGTTATGGTGTTCTTGAATTTCCATTATTTTTTATTCTCAAATTATGATATACTTGTGTAGTATGATTGGGCGAGTTGAATTTTGTGGATTTGATGATTGTCCCCAATAACATGTTACTCAAGATATTTTTATTCTAGAAACGAATTGTGATTCATACATGGGATTTCATGTTTGAGCTATAAAACTAGAAATAAACATATAAAGTAGAATAATGATTTAATTCCTAACTGAACACCAAAACCATGTACATTCTTCCTAACATCTTTTTGTTTAGGAATTCATCTTAGTAATGATTAAGAATTCCTAATTTACTTTTCATTGTTTTTAATAATAAAAAACCACAAAAATAGATAGTTTAGGTGATATAGAATAAGTTTGGGAACTATATTGAGAAGGGTCCTCAAGAGAGATGGCCCAAGACATCCACTATGCTACAATAGAAAAAATATAATTTCTTTTGTCCACACCCCATGATAGGAATGCATTAGTAAATTTAGAACATTTATGGAATTAAATCCAATCAATGTGCTACCATGGGGTGAAACTTATGCTGGTATATTCTGCCAGCATCCAGATCAAGTCATGTTATCTGATCCATGAGGCACTTTAATATACACTGAACTGGTAATGCATTAACAACCTGACTCTAAAACTCATCATGGTGAGAATAGATGACTCCTTCTGGAGATAATAAGGTATCACACCACTAGTAACAGTTGATATGAAATAATAATAAAATAATCATTCTATACAAATAATGAAATCAAAACATAACATTTCCATCACAAACAATATCCAAAGGAAACCATAACCACCAATTTCAAAAGAACAATCCCCGTAGTTCATTATATCCTATGACCGCACTCCTAGTGATGTTTCAATATTCACAACACCATCCATTATCTCTATAGAAAATCTAAAGAAAATATCAGAAAAGATCATATAGAATTTAATTTGATGCTCCTATATAAAAAAAATCTAAGATATATGATACATGAATCATACCTCAGATGGAAGACTTTCATTCATCGAAAGCAGTCAGATCAGACTAAATAGAATACATCTATCTCTTCCCTCCTCCCATGGATCTAGTATGACACCCTTGGGTTTTTGAATTTTTTTTGTACTTCCACTCCTATACAGGGGTACCACATCTCCTACCTCAAAAATAAACGGCTAGTGAAACTCTATAAACCTATCTCCTAAGGGTTTGCTGCACCTTTATGATATTCAGCATACAATCCTGATTCACTTCTGCTACTTTACTATAGGAATTTACCAAAAGAATTCATAAGATGAACCATCCTATTATATATACAACAATCTACTATGGGGTGAGGAACCTACTAGTGTTTGTGGTGAAACATTCCACATTGAAATCACTGCACCAAAAAATGTTCCTTAGGTGGATATCCACATCCTTAACTGATCTTCCCGCTAATTAATAATAGGTAACTACTATAGATATGTATATTTCTTGTAGTTTAATAGATCTCATATCTCCCTAATAAAAAAGATGAAACCAATAAAAAAATATCATAGATTAATTTCTATTATGAGAGATGGATTCATCACTTCTAATAGTATACTCAGAAGAATTCCATTCACCAGAAACAAGTCACATAGTTCATCTAACATTGAAAATGTCTCACCCAGGTTATTTATTCATTTTCAATGGTTTGAGAAATTTTTATTAGCTTAATGAAGCATCATGAAAATTAAATCACTGAGATTATATCATATGATAGGTGAATGATCCCTTTATCCCTCTCATCCCTCAATGTCTCAATATCTAAGTTTATTAAGAACCTTTCCTTGATGTACATCCTGGATAACTTCTCTTACTACCCACTATTCTATAAAATAACCCAAAAATATATGGTAATATCAAATATAAGGTACAATGAATGAATAAACCTACTATCTATATTATTTTATAGGTGCTCAAATTTTTTTGAGACTAACTCAATCCCAATCTCGACTACATGAGGGCCTCCCCTAGTGAACATTGGCCAATACTGCATATGAAAGCCCCTCATAATCTCATACATCAATGTTAAAGTGTGAATTATATTCCATTCCATGGATCACTTGATCCTTATGAATATTTTATTAATTTAAACATCTATTTTATCTTCAATATCTTCAAGAATATATGTTTCAACTATGATAGGAGCATGCTCTTTACCACTCTCTTCATACTCAAATCAAAGATGATGAGGATGAATTTTTTCTATAATACAAGTAATATCCATTATACACTGGATACAAAAATTATAAACCTCTATTAGTGATAATAGTAGAGAATCATTGGCTCATTGTCTCTCCAAACATTCCATAATAACTGAATTATTATTATATAATTGTTCACTTATTTCCTTTTTTGTATAATATAGTAAGTATCTCATTTCCCAAATCATATTGAAAAATATATCTCAATTCATAAATATATCCGTATAATAAAGAATCAATATCATTATATATCCCAATGTTCATATGATGATGTATTGAAAAACATATTACGCTATACTGAGTAATGAGTATAAACCGCAAGAATCTTAAACATCTAACAAAATGTGAATCATCTAACATGAAATAAAATCAACAGTAACAATTGAACATCTTGAAAAAAAATCTGATCAATGGACAAAAACATTTTCCACCATACACAAGTTAGCTACACCAATGAAAAATATCATTACAATGTCCTGAAACATCATATTCTGTATTATACCTTTCCAAAATAGTAGAGAAATTTAAAATAATCCTACTTTGATACCACATTGCAAGGTCCCCAAATCGGTTCTTCTACAAGTGACTGAGCTAGTTGGATATGTGACATTAGACATGTATCCCCATTAGACAAGAGGATGCCAACTAGAAATGAGGTTATAATGAATATAGTTAAGAGACTACAATCTCTAGTACAATATTATAAGGTTTGTATAAAATAATAATAGATTATAAAAATAGAATAAATATAAATTGATTATCAGAAAGAAGAAAGGGAAGAGAAAGGAAAACAAAATAAATAAAAATAATAAAATAATAATATAATGAAAATCTAAATGATACTAATTTACATGCTGAAATTCATACAGATAATCAATTACGTTGACTCAAATGAAGACACCATGGAAACAATGGTTCTAAACCCCATGTCGGTGACATATATATGCTCTAACCCATCTTCCAATCCCCAAATCAACAAAAGGATCTCATTCCATTTTCCAAACTTAAATCAAATAAATCATCTTTAGTTACAAATTGAGGACCATACATGTTGTTAGTAAAAATCATTAATTTGACAGAAATGTCTCTAAAAAATATTTTTTGAGAAATATAGATCATGAAATATAACAGATAATCAGTTAATATTTTAATAAATTAATTATACATAAGAAATAAATATGATAACCATTATTTTCAATGTTAGACCTAGGACTATCCAAAATCCAACATCAACAACTTATAGATATCCCTATATAGGGAAGTATCTCAATACATTAACTAAGATCACCAAATCAGTTTCTAATTCTCCTATCAAGGGTAAATCAAACAAACATAAAGTACACTAAAAGCCTCTTCTCATAAGATATTTTGAATCTCACCCTTGGGAATCTAGAGACTGTGAAATTGGCCTTTGGAAATCCTATATATTCATATAATCATCCCACGAGAAACATGTACCTAGGAACCTATCACTTGAGTGGTATTAAAAAACAAGTACTATGACCTTAGTTGCCAATATAAAGATTGAGTTTCTCCCAAAAAAAGTAAATATTCTTTTAATAAATCTACATTTGAGTATTAATCACATCATGTGTCACATATTATCAAAGGAAACAAACAAAATCAAAAGTCAAATAACAGACATAACAAACAAATCACCATAATAGAAAATAATCAATTTATGAAATTATCATTTTTTTAACTGAATATTTTTTATAAAATTTAGCTTCATATTTTTCATCATAATTATAGAAAATAAATTTGTTTATTCATTTATAAGAAAATTCATTAAAATAATAGTTAACCAAATTTATATTAGGTGATTATAATATTATAAATTACAAAATAATTTTTTTTCCCAATTCATAATATTAAGATGATAATATGACAATTTATTCCCAATTTATCACATTCCTCTAATTTCAAACTAACCATGTCTTAATAAGGTATAATGGAAAGACACATATTGTATGGTTGAGGGACATAGATTCCATGCCATTATACCCAAGAATATCCAATCGATGGGATGAAAAGTAATATAATAATTTAAACAGGGTTTCCAATATATTTGGTCGCAAATATGGTGTTCTAGCATTATTGAACATAATTCAAATGGAAGGGATAAATAAATCTAACAAAAAAGTAATAAAATATTTAGACTACCCACCTCAAAAATGGAGAAGGTGGTAACACATCCCAAATCTATGGTAATGATGAGATTCTCTATTCCCTTAAATGTTATCCCAAAATTCTAATAATAAATGATTGAGAAGTTGAAATAGAATTAGATGGATTAACTTCAACCATTTGGTTTTATATTCCAATATCCAATGTGTTATTTATTCTAGATCAAATGGTATTTTTAGTAATTTTCCAAGAGTGTTCTAAAGTTGAAAAAATGGAGATATATTACAAAATCTCTCAACACTAGAGGGGTTACATTATGATCTAGTGTAACTAATTCATGATGAGAATTATTTCATGTCATGAAATTCTTATATCCCATATATGTTGTGAAGACCATCTCATCTGATTAAAAATCAATAACAAACCCAATTCGGGCCTTGAATACATTACTTGTTATGAAATCCAAATTTATAGCTCACATGATGTGAATTCATGATTTGTAGCTTATTTTTATGAATTCATGATTTACATCTTACATGATGTGAATTCATGATTCACAGTTTTCCTAAAACCATTCAATACATTCATGGTTTTCTTGTTTAGTCCTCATACATTTGAAATCATTAATATAGTTCACATTGTGAATGAATTTTATAGGAAGAATGAACAACTCTACATTGTGCAATCCTACTACAATTTTCAAGGTAGACCAATCTTTTCATTAAAATCATTTAGACCAAATAAAACCCACTTAGGGGGATTTATAAAAACTAAAAGTGGGATGTACCTGAAAGAATATGGGATCATATAGATTGTTAAAATAGTAATGTTTTTAATTGAAAAAATCCTTAGAAAACCCCCTCTAATGGGTTTTTTCAATTCTATTAAACATAGTGATCCCATGAAAACTCCCATATAGTGCATGGAATATTGAATGTATTATTGGACTTTATCATTGAATTAATTTCGATGGTGTTTTTTATAATTATGGAAAAATTCATTTTAGGGTTAATTTTCCAATTTCCTTTTAACATAATTTTATTTGTGAAAATCTCCTTAAAAAATGTTTGCTTTTTTATTTTTTTACTCCAATCAAGTAGAAATATATTTATAACAACTATCTTGAATGGACTCAACAATTACATTGAAGTAGCCCATTTTGTTAAACAATTATTTTTTATAATTGTATTATTATATTTAGGGATTTCATAAATAAATCATAAATCTTATATTCACCATTATATTTTTTCATTTGGGTTATCTTTAATTAATCTCTTACATGTATCTTTGGTAGTTAGGTTAAATCCTGATGGATAGATAGGGGAAATGTTTTAAGTTATTTACCTCCCACACATAAAAAGTTTGGCACTAACATTGTCCTTCATATATTAGGTGGGTTAATAAAGAAGATATATATAGTTATAAATCAATAGTTCATGAAGGGTGGTTATAAATTGGCTCAATTGTTCCATTATCTCACTTAATATCATGACTTCACTCATCTAGTAATTCTAATGATTAAGAGAAAAAATTAATTGGTTTTCATTAATATAATCTACCTTTATCTATGGACTAACATGTTTTTATCATTTCATTTATTGTGTATCGAATCATAGAAATAATTATTAAAAACCATATTTGTAAATAGAATGTTATTAGATTTTTTGGGGAGTAGGGGGATTTTTTGCAACCTACTATGATACATGAGACTTGTATGATGTTTTTTATACTTGTACAATGGGATTATAATTTTTTATAAAAGGTGGTTATTCCTAATACTACTATTAGAATGGTCACCCTTTGAGGGTAATGTCACACTCCTTCAACACTAGGAGTTATGGGTGAAATCATTACATTGATTAAATAATATATAAATTACCTTGGTCATCAAAATAAGGGATGGAATAGTTTTTTATCAAAATATATGAGACCCATCATACTATTTATCTTTTTTTAAATTAATATCAAATAATTTATTTTCCACAGTAAGGGAAATTAATGAGTGTATCTCTCCAATAGTTATATTACCTTGATCTCTGAACTACAATGAGTTTTATGTCATCTTGTTAATAAATTAACATATTGAATAGATATTTTCTCAACAAATTATCATTCTATTATAGAATCCACTATGATCCTTTCCATGTATGTGAGACATTTGTAAAATTACTGGATAAATAATTTCTTACAGATATGGTGATGTAGAAAATATTCACATATATTATTGAATTATTATCAAACTCATAGTCACATCCCTTTATAATTTAATATGTTTTGAAATCATTTTTTATATGTTAATGTTCCTTGAATCACAATGAAATATAAAAAAAATCATTATCAAATCATTGGGAATTGTTACATCCTTAGGATAAATATAGTATTTCTAATCCATTATGTCTCTATTATATTATAGATAGAATACTCTTAGTTATAAATATTATTATGGAATAATTATTTGTTTCAAGATGGAGAAAAAACATTGAAAAAATTAATTTAATTATTCAATTTCATACTAAATAGTCTATAAAGTAATGGAATTAATTTTATTAGCCAATAATTATGTTCAAAGTGAATTTAAAAGAGTTATTATGTATTGTATGTGGGAGGATAATTGATTTATCTTGATTCCAATTACTAAACAATCCTATCACGTTCATTATTTTAATTTTATATAACTATATCTATTTTCTATTGGTTTCATTGGTGCTATAAATTTAAATATACATATCATTGAGGAAATCATCAATTATGTGAATATTGACCCACAAAATAAAATAATATTTCATGAATAAATCTCAATGAATAAGATTAATCATATGGGTTAGATTAAAAAATTATTTTTGATGAGGTAAAACCATATATAAAATATCAATATAAAAATAATTGTACACAAATATGGAATCAACAATATATTATAGACCTTGGAAAACAAATGGTTTATTAGATAAATTTCATTACACAACACATGTAATATAAATGATCCAAAATAATCTATAATAACATTAAAAATCTACATATAACATACGATAATATGGAAAATGATTGATTTTTTTTCCTTTTGAATTAAAATAATTAATATGAGTTAATATTGAAAAATGATATTTTCAATAAAATTCAATTTTATTATAGAATTTATTTTATCTTAAAAGATAAAATAACAATTTATAGAATTTAAAATTTTAAAATATAATTTATTTTTCAATTCCTAACATAAATATTTTCTTAATATAGATTTTCAGTTTTTTAGAGGTTGATTTTTTTATCAAAAATATGATTTTTGTGAAAATTATAATTTTTTTGATTTTATCATTGCCCTTGTAAATAATATAATATTATGAATAATCTTATGTAATAAATTAAGTATTTATGAAATAGTAATAGTTTTTAAAAAATTTCATTGAACTTATAAATCACAAGTCCAATATCTGTAGAACTAGATTAAAATATTACATTAATAATAATGTTTTTGGCCATTTTCATAAAATTACGTATTTAGATTGTGAAAATTAATTTTGTATAGATTTTAACCCCAAATACCATTTATTTGATTTATTATTATTCAATTTATGTCCAAAAAATTATATATTGTAATGACCATGACCGTAGTATACCAGATTCGTTGGTTATTTTCTTATATTATATCAAATTATATAGAATTACATCATGGAGGAATTATTAATTTTTTAATGTTGGTGAACTAGATACCTAAACTATTCCCATAAAAAATATGAAAAACCTACAACATATTTTTTTTTCCTAGAATATCATTATTCCCCATAGAATATCATTTCATATCATTCTTAATACACTTCCAAGATTCCTGAGAATGAAGTAAAAATAAGGGTGATATCAAATACTGAGTAAGGGGTAAGTATAATTTAAGATATATTGAATAAATAAGAATAATCAAAATGGTATATAAAATAACTAATAAAAAATTCAATTTAAATAACTTTATAATCATGAATATACAATGATTAATTAATATTGAAATATAAATAACTGAAAACTCATGTCATTTAATCCATAAATTTATATTGAAATGATATTATATATTATATCAATATGAACTTATCAATGATACTAATAATAACTGAATTCTCAATAATGGAAATGAAAAATTAATAGAAATCATGATTTAATTCTTCATGATACCTCTACTTCTAGGATATTTCCCACGATGGTTTAATAGAATGTATATGTATACACAAAAATCCCACATAAATAGGTATATCCATCTTATTCATCTAATGATATTACATATTATTCAATGGGATATCTAAAATTAATCCCAAACCATCATTTAATTTCAATGAATTCATCATATATTGAGTAACTGATTTAATTCATGATTATTATGCGTCATCCACATACCTACATATCGTGGAACAAATATTGGACAACAATCATTCCCCTATGAAATCATATAAAATTCAAAGTAAAATACCATATATAGAATCCATATCGGGTTTATGTAATGTTTATATCCATGTTAAATAATATGGATATTTATGGGATTTTTAATTTCTATAGATGATAAAAAAGTGAATCTTTCAAGGGAAATTTAATGATTACAAAAATTAATCAATAAAGAGAATGTAAATAATTTTCCCTATCAAAATTACTGTAAACCATCCCATGAAATAATTTGGATATGATTAGTACAACATATACAAAGTGGATAATAAGTTAAATAATGTATTTATGTCATTGATGAAGAAAAATACTAAAAAAATAAATTAAAACACTCATGAAGATAATAAAATTTTTAATTTGAAAATAATTTTGTAAAAATATAATTTTAAAAAATAATATTAAAACACTTTTCATTCAAAATAATAGCTTAAACATGTAATTAATTCTATCAAACATTGTGTTTTAATGATAGTAGGAAATTTTTATATATTCTATAGAATTTAAAATGAAGATTCTTTTCACATTTTTATATAATTTCCAACTAGAAATGTTTAGAAAATGAATTGAAGATGCCTTAAAAAATTAATAAATTTCTAAAATGGTTAAAAGTGAGGTTAAAAAATAATTTAGGGAATATTTTTTTAAAAATGAGATCATTTTATAAGAACCTAAATTTAGAACAAGGATTCATTTCCAAGGATAGAAATGATGCCATATTTGGTTAAAAAATTCTCTATAATTTAAAGTAACAAAGAGCAGAATATAGTAACATTAAATAACAATTCTTGATTTAATTTAAAAGAATAAAATTGAAGGGATCTATTTGAATGTTATAAAATAACTCAATTAAATTGAAAATTCATTTACAACAAAACCTGCTTAAAAATGAGATTGAAACATAAAATCTCTACCCTTTCGTAATGTTGGAATTATAATCCCAATGAAAGTAATGACCTAAAAATGAAACAATAAATAAAATGAATAAAAATATATTCATGATAATAAATATAAAATTATGTATTATATACACTACATAATGGAATAAGTTGTGAATGTTAAATATATCTCACAGAAGTAAAAGATATATGAGAAATCGTTACCTCAAATATGATTTTCACTATATGTGTTAATACAACATATAAAATAAATACAAGATTATTATAAAAAAATTACATAAAATTTCCCTTATATTTCAAACAATATATTATTTACTTATATCGTTTTATCCCCAATTTATTAACATTTATTTGTTAAAATAACTATTTTAAGTTATAATTTCTTCATTTTTCATGTATGTTTTGTTTTTGGTAAATTTGATCCATTTACATTGATTATCGTTCCAACATCAAGAAAATTTAAACAATGAAATAAACATCATATATATTTATTATATATATAACAATTCAAATATATAAAAGTTAGTGATATAAAATAGATTACATTGTTCATAGAGATGGTAAGACATAAATCCACATGAATGATGTTTCCATTTTCTATTGATAGGTGGAAAAAAAGAAAAATAAATTTAATTTTAATTAAATGTTAAAGAATCATCATTGTATTAATTATATAATTTATAATAATTAAAACAATCATTTTTTATACCTATGTAAAAATAAAATAAAAAACATCTCACATCACTATGTGGAGGTTGTAGTCTAATCGTACACACGAGAGACATTATTATTTTTAATGGATTCAATGTTTAGAAGTTAGACGTGACATTATATTTTAATAATTATTTTTAGGTATTAGATAACTATATTCATTAATTTTTAACTAAATACCATCTATGTAATGTGTAAGAGAATAATGAATCACATCACTTTGTTAGGTGGTAGTCTGCTATAAACATGAGCAACGTTATCATATTCCCCAAAAAATAGAAACTAAGAAGTTGTATATGATATAATAATTATATATGTATATAAATTTATTTAATATAATATAAATAAGTTATATTCAACATGATTTCCATATTTGAAATGAATTTATTGAAGAAAAAAATTAAATCTATTTTTGAGGTGGTAGTCCACCTTACACGGAGTCAATGGTTTCATTTTCAATTTGATGGAAGTGGCGATCTATTTGGATTATTAAATTTACACAATAAAATATCCTTATATATTTTAAATTTTTGTTATTATATTATCATATTTTATAAGTATTTATTGGTGGTTTAAGAATAGATAAAACAACTACATTTTTTTTGAATTTTACATATTTCCAAGATAACCTCTTTAGGTTTATAACTAATGCCTCCATATTAGGGATTAATAATAATAATAATATGGAATCAAGGATAGGTGTTTGGAATTAAGGAATATATTCAAGAAGGTGTTGAATGATCCAAATTGGTTTTAATGTATTAAAATTGGAGGTGAAGGGTGGCCTTTTATTATTTGGGAGAAGAAATGCAAGGAATTTTAAATAGATAATGTTTGAACATCTTTTTATAATTCAAAAAAAGATCATAAAAATGATAATTATAAAGAATTATTGATTATAGTGTTTAAATAATAAAATATATTGTTTTTTGTAAAAAAATTTGGGAACATGTAACCCTTATCATTATAGTTTATCCCTTGGAAAAAACATTTTTATATTATCTTAAGTAATTAATTATTACTTTTTTAATTATCATTATGGTAAATATTTAATTTGAACAAATTAGATAATGTAAATTATTATTATTACAAAAATTTAAACCATTATTAAAAATTATATTCATGGATGTGTCATAATTAAATGTAAAATTCATCTCATAGACGCGTCAAAAATGGTTTCTCTAAATTAAAAGATTCACATGATTAAAGGTTTATTATATAAAAATTAAATATTGTATTTATTAGAGTGATATTAATTAGTTGAATTGTAATATTATTGAAATAATTTTATTTTAAAAACAATTTATAACTTAATTTATCCTTTTAAATTAATAAAATAATAATTGATTGTTTTAAATTTTTTTGTCAATCTGTATTCAAAAAACAATTAATCATTCCAAAAATCAAAATAACATTCGTAATGATATTTTCAACATTAATATTTCTAAAATTAATTTTATAATGTAAAATAAAATTTTAAAATATGTAAAAAAATATTTTTAAAAAATGTGTGTAGAGTGTGAAGAAATTATATTTTAATAAATATAGTACATTTAAAAAAATATTTTTATTTCAAAGGTTTATTATTTAATTTATAATAATTATAAAAATAGTGATTTTTTATACATGTGTAAACCAAATTAATTTCATAACATAGTTATTACTATTCATACACTTCAATTTAACATCTAAGTTATGATGATATACTATATTATCATTCCATTAGACCCAGAGTTGTGTATTCCCCAAGCTATTGAAGTGATCACATTTATTTAAAAATATATTTTTTACATGATATGTGTGTATATTATAAAATTAAAATTTTAATCACGTTAATATTTTATTATTTTAAATTATTTCAAAAATTTAAATTGTGTTGATTTAATTATGTAAAATTTAAAAAAATTTATCCTTAATATTAATTATTATGGTTAAAAACTAATTACCATAGTTAATTAAATAAAAATATAATTTGAAAATGTAAAAGAATAATCCAACAAACAATCTAGATTTTCCCAGAAATGAATATATGAGGAGACCACATGAGAATCGAGACATCCCCTCCTCTTTTTTATATATTGGATCCATTTACCATTTAATAGTACCGTTTCATTTTCAAAAATGTAATTTTTACTTTGAAAACTACCCTTTTCTTCACTACTAAAATGTTAAAAACTACACCACTTAATGAATTTACGGAACCTTCTAATTAAATTTTGTATATAAATAAATTTTATCTTCCTAGAAAAAACTCATACATACCTAATATTATAGTCATATTTTTTTTGAATGAATTCATTTTCAAAGAGTTTTTTATTACAATATACATATTTCAAATATCTGTATTACATTATCTTTCTATTGTATTTTCTGATAATCCTTAAAAAATATAAATTACTATATTAATATAATTAAATAATTATCATTACATTAAAAAAATAATTATACTAATTGGGAAAAAAAATTATTCAATCATTTCCACCAACTATGACAACAAAATTACATCGATCATGTGTAAGTATAAACTACCGACTCCATAAAGAGATGTTGTTCATTTTTTATTACTAAATATAATGGTTCATATAAAGGATATATTTTATTAACAAATATGTTTTCTAATTCCGGAATATAATTAGTAATTTATAATTTTTAATATAGCTGAATTTTTTCCATTTTTTGATAAATGTGATCTTTAATATCACATATATTTAGACTACCCCCAGCACACACAATGAATTTTGTTTCTCACACCATATATATTGAATGCCTCTAATAATGGATTTACTAAGTCTATATTATAATTATTATATTTATATACTTCTTAATATAGCATATTATCATTATATTAATTCATTCTCTTACTCAAGAAAACATTATTATATGTTTCTATTTGTGCAGGTTTTACCACTGATTTAAATAATGCTATAGAGAGTGTGGTGTAAATTATTATGGTATATAATATAATAATAATATTATTTAAAATAAATATTTTTATTATATTTTAATTTTTTTGGGAATTTGTTTCCACTATTTGATATATTTTTTAATATATCACTTTTTTACTGTTGAACATGTCGAAATCTCATTCATAATGATTTCCATTTTAAAATATCATATTCATGTATTTTCATAAGGAAAATACAAATTCAAAAAAAAATGACAAATTAAAATTATATATTTCTTTTTCTATGAATGATTGACTTGAATCTACTTAATATCGATCCAATAATTATGGCGATTGAATAATAGAAACAACTAAATGTTCTAAAATAGAATATTAATAATAAACTATAATCAGATAATATATTTCTAATACATGGTTATAAATAAATAAACAAATAAATAAATTTAATATTTTTTTATATTATTTTTATTATAAATATTATTAATAATTTTATTATTAATATATAAGTTATTAATTATTGGTTGAGTAAGTGGGAATACAAGGTATGGGTTTTCACCTCAAATTCGTTACTTTGTGACATGTTTTTTACCATGAAACTAATAATTTATAAGTCGTCTATATGGGTAATAATTGACACGATATATTATAAAATACCCTTTACTCACAATAATTTAATTACAATTTCAATATCTCTCTTTTTCAATATTTTTGAAATTATTTCTCTTAATATTATAATGGGTTCTCATGACTCAAATCCAATCATTGGGCAATAATCACTCATGTCTGACTTAATAATTCAAATTCTGATATCATATAAACAATTCTAGTGTTATGATGTATTTCATGTTTATTTTCTAGGGAGATAATTTTTCACAGAAAATTCTGCATCTTTTATGAATCATTTATTTCATAAAATAATATTTTTCTTCTGAATAATCCCCTTATACATTAGTGGATTTTTTCTCTATATCTATTTATTTACTTCCAATAAATATTCTCATTTAGTAAGTGGAAAAATAAAATGTTATTATACCCAATGACCCATATATTACCCATTTATTTTAAAACATATTTTTCACTATCCTTTTTCCAATGTGTGATTTAAATTATGTGGGGTTTCCTTTGAATTGCATTTTTTTTACCTTATTCATCAAATTTTGACATATGATTTGTCTTTTTTCACATTAAAATTATTGATATTTTTTTAATAAATTTTTTTAATATGGTTTATCTTCATTTTTTGAAAAATTATTCTGAATTTGACATAAAAATCAAAAAAAAATCAATATGTTATTAAGAAATATTTCTATATAAAAATATTTCATGATTCCAATTAAATTTTCAAAATCATAATATATAATGGTGTACTATTTCATATATCACCCTATATTTTATCTTTTTAAACACAATTTTTGGGGTGATAATGTTTGGGGTATCAATTGATCAATTTTTAAGATTTTATTTATTTTTTTCTATTTTGAAATTTTATGAAATCCAGTTTTTGCATAGATTCTTTAATATATGTTGAATTATTTTATATTGAACCCATATGTATATATAATGATTGGTGGGGTCATATATTACCAAAATATTTATTATTTAATTATTTATAACTAATGATAAAATTATGTTAACCAATGACATTTTTAGTGATTAAAATAGGTAGAATGGATATTTTATGTGTACACAATAGGATATGTGATAATATTATTTATTCATAATATGAAGTGTTGATATTTAATTTGTATGAAACATGAATAGAATTAATTTATATTTTTCACAACATGAATGATGGATATATAATTTTATCATAATAAATGGTACATGTGTTTTCTCATGAAATTATGCATGGATATTTTATTCATTTCAATCATGATGTGTGCGAATTTGGTCTCTATTGCAATATAATACCTGGGAATTTTTTTAACAACAAGAATATTGGGATTTTTTGTAAAAAATATGATGTGTGGGAATTATTTTTCACAACATGAATAATTTTAGTTTTTTTCTTCACAACGTGATAATTTTCCCATTATTATGTTTGTCCAAAATCATCATTTTAAGCATGGTATACGAAGGATGTTACATTTCCAATCCATATTCTAATGATTATTATAAACACATCATTTTTATTATATTTTAATTTTTAACATTGTTTCCATGTTATATATTTTTTTATTTGATATATAATTTTTATTTATCAGAAATTGTGGAAAAGTTTTATTGAAAAATGTTCTTTTAGTAATAAAACTTCCTAATAAAATTTTATCTCATATTATTAGGATCTTAACCTCAATAAAATATTTATAAGTCTTACAATATTGTGTGTTCAAGATAACCCAATTTTTATTTTTTCATTAGAAATTTTATAAAGAAGATAACAACCAAAAAGCTGTCTAGAAGTAGATTTAGTTTGGTTTTAATTTTATAAAATTTTCACAAGTAACAGAAGATAATTTCCTCAGGCAGTTGATCCTCTAAGGAATTAAACCATTAATTCATTTGTTAATGATAAGATTTATGATTTTTAATTTTTATTATATTCTAATGTTGAATGTAAATATATGATTCTGTCACTTTTATCAAATACAGTGAATAAAGAAAGAATTTCTAGTATAAGAAAATTTAGTGCAGGTCCAGAGAACCTCAGTTGGTATCAGATCATGGTTCAGTTATTTTCTAGGAGTAGCTTATTTATTTTTGGGTGATTAGAATCAGAAAACATTATTGATATTCTAAGGGACATGTATAATGGAAAATTCTCTATATATTACAATATTGGAATGTTTTTTTTATATAGAGATTACGTGGTACTCTTAGAAATTATATCCCCATATAGATAATAAAGATTTATTAATTATCTATCCCATAAGTAACTAGTGGTAATAACACTAAAAATGGATTTTTTTGGTATGGATTCAATTGTTACATAGTTCATGGAAACGGTTCCAAACAACAGACCTGGTTTGACACTATCGTGGGATATGATTTTGTTAATCTCATTCCTTTTAAATTCCATTATTTTGGATTTATTATGTTATCGAAATAGGATATGATGTATGAGTGAAAAAAACTAATGGGAAAAATTATTAAAATTAGTTTAATTTATGTTGAAAAACATATAATGTCATTTTTTCAATGATTAATACATTTTCATTTATATTTTTTCAAAAATTATCTTATTATGTAAATATTGATAACAAATTATTAATTATTTTGGTTTTATAAATTGGCGGAGAAAGGGAAAAAATTATTAATGGATTTAATTGTCACTACAGTAATTGTCCGAATGAAAAACCAAATAAGATAGATGATTGAATTGAAAACTATGTGTTAACACTCAGATAATAATCTTTAATTATGATTAATAAATTGAGTATTTAGAGACATCAGATCACACAATAGTAGAGTATGATGGAGGTTTGGATAATATCTACTTAATAAAATTATAATTTAAATAATAATTAACTTCTTATATGTCAAAAATTGATGGAACAATTAACTAAGGGAATTTTATAGAGGAGAAATGAAATGTTTCGAGGATGTAAGGACTGGACATCGAGATCATGATTTCTACTATCGTATAAAAAATATGATCAATAAAATAGAGGTGAGGAATGTCTAATATTTCAATAAAATGTTGTTTTAGAATCATGTAAGATGATTCCCTAACCCGAAAACTCCTATGGAAATTAATAATATAGAACCTCATAAATCAAGTTAATTTTGGAAATCTTATAATGCACCTACTTCTAAAAGTATGTCATGAAAACTAAGGGTAAAATGAAAACTCACCCTCCTATAATATTTTTTGTATAACCAATGTAATTTACATTTACCCACCTTAATTGATGTCATATTTTTTCTAAGAGAATCCAATAAACATCCCAATGATATGATTTTTCTTTATATTATTTTTGAATCCTAATTTTAGATTTGCGTAATATGATTCATGAAAATATTATTATCCATATTTTTGATCATCTATTAGTGAATGAATGGTTATGATTCTATTGGTATACTCATTCCATTATAGGAATTATGATATGTAATCATGAGGGACGTTTATCTCAAATGATTAGAATAAAATCAATATTATGATTAATATATTTAGTTTGAAAATAAAATATATTATATTTTTGCTGATAATTCCCTATAAATTATACCTAGTGGTGATTATATTTCTTATGTACCCTCTCTTAGTTTCACTAGTAAGGGATTACTAAAATTTCAATAAATCAATTTATTTTAAGGGGGATAATGAAACTACCCAAAATTCTAGACCATATGAAAAAAAATTATAAACCTAACCTTGTGTTATATACTGTAAAAAATGTAAATGAACCAAACCCTATGATAAGGAAATTTTTAATAATGATATAACCAAAATTAATATTTTAATCCATTAAATTTTATTAACCCTCGACATTAAATACTTAATATAAGTTAATATTGAAAAATATTTTTTTTGAATAAAAGTCATTTAATTTATATTATCATTTTTAGTATAAAATATATATGTATAAAATTTATAATTTAAATTTAATAAAATGAAAATAATTTTTTAATTTCACACATCTATATTTAAATAGTATGAGTTTCTGATTATTTCAAAAAATGAATGTTTCTGTCTAAAAAATGGATTTTTTGAAAATTATAATTATGGATATTAGAAAAATATGTAACTGTATAATAGAATATGTAAAAAAAATCATAAATAAAATATTTAATTATTGAATAATGTTATGAAGTTTATAAAATTTTTATTTCATATAAATCTTATGTTCTAAATCAGTAGAAACTATCAAAATGTTACTTTGATAAAATAGTGTTTGGTATTTTATTTTAATTATTCTTCTAGATGGTGAAATTTGGTTTTGAATTTATTTAATAGAAACATACAATTTATTTTTTTATAATAAACAAATTTTTTACCTTATAATTAGTTTATATGATAATTACATTTTTTAAAATTAGTAATCATAAAACACAATTTACCTAAAAATAGAATTTTTACATGTTATGTGTGTTTACATTGTATTTAAAATCCCAAACCATTAAATAAATTTTGTTAAATGATTCATTAATTTTAAATCATAAGGTTCAAATTAGTTAAAAAATCCACTCAAATTTTTAATCACTAATATTAATTACCAAGGAGAATATTTTATTACCAAGGTAAAAGTAAATTATTATAAAAATTAAAAATATAAAAGGAAAGGACCCATCCGATCTATGTTTACACCAAAATTTACTTATGAGAGGAATATTTTCCCAAATAAACTTTCCCAAAACGTTTTTTCATTTTTCAGAAATCGAATATTGAATGGTACGATTATATTATTTAAAATGTTATCGTTACCTTAAAAACTACCATTCACTTCATGTATAAAAATGAAACAATTCCAAAACATAAATACTCATCTCTCCTTATGATTTTTTGATGAAACAATGATACACTTATCATACCATAACTCTACAATCATCCATAACCTTACGATAACCTTTATTTTACATAAGACCCTTATCTATATGATTTTTTAATAGAGAACTCAAGCTTCTAATGTGATTATTACGTTCACATACTAATTTCAATTACAAAACTCATTACTAATCCAATATAACATTATTAATATATTTAAGACATTATAAATAGTATTCTGAAATTTTATTTTAAATATTTATCATTAATTATTCAGTCCTTTCAGCCAACTAAATAAAATAAAATAACCATAATCTTGTGTTTCTATAGATTAATGCCACAATGATGCAATGTATTCACTTTTTCATCACAAATTATGAAGTATTATATAGATGATGTATTTGGTGAATAAATATTTTTTGTACTTCCAAAATAATGTTATAAACTTTTCACTATTAAAATACCAAATTTTTATCCATTCATTGAATAATTGGATCGTTAATTATTCGTACGTGTGAGCTACTCCCTCTATGCACAATGAATTATTTTTCATCCCCACACATATTGGGTAGTCATAGGAATAGATTTAAATATGATATATGATAATTATGAAATGTTTAAAATTCATAATGTGTCACATTATCATTATAAAATTTCATTCCCATATAATGAAAACATTATAACATGTATGTGTTATGGATTGTTTTACCACCTTGGTAAATGATGTTTTTAGTATTATTCTGTAAATGCTTATGGGATATCATATAATGGAAAAATCATTTAATAATAATATGTTGATGATTTTTTAATTATTTGCAAAAGCTGTTGTTAATATTATAAATAGTTGTTAATATATCACCTTTTGATCATTAAACACATCAAAATATTTTCAATCCTGACTTCTATTTTCAGAAGACATACTAATGTCCTTCAAATAATGAAAATAATATTTTTTAAATCATTTAACAAATTATTAATATTTTTTTTAAGTTCAAGTTATGATGAAATTGAAATTGTATAGGGAGAGTCTATACCTTCCTAATATTGTTTATTTGAAATAAATAATTGAATGTTACAAAACCCAATAATGAAAAAATATAATTGGATAATATATTTTTAATATATGGTTATAAAAATAACTAATTTTCTTTAAAATGACTATATTAATGTTATGAGATAAGTGAATAGTATTTTTATCTTTATTATATAAGATTTTAGAGCATGGTCGAGTATGTGAGAATACAAGCTAAAGGGGTTTTTCATCTCAAATTCCACTATTTAAGAAATTATTTGAATTATGAATCAAATTTATATTATGTAATGTACATGATACCTAACTGAAATTTTACACCATGAAAGAAACTTCATCAATGATAATTGTGTATCATTTTAAATGAAACTATATTTTCTGATGTTTTGGGTAATATCTTCCGTAAATTTTATGAGGGTTTCCAGACTGAAATCCATTCCATTGGTTATAATCAATCAACATTATCTAAAACAAACCATGTATGATCTCAAATAACCTATTATTATTTTACTATTTATGTACACCGTATATTATAGGTTAATAAGGTTTCACACCATTATTTTCTTCCTTGGTGAATCTATTATTTCAGAAAAAGAATGTAATTTTAGTAAAAAAAATTCACAATTATTTTAATGCATTTTTTCACCATATCCATGTTTTTTACTTCCAAATGATATCCACAATTACAAAGTGTAAACATAAATGTTTTTATCTCAAATGATACTTACATTTACCTTTATTTTAAAATAATTTTTTAATTTTCTTTTAATAAAATTTTCATTTCAATAATGTTGTTTTCAAATACCTCAAATGTAAGGGCCTGCCATAACCACTGAATTTTCGAGATACACTATACTATAATTAACTTCCTTAGATATATAAATATCATTTTTGTTTATATTTTTATGGTTTTAGGTAATATATATCACATAAAACCCTATATTTATAAAATTTGTAAATTTTTAATCATTTTCCATTTCTCCGACAATATAATTTTTCAAAATAAAAAATCATTTCTTTTCATTGGAAATCCTTAAGACATTCAAATTGACTTATTTGTTTCCGTTACCCATAAATAAAAATATTGAACTTTTTTTGAACATTGTATTAGAAAAACAATTAGTAAGGTACATATAATGAATAAATGTTATAGTCTATAGAAAAACCTAAAAAATTATTAAAATCATTCTTTTTAGCAAGAAAGGGAATCTACTTTATTAAAAAAATATAATTTATATCACCTTTTGAATAATTGATTACCATGAAAAATAATTAAAAATAATTGAAAATTCATCTTGGTGACTTGGTACATCATATTCATAGAACCCTTACTGGCCCCATAAAGAACCCTTACAAATTGGAATAACCATTTGTCTGACAACCAATGTAAATCATCACCGAACATAATTATTACCCATTTCACTTGATCACAATCTTTGACCAAAAATCATATAAGCCATATTGATCTCATTTTTGGTCAATAATGTGGCTCAAATATCATATAAATAATTTATAGTGACCATAATAAGAATAAAATGATTTTATCATGAAACTCTTTATCCCAAAACCTTTTAAATCCAATTTTAAAAATGTGTGAAAACCACATTCGGAAATCAAAAGTCCCTTTTATTTTAATTACCCATTTTCCTTACCAAAATACCTAGAAAAATAAAATAAGAGTATTTATTTGAATAATACATGAAATCTTGTATTGAATAGAAAATAATGGTTATGGTGGATGCATAAATCACTCTCTCTTTATATGTTAAAATTTAATATTCCATTAATATTGTGTAATGAAAGTAAAAAATTATGTAAAAAACCCATTTTAAGAAAATAAATTCAATGTTAATTATATTTTTTTAGAAATTATTAATGTCGAAATTAAATTATATATAAAATATTTTTTAATAATATGTACTTGAGATAAAAATATTTAGAAAATAAATCTTGAAAAAATGATTTTTTTGAAAAAATATGTCCCTTACTCATACAGTAAAAAAGATTACATATTAAAAAACTTAATAATAAAAGTGAAATATTATAAATTTAGCCTTAATCATATTTTAAAGAATAAAGAATAATTTTATTGAAACATTTATAAGTACATCAATATTGAAGAGTAATATTTATAATATAAATCATTAAAACCATTAAAAAGTTTTTATTTTAAAGTGTCCCTCAAGTCGAGTACACTTCATCAAATAAGTTATTTATCTTCATGAATACAAAATAATTTTAATTATTTTATTTAATAATAAAAGTTTTCATTTTTATTATTCCTTTTATATCACTAAAAACCATGTTTTATTCTATTACATAATAAATTAAACTCACATTTGATATCTACAACGTGTTCAGTGTATGTGTCAATAATTAATTTAGTGTGTTGAATATCATAAAATATTTTATTAAAAAATAATATATATAATAAAAATAGAATAATAATTAATATTTTAAACATAATTTATAGTTTGAAACCAATTCATGAAATATGGTTATTGACAATGAACTACGTTGTAATCATGGAGACGGTAGGTCTTATATAAGCTTGAGAAATGTTTCCAATTTTCAAACCTAATTATAGAAAAAAACAGTAAGTATTATTTAACATTTTAATAATTATAATAACATCAAAAGAATAGTTTATTTAATTTATTTATATCATTTAGAAAAATTTTATGGTCATGAAAACATAATCAGATTGATTCATGGAGGCGTTAGTCCACACGTATACTCGGTTGATTTTATAATAATTTAATGATTTGGAAGGTAATAAATAATGGTATATATTATAATTTTATAATTATAAATAAGTAATTAATTTCATAATTAATATATATATATAATATATATTCATTAACTTTATCCTCATTACTTTTCATGTAAATCGTGAACGAAAAATAAATCACATTACATCATGATGCGGTAGTCCACCGTATAGACAAGTGATGTCATCATATTCCCCGTGGAATGGTATATAAGAAGGTTTATATGGTTTCATAATTAGTTAAGTTTAATTATAATAAAAATATAATTTATATAATTTATATAAATCATTATAACAATACGTTAGTGGATATTATGAAAAAGAAATTACATGGGTTCATGAGGTGGATGTCTGTCGTAGAGATTAATTATGGTTACATTTCCCTGTGATAGAATTGGATATGTATTTACGTCACTATATTATCATAATATAATATCATCATATGGTTGAAATATATGTTATAATATTATAAAAAATCAAGAATATGTGATTTATATTGATGATGAAATCAAATAAAAACACTTTGTTGTGTATTATGAAACTTTTAAGACTACCTCCTTCAGTTAGCACAAAAATGATTCATAGGATGAATTTATGATCAATTAAATTTATATAGGTCATGGTTATGTATTTAATGAAGTTATATTTATACGAATTTTCCAATTTAAATGGCTTTGAAGGTGTTAATAAGAGTGGATAGGGGTGCCTTTTATAAGTGGGGGAGAGTACAAATTTTTAATCATTAAAAACAAGTAAAACATAATTTTAATCATGAAAGTGAACAAAAATTTACCATTATAGTGTCATATATGAGATAAAATTCTGAATATTTCTATATTTTATAATTTATACGAGTATTCAGGTTAATTTAACAATTATTTATTTAATTTTACCCCCACTCCCCCAAGAAACATCATTTTTACCTTAATCACATTAATCTTTTTTTACTATATTCTCCATTAATTATAAAACAAAATTTATGACTGTAATATATAATATAATTTTTTTTACTAAAAACATGGAATATTTTTAAAAAAATAATATTCACAGAATTGGAATATTTTAATTTACAATTAATCTTCCAAACACGATGAAAAAATTTTCTTCCTGATATGTACTTTTCAAGGATAAGATGAATTTATATTGACTCTATGACTTATAATAATAATTTAAATAATTTTAATTCATATTATATATATAATATATTAATTTACATAAATAATTCCACATTTTGGGTTATTTAAATTATGTAAAATGGTGAAACATTATGAATATTAAAACTGTTTCTAGAAAACCCAATTTTTGAACCCGAAAATATAAATATATTAAAATTTAGTAATATTTCAACTCATATTTAATTATTTGGATTAATTATAAGTAAATTGTAACACCCCGAGATTTTATGAAAAATATTCTTTTAATTTCATTAATGTCTTCTCTTGTATGTTACACCAAGATTACTTTGCGATATACGCAACACCGTATTAGCTTGCAGTATATGAAACACTATTCTTGGATCGTGTTACGCACAATTTTGATAATACTTATTCTACGCAACATTGAGTATATATACATATATATATATATATATTCAATGTATAAATGGAATATTTTTGGATTATGTTATACGAAACAATGAAGGATTCTTGAACAACATGCAACCCTGACATGCCCTGCATTACACACAAGCACGACCTTCCGCGATAGCGTGTGTTGTACGCAATACCGAGTTTCGCTAAACAATGATATGCTATTAAAATATTATTAAAACTAGCCGTTATGAATAGTAATAACCACTTTTTGAAATATTGTAAATTTTATTTTTCAAAATGGACTTCATTTTTGGATTTTAAATATCGAAATTAGCTTATGGTGAAATTTTGATACTTTTCGGATAACTTTCATTTTCCGATGAATAGTGAAAATTACTAAATTTTAATTAAAAACAACCTTTTTAATCGAAATAAATAATAGTGATAAATTATTAATTTGAGTGGTTTTAAATTATATTTAGAATATATTTTTACAATTTAATACAATGATGGTCATTGGATGTAATTTCACATTTAAACCAGACATAAACAAATGTTAATCTTTTGACAGTTATTATCTCTTAAGAACACTCTATTTGTTTTGACGACGGGAATTAATTATTAAATTATGTAATTCAACTGATATGTTTTTAATTTGGTAAAATTGACATCATTTTTTAGTTCATAATATCATATATAGCTTAGGCCTAATTTTTGGTATTTTTCTGGAAACTTTCATTTTTTGATGAATAGTGAAACCCCAAAGTGGTAGTTAAAAAAAATGAATTTTTCATAAAACATAATTTTACCACTTCTGTGAGTGGAATTTCAAAAATCCGAGAGACACGGTTGATGTCAGTAAGTAAAATGTGGTTCAATGAGATGAAAATTATTTTTGGTGAATAGTAACTTTTTACTTTTTTTCCCAGGGTTAAAAGTAAATAGGGTAATTAAGGGTAAAAATGATATTATTATTACCCTAACACATGTCCTAATTCTATTGGATAAGTGTAATTTGACCAAAAACAAATTTAGGAATAAAATATGACCATTTAGGCCCACTTGGATTTGATTAGGACATTTATTATTAATTTATTTAAAGAAGGGTTAAAATAGTTAAAATCAATGTTTAAAATGTATATCATTTTTAATATAGGGTTATACATAAAATAAATTCTACTATAAATATTAATTAGAAATCTAAAAAGATTTCCTACATAATCGTATTTTATTTGTAATTTTTAGACATTATATAGTTTAATTTATTTATGACACAAAAATGATGCAGTAATTATCTTATTAATGAAATATTGACATAATTGATGTTATAAATACCAAAATAAATGTAATTTGACACTTTTTATGAATTACAATAATTTTATAGGTTAATATGACATGTTAGTATTGATATAAATATCTTTTTTCGAACTAATAAGTTTGTTATGATTTTCACAAAAATTAATTACTAAATAGTGTAAAACTTGACATAAAATAGTTTTTTAAACAAATATTATATTATTAATTGTTATTTTATTCCTAAAAATCTATGGTTTGGCCGAATGACTTAGATAAGGTTATATATATTAATAATAAACAACTTGGGGTTATTTTGGCTTCTTATAGTATGTTTATTAACCTTATAGTGTAAGAACACAAAAAGACACGGTAAAAGTAAAATTATCTAACTTAATGTTAAATCTAAATGATAAAGTTAAAATAGGAACCTAAACATGTCTAAAATCTATTGGATGAGATTCTTTAAACCCGTACCCACCTTATCTTCGAAATATATCAATTATGAGCTATTTAAAACCGAATTTGGCCTTTTAATAAAATAATAATTTTAGTTTTTCTAAAGGAGCCCTCTCCTCCCTTATAAAAGGGAACCTCCTCCCTCTCTTCCTCATACCACTTTGAGCCTTCAAGCTCGGCCAACCCCTGCCAAATTCTCTTCTACAATTCCCTAGAAACAACATAGAGGTCCTTTTCCTCTTCAAAGACCAATTTTTTTTCCCTAAAAGGGGGTTTCAAAGAGGTGCTTCAAAGAAGAGGTAATGTCCGTTACCGATTCTTTCAACTTTATTTCTTCTTCCACTTCTTCTTCTTTTGTTGTTTAATTATTAAGTAATAACATCAGTATCAATCATATACTGATATGTTATTATATGTATGAAACAACCCTATTTAACCATCTATCCATACTATGGAAAATGAAATCACCGCGCGTGCGTACGTACGGAATACCGTCTCCACGCCGTGGTGTAATCTGTTTTTCCAACACCACATTACTTGGATGGGTATAATGGTGTAAATAATAACTATACATAGTTATTATAACATCATATGGATTCTGATATATTGTATCATCCACTACAATTCAATTCAATGATTATGGAAATGATATCATCGCTCCTGCGTGCGTACGAACTACCGTCTCCACGACGCGATGAGATTCATTCTCCTTGTTAACCATACATGAATGTTCATAAAGTTTATTTAATGAATAATAATGAAATATATGAAATAATAATGCTACTGGATTTATGTATATATATATATATGTATGTCTTCTATTTAGTTTCATTCAATTCAATAAGGAAATGAAAACATCGTTCATGCTTACGTTCGGCCTACCGTCTCCATGAACGCTGTATTTCATTCCTTTTATCGACCTATAATATATATATGTATATGATGAATATATGTAAATCATGCTTTACATTCTGAAATTATGTAAATCATGATATAAGTAATAATATCAAGAACGACAAGTCGAAACACATACGATAAATGAAATGATTTTACCCAAAACGCTGCTTTAACATGGAATTTACAAAAGAACGGGTAATATAAAGTCATAAGTGAAACATATTTGATATCATAACAGTGAATATGATTCTGTAATAAGTCAATGGCATTATTTAAATCATTATACAGGAGATTTGGATACGTACGAAGCATATCAGACCTAAGGTAAGGGATAAATTTTCAATCTCATTTTAATCCGAGATTGCTCATACATAAGTATTTAATGGAGTTACGTTTATCATCCATGACCATGTTTTCTAAAAATGCTTTCATAAAATGTTTACCATTATTCCATGTATGTTTAAAGTCATTTTTATCCTTTATTGAATTTTTACCACATTGTATGAATGGAATCTTTCCTTTGGTTACCATATAAGGTACTTTTTGACTTTTCCGACAAAAGTATCAGGAGAATGTTATTTTTAACTTATACGGTGTGAACGGATTTTTACGGTTTCATAACACCTCATTTTCAAGAAGCTTAATCTACAATATTGCATGAATATTTTCAACAAAACCCGTATCTTTTAAAATTCCAGGGAATTTTGTGAAAAGAAAATGATTTTAAAGAAGAAAGGATATTTTCCTCAAGAATTCATTTCAAGTGTTTTGTCAAAACTATTTTCCATCTAAGATGACATTATTTCATATGTGTATGTTTCAAGTAAAATGTCTCTATGATTTAAATGGTTCCAATTTTATTACGATGAAATGATATCAATTGTTTATGGATTATGTTATGATGGCATGTTGTTTAAGAATCCCATTTAATTTCATGGGTTATGCTATGATGTATGATTTATGATTTTGTGGCACACGAAAGAATGGTTTCATTATGAGATGGGTGGGACCTATATCTCCCTCCAATGCATTAGGTAAAGATTTATATCTCATGAGATATACATGGCTGGAACGGCAAGTTAAACTGGTTCAGTAATACAGGACTGGAACAAGGAGTGAACTTGATTCAGAAAGGGACTTTTCCACTAAGAAGGTCTTGGCAGCAATTCCTTGGTTACTATGGAAATAATATCATGTGCTTAATGGTTTCCATAATTACATGTTTTATTCCCATGCTATTTTATCATTCTTAATGTTTCTTTATGATCTATTCCATGCGTACTTCCATTTTTTATGTCATTTCTCAATCTTTTAATGTTTAAACATTATGTTCATGTTTTTAAGTTCAAATGTATATGGTATTTTTTATTTTATGACTGATTACCCTTACTGAGAATTTGAGCTCACCCTTTTTATTTTTTATTTTCCGCAGGATATAAAGAAAAGTCTTAGGTAAGAAATAAAGGGGAAGATCTTTATGGGAGATGTTGAAGATCTTTCACCACGATTAGAAGATTATGTTCCATGTTTCCAAAGAAAATAAACTATTACGATCATTGTGTGTCTATTATTGTTATGTATTAAGTATTCTGCTAAAGTAATGTAATATCCATGTACGTCAAGCTTCGGGTCTCTATAGTTTGTATCAGAGGAAAATTTTAGTCAACCATTGGAAACTAGGATGCGAAAATTATAGTGAGATCCCTAGAGATATTTCTAAGGTATGTCCAGGGATGTCCCTAAGGATAAGTATACGTATATGATATATTCCTAGAACTATGGTAACGATATTAAATTAAACCAAAGATGTTATATATTGATGTTACTCCCCCTTTATTATGATTTTTCCTCTCACACTATTCTTTTTGGGATTTAAAAAATGGATGGAAACAAGATGAATCACGATAATGGAGGATATGATAGACAATGGAATGATATTCTTCATGGGATTTGGAAGTCCAAACATCATTATTATGCCGAATTAGCAATCTCATAATATGATCAATAAAGTAAAATTTGGTTTGTTTCCTAACTCGACTAATAAGAGAAACATGGAGTTTCATGATGATCATAGAGGAAAGAAAGTTCAATTTCCCCTATGTAAATCATTTGGGAAGAGGCATCAAGGAGATTGTTTCAAAGGAACTGGAAGATGCTTTGGGTGTGGAAAAGGACACAAAGCCAGTAAGTGCAAAGGAAATGGTTCAGTTAACAACAGAGATGAGGATAATGGTATTGCTACGACATCAACAATGGTTAAATGTTTTAAATGTTGAATTTACGAGCATTATACAAACCAATGCCCTAAGGGAAAGTCTCATGAAGAGAATAAATATGGTCGTATGGGTAGTATTTATGTCGATGATGATGAAGAGACTACAAATGATATGTGAGATGAAATAATTGTTGAAGCTCGGTCAATGGTTTAAGAATCTAGTGGAATGATTACATGTTTATCATGTGTAATGTTATATAAGTAATCTCATGGTACTATGGAATATAGAGACATCTAAGGATTGTTACACTGTTGTCTTTCCTTGATTTTTGAAAGTGTATGATTAATGGTACAAGTATCCATGAAATGTTATTCAGATATTTTTGGAATGTAGATGATATGCAAATAATGAAGGGATAAAGAGAAAATTAAATGTTTGATAGTATTCATGAGCTCATGCCTGATATAAGGAAATAGTTTTATCATGGTTTGAGTATATAGAATTTTGGGTTTTTGGTATGTGGAATGACTTAACTTTTGACAACACTCATGTTTTTACTAAGATTCAATGGGTATTCATTTTTCAAGAGAATACATGATTAAGGCCTTAGGATATTTGGAATGTGACCAACAAGACATATATTATGATATATGGGGATCAATGATGGTATTAACATGCTTGTTATATGAAATCTCTGGTAATCGTTTTCACTATATTATGAGAGTGGACTGTAGTATTATGGATAAGCCTAAAGATTGGAATGGATTATGTTAGGCATAAGTTAGTATTGTTTAAGGATAAAAGTTTTTTCGATATTATTGATGGGATGTTATAGTAATGTAGTTTTAGAAAAAAGGAAAACCTGCAAGATGGGTGATATCCCATCGCATCAGACAAGGCTCTGGGAATTGAACCCACAACCGAAGTGCGACTAGTCTTTATCGCCTACCACTGGCTTGCAGGAAGTACCTGGTTAGTAGAAACTAGTTTTATTTTATTAAGCGGTATGATATATGAAGTATAAGTTCATTTTTGGAACCATATACGATTAATCTAACCATAAGATGGACTTATAACTTTTGCTAACCTTTTGTTTGAAACAGATGGAATGACCCATCATTCTATCACATGATCTTCTAACACATCACAAATAATAAATTCAACTTAATTTCTTTAAGGGATGAAATGGAAATTGTTCAATTCACAAACAATAGTGAAATTGTACCAAATTCATGTATGTATTTCTTTTCATTCACCAACTTTAGGGAAACGATCATGAAAACCAAAAAAGTTGTCCTAGTGCCCTTATATCTGATGAATCAGATGGTACCTTAGATCATCACAAATCTATGGCTTTGTGATTGTTGGATATTTTATATCCATGTTCTCTACCACTCTCTATCAGAACTTGATGGTTAGACTTTTCTTCCATATCCATATTTTCACTTATGTTATCCTATGTGGAAACCTTGTGATGAGTTAATTTGGGTAACTGTTACATTTCATACTTTAGTTTTTAAAGCCAAGTTTGGGTATTTCTTTTTATGGTGTGGGTTTCTATTAAACAATCTTTCGAGTAGTAAACCATTTATAACGCCGACAAATTTCGAGGGTGAAATTCATTTTAAGGGGGGTAGAATGTAACACCCCGAGATTTTATGAAAAATATTCTTTTAATTTCATTAATGTCTTGTGTTGTATGTTACACCAAGATTACATTGCGCTATACGCAACACCGTATTAGATTGTAGTATACACCACACTATTCTTGGATCGTGTTACACACAATTTTGATAATAGTTATTCTACGCAACATTGAGTATATATATATATATATATATATATATATATATTAAATGTGTAAATGGAATATGGTTGGATTATGTTGTACGAAACAACGAAGGATTATGTCACAACACGCAACCCTGACTTGTCTTGCATTACACGCAAGCACGACCTTCCGTGATAGCGTGTGTTGTATGCAATACCGAGTTTCTCTAAATAATGATATGCTATTAAAATATTATTAAAACTGGCCGTTATGAATAGTAATAACCACTTTTTGAAATTTTGTAAATTTTATTTTTCAAAATGGACTTCATTTTTTGATTCAGAATATCGAAATTAGCTTAGGGTGAAATTTTGGTACATTTCGGATAACTTTCATTTTCAGATGAATAGTGAAAATTACTAAATTTTATTTAAAAACATCCTTTTTAATAGAAATAATTAATAGTGATAAATTATTAATTTGAGTGGTTTTAAAGTATATTTAGAATATATTTTTACAATTTAATACAATGATGGTCATTGGATGTAATTTCACATTTAAACCAGACATAGACAAATGTCAATCTTTTGACAGTTATTATCTCTTAAGAACACACTATTTGTTTTGACGACGGGAAATAATTTTTAAATTAACTAATGCAACTGATATGTTTTGAATTTGGTAAAATAGACATCATTTTTCAGTTCATAATATCAAATATATCTTATGCCTAAATTTTGGTATTTTTCTGGAAACATTCATTTTTTGATGAATAGTGAAACCACTAAGTGGTAGTTAAAAAAAATTAATTTTTCATAAAACATAATTTTACCGCTTCTATGAGTGGAATTTCAAAAATCCGAGAGACACTTTTGATGTCAGTAAGTAAAATGTGGTTCAATAAGATGAAAATAATTTTTGGTGAATAGTAACTTTTTACTTTTTTTACCACGGTTAAAAGTAAATTGGGTAATTAAAGGTAAAAATGATATTATTATTACTCTAACACATGTCCTAATTCTATTGGATAAGTGTAATTCTACCAAAAACAACCTTAGGAATAAAATATGACCATTTAGGCCGACTTGGATAAGATTAGGACATTTATTATTAATTTATTTAAAGAAGAGTTAAAATAGTTAAAATCAAAGATTAATAATTATATCATTTTTAATGTAGGGTTATACATAAGATAAATTATACTATAAGTATTCATTATAAATAAAGAAATATTTCCTACATAATGGTATTTTATTTTTAATTTTTAGACATTAAATAATTTAATTTATTTATGAAAAAATGATGATGCAGTAATTATCTTATTAATGAAATATTGACATAGTTGATGTTATAAATACCAAAATAAATGTAATTTGAGACTTTTTATGAATTACACTAATTTTATAGGTTAATATGACATGTTAGTAGTGATATAATTAACCCTTTTCGAACTAATCAGTCTGTTATGATTTTCACAAAAATCAATTTCTAAATAGTGTCAGAATTGACATAAAATAGTTTTTAAAAGAAATATAATATTATTAATTGTTACTTTATTCCTAAAAATCTAAGGTTCGGACAAATGACTTATATAAGGTTATATATATTAATAATAAACAACTTGGGGTTCTTTTGGCTTCTTATAGTATGTTTATTAACCTTATAGTGTAAGAACACAAAAAGACACGGTAAAAGTAAAATTATCTAACTTAATGTTAAATCTAAATTATAAGGTTAAAATAGGAACCTAAACTTGTCTAAAATCTATTTGATGAGATTATTTAGAGAAATCCCCACCTTAGCTTCGAAATATATAAATTTGGAGCTATTTAAAAACGAATTTGGCTTTTTAATAAAATAATATTTTTAGTTTTTCCAAAGGAGCCCCTCTCCTCCCTTATAAAAGAGCACCTCCTCCCTCTATTCCTCATACCACTTTGAGCCTTCAAGCTCGGCCAACCACTGCCAAATTCTCTTCTCCACTTCCCTAGAAACAACCTAGAGGTCCTGGTCTTTTTTCAAAGACCAATTTTAGTGCACCAAAAGGAGGACTCAAAGAGGCGCTTCAAAGAAGAGGTAATGTCTGTTACTGATTCATTCAACATTATTTCTTCTTCCACTTATTCTTCATTAGTTGTCTCTTTGTGAAGTAATAACATCAGTATCACTCATATACTGATATGTTGTTATATTTATTAAACAATCCTATTTCACCATCTATCCATCCTACAGAAAACGAAATCATCGTGCGTGCGTACGTACGGAATACCGTCTCCACGCCGTGGTGTAATCTGGTTTTCCAACACCACCTTACTTGGAAGGGTATAATGGTGTAAATAATAACTATACATAGTTATTATAACATCATAATGATTCTGATATATTTTATCATCCGCTAAAATTCAATTCTATGATTATGAAATTGATATCATCACTCGTGCGTACGTACGGACTACCGTCTCCATGACGCGATGAGATTCATTCTCCATGTTAACCATATATGAATGATCATAAAGTTTATTTAATGAATAATAATGAAATATATGAAATAATAATGCTACTGGATTTATGTAAATATATATATATATATATACGTATTTCATCTATTTAGTTTCTTTCAATTCAATAAGGAAACGAAAACAGCATTCTTGCGTACGTAAAGCCTACCGTCTCCATGAACAGTGTATTTCATTCCTTTTATTAACCTATAATATATATATGTATATGATGAATATATGTAAATCATGTTTTAAATTCTTAAATTATTTAAATCAGGATATAATTAATAATATCAAGAAAAACAAGTCGAAACACATACGATAAATGAAATGATTTTACCCAAAAAGCTGCTTTAACATGGAATTTACAAAAGAATGTGTAATATAAAGTCATAAGTGATTCATATATGATATCATAACAATGAATATGATTCTGAAATAAGTTAATGACATTATTTAAATCATTATACAGGAGGTTCAGATTCGTACGAAGCATATCAGATGTAAGGTAATGGATAAATTTTCAATCTCATTTTTATCCGAGATTGCTTATACGTAAGTATTTACTGGGGTTGTGTTTATCATCCATGACCATGTTTTCTAAAAATGCTATCATAAAATTTTTACCATTCTTCCATGGATGTTTAAAGTCATTTTTACCCTTTATTGACTTTTTACCACATTGTATGAATGGAATCCTTCCTTTAGTTACCATATAAGGTACTTTTTGACTTTTCCGACATAAGTACGAGGAGAATGTTATTTTTAACTTATACGGCATGAACGGATTTTTACGGTTTAATAACAACTCATTTTCAAGAAGCTTACTCTACAAGATTGCACGATTATTTTCATCAAAACCCTTATCTTTTAAAATTCAATGGAATTTTTTGAAAAGAAAATGATTTTAAAGAAGAAAGGATATTTTCCTCAAGAATTCATTTCAAGTGTTTTGTCAAAACTATTTTCCATCTAAGATGACATTATTTCATATGTGTATGTTTCATGTAAAATTTCTCTATGATTTAAATGGTTCCAATTTTCTTATGATGAAGTTATATCAATTGTTTATGGATTATGTTATGATGGCATGATGTTTAAGAATCCCATTTTATTTCACGGGTTATGCTATGATGTATGATTTATGATTGTGTGGCACACGAAAGAATGATTTCATTATGAGATGGGTGGGACCTATATCTCCCTCCAATGCATTGGGTAATTATTTATATCTCATGAGATAGACATGGCTGGAATGGAAAGTTAAATCGGTTCAGTAATACATGACTGGAACGAGGAGTAAACTCGATTCAGAAAGGGACTTTGTCCACTAAGATGGTCTTGGAAGCAATGCCATGGATACTATAGAAATAATTTCATGTGCTTAATGGTTTCCACAATTACATGTTTTATTCCAATGCTATTTTATCATTCTTAATGTTTCTTTATGATCTATGCCTTACGTACTTCCATGTTTTATGTCATTGCTCAAGCTTTTGATGTTTAAACATAATGTTTATGTTTTTAAGTTCAAATGTATATGGTATGTTTTATTTTATCCATGCTTACCCTTATTGAGCATTTGAGCTCACCATTTTTATGTTTTATTTTCCCCAGGATATAAAGAAAGGTTTTATGTAAGAAAAAAAGGGGGAGATATTTATGGGAGATGTTGAGGATCTTTCACCATGATTAGAAGATTACGTTCCAAGTTTCCAAAGACACTAAACTATTACGATCCTTGTGTGTCTGTTATTGTTATGTATTAAGTATTCCGCGAATGTAATGTAATATCCATGTACGTCAAGCTTCGGGTCTCTACATAAATAATACATATTATACATGAAATATTTATCATATAATAATTATATGTATAAATTACATATTTTATGAAAATCAAATGAGAGATTAAAAAATTAGTATATTTCACTATTTAATGAATGGTTAATATTTTCTGAAATCACCAAATATTTTACCCTTAGTTTATTTATATATTATAATTTAAAAAATTATATTATATTTACCAAGTTAAATTAAAAAAAATCAATAAATTAAGTAATACATCTTTCCACAAAAATATATCAAATAATTATTTACGAAATTTTATTTTAAATGACTAAAACTTCATTACAAAACATTTAGTGATTATTTACTATTAATTTATCAATAAATTAATATTTATTAGAAATATTATATATATTTCATATATTATTTAAGCATATTTGTACTGGACAATTTAATGGCTAGGTTATAATAGTAATATATTTCATTGGTTGTTTTAGCTTGGTGTTGTGTGTCCTATACAGTATCGAACTTAATGATATTGTTGTAAATCATATGGTGTTACATGAAAATATATTCCTTTAAAAAATCATATATTCAACCTGTATACTTTAGATTTTTATATATTATTTATTAACATTCATGGACAATTTCATTGAATTAGTTTTGATGATGTGATTTTAATATTTATTCTATTCATTAAAAAATGGTTTTTGGAATGTGACTCAAAAATAAAATCTCTTTAAGAACATATAATGATGTTCTTATTTTAAATACTATTTTCATGATATATCTATTATTTAAATTAATTTTATATCAAATAGAGTAATATTTCGAAAATAACAATATATGTTACCGTTTTAAATAATCCTTTTGAGTTATCTTGTTTCTATTATCGAACAAATGATGTTTTAAAGTGTTCTTTATGTGTTAACAATTAAAAATGTTATAAAACCTATTTTATCAAATGTTTTATTTATAATTTGTTGATTTATTTTATGTGGAACTCATTTTTATCATTAATTATGGTTGGGGTCATATATTTTCTGCTAGTACATTGGTTAAAAATTTATATGTCACAACTAGATGATGTTAATAATATATATCTTCTTTGTTTATGAAATGAACTATGGACATCAATTTTGTACAAAATATGAAGCATGATCAATTTTTGTTCATAAAAAAAGTAGGGACATTTTTTTCATCAAATGATTCATCATGGATTTTTTTCTGAAAATATATTTAGGGTAATTTTATTATTGATATCATGATGAATGGGAAATTTATTGTTCAAAATATGAAGTCTAGGTATTCTTTTTGTTCCTATAATTACACATAGAACTTTTTTTATTCACAACATGAGTCATAGTCATTTATTTAATCCCCAAATGATGTGTATTAATTTTTTTCTTCAAAATATGATGTGTGTACGTTTTTATTATTTATAACAAAATGAATGGGCATTTATTTTCTTCCAAACATGAAACATTGACATGTTTTTATTACCATCTTTATGATTGGTTGTTTTTTATGCACAATGTTAAAATTTCCTAATTTTCATGGATATTACAAAATTATTTTTTATTCTTGGTTTAAAGGGGATAATATAATTTCGGTCTATATTTTTATGATTATCATAATTGGATCATCATTATTACATGCTTATTTTACAATATTTTTTAATGTTATTTTATTTTTAAGTTGAGATTGCATGTCCTTCTATCATAACATAAGGAAAATAAATATTATTTTATATTATTTTAATAATATATTTCTCCCATGCTCATGTTTTCAAATAAACATACGATCTATCTTTAGATAAGTAGTTTATTAGTCTATTATTACAATTTATTCATGCTCAACCATTTGTTATTTATTCATCCTAAATAATTTAAATATGAGAATAACCTAGGAGATTTCTAGTAGTGTTTGTGGAAGAGTTTGAATATGCAAAATATTTCACAATTATTATAAAATATTTTTATTATGTAGATAATCCTTAATGATATTAAAACTTCATTTCATATGGTTGTGATATGATTTATTAGTTTAAACATTATCCTATGCTAATTATATAAAACAATGTTATATTCATCTCACAAGTACCAAATATAGTGTTTAAATAAAATATTTTTAACACCATATCTTTGAAGGTGTGTTTGGTTTTTATCAAAAATATTGATACGTAGTGTTAAATTAATGGTCAAAAATAGATATTAAATTTTAAAAAAAACTGAACAAAAAATAGTCAATATAAAGAAATAAAATTGAAAAAATTGAATATAATAAAGAGTTGAATAAATATCTTATTGAAGGAAATTTATGTAAAAATATAATTAAATAGAAAAAAATGAAAACATATCAAAAATTAATTACCCACATCTTGTAAAAAATTCATTCTCTTGTGGAAACAATTCTGACAAATGAGTAATGCCATTACTGCTCTCAAAATATGTCTAACAGAAATTTGTTCTCCACAATGGTTAAGAATAGATTAATATATTAAAGAATTATTTAATTAATAAAATTATTATATTCCTAAAATATAATAATATAAATAAAAATGAATATAGGATAGAGGGTTTTTAATATGATTTCAAAAGAGAGAAACTATAAAGAAAAATATTTTTAAGAAAATTTGTTATTGAATCATTGTAAATATATTATACCAATTAACTAACATATTTTAAATTTTCCATTACTTATTAATCCATTAATAATTATATCTTTAATTTCTAGTTGCAAAAATCTATAAAATTTCACAACCACTAAAATGTGAGTAATTGATCCTTAGGATAACTCATAGATAGACATTCATCGAACCATACACTGATTTTCCTTCCAAATTTGACATATGTTCAATATTCAATTAGCGGAGTATCTCCATATTGTCACTAGTGATATATTTATTTTTGGTCAAACACTCCATTTGTTCAACTTTTATAAATTAATTGATATTATAATATGATTTTAAAATTTTAAATATTAAAAAATTAATATTTTTGATAAATTGTTATTGTAAAAAGTACAATAACCTATAAGGGAAACTATATTATACAACTATGCATCATTTGAGAGTAATGGAATTCTGTAATTCACATTTTGCGAATACAAATTGTAACTAAACATGATAACTATTCATCCTAATTAGTTAAAATAAAATAATTTTGATAGTTTCCCGACATCCTAAGAACCATTGTAATGATTCTATATGATTTTATAATTATATTAATTACATTATATAATGGTGACATACCATATGAATTATGATGTAAAAAAATTAGAGTAGATTCCTTTTTATAATATATGTGTAGATGTAATGTTATGTATTTTTATGAAATTGCTATTATTATTTTTGTATCACCCCAAAATAGAAAAATTCTCCCAACCAGTATAGAACATGACCTCATACATGACTACCACTATACAGAATGTCCATAAACTAGTAGAGAGGGCGCAATTCATGTATTAGGGATACTATCAAATCAATATTATATAATCACTATTCAAGGACATAAAATATATTGTATCAATAAATATGTAGTTATTGAAAAATGCGTTAGAACCGAAAAGATAACAATATAACATGATATATATAAATAAGATACAACACATCACATATATAATTAAAAAGGATACCTACTTGTTGTGGATCGACATAGACTATAAGTAATGAATAAAATATTAATGGAATATTATAAAAGTGATCTTGATGTATGTATTAGAATCATTTTAAATCAATAACCATATTTACATGCCTATTAGTCTAATATACGGCCCTTACCTATGCCTAGATCCTAGATAAAAAATAAACACACACATTTGTTTTCCTATGATGGATGTGAGTAATAAACATAGTAGGACACCAAGAATAAATCTTTTTAATAATTTAAATAGTGATAATAAGTTATATATACTAATTTAAAATAAAATAAAATATGAATACAAATATATTGATCTGTCATCCACTAATGAGGTCATCATAAACCCGAGTTATACCATCCTTAAATATATTATGGAAGGAAGATTCATCTCATATAACGAACACATCACCTGTAATAATAGGCAAATATATAAAATGAATCATTAGAGCCAATATCTTACATATATTATAGAAAACAATTAAAGAAAGGTTTCATATTATATTACCATGTTTTTTTATAATCATTGATTCGTTATAAAAAGGTATCTCAATGTCCATTGTACATTACATGTCGAACCATCCCCTCATGTCAAGTTCACATGCCCATAAACCACATATTTATCTTCAATGAATTATTTTATGAAATGAATCACAATATCCATCATCCCAATCATGGTGGACCACATTATCATATAAAAGAACCATTACTATACATTGCATATTCAATATTAAGGAAGAAATTGGAAAAAGGGAAACATAATAGCCCATCACATACACATTATAGACCAATCCACCAGGGAAAGGTCCCATGGCCATATCAATATGAAAAATAACTCACAAACATTATAAAATGAATAAAAAATGAGAGTGATAACTAACAACATGGTCCTAATATTTCATTCCAAACTTAAATATTCAAAATATTGTCCCCAAGAATTCTCTTTTACCAACATGTTAGTGATACTCAGTTCATCTATGACCATATACCTGAATACTATACAAGTGAATGGATTCATCGTCAATACTCAAATAAAACTATACATTGTTACGCAAGACAAAAAGGATCCTAAAATGATTGTTTTGGGCCTTATTTATCCAAATATAAAACCCTTCATATAACCATGGAATAAAAAGGAGTTCCATTATTTCAAATCCATGTTATCAGTACTCTTCATTGAAGATGAAAATAATATAAATAATGATCCACTTTAGGAAATTACTACAAAAAGAATAAGATTATAAGACGAAAACATACACTTTTATGAAATTAATGACACCCAAACTCACATAAATGTTATAATTTTGTAAAGAAGTACGATCTCAACCATAATGGAGTGTACATTCCAAGATGTTATATTTGATTCATGATCAATCCACTAAAACCATAAAATCCTCGCAAAAGCCATAAAATTGGGTGGTTTATATGGAAAAAATGATATAGTTTATAGATAAGGAATATAAGTAATAAATGTAATTACCTATTCTAATTGAGATCTTATATAATGAATGGAACTTTAAATGTATAAGTGGAGAGAGTGAATGAGCATGGGAATCCATAAGATAATTCTGACGACAGAAAACATCAGTGGGGATCATTGTTGAATAAGAGAAGGATTTAAGGGGGATCAATGGTAAATTTTTTATACTTCCACATAAAAACATTTCTTAATATATTGGCATCGACATGATCATGATTATCATGAAATAATTCATCAATTGTAGTCTAAATTGTGTCATAAAAACTGGGACACATTGAAATTATTTTATAGATGATAAAGGCATTGAATCCTAGCACGTCACCATCATGGAATGAACTTTATGGCCCATCTTATAAGGTTATATCAGTGAATAAAATTATAATACTACATTTTGATACTTCCCAAATCCAAACTATTACACGATCGAACCCTCCACTACACTATGACGTCCTACCTTCACACCTAATTTAACATCATATAACCACAACAAACATTGTGAAATCTAATTAAACTTTCATATCACTATAACATATTTGGATTACCCATTTTCAACACTACCAAGCCTCATGTCATGGTTAATATAACAAATACTGAGATAATTTAATGGCATCACATCTCCCTAAGAATTCATACTCCACAACATTTTTAATGTTGAATTTTAACATTTAACCAACCTAACTTCTTATATCATGATCCCATGTCATCAACAACACCCTAAACAATGAAACTCATCAATGAAAAAAATGAATAACTAAATATCAAATTGAAAATCCCATTGAAATTTTAGGCATCATAAAAGTTCATTATTTTGGATATTTTAATCTCTAATATTCAACCGTAGGGGTCCTCATTGGATTTTTAGACCATTGATCCCACATTTCTAATTACCAATATGAATCATCCTTTCATTATTATTCATTTATCCACAATTCGTGGATAAGATTATGTATCCTTCATTTTCAAACCTTCTAATTTTGGTTTGTTAAATTCATTATGTGCTCCTTAAATGAAACATCCACGTCAATAATGACATAATCCCTATCAATAATATCCATTAAATAAAGATCATATTTTTGGGTATATGAAATTTGAAAAACAATATTAATAAAACAATTTATTTGAGGAAGATCCACAAAGTAAGAAACATTCCCAACTTACTCTTTATTCTAGAACAAATGGAAAAATTCGTAGTGTTATATTAACCATACACATCAGTTAACAATCCCCTAATCTATGTGATGTCTAACATAATACTATGAATCATATAATGACCTCAAATAATAATCACATCCATTCAGAATAAAATCATTTAATATCACAGTGGCAATTTACCAATTTTTTTTAACTATATCCACTCAATCACTCTTATAATAGGCTCAAAAAATTTTCCATGGATTCACCTACCTCAAACCAATAATGTTTTTATTAACACAAACTACCATATTTATCCTCAAATAAAACAATTTTAATCATATTACTAAAATATTTTGTAATACAACAACTCAAAATAGTCATGATTTTCATCTAATACTCATCCAAAATCACGAATGCATGACTTGATCAAAGAATTCAATATATAGATCACCCTATGAGATAATATATCTATTTATGGGTGATACACTATAACTAGATTTATCTGATACCAAATTTCATTTTATAGGCATTAAAATAATTTTATTGTGGAATAAATATCACTATCTAATACTATCTTCAAATGAACCATGTAAAACAACACTATCTCTTACACACATAAATTTCCCAACTAATCAAGTAACTATAACTCCTAAATAGGTATGAAGTTCAAAACCTTCACCAAGTAATTAGAAACCACCCATAATATATAATGATATATCTATGTTCTAAATTGTCTCATCAAAATTTCTATGGTTACCTCATCTAACTTCCATACTTCCATTTGAAGGGGTTGAAGAAACCTTTGTTCACTGCTGCTTTACAATTATCCTCTAATAGGTATGATAATGATTGATAATCCCTATAATAAGTTCCTCATACTAGACCACGAGAAATGTTGCCACTTGTCAAGATAAATATTGGGTAAACCCAGACACCCTTTCCATAAGGAGGTATGTTAGTCCCTCATTATCACTTATCTCATTAAATTTAGGTCCACCACCCTCATGAATCATCACCCATTATTAATTCTCAAAATATAAGAAATATAATAATAATGTTCATATATATATATATATCAAATAATTCACCAACAATGGTGTGATGACCAAAGGATGACTTGTAATAACCACTAGGCCCAATGAAACATCAATCCTCCTGTCAACAAGCAAGATAATTATGTTACACTCCCCTATATTCATCCAAACTTCTTACTACAATATCATACTTATAAAGGAATATGTGATTAAATTACTCATTTATAAGATTTTTTGGGTATGGATATCACAAAGATGGAATGGTGAGTTAGTATTGGTATTTTTTAAAAGAAATGAAATCCTTTTCAGTTATTCACCTATGTACTTATATAATTAATGGATCTCACACTATCTTCTCTTCCAACATATTTTTCATATATATGATATAAAAAGGGATGATATAAATATAGAAACCATGAATTGTTAAATAAGAACATCTCCACAATTTATAATTATGACCCTAGGTTATAGTGGTTCTTAACCCCCATATGATAATCTACCCTTCTATTAAAAAGAAAAATCTATAAAAGGGTATATCCTCATAAAATTATTTCATGCACTAGGTGAGTAAAATGAATGTGGAAACCTATATCTCTTCAGATAATTAATTTGACCATACCACCATAATTTATATTAATGTTGAATAAAAAAAATCTCTTATATTAGATGTATCTAATCAAAATTTTAGTTTTTTAGTAAACCAATAATATAACTCTTTTTTTTCAAAACATAAAATATAGGGTTATTGTAGGTCTATTATCATAGTATTGTTGTTTGGAATAAATTATGATCAGTAGAGGAAAATTCATTCTCTACCCTTTCTTCTTAAAACATAGGATAAACAATTCATAGAAAAATTAGTTATCATCAAATCAATAACACAATTATTTTACAAAATAATAATATTGTATATTCTCTTTCTTTGATATAATGTTTTAATAAGATGATGTTTTACTATCACATTTCTAATTATCATTTACAAACAAAATATATGAAATCGTAATGGAGTCATATTCATTAACCATATTATATTAATTACTATAATACATATTCATCATTTTTTTAAATTACTTTTTTAAATTTATCCTATTATATTGACAACATTTCCATATATTTAAATCAATATTTAAATATAAAACCCATTTTAATTACCTGTTCTAAAAATTTCTTCATGATTAACAGTACAATAAATATAATATTATTAACAATGCTAACATCATAAATAAATGACCAAGACACATCCATGAAATCTCTTTGATATTTCATCTAAAATAATATGAATAGTAACATTAGAATAATATTAGACAACATCATTATTTGAATTAAAAAACATTAACTTTAACTTCTTAATCAAAATCTTCAATATTTTTTGGAATTTTATCCTTCATGAATAATTGACATGATTTACATTATTCACATTTCATATATATAAATAAATAAATAAGTATCTATCATAGTTTTTCAATCATCTTTTCAGCATAATACTCCTCCGATTGTATTCTCATTGTCATGAACTATGTTATTGAAAACACATCGTGGTTTGAAGATTGTTTCTTATTCATCATCTTTAAGTCGGATAGATTGAATTATAGTTTAAATAAATGAGACTTATTGTTTAATATTTTTAAATAGTATTTAAAATCCCAATTTAATGTCATATTCAAGAAATTTTTCTTTTATCCCTTATTGTTAAACTTCATAAGACACTGGTTTACTACTATAAATATTATTCTCCTTATAATTTATCTTGATGCTAAAATTTTAATAAAAAAATAATAAATTAAATATATAATTTTTTTATTCAATTTCTATATTTTTGTATTTAACATAATTTTTTAACCATATGTATTATGTAACATAGTTCACTTCTCTTTATTCCTTCCTGAGACCCCATAATGTATATATGATCTATTAATTATATTTCATATCACTCTGTACTCATTCACATTCAATATTTCACTTGAAATATAATATCATACATTACATATTGAATAAATAATTTATTAAATTTTACTTCATTAACATTTTTATATTTCATATCAAGTAGGTATTTCATCATACCATTACATGTGAATCAAACTCTAATAAATAACCAAATGGAAATATAATAGTTACCACTTCCTAAACAAGTAAACAAGTAATTATAAATATCAATTATTATGGTTATGAAGAAAAACTGGATTTGGTTTTTATTGCTTACTATAAAAACTCATGGGTATATCAACCACCTAAAAATATATTTTTATACAACACATATTGGAATCATAGATTCACACTTCATTACCATTACCAATAAATATAGTACAATTACAAATATTTTACAGTAATTTGGTCCTTTTTATTTTTTCCATTCGGTTCGTATATTAAATACATACCAAAATATTTTATCATTTTCCCTATCTCACCTCCCCAATAAAAATACATATGTTAAATCTATCATAGGATCATATTAATAAATTTATAGAATGGTTACACTTATTATTCTATCCTATATCTATATGATCCATCCATTGTGTATCAAACATGAGGGTTTAATATAGAGAATAATGTTATCCATAAATTTTACTTGAATTTGGGTCCAGCTCAAAATATGTTCTATAGGGGTTAATAATAATTATTTATAAAATTAAAAATAGTTTATACCAATTAGTATAATTTTTATCAAAAATAATTTATACCATAATTCCTTTTATTGTCTTAAAACAATGATTAAATACCTTACTAAAAAATAACAATGTTTAGTATTATCTAACAACCCTAGATTTTATTACATTTATGTCACATATAAATATTTTTCCCACTAGTAAAACTAGATTATTATTTTACAACAAGGATGAGATAATTTTTATGCTTGTGTCTTCAATGATAGTTTTAATAAAAAAAGCATAATTCCTGATTTTTATAACATAAATAATTCCACCAAAATCTCAAAATCCACTATTTTTAACCTCCTAAATGTGACACACCACATTAGTTTTATCATAGATGATCAACTTAGCAAATATATTTCAATATTACAATTGTTAAATCACACCAAGGTAGTAACTTATATAACCTACTGTCCAAATTTTATGGCATCATTATTTCCTCAGTTTCCACCCTCAAAACCATGAATCACCATTAATTGTATATATATATATATATATAAAGAAAATAAATAATGTATTTTTGAATAAGGTCAAACAACTTATTCATTAGAAATATAATCATGGATGAGAAATGATTCCCATCCGAGGTCCTTCACTCATTTTAGCTCTATGTTTTTCTGAACTCTCCATGTGTTCATTTCTATTTCCCATGTAGTATGAATGGGACGAATGGTTTACATGATTCTTATAGCTTCTATTTATGTGGTATCATCTTTTTGAAATGACCCATCATGACCCATGTATAAAATTTTATATGATTCATCATCTTTTGAATCTCTACTCAGAATATAAACATGATTAAACAATCCATTGAAGTAATTCCAACAATATAACAAATCATACAAAAATTCTTATGAGTCATTTGATTATTAAATCTTGAAAAAAAATTATGAAATAGTATTTTTCATATTTAATTAATTATATTCCTTCATAATATTCCTATATAGGCACTTCATCCATTTTTGTTTCAAATTGAGCTATAAAAAGGACCATGCTTTTTCAATAAACATGCTCATCTTTGTTTGAAAATATAAACTGTTATTTAAGAATAAATTATACCAAACTAGAAATTCCTTTCCATAAATTATCATTATATTTTTATATGGATTTCATTCATTAATACAACTTTCTGTTGCATTTTGACATGAGTCCAATGCATATCTACTTTTAATAACTATATAATAAACTTATCCGCTTAGTAATGGAACTATTATTAGAATTAATAGGTATATTTTGGAAAATATTTTAATTTTTCTATTTACCCTATGACAATAAATATTTACATTACATAATATTTTAATTTTTTATTCTCCTTCTATAATTTTTTTTGAATATAATTTATTTATTTACATAATAAAACATCTTTCTAGTTACAACTTTGGTTTCCGATTATAGAGAATATATAATTTTTTTTAAATATATTTGAGACAATAATATTGAAATAATTAATTTTAATATTTTTCCTAAACTCATCAATTATCTTATTGATAGAGGATTACGTTGTCTTCAATGAGTTAACATTTTTTTCTGACAAGCAATAGACTTACTCTTAAGCCTTTTATAACTCCAAGAATTTCCAATAAATCTTGATTCTTTCACTTGATATATATTGTTGAATGAGATGAATTAATGTTTTTTTCTATTATGTTGTTCATAATTTCCTAGATATTATATTTTTCAACAATTGTAAAAATCCACCATAGATATAGTAGTGGATTCCAATCTATTTTTTCATTAATTTCTGAAATGATTTCGTTATTAAACCTTCTAAATGCATGAAATGAGAATTAAAATGAATATAATTTTCTAGAATGGATAGCGTCCTATAAATTAATCATAATATGTATTTATCAATATATGATCTGAAAATAATTTTCCATAATATATAGGTATTTTGACATAAGGATAATCCTTTTCATTTAATGTGATTATAACTCTTAACTATACTTTTTATGAAGAAATGGCATGGAAAGATTCATAATTCATTAATATTATGTAAATAACAAGGAAATTATTATTAATAGTGTTTATTTGGTCTTTAATGAAATTCATCCTTTTTCAACAATCAATTATTATTTTATATATATGTTTCTGATGACCATATTTCATTTTATTCATCAATTATAGATTCTTTTCAAGCACATTATTCCTATTGAATTTGATTCTCAATTTTGAAACATTGAGAGAAATTAAATATTATAATACATATATATCATTATCATTACATTTTTATATTATTTTATATTATTAAATTTTCTAATCTACTCAATATCAAATATAGAGAAATGTTATTCGAGCACAATATTTATAGAACCCAAATATATAACTAAATAATTGAATTTTACATAAGATTGAGAATTTTTCTCCAAATAATTCTATTAATTTTTTATCTCTTTAATATGTTGGTGGATCTACTCCATCACGATTCTGAAATATACACAAATAAAAATGATTATTTCATAGGGATAATCATATAATATTTACTTTAATGTAAAAATTGACCCATCTTGTGAATCCACCAAATTGTAATCTTCCCCACATGTTATTCATTCTACTATATGATATTTTCTGGAATGTATTTTTATCACTATATCACTATGTGAATTCATTGAGTCTTATAATATAATTTTTCTCATACTCTTATTAATCGATTAAAATATTATATATAATTCATCTATGTCTGATCAATCAAATTAATGATTCAAATATTTGGAAAAAAATTCCTCTTTATATATATTGGATTCCATAACAATAATATAAATACTTCAATATATATATTACAAACAAATATAATCAGAAGACCTCTACATTGATTACATTCAATTACAATAGAGTCATAAATATCATATTTCTTTTTTGTGTCATTTATTAATCTCTATGAACCACTTTTATTCATATTATCTAGTGACATATTAGACATATTTACTATGTGACATTGATTGGGAATTCATAGAGATATTAAAATCCACATTTAAATAATCCATTATAAAGAGAAACTCAAAATATAAAAAAAATAAATCATTGAGACTGTATATAATATAGTTACTGCTAGAACCAATGATCTAATTCAACTTAATAATATTAGATAGGGTATAGAAAAAATTGAGATGGTTGATTGACCATTGTTACTTACATATTAAATAATAATTAACAATACATTTATTCACCTCTATAAAATCTAGTTAATGTATCTCACTCTATTTTTTCCACTCAATTTTGGTTTTCATGGATGTGATATTAATAGTAAATGAATCAAAAGTGTGTAGTATGGTTTTTTAATAATGATTGAATTTTATATAGATGATTATGTTTTACCATGAATTCACATGATATATTTTATTATGTAAGGAATTATTAGGAGTGTTTATATCATTTTATCCATATTCCTATCCCCAATAAAGTACAATTAAAAAATACATATATTTCATCAAATGAATGAACTGGATTGTAATGTATTAATTTTGTCTAGTAGTGAAGTCTAGGGTCCCTTTTATATAGGATGAATCAGAAAATGTTTCATAGATTATAGAAATACAAGTGAAATCCTCTTCTCTTATTCAAAATGTATAAAAGAAAAATATTATGGGATATTCGACACTATTATACTCATTAATATAAATGTTTATCGATAAATTAAATGACATTATCTAATCATTTTTATTCTTTTTATTCAAAATGTTGGATCTATCATCCTTGAAAATATTGGTTCGGTGAAAAAATATAAAAAATTTAATGTGCTGAATAATCACAATGTTGGCTCTCTCTATTTGATTCACATTTTCAACAACAGGTTGCAGTATGATCACCATTCCCATTTTCTTAACTCACAAAATATATCAAACAGAAATAGAATATTTTTTTAGTACATTATTATTATCCTTATTAAAATACATATTCAGAAACCATTTTAATATTATTTAATTAATTATGCCTTTTTATAATTAGTGAATATCTAGATATTAGTTTTTATATTTGAATCTGAATTTTTTTATGCTTGACACATTAAATCTTTCCGTAATTGTAGGATCAAAAAATATGATATTGTTTATAAAATTCAATTCCTAAATAACTGACCAATAAACATTAATGATATTATCTAGATATATAATCATCACTAATTCCTTTAACAATTATAGAGTTATAATCAGTATCTTCGATATTTGAATCCAAAAATATCACTCTTATTCCTCTTCAAAGTATCTCATAATCCCCTTGAATATTATGTCATGAGAGGACTACCCAGGGCCTACCTAGCTAGTAGTAATCTCAGTGTGACACCTCAACCCCGCTTCATTTGTCTAGGTGATGAAAACCATCATCGATTAGTCATATCACATTCACGGGATGGATAATCATAAAAATTCGATATTCATAAACACTTCTATAAATACTTATATATTTATAAATTAAAATTTGATACTAATTATGAATGCATGCATAGATATATAACCCAAAAAAGAGAATATGATAAAATACAAAAAACCAAATAGTCCAAAAAATAATTGCATTAAAAAAATAAAATTGTAAAACATGATAAATATTATTAAGGGACTAATGTAAAAAGAAATAAATTCTAAAAACTATTGTCTATCAAGATTCGCAAAACTTTTCTTACTCTTAGATTTCATAGGACTCTATGAAATTTTATGTTGCCTGTATATGACATAAAATGTGTGGGAAGATGCTATGAAGGGTTGATAATTACAATAACATGTAGGACACCACAAAATAAAAAAAACATATAAAGTCAAGAGGGAATTAAACTCATCATTATGATGATATTTCCAAGAATAAAGCTACAATAGAAATAGAACACTAATATATAATCATGACAAACATCAAGTCTCAATGTGTTCTAAACCATAATTCTAGACACATCAATCCACTCGAGGATTAAATGTTACACTAGTATGGGAGAACTCAATCAATGTGACATTTCATCTCTAATGGTTCTCATCTGAGTGGTTGTTGTCCTTAACCTCCACCATAAAGAAGTAATAACTAGACAAAGATGGTATTAATACAAAAATAAGTGTTTCCACATAGGGAATTATCTATATAAAATAATCTACAAGGAATATACTTCTATGTAGGGTATCATATTCTAGTGTATGTTGGTTATGATGATTCCAAAAAACCCACATATGGAATGTGAATAGATGACAGAGTATCACACCCTAGGTCACATTATGGGATTGCTAAACTCTATCCAAAAAAAAATCATAGATGAGGTCACATCCTATTCGAAAAAAATAATTCCTCAGTGTATCCTCATGGAGATGGACCATTGGGATAATTACTAGAGAAAAAGGCCATTTAAAAAATAATGAGTTCCTTTTATATCGTTGGTGAATACACATGGTGAGTACTGAGCATACATAACATGTGTTTTCAATATATAGTATTCCAATTTCACACTATCTCACAAAAAATATGTTTTTGTATATACAAGGTGTGCCCTTTTAGGATACAGGGAAATGTTTTTGTTTGGCTAAAACATATCATGCTCCACCTACCCTTGTTTGTGTGTTCCAGGCTATGGCCATTTACATTTGATAGTGCATATTTACACTGGCCATGTCCATGAACCTAGATATTTCAGATTACAGGATTGTGTCTGTGTACCTTGGTCATGCCTGTGTGCCTGGTTGTATCCATGTCCATGTACCCTAATGGTATACATCAAGCCAGTTGTTGGAGCCAAGGATGATCTTTTTTTGGAAATGGATTGTGGTTTTTGTTTGTAATTTATCCTAACTTGGATGATCTCGGAGTTTGAACGAAAAGAGATATTATAGTTCAGGTTAAAAACATTATTTAAGGTGGTGTTATTTCCCAGTGTTTTAAAAAATTTGGTTCGAAAAATTGGTGAAGAGAGATATGTGTTTTTTTAAAAAGAAGTGTGCCCAATTATTAAGAAGTATTATAATGTTGGGAACATGGAACACTAAAATATCATTACTTCAAAATATGGAAATGGAATGAATTTCATGCAATTAATGGGTTTCCATGAAAGAAGAAACTTGCAAGAATGGGACATATGTGATCAGAGAATAAGAATGTGAAAATTATGTGTAGGGCCTCGAATTCCTATAAATAGTCGAGTATCGTCACTCGAGACTAATAATTTTTTCCAATGAAATTATTATGTATCGGTGCACAAAATAATTGCACGGTAAAGACTTGGGTAGATAAAATCTTAGGGGAAAGTGTTCCTTTTGTCATTAAAAGACCAAGTGAAACTTATAGTGTAGCTATATGACATTGATAAGGGTTGTGTGATAGATTAGGGTTGCAAGAAAATAACAATTTCAAAAAAATTAGCTTTCACGCGAAACAGCATATTTGAGCAGCTGAAGAGGTGTTCTGTGTAAGCGTAATGTGGAGATTCAAACAGGTATTGAATATCCATTTGGTTTTTTTAGTTCTTTCAAGTGAATCAATTCAGGATTTAAATTTAATATTTGTATTTTTCTAGACAGAGACAATGAATTCAATATAAATATATTGAAGATACCTTCAAGTTACTAAACTGAACAACACCTCACCCATGGCAATGAGTTAGGGGGTCAACAGACATTCATTGGGGGACACACTGAGTTATTCTCATAAAAAAACCTATTATGACCCTGAAATGGTCACCTGAATTGGTTTGTGACAAGTTTCGAAGGGAATTCCTGATCCCCAAGGACTAGAAAATGTTCCCAGGTATCAGATGAAATGATTTCGGAACTACTTTCACAAATTTACCATATTAATATATCCAATTAAAACCCAAAAAATGGATCTGAATAATTTATCCCAACACACATTTATTAAATTCAAAATTCTTCATTAACAACTAAACATGTGCCAAAATGGATAATGAGACAAGGGGGAAACAAAAAAAACACTCCAAACCTCTGTGCAACAAGAGGAGTAATGTCCTCAAGTCGACACCACCATGATTCAAAACCAAAACCACTATATTACCAAATTTCCAAATTTACATATCTTTCATCAACCTGAAACAAAGAGTCAATAGGGTCTGCATACACACAATGTTGTATAATGGGTGTGGTCCAAATCTTTGTAGGATTCAACATGGGTAGGGATTCTATGCATTTAAAATTAAATGAAAAATAACACATTCTAAATTTATAATGAAACAAAATGTTAGAACAATTTTAGGGAAATAAATTTGAAACTAAATAAATTAAAATGGAGTAAAATATTAATTAGAAAATTGTTTTTATGGAATGAGGCTATAAAGAAAAAGTAGCTTAATAAGAGGTGAAACATTAAATAAGAAACAAACATACTTTTAAAATTACCAAACAATCATACCTTATGCCAATAGTAGGTGAAATATAATCATTGAGAAATAGACATGGGATGTAACCCAAGGTAGTAGCTTATAGTGTGCCCTAGATAACTCATATCTTGGAGAAAATTAAAGAAAAAAAATCTTCTCATGTGAACAAGACACTAGTAGGGAATATACCCATAACCTAGTGGTCCCTATCTTCATCATAAAAGTTTAGTTATTATTTTCATCATCAAAATTTCTATGTGAAATATGGATGAAACTACTCAGGATCACTAGAATAAAAGTATACATCCATTCACCTAGATAAACAGAATTTCCATTTGTTCTCATTAATGTTTCACATATCAAATAGCATCACTAGCACATCCAAATTCAATTTTAACACCATGTTCACACCAAAACAGATCACAAATTTTTTTCACACCCCTTTATATGACTTAATAATCAATTCCAACATTTTTAAAACAATTTTATGATGTTCCTTAAGGTTCAACACAGAAAAATGATTACTAATACACTATTAAGACAAAAAAATACTTAATTTCCATATGAAACCAAAATGGATATCCCATGAACATTATAATTAACCTCTTTCACAATTAATAAAACACTACCAAATCATTCCTAACCATTGTTTTCATCGCACAACAACTCAATAAACCATTTATATGAGTTAAAAAAATAATTTTGAAAACACTATAAGGATCTTCCACTAAATAATGACCCCAATGTTCTCTTTTAAAACCAACATCACATGAAATCAATCCCAAAAATAATATTCAGCCATTACATAATATAAAAAACCAGTAGCACAATTTATACAACACTACCAAATGACGAAATGTGGTTTTACATGTGAAAAAAACCACATTTCATATGAAAATGTAGCTTTAAAATTAAACTCATGCCTAACCATATCAAATACCACTTTCAAACCACTTAAATAATTTTAAAAATTATTTTATCAAATTATAAAATATCTTGAAATTCTTCAATAATGGATTTCAACAAACAGAAACCCATTTTTGTAAAAAAAATAACATTGTAAAACCAACTGCATGTCATAATGAAATCAAAAATTAATTCTCACCCTTTATAATCATGAATAAGTTAATTAAATATGTTATGAAAAACATACAATGTTTCATCAATCATTACACACAGAACTTTCTTACATTATAAAGGAAGAATAAATCATTTCAAAACAAATTATCATCAAAACATTCAAACATACAATTCCTCACCTCACACATAATTTAAAGAACGTATAAAATAATACAAGAAAGCTTAATAAATTAACCAAATAATGATTTACCACAGACTCACCTATATCGGGCTGATAAATTTTTTTAAAAAAATTAAAACCACACCCACACCCTAGCTGCACCTCAAACAACATGTGATGAACCTTAAACAACATGATTGAACCCCACAAGAAAATATAGGACCCCCGAAAACCCAAAACCCTATATATCAAATAGAATGAAACCATATACAAGGGATGTAAAACCTTTCTTAGGGTAGAGGGTGCATCAGTGGAGTTGCACTAAGGTGGGAAACTGACGAGGGTCATACGAGGAGGGAACCTGACTAGTGGAGTGTGCTTGTAACACCCCGAGCTTCCACGATACGCCTCTATTTCAATAATGCAATAGCTTGCATTGTACGCAAGTTCGAGTTCTAAAACACCGCAACTAATCAAAGTAGCTGTTATGAATAGTAATAACCACCTTTTAAAATTATAGAAATTTTATATTTCAAAATGGACTTCATTTTTTTATTCTTAATATCGAAATTAGCCTATGTTGAGCTTTTGGTATTTTTCTGAGAACTTCTAATTTTTTATGAATAGTGAAAATTACTTAAAAACAACTTTTTTAATCAAAATAATTTATAGTGATAAATTATACTATTTAGTGGTTTTAAAGTATAATTAGAATATATTTTTTACCATTTTATCCAATGGTGGTCATTAGAATTAATTTAACATTGAAATTGGACATAAACAATTGCCAATCTTTTGATATAAATTGTTTCTTAAAAACACGCTATTTGTTGTGACAGCGGGAATTAATTATAAAATTAATTAATGCAACTTATATGTTTGGAATTTTGTAAAATAGACATCATTTTTGAATTCGTAAAATCAATTATAGCTTAGGGTGAAATTTTGGCATTGTTCTGAAAAACTTCAATTTTTGATGAATAGTGAAACCACTAAGTGGTACTTAAATAACTGATTTTTCGTTTAAATGAAATATTACCACTTCTGTGATTTGATTTTCAAAAATCCGACATACATGGTTGTCATTAAGAAGTAAACTGTGGTTCAATGAGATTAAAATAATTTTTTGGTGAATAGTAACTTTTACGTTCTTAATCGCGATTAGAGGTAATTATTGTAGTTTAAGGTACAAATAATGTTATAATAATATGAGATGAGAATGACACATGTCCTACTCCTATTCTATGAGTCATGGCCGACCAAGAAAACCCATGGGTCAACTTGGGGACCCCATGGAGCCACTTTAGTTGGAAAATGACATTAATATATATTTATTTAATGTTAAAATTAAATTGACACAAACATGAGTTTTTTTACTAAAACAGTTTTTAAGTGGGGATACACAAGTCCAAATTTTGATTATAAATATTCATTAGAAATCTAAAACTATTTCCTACATCATAGTTTTTTTTTATAATTTTTAGACATTAAATAAATTAAATTATTTATGACATCATGATGATGCAGTGATGACCTCATTATTTAACGATTTAAATAAAATGGGAAGATAATGCAAAATCCAAGGCTTACACTTGTCCAAATCCAATTGGATGAGGCGATTTAGAACCCTTATCACCTTAGCCTCGAATTATATAAGTGTGGGACCTTTATAATCCGAAAAGCATTGTGTAATAATGTAACATTTCAATCTTTCCAAAAGAGCCCCTCCTCTCCACTTATAAAAGGCCCCCACCTCTCCCACCTCATTTACACTTTCAAGCCATTTGGCTCGCCCAAACTCTGCCCCAATACTCTCCCAACTTCTCCCTCTTACTCCTAGAAGCCTCACTTTGGGCAGAACCCTTCCCAAGGAAGCCTTTGGCTCAAATAAAAAAGTGTTACCCGATTTTGAGGTAATGTCTTCTCTAATGTTGTTTTGTTTTATTTTTCTTCTCCAACCCCCTAAACTCTTTTTATTCATTTCTTTTGTAACAACACCAGTATCCTCAATATACTAGGATGTTGTTATAAGAAGGATTCGAGCTACACTTACACACACCTACATCTAATGGTTAAATAACATACGGTTTCTGTGGATGGCGAATTTCTGCCTCATGAAACGATGATTGTTCAACACTCATATAACACCTCCAAAGGTGGCCATTAAGATGTCACTATTTTTATATATGATATATAATATGTTTATGTTTTACTTATGCTTCTGTATTTCTCATTTATGGCATACTTTATGATTTCCATTATGGGTAAAACGCGATAATTTCATTTTATGAAGTGCGGACTACCGCCCCCTCAAAGTGATTTGAATCATTAATTCCATATGTGGGATGTATAAAGGATTGAGTAAATGGTATTATACACTATATTATACTGGAATTATATTATACATTTATATCATTATGATTTCGTTCCATTAAATATGAAATTGAAATGAAAGTAGCGTTCATGCGTACGTACGGCTTACCATCTCCATGAACGGTGCATTTCATTTCTTACCTCTAAATGTTACGTAATATTATAAATGAATGTATATACTGGATATATGAGATATATATGACATCTAAATCATGAATATAATTCTTGAGATAATGGATATTCTACCACATAAACAACTTGTAATTATAAGAATTTTATTGTTGACTCAAGTACCAAAGATCGACAAAACGACCGTTATTAACTTAAATAATGTTCATATCATTATAATAAGTGATATAAAAAGGATAATGAAATTGAAAATGGTTCTTAATAAGGTATATATTAACTCTAGTTTATTATTCAGGAGGTTAAAGAACGGTTGAGTCAAGTCAGACACGAGGTAAGGGAACTTCTTAACCCAACTTCCATTCTTTGGGTTAATCTCCTACTTTCCGATTATGTCATGATATTACTATGTATTATTTTGTATTTTTACTTTATTTATGTGTAACTATAGTGAATACACATAATAGATCTATTTTATTCTAAAAATGATCTTTTTAAGGACTTCGTCTCAATCACCATCCATTGAGACATATTTTGTTTTATACACAAATTTCTTTTATACGGTGTATAAACCCCTTTGACTTTTACGTTTATTCAAAAGGAATCTTTTTTATACCAAGTGTTTACTAAATGACAAAAGGGAATTTTTTTGTCGTACGTATGCGAAGACAACGACTTCTCCGCTGCCGTGACTATTATTTGAGTTTCAGCTTCCTCTACAAGCCATACCTTTTTTTAAAAGAAAAATAAATACCATGTTTTACTTTTCCTTTATTTTGGTATTGAAAATTGTTTTGAAAGTATTTTTATTATATCAATGTGTTGTATTTATATCTTGTGATTGAAATGTGAAAATGTTATGTTTCCTTTATGTATATTTTATGTCATATGATTATGTTATGGTTTATGATATGTTTAAACCTATTCATATGAGGAATGTATTGGACTTAATAAGTGACGGGTGGAGCCCGCTATAGCTCCTCGATGCATCGGTAGGTCTCATGAGACAACTAGAAGTGGAATTGGCCGAGGCCCTTTCCCAATTTGATTTATGGTTTTGGCCGAGGCCTTAATCATTTTAGACGTCTTGGCCGAGGCCTTGACAAAATGTTTCAGAATGCCTGGCATTATACATTCCCTCCTTATGAAAGTGGTTATTGATATTGCATGTGATTATTCGACCAGTAGAATATCCATGTGAAGAAGTAAATGGCATTATCTCATTTTACTTTTTCCATATTTTGTTGATGTTCATGTTTAAAAGGCTTTTGTTTTAGTTATACATTGCTTTAAATGTTTATGTTTATTTATGAAAGCTTCCGAAATATTGTTATCCTTACTGAGCATTTGAGCTCACCCCTTTCAATGTTTTAATATTTTCCAGGATGTGAAGAAGTATTTTATGAATGACCTGCAGGGAATGTCAGAAGAGGATATGAGTGTGGACTATGGAGACTGTGTTATTGTAGTTTTTCACTTTATGATGTAATGTAACGTTTGCGAATGTATCTAGTGTTTCCAAGGCTACTAAACTAATCGGTCTTTCGAGACTTGATCTTTTGTGATCATGCCAATGTTACGAAGTAACGCACCGGCTCTGGGTAGTTGGGGTTGGGGCGTTACAGTTGGTATCAGAGGCAGTTTAGTACTAACCTTGGAATCTAGATGTAGATAAACTCTGATTAGAGCACATAGCCCAAAGATAGACTTTGAGGATTAGTATAGAAGAACTTCCTAGAATTTTGGTATTATAGAGATGTTATGAGTTTTCCGAGCAATACATCCCTGTCTGGATACGAGTAGGTAGAGGCGGCTCTGGCACAGATGTACCTAGGGGTAAAACCCGAAAACACCGCTTTGAGCTAGACTCGAACGGGAACTGGTGCACGACAACGGGCCTTGCTGCACTCTTGGTTACGTCACTCCCGGGGGATATGCTTAGGATAATTCTCATTTTCTTTACAAACCACTATGAAGGGTTATGATTATAAACTTCCTCGAAGAAAACATTCCTTTTTATGATTATGGATTATATCCATAAATAGTTCAATTTATGTAAAGTGTTTTACAAATATGGAATTATGTATTTTAATTCATAAACTAATCTAGTTTATGCCATTGTTTAGAAATGGCTCCTAGTGGAAGGAATGGAAACCGTATCAATGCACACACTCCGTGTAGGGATTTCCCTCCTGCTCAAGATAATTATGGTGGAGCTAGTGATACAACTGGTGCTGATCATCTTCTCACCGTACTGGGACAACTCACTCGGGTTATGAATAACAACCTTACTCGTATGGAGCACCCTGATCCGCAACGTGGAGGATCAATGCTAGACCGTTTCATGAGGCAACAACCACCAACCTTCAATGGGAGTACAAATCCTATAGTAGCTGAGCAATGGATAAATTCCTTAGAGAAAATATTCCATGCCTTGGGGAGTAGTGAAAGGGAGAAGGTTGTCATGGCAGTTTACCGCCTCACTGGAGATGATGATTAGTGGTGGTCGCTGATTCAAAACACAAAGGAAGATGATGACGTATTGAATATGGAATGGAGGGAGTTCAAAGAGCTTTTCTTAGAAAAATACTTTCCTCGTGACCATCGAGCAGATATGGAAAGGAAATTTCTGAGTCTGAGGCAGAAGGAGGATGAGAATGTCGCAAAGTATGAGGCTAACTTTACAAGGTTAGCGAGGCATGCTGCCAATTATATACGTAACCCAAGGAGTAAGATTGATCATTTCTTTGATGGGTTAAAACCATTTCTCCGTCGAGCTTTAGTATCACAATCCTTCTCATCATACGAAGATATTGTCTTGTGTGCTATCAAGACAGAAAAGGAATTCTCTAAGTCTTATGACAACAAAGTAAAGCAAGAGAAGAAGAGAACGGGGGAACAAGAGACAGATAAAGGGAAAAAGGGAAAGAAGGATTTTCCATTATGTGATAATTGTGGGAAGAATAACCATGGTACTTGCCTAAAAGGAATGGGAGTTTGTTATAAATGTGGAGAAAAGGGTCACCAGGCTCGTGATTGCAAGGGAAAGAAAGAGGCTGTCAAAGTTGAATGCTACAATTGTAGGGAAATGGGGAATTATGCAAATGAATGTCCTAAGAGTCAAGGAATCTTACCTCAGAAAAGGCCAAGGGATCAAGGACAATCTTATGCTGTGACTACAGTTGAAGCGGAATAATTAATGTATTGGTGCTTTAGGACTCAAGGATTATATTATGGTTATAAGAATAATGTGATATATATAAAGATTGTACTGCAGTACTTTTTGATTTCAGTAAGGTTTTAATATGATGAAGGAAATCATATTTTTAGTATGTGATAATAAGAGAAACTTTACTTTGTTTGGGGAATCTGATGTTACAATTGATTTTGGAATTTAGAGACCTTTTAGAGAAAGTCTGGACGGAGGTATTTTGGATAACTATTAAGGTTGGAATGGATTAAGTTGAACCATGGATAGTATTGTTTAAGGTCAAAGCAATTCTGAAGATTATTTTTGGAATATTATAATACTATAGTTTTAGGAAAAGGACAACCTTCAGGGTGGGGAATAACCCGTCGCGTCGGACAAAGCTGCAGGAATCGAACCCACAACTATAGTGCGACAGGCCTTTATTTCCTACCACTAGCCTATAGGAAGTCCCTGGTTATTAGAAAATAATTTTACTAATCTAAATTGTATGTGTTAAAATTTTGAACCTTATACAATTAGGAAAAGTATAATATTTTTGGGTTCTATTATCTTTTTGAGTGAAAGGTGATTTGAAGGTTGAAACTCTAATTTTCAGGCATAAATATATATATACCTATCTGTTATTCAATGAATAAACTAATTCTAAAACTTTAGTAAAGGGATATTAAAACAAAAAAATGTGTTATCCTAATACCTTATGTCTTGTTGAACTGATGATATTTTAAATCAACATAGATTGAAGGCTTTGAGGCCCTCAATTTGATAGTTGATTGTGATTGATGACCTCAATCACTCCATACAAATATTTACATTTTTCCTCCAATTATATGTCTCTAATTGCCACCAATGTTCTCCTAATCAAGATCATAATTGGGTGGTGACTTTTTCATTTCCCTTTCCCTCTTATTAAGGCTAAATTTTATTAACCTTATTTCTGATGTGGGTTTTCCACAAAGGTATTTTCTATTTTCAAACTTTTATTTTCAAAGAAAAATATCAAATTGCGAGGACGCAATTTATTGAAGGAGGGGAGAATGTAACACCCCGAGCTTCCACGATAAGCCTCTCTTTCAATAATGCAATAGCTTGCATTGTACGCAAGTTCGAGTTCTAAAACACCGCGACTAATCAAAGTAGCCGTTATGAATATTAATAACCACCTTTTAAAATTATAGAAATTTTATATTTCAAAATGGACTTCATTTTTGAATTCGTAATATCGAAAGTAGCCTATGTTGAATTTTTGGTATTTTTCTGAGAACTACTAATTTTTTATGAATAGTGAAAATTACTTAAAAAAAACTTTTTTAATCAAAATAATTTATAGTGATAAATTATACTATTTAGTGGTTTTAAAGTATAGTTAGAATAAATCTTTACCATTTTATCCAATGGTGGTCATTAGAATTAATTTATCATTGAAATTGGACATAAACAATTGCCAATCTTTTGATATAAATTGTTTCTTAAAAACACGCTATTTGTTGTGACAGCGGGAATTAATTATAAAATTAATTAATGCAACTTATATGTTCGGAATTTGGTAAAATAGACATCATTTTTGAATTCGGAAAATCAATTATAGCTTAGGGTGAAATTTTGGCATTGTTCTGAAAAACTTCAATTTTTGATGAATAGTGAAACCACTAAGTGGTACTTAAATAACTGATTTTTCGTTTAAATGAAATATTACCACATCTGTGATTTGATTTTCAAAAATTCGACATATACGGTTGTCATTAAGAAGTAAAATGTGGTTCAATGAGATTAAAATAATTATTTGGTGAATAGTAACTTTTATGTTCTTAATCGCGATTAGAGGTAATTAGTGTAGTTTAAGGTACAAATAATGTTATAATAATATGAGATGAGCATGACACTTGTCCTACTCATATTGGATCAGTCATGGCCGACCAAGACAACCCATGGGTCAACTTGGGGACCCCATGGAGCCACTTTAGTTGGAAAATGACATTAATATATATTTATTTAATGTTAAAATTAAATTGACACAAACATGAGTTGTTTTACTAAAACAGTTTTTAAGTGGGATTACACAAGTCCAAATTTTGATTATAAATATTAATTAGAAAGATAAAATGATTTCCTACATCATAGTATTTTTTTTTAATTTTTAGACATTAATTAAATTAAATTATTTATGACATCATGATGATGCAGTGATGACCTCATTATTTAATGATTTAAATAAAATGGAAAGATAATGCAAAATCCAAGGCTTACACTTGTCCAAATCCAATTGGATGAGGAGATTTTGAACCCTTATCACCTTATCCTCGAATTATATAAGTGTGGGACCTTTAGAATCCGAAAAGCATTGTGTAATAATGTAACATTTCAATCTTTCCAAAAGAGCCCCTCCTCTCCACTTATAAAAGTCCCCCACCTCTCCCACCTCATTTACACATTCAAGCCATTTGGCTCGGCCAAACTCTGCCCCAATACTCTCCCAACTTCTCCCTCTTACTCCTAAAAGCCTCACTTTGGGCAGAACTCTTCCCATGGAAGCCTTTGGATCAAATCAAAAAGTGTTACCCGATTTTTAGGTAATGTCTTCTCTAATGTTGTTTTGTTTTATTTTTCTTCTCCAACCCCCTAAACTCTATTTATTCATTTCTTTTATAACAACACTAGTATCCTCAATATACTAGGATGTTTTTATAATAAGGATTCGAGCTACACTTACACACACCTACACCTAATGGTTAAAGAACATACGGTTTCTGTGGATAGAGAATTTCTGCCTCACGAAACGATGATTGTTCAACACTCATATAACACCTCCAAAGGTGGCCATTAAGATGTCGCTATTTTTATATATGATATATAATATGTTTATGTTTTACTTATGCTTCTGTATTTCTCATTTATGGCATACTTTATGATTTCCATTATGGGTAAAACGCGATAATTTCATTTTTGGAAGTGCGGACTACCGCCCCCTCAAAGTGATTTGAATCGTTAATGCCATATGTGGGATGTATAAAGGATGGAGTAAAAGGTATTATACACTATATTATACTGGAATTATATTATACATTTATATCATTATGATTTCATTCCATTAAATATGAAATTGAAATAAAGTAGCGTTCACGCGTACGTACGGCTTACCGTCTCCATGAACGGTGCATTTCATTTCTTACCTCTAAATGTTACGTAATATTATAAATGAATGTATATACTGGATATATGAGATATATATGACATCTAAGTCATGAATATAATTCTGGAGATAATGGATATTCTACCACCTAAACAACTTGTAATTATAAGAATTTTATTGTTGACTCAAGTACCAAAGATCGACAAAACGACCGTTATTAACTTAAATAATGTTCATATCTTTGTAATAAGTGATATAAAAAGGATAATTAAATTGAAAATAGTTCTTAATAAGGTATATATTAACTCTAGTTTATTATTTAGGAGGTTAAATAACGGTTGAGTCAAGTCAGACACGAGGTAAGGGAACTTCTTAACCCAACTTCCATTCTTTGGGTTAATCTCCTACTTTCCGATTATGTCATGATATTACTATGTATTATTTTGTATTTTTACATTCATTATGTGTACCTATAGTGAATATACATAATAGATCTATTTTATTCTAAAAATTATCTTTTTAAGGACTTCGTCTCAATCACCATCCATTGACACATATTTTGTTTTATACACAAATTTCTTTTATACGGTGTATAAACCCCTTTGACTTTTACGTTTATTAAAAAGGAATCTTTTTTTTACCAAGTGTTTACTAAATGACAAAAGGGAATTTTTTTGTCATACGTATGCGGCGACAACGACTTCTCCGCCACCGTGACCATTATTTGAGTTTCGGCTTCCTCTACAAGCCATACCTTTTTTTAAAAGAAAAATAAATACCATGTTTTACTTTTCCTTTATTTTGGTATTGAAAATGGTTTTGAAAGTATTTTTACTATATCAATGTGTTGTATTTATATCTTGTGATTGAAATGTGAAAATGTTATGTTTCCTTTATGTATATTTTATGTCATATGATTATGTTATGGTTTATGATATGTTTAAACCTATTCATATGAGGAATGTATTGGACCTAATAAGTGACAGGTGGAGCCCGCTATAGCTCCTCGATGCATCGGTAGGTCTCATGAGACAACTAGACGTGGAATTGGCCGAGGCCCTTTCCCAATTTGATTTATGGTTTTGGCCGAGGCCTTAATCATTTTAGACGTCTTGGCCAAGGCCTTGACAAAATGTTTCAGAATGTCTGGCATTATACATTCCCTCATTATGAAATTGGTTATTGATATTGCATGTGATTATTTGACCAGTAGAATATCCATTGAAGAAGTAAATGGAATTATCTCATTTTACTTTTGCCATATTATGTTGATGTTCATGTTTAAAAGGCTTTTGTTTTAGTTATACATTGCCTTAAATGTTTATGTTTATTTATGAAAGCTTCCGCAATATTGTTATCCTTACTGAGCATTTGAGCTCACCCCTTTCAATGTTTTAATATTTTCCAGGATGTGAAGAAGTATTTTATGAATGACCTGCAGGGAAAGTCAGAAGAGTATATGAGTGTGGACTATGGAGACTGTGTTATTGTAGTTTTTCACTTTATGATGTAATGTAACGTTTGTGAATGTATCTAGTGTTTCCAAGGCTACTAAACTAATCGTTCTTTCGAGAATTGATCTTTTGTGATCATGCCAATGTTACGAAGTAACACACCTGCTCTGGGTAGCTGGGGTCGGGGCGTTACAGTGCTAGAAGAGATGGAGCACCAGAGTGGGATACGAGTAAGGGGTGGGGCACCTATGGCGGTGTGCATGAGAGATAGTGGGGATGATTCAAGGGGGATCACCAAAAGAGAAGGTGACCAAAGGGGGATGCATAAATTTCGAAGGCGATCTGGTGGGTGTCGCGGGACCAGTAGAGGAGAGGAGGAGGAGATGTGCGTGGAAAAGAGAGGGGAGTGGGAGAGAGATGATACAGACCTAAAAAAAGTAACCCTCTTAAAAAAGGTTATAAAAAATATAATAATGATAACAAAAATTACTTAACTAATAATATTAACAGTATTGACACCAATAATAATAATATCAATAATATTTTCTCATGATATTATTATAATTATTATTTAATACAGTTTTTAATAATAACGTATAGATGAAAACTGTTAATAAAATTTATATTATTAACACCAATAATAGTAATAATAATAATACCCACAAAATATTATTATTATTATTATTATTATTATTCAATAAAATTTTATTTCTCTTATTTTTTCTAATTTATTTAATCACTAATTTTTTTACATATTTTATTATTTTCTTTTACTCACATTAAAATGCATTAAATATTTTTATGCAGGGCAACCACGCTGTCACCCCACACAGCTCAAGAAAAAATGCATGAACAATGTGTCCATCTCTTCCAATTCAAGATCTAATTGCACTAGTACCCGAGCTAACTGCACTGCATCCAATGTCATGGGGTGCCCACACATTGGTTTAAAACCCACAAATATTCCAAACTTTAAAATTTTAATCCGAGACCCAAAACTGAATTTTGAAAATTCTAACTTGAGACCTAAAACCTGTCACACTTGGTTACATTTATAAACAACAGAAATCCCACCCAAGTTGGCCTCATGGGTAATATAAATACTTGAGTGTGAAAATTATCCCCACCATAAATTCTTTCCACCCCTTGAAAGCCACTTCAATACTGCCCAAAAAATAGAAATAGTACTCCCTCTTAGATCAAAGTTCTTCTCGATGGAAAAAATTGAGAGAGAAGAATGAATGGTACCATTAAAGATAAAGAATTTTCAAAATAAACTTGGGAGAACCAAAATAGACTCCCCCACAAGTGACCCCAACCCGCAAAATTAATGACACATCCAATTGATAATAAAAAGAAAGAATCTACCCCAATTCAATATTCAATATCGTGAGACTAAACCCCTTATGTAGTTCCCTAGAGGCTCACACATGTCACCAAAAATAAATTAGATAGTTCTGATAGATACTATCAATCACTTATACAACACCAGGGATGAAATAGAATTTTTGAGATAGGGATGCCCGAGCGGAATCCCCAACATAAAAGGCAACTACCACCTAAGATAGAAATTGGATACCAATATGGGGAGGCTCAAAGAGATTCCCCATAATAAATACCATCTAATAAACTGATTGGAACATGATGACACAGAAATCCTAATAGAAGCTAACATGGGGACTTCCAAACCAATTTAACACCCCATTATAATGGTCGGTCCACGAAACTCAAAAACACACAGAAGAAAACACGCTGATCATCACAAAGAAGAACTATCCTCATGACCCCCCCATCCAACTGGACCACTTATAATGAATCTACATCAACGAAAACATAAAGTGTCTTCTTTAACCCAACAAAAGACCACTTAAAACCCTATGGGTTTCCTAACTACGCCCCAGATTCACTCCAATTCCTATGGCTTGATTTAGGATGGTTGAAACATCTCATGCATCACAGTTAGGTGCTGAAAATCCCCAATAGAAACATATTTCTACAAGAACAAAAATAAACTACACCACGATCAAACAGTATCCCATACCGCATTCACCATTCCCCATAAAAGTTCCCTTCCACACTCTCAAATATGACCTTCAAACATGAAGACACCAATAATTTCCTTTGACGACTCAAGAAAATTAAGGAGATAATGTCTCTTCCAACCTTCCACAACCACTCGTTTTCTGCAAAATGATCCACTTAACCAAAATTAAGTGAAGTGAAATTATCCAACGAATTCCCTTACATTGATAAACTGGAGGGTCTACATTGGGTGAATCACCCGTGGCTACACCTTAGATGAGAGATAATTATTTCTAGGGTTGTTCACTATCCAAAAAAGCAAACCAAGTACACAAATTCATTTCATAATTAAACAAGTAAATATTCTCAGCTTTAAACTCATTGAAAACAACTTTCCCAAAATAAGAAAGACAAGCCATGTCACGAACCAGGTCAGGACATCATCTGACCCGGTGCTCGACCCGGTCTACGATATGGCCCAAAAGGCGTTCCTGATCCCCTTGGGCTACAAACTAGTTCTTGTCACAGTAATAAGGTAGTTGGGAATGATTTTTCCTAGGAAATACATGTAGTCAACTAAGAGGATAAATAAACTAACACTAGAAATAGACATATAAACATTCTCTTAAACCATAAATAAACATTATGGTCTACAACTCGAACTAATAACAAAAAAGAAAAGACAACAGTGGAAACTAATACTCTTACTCAAACCTCTTGGAAAGAAGGGATGCCACATTAACACCACTCCTCATGAGAAGACCAAATGCAACCTGAACCACTATCACTGAGCACAATGTCACAACCTGGAATACAAATGAGACAAGTTCTACATACACCCAAAGGTGTATGTAGGGTGTGAGATAAAGGATCAATAGGAAGTCACCCAATAAAAAGGATCCACGTATAAATATTAAACGAAAAATATTCTTACAGGTTTTATAAATGAAGGGTCACAAAAGCTTGAACACATTAAAGAAATAGTATCAATAGAAACAGTTTCATTGAAACCAACATAAATTAGGATTACACCCTTAGATTTATGAAATAAACAAGCCTTTATGAAAATGCAAACCATGAAAAAAACACAAAGTTACACCATATGTTGTCGGTGAGTGTAATTCAATCGAGGAGCACAAAAAGTTGGAGACACCATATATATTCTAGCAACTGGTGGGATCCTATAATGTCGTTTCTTGGGGAAACATGTCTTAGAAGGCCACAAGACATAGAAAACGTGGATTATAAGGCCATGACCCTCAGAAAATGTGTCCTAGAAGACCATGACCCTCAGTCATTCATATGTTTAGTTAGTGTTGCAATCATCTGTCCTGCTAGTGAAACTTGGTCGAGTCACCTCCAAAACACTAGACCGCTAGTCTTAGTTTCCCCCACCTAATAACCTAGGCTTCCCTTTTTGTGCTCATTTAAATTCCAAGTTCACATGAATGTCACATATTACAATCAGATAAACAAAAAAAATGTGGCACTATCCAAAACCAATACCATAGTTTCACTTGCACAGGTTCAAATTTGAAATAATACACACACCAGAATCCTTTTGAAACCCAGTCTGCAACATTTACAAAACCAAAAAACCAACTGCATAAAGAACACTTAATGATTTATCAAAAAAATAGAAAATTTATCAAACAACTCATTTTCATTTCAAATACCTTTGAATTCTCATCTTCCATTTTTCACATATATCAGAAACAAAATATAACAATTTTTCCATTTAAAAAATATACCTCAACATATATGTATGTCAAACACTTCCAAATAATATTTACACACCACAAAATATTACCATAATTCACACATAAGCACAAAAGTAACCCAAACCAACACTGCACATTTCAAAATCACCATTTACACACCCAAAATTTATTTCAACACCACACACACTCAAACAAAATTTTAAAAGCGTGACATACTCTATATATACATTTTGATTATAAACAATTAATCTGTTAACAGAACAATTTTTCACCATTCATGAAACTCATCAAACCATAAATAAAAATTGATAAGATATCTTAAAAATAATAAACATAGCTTTACCCACTCAACCCACACAACACCTTCACTTATAACCAAACACACCCAACACCGCAACAAAAACCCAATTGACAACACGTGCACAGATTAACAACTAGCTGTACAATTTACATAACTGCAAACAATTGACCAAATATAAACATCCAGAAAAACACGCACCCATACAATGTGAGAAAGATACTAATAAAATTTGATGTATCCTAAACATCGGAAAAACCAAATTTACACCAATAAAATAAATTCAAGAGCATAAAAAATTAACCAAACCTGAAATATATTTCATTAAATGATATTTAAATGTGGAATCACCTACCACAATGTAGGAATAACTTCTCAAATCGATGTGACGTTGCGCCTCACATCGATTGCACTACTAGGGATCTATAATAGACCTAAATACAAGGTGTTGGGTCAACGATGTCAAAAAACATGATAACGGAAAGCCAAATCCTATAGTCATCCCAACCAAAAATTGAATAACAACCGGTCGAAGGGAATCTCACCTACGGAAAGGGTGTGAGAGGCCGTCCGGATCTTGAATAAGGCTGTCATAGCTTGAGCAGTGCAAAAAAAAAGGTTGGCGGTCGCCTGATGTTAAACCACATCAGAACAGTGGTGCGCTGGCATGGGGCTTCGCACCGGCTAGGGCTCCATTGGAAGTCAGCGACATGACGACGTGAGGGAGTGGTGCGTTACGGCGCAAGGGAGTAGGTGGTTCAACCGGCAGTCCATGGATGGAGCAGGGGAGGTTGGTGGCTGGCCATGGCTGCATTGAGGAGGTTGGCAGAGGTGTTGGCTGAGAGATCGGCTTGGCGGTGGAGTGGAGCAGTTGAACAATAGCATGCCGGAAGAAGGGTAGCCGGGCAAGCCGCTAGAAGGGGGTAGTGCATAGGGGGCTTGAGTGGAGAGGCAGTGCACTAGGGGGGTTAGTGCGTAATGGAAAAGGGAAGGGCGAAGGGGGGAGTCCACCAAAACCCTAACACCAAGAGAGAGGAAGAAAAAAAAGAATGAAAAAAGAAATAATAAAAATAAACCTAGAAAAAAAAAACTAAATGAAAATAAATAATAATATTTTTATTATTTTTAATAAAAATATTCTTAAAATAAAACCATAATAATAATAATATTATTATCAATAAAACACAAGTTATTATAAAAACAACTTATTAAATTATCAACACCTTTTTCTCATTTTATTTTGATTTTTATTCTACCAAACATTTAATTTTATTTCATTTTTATTAACCCATTTTTTGGTTAATTGAACAACGGGCATGTCACACAACGGCGTTGGAAAAGCCGTATAACATTGAAATTATGCTTCGCCGTTGCGTCTCATTCTATCGCACCCCGAAAGTAAAATCTATTTCTTGATAAAAAATCATATTCAATTGAAACTCAGCCTCCACCTCAATGAAAAATTTTGAAGCCTAGTAAAATGAAATAAAAGATATTAAATTGATTTATTTATTAAAAATAATAATAATTTTGCAATAATAATAATGACTTAATTAATTATACATATTTTTATAACACTAATAATAATAATAATAATTATAATATTTTCAAACAATATTATTATTGTTGTCATTAAGGTGATTTCTTAAATTTTTTTGAAACTTGTTATTTTTATTTTATATAAACTTCAATATTCATTTCACTTTATATGTCTTCCTCGAACACTGATCAGACCATGTGAATAATAGGTCGAGGTCGCGCGGTGACTCGAATGAGGCCATATGGCTTTAATAATTGTGCACTGGATGTTGTCTAGGCCAAAACATGCGTTTTAATGTTGGAAGTAAATTTTTTTAATTCAGGCATCAACCCGAACTAACTGATACCTAGAAAATTAATAAAATAATTTACTTAAAGATGACAGGTGTGACAATTCTCCCCAAAATAAATCATTTAGTCCATGGAATTTCACAACTCGGTTTGAGACCCAAAGTAGAAAAATGCACCCCCTTTTGTTTCAAAGAGGATCCCTACATTCAGAAAATGAAAAAAAAAATCAAACACATAATACTTATAGAAATTGAATTAAATGAGGACCTCAAGAAACCCATAAATGGAATTCACTAAATATCACCCACTCTAGGGAGTTAGAATACCTTCAGTTGATCAATCAACTAAAAGAACTCTCTCCCCCACAGAAACCAACTTCACAAACTGAAACATCTCATGCACTATTAAACGAAAACCACACCATTTTTCTAGAATGAACAAACAAGGTAAAACCACATCCAATGAACACTCTAAAAATTTATCACCACGCTATATTTAGAAACATAACCAAATGGTCAACATGGGGGAGCCTAAGGGGCTCCCCACAATTTTGAACCATCCAATCACCCAAGACGAGATAGGAAAACTGACATGGGGAGGTCCTAGAGGACTCCCCACAATGATGAAAAAGGCCAACACTAGTTCATTCTAGAGACTATTTAGTGAGACCCATTGTGAGTCTCTCTGCCATTAGGAATAATGAGAGATACATGAACTTCAAAAAATTTCCCGACAGTGATCAACCACCCTACCACAATTGGCAAGGAGGGTCGGGCCCAGCTACCGGGGTTTCAAAACCACAATGGAAGACAAACCAACATCTCAACATCCCTGGATCAACACCATTCAAATTTGAGAAAATTTTTCCCAAACAGACCCCATACGGGCCACTAAAAGAGATTACATCCGGTGGGACGCAACCCCTAGGATTTTATGGTTCGATAAGAACATGCCTCAACATAGACAAGAAAACCTTATGTAGCTAGACGATTCGTTTGGAACAAAAAAAATCACAGATAACAATTTAAACCGCCTTTACTTTCAAAACCCCTGACAAAAATAATGTCGGGGTTACATGCACTCTCGGGGTTCTTGACCATCTACCATCATCAGTCTGAGGCCTATGGATGGAGCCCTAATGATTGGAGCATCTCATGCCTTGCAGTCAGGTATTAATGAATCCCGAACAGAGCTTTTCCTTTTGTTGTCACAAGAAACCACACTGCAACCGAGACAATGCTAGAAAACACAACACACCACGACATCCGACAGATCCCACATAGAACATTTACCAATACAAGAGCTAAAATGGTTCATGTTGATCACCCTTTTGTATATTTTATGAGGATACAACACAAAAATCATCACCGAACATGGCCATTTCTATTAAGAAAAAATTATATGGATAAGGACTTCAAACTGAGTCTTAAATAATATGTGATTCCTACAATCGACCGTAGCATCCTCATGTAGCTGGGACTGTCACACTTGTGGCCTAACACATCCCCTTTTTTTTAAAAGAAACCAAAAAAGGACCAAAGCTCATTTAAAATAACAGCTCGCACCGACAACTGCAGGTTGCTTCCAACTTTTCACCTTGAAGAGAACTCACAATGAAAGAGGTCACCAAACATAACCCTTGCAGCATATGAAAACACTACAGTCCATTCAAGACATCGGTAAGCACTTATATCTTTGAATCACCATCACCCTTCCCCGCCGGAATTTATTTCACCGCTTACAGGGAAAATCCTCAGATGCAATGATGTCAAATTTCATACATCATGACTCAGACAACTCCAAGAGACAAAAACTTCATTCAACTCCCCTCACATCTGTCATCCCACTGTGAGAGGATCCACTTAGTTGTAAAATGGAGAGGAGGGTTCAATTATAGAATTAAAAAAGAGAGTCCTTTGATCAATCGGAGGACCGTACAATGGTGAATTGCATGTGGCGACACTTCAATCGCATGTTAATGCTCTATAGGGGGGATGCACCAGTCAAGAATGGAAACCATAGACCCAATACAACTGGTCTAATGACCAAGACATAACACAGGAAAACACTAAACGGCTAGGGAGAACCACTTCAAGAGCTTCCTGAAGAACTTTTCAAAAGATACCATTAACCACACTCTTGCACAACAACATATAAATAGGAATTCAAAATCAAGACAAAAATAAATCAGAAAGGATTCTAGGCTCGAAATGCCTCTCATCCAACATTTTCAAAATACAAGGACACACCACACAATCACTGGTTATTAAAACGCAAAATTATATTTTAAGAAATTCTTTCAATAATAAGTAAAGCTAGTGGGTTGCACAAACACCAATTGTGTCCCACGGGCCTCGCACATGCATGTTCTCGTTCCACACAGGTTCCCACCTCATACCCATCCAGGAATTCATCCGTTCGTGCCATTAATCATTTCTTTATCCATGTACACTCATGCATGTGGTTTCCCAAGAGAACACCAAGAATCAAAACTGTACCTTTTTCATTTTTTTCTAAAACCAAAACATTCAACCCACACCTTTTAAATCCCATAAATCTTTTACTTTATAAAGTGATTCATTTCAAAACATTTTCGAAGACCAAATCATTTTTACTTAAAATTCAAACAACCAGTAATCTAAAATAATGAGACAAAGAACGATACAAGAGGAGATGAGTGTCGGTGGGTGACTAAGACATATGGTTGGTGGCCATATGCCAATTACGCCACCAGCACTGAGAGTCCTCTAGGACAGCATCCCCGAATCCACATGGCTTTCCAGACCCTACGAGATCATGGAGACTACTAACCCTACTCCATTTCCATTTCCCCAAAACAAAATTACTCCCAAGGACCAACGACTTTGGAAACCTCATATTACTCTGGTAACTCGAGTCCTACGACGAGGTGTGCTGGCAAGGCACCATACTCATAGCCAGAATATCGAGTGCCGACAACCTTAACTCTAGTCTACCATGATTCTTCCCAAAAAGAACACGACCCAAAAGAGAAAACCTGCCTATGATACCAATTTTTCACAAACCAGGTCACGACTTCATCTGACCCAGTGCCCGACCCGATATGCGACATGGCTCGAAGGGCATTCAAGATCCCCACGGGCTGGAAACTAGTGTCGGGAACAATAATGAGGCAGTTGAGAACAATTTTTCCTAGAAAAGACATATATAAAAATAACAAGATAAATAAACTGAAACAGGAAACATAAAACTAAACATTCCCCAAAACCATAAATAAAGACTAAGCTCTACAACTCAAACTAATAAATAAAAAAGAAAATATAATAGTGAAAACTAAAACTACGACTCAATCCTCCTGGGAAAAATAGATGCCATATCACCACCACTCCGCATGAGAAGACCAACTGCAACCTGAACCACTATCGCTGAGCGCAATGTCATAACCTGGAATACACAATATACAAGGTCAACATAAACCCAAAGGTGTATGTAGGGTGTGAGAGAAAGGCCCAGTATGAAGTCACCCAATAAAAAGGATCCAAATATAAATATTAAATGAAAACCACACTTGAAGGTTTAATAAATGACGGGACACAAAAGCTTGTACACTTTAATGAAACAGGATCAATAAAAATAGCTTCAAAGAAAGCAACTTAAATTAGGAGTACACCCTTACCTTTATGAAAAAACCAAACCATTACAAAAACCCAATCCTTGAAAAAAAACACAAAGTTACATCATATACCGACGGTGAGTGTAATTCAGTCCAGGAGCCTAAAAAGTGGGAGACGCCCTACAGGTAGTAGCAACTGGTGGGATCCTAGAATGACGTGTCTCAGTGAAACATGGCTTAGAAAGACACGACCCTCATAAAATGTGGCTTAGAATTCCACGAACCTCAAAATACGTGGCATAAGAGACCACAACCCTCAGTCATTCATATGTTTAGTAAGTGTTGAAATCGTCAGTCCTGCCGGGGAAACTGGGTCGAGTCACCGCCAGAACACTATACCAATAGTCCTAGTTTCCCCCACCTAATACCCTCGGCTTTCCTCTTTGTTCTCATTTATATTCCATGTTCACTTGAATGACACATATTACATTCAGATAAACAATAAAATGTGGTGCTATCCAAACCCAATACCACACTTGAACTAGCACATGATCCACTTTGAAATAATACACACACCAAAATCCTTTTGAAACCCAAACTGTAACATTTACAAAACCAAAAAAACCAACTGCATAAAAAACATTTCAAGATTTAGAAAACCATTAGAAAATTTATCCAACAACTCATTTTCATTTGATGTCCCTCTGAAATCACATCATGCACTTTTCACATAAATAATAAACCAAACATAACCATTTTTCTGTTAAAAAAATTCACCTCAACATATATGTATGTCAAACACTTCCAAAATATATTTTTGCACCACACAATCATACCATAAGTCACACTTAAGCACAAAAGTAACCCAAAACAACAATGCACATATCAAAATCACCATTTACACACCCAAAACATATTTCAACACCACACACACTCAAACAGAATTTTGAAAGCATGACATGATCTATATATACATTTTTGAAAAAAACAATTAATGCATTAACAGAACACTTTTTCCCCATTCCTGAAACTCATTAAACCGTAAATAAAAATGGATAAGATAGATTAAAAAGAATACACATATCTTTACCCACTCAACCCACCAAAAACATTCACCTATAAACAAACACACACAACACAATGTCAAAAACGCAATTAATAGCACATGCACATATTAACAACCAACTGTACAATTTACTTAAGTGAAAACAATTGACCAAATATATAATTCCATAAAAAATGCACCCATATGAAGTGTGAAAGCTACTAATCAAATATGATGCATGCTAAACTACGACAAAACTGAATTTGCACCAAACAATTAATATCAAGAGCATATAAAATTAATCAAAAAATGATAGATATTTCGTTAAATGATATTTAAACACGGAATAAACTACCTTGACATAGAAATAAACTTGAAAATCGATGTAAAAACTCCCGCCGCACGTTGATTGCACTGCTAGGGATCTATAACGGACCGTAAGACAATGTATTGGGTCAAATATTTCAAAAAACGTGCTAACGGAAAGCCAAATCCAATCGGCATCACCACCAATAATCTAATAACAAGCGGTCGAAGAGAAACGAACCTATGAAAAGGGTGTGGGAGGTCCTCCGTAGCTTGAATGAGGATGTCATAGCTTGTGCAGTTCCGAAAAAATGGGTGGGGGTCACCGGATGTTCAGCCGCATCATAATAGGGGTGCGCCGGCATGGGGCTTCGCACTGGGAAGGGCTCTGTCGGAAGGCAGTGGCGCGACAGCGTGAGGTAGTGGTGTGTTGCGGAGCAAGGGAGATGGGGGTTCTTGCGGAGGTCCATGGATATAGAGTAGGGGAGGCCAACAACTGGCCATGGCTATGGTGAGGAGGTCAGTGGAGGTGCTGGCAGAGAGGTCGGCTTGGCGGTGGAGTGGAGCAGCCGAACAACAGAACACGAGAAGATGGGTAGTTAGGAATGTCGCTGGAAGGGGGTAGCACATTGGGGGCTCGAGTGGGGAGTCAGTTCTCCAGGGGGTGGGGCATGACGGGAAAGAGAATGGGGAAGGGGGAGTCCGCCAAAACCCTAACACCAAGAGGGAGGAAGAAAAAAAGAAATAATAAAACAAAGAGTAAAAAGAATCCTATAAGAAAAACTAATTGAATAATAATAATAATATTATTATTATTATTAATTAAAATATTCATAAAATAAAACCATAATAGTATTATTATTATTATCAACAAAACACAACTTATTAAAAAACAACTTATTAAATTATAAACACCTTTTTTTTCTATTTTTATTTTTATTTTTATTCTTCCAAACATTTAATTTTATATCACTGTTATTAACCCATTTTATTTGGTTAATTGAATAACGGGCGGGTCACATGACCACGCTGGTTAAGACGTATGACATTTCAATTATTCTTTGCTCGTGCATTGAATGCTATCAGGCCCCAAAATGAAAATTTGTTTATCGATAAAAACATAAAATTCAACTGAAACTCAGCCCGCACCTCAACAGAAACATTTGAACCCAAGTAAAATGAAATAAAAGATATTAAATTGATTTAATTATTAAAAAAATAATATTTTTTTCAATATTAATAACAAATTAATTAATTATTTTTTTAACACTAATAATAATAATAATAATAATCAAAAACAATATTATTATTATTGTCATTAAGGAAATTTCTTAAATTTTATTGAAACTTATTTTTTTTCCATTTCATTATTCATTATACTTTATATTTCTACCTTAATCACTGGGAAGACCTTGTGAATAACCAAGGGAGGTCACGTAGTGACTCAGATGACGTCGCATGTCATTGACCATAATGCCCTGGATGCTATTAGTGCCAAAACATTTGTTTTTAGGTAGGAACTCAAAAAATTTATGTCAGGCTTCGACCCAAACTACCTGATACCTAGAAAATTTATAAAATAATTTATTTAAATACGACAAGTGTGACACGCCCCAAAACCACCAATTATTAAAACACTATATTTTCTTTTGAAATCACTTTTTGAAAATATACCCAAGGTTGTTTGATTGCACAAACACCAAGGTTGTCTCATATCCACAAACATGCATGTTTTCTTGCCACACTGGGCACCCATATCATGTCTATCTAGTCACTCACCCACTCATTCCAGTTATCATTCACATTTCCATATATTCCCATCCTAGTGGGTTTCCATGAGAACATCAATGAATAAACCCAATCCTTTCAACTTTTCAAAACAAAAACATTCAACCCACACATTTCAAACCTTACACATAAATTCCAAAGAAATTATTTTCAAAACATTTTCCACCTCCCCAAACTCAAATCAGTTTTATTAATAAATTCAAATTTCCACAATTTCAAAAAAAAAGACGTAGGATGAGGTAAGTGGAAAATAGTGACAGCAGGTGACTTGAACATATTGTTGGAATCCTTATGCGAATCACTCTGCTATCATAGAGAGTATTCTATGACAATTTCCCCGGATTCATCTGTCTTGCCATGCCTTGAGTGGTCACTGAGACCAATGAACCATCCCCCATTTCCTTTCTCAGTCATTCACGAACTACATGAACCAAATAACTCTAATAAAACCAGACATACCAAGGTTACTTGTGTCCTACAACAAGGTCTGTGGGCTAGGCACCAAACTCGTAACCTTGATGTGAACGGTCGATATTTCTAGCTCCATTCTACCCATTATCTACACCATGGAACAAGACTCACAGAGAATAACCCCCTTTGATATAATTTGACAAGAATTAACCCAGTTTGACCCTAAAATGGTCACATGAATCGTTCTGTATCAAGGATCAAAGTGTGTTACCTTTCTGCATTGGTTGGAACTAGTTCATGGGTATCAAATGAAATTCTTTGAGAACTATTTAACTGAATTTTCCTTATTAAAATAACCAATAAAAACAAAAAACCCAAATACAAAAAAATTATAAAAAATACCATTTAATAAATTTCAAATTTATTATTTTCAACTAAAAAAGTACAAAAAATTGTAATGACATAAAGGGAAAACTAAAAAAACTCTAAACATTCGTGAAACAAGAGAAGTAATGTCCCCAATCCTCCACCACCAAAATCCAAAACCAAAAGCTCCATAAGAACAAATTGTGAATATGAAATATCTCTTATTAACCTGAAACAATGATACAATAGGTTCTACCAATGAAATATAAAACATGCCATCATTATATTGAAAGAAAATTCTAGACCCATTTTGAGTAAATAACTTTTAAAGTAAATAATTAAAAAAAGAGGACAATTTATTTAGAAAAAAGTTTTCAAGAAATGAAACTATAAAAAAAAGTAACATATGAAGGGGTCCAAATATAAATAAAATAATATACTTTTAAAATTATAGAACAAATATACTGTATGTAAACATTAGGTGAAATATAATCATTGATCACTATACACAAGAAATAACCCTTCGCACTAGCTAGCTATCGGCCCAAGGTACCTCATAACTTGGTGTAATGTAACCATTAAAAATATCCATTCTCAAGAATGATCCATTATTAAGGAACAAAATCCTAACATAGTGGTCCCCAAAATCATAATAATAGTTTAGTTAGTGTTTTCATCATCAAATTTGCTAAATGAAATAGGGACAAACCCACTCAGAATCTCAAGCATACTCGTACATGTCCTCACACCTAGATAAAAAGGCTTCCAATTTGTGATCAATCTAGTTTCACATAACACATCACATAACTTGCTCATACCAATTCCATTTTATCCCAATGCACACACAAAAATATTTCACAAATGAGTTTCACACCCTTTATATCATTTAATAATCCATTCAATCAAGTTTAATACAATTTTAGGAAGTTCCTTATGGTTTCAAACACAAAGACCCATTCCAAATATTATTTAAGGCCCAAAATACAAAATCACCGTACATATGAAAAGTTGTCATCCATTGAACAATATTATAAACATTTTTCACAATTCATAAAATATTACCAATGCATTCTCTACCATTGTTTGCATTGAACACACAACTCAATAAACCTTTTAGATGAGTTATAAAATAATTTTCAGAACACCACATGGCTTTTCCACCAAATAATGCACACACATTTATCTTTTAAAATCATCTGCACAAGAATTACATAATAAATATATTATTTTCATCCATTATGTAATATAACAATCCAATTTCAAAGTTTATACAACACTACCAAATGAGGTAATGCGGTTATACACATGAAAAACACCGCATTTCATATAAAAATGAAACATTAAAATTAAACACATTTCTAAACATATCAAATACCACTTTCACACCACATAAATATATTTATAAATTATTTTATCAGATTATAAATTTTTAAAAAATGGTGCAATAAAAGATTTCATCAAAAACACACCTGTTATTGTATAAAAAAGGCCAAATTAAAACCAAATGAATGTCAAAATCATATCAATACTTATTTTTCACCCTTTATATACTTGAATAAATTAATTAAAAAATTACAAAACACTAACAATGGTGAAAAAACATTACATACACAACATGCTTACTTTAGCTAGGAAGAATAAATCATTTCCAAAAAAAATTCATCAAAACATTCAAAAACCCAATTTTTCATTTCATATATCATTTATAGAATATATTAAAAATCAAAAGTAATAAAAATAAATTAATCAAATAATGAATAACCATGGAATCACATACCTTAAACAAATAAATTTCCAAAAAAATTACGAAACCAAACCTGCACGACAACTGCACCCTTTCCGCACCAGAAACAACCCACGATGAACCTTAAACAACATGATCAAACCCCAAAAGTAATGATCGGACCCCCAAAAACCATGTCTTAGTTGTTAGATATAATAAAACCCTAATCAGCGAATGTAAAACATTACATCAGGGGAGAGGGTGCAGTGGTGGGGTTGGACGAGGGAGGGAGATCGGCAAGGGTCGCACGAGGAGGGTTTTCCACTGGTTGTGCTCGTTAAAAGAGATAGGCTTCATGAGAGGGTTGTGAGAAATGGGTGGGGAACCTATGGGGTGTGTGTGTAATGGGAAAGGGGTCACCATATAGGGTGCTCACCAGAGGAAAAGGTGGCCAGAGGGAGAGGCGCACATGGAGGAGGTGCTACATGTAGGCGGCGTGCACCCCGTAGAGGGGGGGGGGATGTGCGTGGAGTAGAAAGGGGAGTGGGAGACAGAGGAAGAAACCCTAAAAAAATAACCCACATAAAAATGTTTATAATAAATATAATAATGATTATAATATCTATTTAACAAATAATGTTAATAATATTAACACATATTATAAAAATAATAATAATCTATCATAATATTAGTATCATTATTATTTAAAACAATTCATAATTATAATAATTAGATTAATACTTTTAATAAAAATAGTAATATTAATAAAATAATAGTAATAAAAATAATACCCTAAAAAATTATTATTATTATTATTATTATAATACATTAAATTTTTAATTCTTTTATTTTTTATTTTATTTAATCACTCCTTCATTTAAATTTTTTTATTTTTTTATTTTTCTCACATTTAAACACATTATATATTATTAATGCAGTGACATCATGTGGTTACATCGTATGACACACGTGATAATACGTAGACCATGCAGTGGTCTCCTCCCATTCAAGAAGTGACTGTACTAGTACCCAGGCCGACCACATGACTTCCGCTGCCATGCAATGCCCGCACACTAGTCTAAAACCCTCAAATTTTATAAACATTATAATTTTAATTCGGGACTCAAAACCCAACTGTGACAATTCTAGATCAAGACCTCAAACCTAACACACTCGGTTCCTGAGAAAAACCACTGAAATCTAACCTGAATGGGGTCTGAGGTTAAAATAAAAACCCAGATGTGGTAGTTTTCCCTAAAATAAAATAAAGGTAGTGTACCTGGCATAGATGGACTATGTTTGAACTCATGTATTCCAAAACTAGTAAATAATATTGGATTTTGGTGTGACCAAAACATTGTCAGTGTATGATCCATTGACTATCCCATAGTGGTGAACCATGTAAAATTAATGTGATGTATCTTTCTTTTGAATGTTTAATTGGTGATTGATTCCATCATACATGTTCAATTAGTTAATACCAATGTGGGAATAAGATCTGCTAGTTTAAAATGAAAAAGTGAAACCCAAATTCACTCCTCCCCTCTCAGGGTGCTCCAATGTCCAAAACTATTTCCTTTCAGTTACACTATGTGTGTCATGTTTCAAATTGTATTTGATACTTTTCTCTATGCATAATCCCTAGAGCAATTGTAGGTGACCACGCAACATGTTCTCTTCTTGTGAAGATGATGTGTAATCGGTAATTTCATCGAAAGCCCCAAAAATTCAATATATATTTCTCTCAGGTTGACACCACCGACCATTCGACCTCCAAACAATCAGATTAACATAGATTTGGAATTTTTTATGCTGAGCCATTTCCAGTGACCAAATTTGGTCTACCAAAATCCCATCACAAGGAATCTCCCATCACACCGTCATGCCGACACACTGAAACTGTGAAACATAAAATCCCAATCTGATCTCAATCCACCATTTTCATCACACACAATGATCTCACAATAAATATCAACCCAAACCAAGGTTATCAATCTGTCTCACCGAATAATGATGTCACAATGATCATTCAATGGGTAGTTGTAAAACTATTTTCTAAATGAATTACTGATGATGAATTAATGTATAATGGGGAGAAAAACCCACCAAACATATAATTGATATATGAACCTTGAACTTTTTTCGTATTGGCCCCAATCAAAGAAGATAATGCGTAACACACAAATCAACCTTCTATCTACAAATCACTATATTTAAAAGGATTGAATCATATTCAACACATGATACAAAATAGGGTTAAAATAAAAAAACAACTTTATACATTGATGTTGGGGAAATTTATATTGAAAAATTATTCTTCATCGTTGTTTTTTATGAGATCCATGAATTGTATTAGAGTAGATGTTTCCAGCGATTCCAATATTTTAGATCACAATCTATCAATTCCACAATGAACTCTCCCACTAACCCACTATATCCTTAGGGTTATTTAAAAATCCTAAAAATATTATTATAAAAATGAATAAATCGATGGAGTGTAGGTCAAATGAAATAAAAAATTCATTAATTAATTAATATAATAATTATTGAATGATAGAATATTAATCAATCAATTGATTCTAATAATGGTTATGTTTTTAAAAATTTGGGGTTGAATCCTCAATTTATTATTTAATGCAAAGACATATTTAGTGTGGGTAGAGGGAGACCCATTACATAGCTCGAAGGCCCAAGGCCAATCAGCCTGAATACAACGCTTGAAAGCCCATTTTATGGCTTAAAGGACCCCTCGATGAATAGTGCATCTATAGTACACGCGCTGCTACAATACATGCTATAGTACCCGCCGCCGCTATAGTCCCATGCAATAGTTCCTCGTCCACTACAGTGCCGTCATTGTTATAGTTCCGCTGCTGCTACAGTACTATTACAGTGCCCTCCTATAGTACTGCTATTATACCCTGAAAATTCTTTCCAGCCCAGATTTGATCCTGTGTCTTTTGGATGCCAAGAAAAAGCTTGTACCACTTGGGTAAAAGCGTGTTGGCTAAAAAAGGTAATGTTTCTCATAGTAAAAATAACTAATTCTATATTAAATGGTGGCCAAGGTTTTTTAATTGTCAGAATGCACACAAGAGTTACTACATTATCTATGAAAAATTACACGCTTGTGATATAATATATTAAATATTTTTCTTATATCAATACCAAGCCTACATAGGCCTTAGAATCTTAGACTAACTCAGTGCCCATATTGGAAAATATTATTTAAAATATTCAAAATATTTTAAAGGAAAAAAGAATTCATACATTCTCCCCACCATATATATATTCACGTTATAAATAAAAAAATATACTAAAAATGATGACAAAATTTGGATCATATCCAGTTCTCCCAATCCTAGGTTTTATATAAATATCATCATGTGACTACATACAAAAACTTTGGTAAAATTTGACCCATAAAATATCTTATGATTCAAATCCTCGATCTGCATAGGGTAATCCAAATTGTTATCTCCATCATAGATGTCTTGATTGTGGTTTGTAAATAACATGAAATTATTTGTTCACATAAATCCTATGCTATAAAATATGGAATAAATCATCAACCAGGTCTAACTATGGTGTTAGGGCTAAGTGGTATACCACCTCACCAATCCTAAAAAGTATTAAGAGTGGTTAAGTGAATCTTAGAGATAACAATCCACCACAATAGAACCGACTTTCATGTATTATTCCAGCTTATTTCTAACCTATAGGGTCTCCCATACAAGTCCTAAAATTGTTCTATACCAATGCAGGATTGATAAATGTTGTTGTGAATGATTTACACCTACGATTGGTAATCGTACCTACTATTAGAAATGTAGATAATTCAATCCCACAACATAACCTCTGTAACATGAATGATCTGCTTTATATAGTCATTAGTCTAGAGAAAAATTTCCATTATAAATCGTATCTATATAAAAACGTCCTCTTACAATCCTCTCTATTTGTATGACATAAAAAGGATATCATTTTCAAAAACCATCATCAAGGGAAATTCATTAAGAACTACAATATCCTAGATGTGATATAATCCCATGTTATCCACTAAACCCTTATCTCCTATAGCTACAGAGGGGACCAACATGATGAGAAGGTCTATTATCACTTGTATGGAAACATGTCCTCTATAATATCATTGAAACCTCATAAGGAAATCCTTTTTTATACAATTCAATTTTAACATTTCAAGTCAGGGTGTTGATGAAATCATATTGGGACCTAGTTCATAGCCTTCAAATACTAACAAGGGAGGAATCAATAAATAAATTTATCTATAAACCTTTTTATTCCTCACCATCATGACATATATCATAGGTCTAGGTACATATTAACCACACATGAATGCATTTAATAATCGGATTTATGAAACTAACTCATCATGTCCTCATTAAAATTCACTTTTACCATATTACACCCTCTATAAATTATAAAATTACCCCACCTCAAGAAAATCATTAAGGAACATGTATAAGTGATATTAAAACATGTAAAATACCACAATTGGAATATCCAGGATGGTCCTCCCTAAAATTTTGTAAATGTGGGGGTGGGGTATATACTATATAATGGAGGTATGATATACAAACATATAAATTATGGAAAAATATGAAGAGGCTAACTGATTTGATGCCTCACACAAAAAATATAAATGTGATCCCTTGTGGGAATCTACCACCACAATCCCCATCCCATGTTTAGGAACTATCTGGTTACGATAATTATGGGTGAACTCTATCCATCACCTCTATCTCATTTCATGATCGTTCATTGAGAAGTTATACCTTAGACACTTTTTTTTTATAATTCATGAATAAATTTATCACCCATAAGATTCTTCCACAACATTTTTAGCAGAAAGAACACTGCTTCCATATATATATCATGGGTTGTGTAGTTTTTATCATGAAATTTTAGATATCAGGACTTATAATTAGTAAGAAAATTCCTAAACATCATTAAGTAAGAAATCTCAGTACTAAAGGTATTATAAAACACCGCATATTAAAAACTTCCCCTAAGAATATCAACATGGGGGATCTTATCAACCTCTTACATAAATCCTAAAAATCATATTCTCTCCCATCATTCCAAATGAAAGGATTTTTTCCATGTTAAGGAAGTCAGGGGTGATGATATATTTGTGAAACAAAGAATGAGTCCCCTATAACACCCTACCATCCTACAAAATCAATTCACTAACATCATGTTATTGAGTGAATCCCAATCCGACCTTGTGTAACCCATCACCAAGTTGGTTTCCACACCTTCTACTAACATTACATGTCCCATAATGTGGACCTCTCATGTGATACTAAATAGAAGATACGTATATTATAATTTAATTAATGAAAGCTACCATGAAAAAATAGATTATATTATAAAAAGCAAGGTCATGAGTACCACTAACACTACTAGGGAGTTCATAACATTGAATGGAATCCCAAATGACTCATAATGACATAAATAACATCATAATTTCGTATTCATTACATCATCCTCTTAGACTCAAAGATGGTGATATCATGATATGAGGTCTATATACGAGAACCATATCAACCACTTCAATTATTTTAAAAGATCATTGATACATGGTAGTGAATAAATATTTTTCATGGTCATGGTTTTCAAATGATGATAAAACCATGCATGGACATATGCTCTAATATTCCTTCACGGGGAATCAAAATGGGATTGACTGGGGAGTCCCAATGGGACTAAAAAATCTGTTCCTATACAAAGACTCAAAATAAACCACCAACTCACTATAATCTATTAGAGTCATATGAAATTCTAGTTATATATCAATGCAGTCATTGGGTGAAAGCTTATATAGAATTATATCTCTTGGTGAAGAGGTAAATAGGGAACATTCTTATAGAAGACATCATTATACTCCGCCACCAACACCGAAAAATGGTATCCTAAAGAATCTTGTACTCTAAGAGTCATATTAGGAAACGAGGGAGTAATTTCCTATATCATCCCATGTATGAATCTATATTACTCTTCTTGGGATTCCATGTAAATGATGATGGAATACATCATCCAATCTATGTGAACACATTGCATCAAACAACATAAAACACTAATCTAGGAATAAACTGTGGATAACCAATTCATACATATGAGGACATCATAAGTCCTTTTTGATACATTAAATATGTCCCGTAATAAATTTTCTCATATATGATTTAGGTCGCACTATCAACAGTAGTTTTTGACAATTGAATCCCCTATAGTAAGATTTTCCACCAATAAAGGGAAAACAGAAGGCTCTATCTAAATATCTAGATATATAGCAATGGAAGTGGTGGGAAAGAGTGGATCATGGATTTTCTTTACCATACTAATAATAAAGCAATGTAGAAAAAATTCATACCTTTAATCATCCCTGGACTACTAAGGTCACATTTCACTACAATCTAGAGTTGTTATGTTCCCAAACACCCATCTCCCTAAGCCTGGTGTGGACCTCATGGTGGTGGTGGTGAAAAAATACCAAAACATGCACAACCTCACAAATACCTTATACTCTCCCATGTTTACCTTCTTAGGATCCTCCCCTCCTATAGTCACAGACTCTTCATATGTATTCCGTCGACCATATCCCATTCAACTACATGTAGGTTCAAAAAATAACACAAAAGATACTTGAAACTATTGAAAAACAAACAATGCCACTCTCATAGCTGACTATAACTCTCTCGATATCCTATAACTACAGATCCTATTTTTTGGGAAAATTTCCAAACATGTCTCACACACTAAGATCCATGTGACTCTCATTATCTAATATTTACTAATGTCCCCGCTCCACCATTCTTACTACACAACCAACATTAAGTGTCTACTCAACCATAACACATTCAAACACCACTTATATCCTAATTAACAACAAAGGTAGGGATATGAAAATATATCATACAGTCCATGATATATCATCATATGTCACACATGATGGTTTTCCACAGAGGAATTCATAATGAATAATATATAAACTGTATCTCTAGAGGTTTGTGAACCAAGAAAAATACTCTTCCAGGATCATGTTACCTAGATGATGTTGTAGAAGCTCTTGGTTATGCACCACTCACAATGTGGCAAGATAAAACACATTTATGAAGAAATTCTTGAACTATATCTAGGATAGATTCATTTCATCATGTGTCTGATTCAACACACTCTACTATTTCCATATAAATCCATGAAGAAGACAAATCACTAGAACCACTATATTTTTTGGAGGTTTCTTCAAAATGAGGAAAACTCTAGTAACTACCTATAGCCTATCCTCGCCTTCTTGGTGTTCTAGATCACCCTTAAAACTAGGATACATCTACCACTATAACTCATGGAGGGTGATCATACTATAAACATTCTCAACATGTATTTCTAGCTTAACCAGGTGCTCAACGGGTGGTGGTATTACATATATATTTAGGGTCATATTTTATTTCCATAAAGAGATGATAATTATTTCAATTTGTTTTTTACATAGTTTAAAATGTATGGATATGTATCTAGTATTTCTATAAAAAGAATTTAATGAATATTTGATATTTATATTGTTTGAAAAATACTAAAATTGGATATTTTAGGTGATTGTAAGGTGTTTTTTCTCAACTCCATGTCTATAGAGGAAATGATAAAATTTATTTTTTATTTCCATTTTAAAATTCATGAATTATTGTTTTTTTATTAAAAATTTTATACTTCTGTTTTTAAATTATTATTAAAACTCTTGAATTAGATAATAATAAAATTTTAATGTATTTTTTAAAATAGAGTTTAATGTGTTTATCATTTAAATTGTATTCTAATGTAACTTTAGGAATGAGTAAATGATATATTATTGAAACATTTATTGTATTTGACCAAGCTAATGTTATGGAAATTTTTATATATGAACAGATGTATGTGAATTTTCAAGGAGTTGTATAATTATAAATTTTATTAGAATTGGTGTATTTTTTTAAGAAATTATAATTTTCATTTCAAAACTTATAATATAAGAAAAGACTTTTAAATTATTTTGTTAAATTATATTTGATAATTTGAAACCGTTTGAGATATAATTCATTGATTTGGAGAGTTTTTTTTCATAAAATCATTTTTATGATGAAATGGTTTAATTCAATGAGGTTTGTAATTAAATTAAATTGAGGGTAAAATAATTTTGGGAAAAAATTTCTTCACTAAATGTTTTATGAATGTGAAATTGTATCCCTTTATTTATGATTGTTCTTTTAATTAGATTATATTTGGATATTCATGTTTTATTATAAAAATAATATTCCCAAATTGTTTTTTTTTGGTTTGATGTGAACTAGATGGAATGGAGTTCCCTCTTAATAATAATTATAAGAAGATATCTTTTTTGAAGTATGTTTCGGTATTAATTTTTCATTAAGTATATTTTACTTGAGGTTTTCCTCATCTTTAACCATGTTTTTCATGTTTCATCGTGGGTGTCTTTTTTTTGTTAATAAATTCCATCATGGGTTGTGAAGAAACATTAGAAAATGATAAAGGATACACATGGTTTGTAGTACATGGTTTCTATTTGAATTAATTGAGAATGTGTATAAATGTGTTTTATGGGATTTAAAGGGATTTCCCATCATATAATGTTTTGGAGGACTTCTGATCGTTATAAAAAAAGGGGTCTGAATGTTCTATATAGGAGAATTAGATTTCATGTAAATGAATTACATGTCCTGTAAAAATTTATAGATACATGTCCCGAAGAAGGAATATGTCATGAACTGGGTACACACTGTGTAGTAAATGCACATATTGTAATGTGTCGGCCAATTAAATATCAATCCAAGCTGATCGGTTTTTAGAATGTCCCTCTAAAATAAACTTTATGATGTGTATGTAAATTACATGGTATTTAATTTATGGTTTTTTTAAAAAAACTTGTGTGGTTGATTTTATTTTCAAATCATGTTCACGTTATTACTCTCAACCATAGGGCCCCTTATAAGTGATTTTACTATTAGTATTTTTATTTAATATGACTTGATCATGAATTTGATCGCTATATCCTTTTTGATACCAAATATTCCTTCATCATTATTGGTTTTTCATTTTTAAATATTTTTTTTCTAGATTATGGTAATTGCGTAAACTGAAACCCTATTTTTATATTTTTTCAATCATGTGAAATATTGAAAATTTAGCCACTTTTCAAGAACATAAATAAATTAAATGTTTAATTGGATTTTTCCTTTAATTCCATTTGAATCCAAATGGTTTATTTCTTGGCATGTGGTTACCATTGGTGAAAAAACTATTCATTAAAAATAAATTACTAAATGTATTAAACTGTGTTTAGTGTGACCTGTATTTTGGGCGATTTCGTGAAATAGATTCATCTTGGAATTACATGTTTAATGAGATAATTGGCAGGTTATTGGCTATGACCAATTGATAAATGAATTTTTTAATTGATTGATAAATTGAAATATTCATAATTAACAATTGTACCTAATGATGTGGTGTTGTGATATCTTTGTTTCTATGAGATTATTTGTTATTTTTTCTTATGATGATTATATGGGGCATTGGCCGAGTGTAATTGGTAAAATGATACTATATATCATTTTCCTATTATACTTGTGAAAATGAATATATTATAGGCATGACCCTGAGACATTTTAAAATGATTACATTCCAAGCTACTTTCTAATACACGATGAAATGATTATATAATAGGATTGGCCTTGAGGCATATTAAAATTATTACATACTGAGCATGGCCCGATGATTGCTGAAATGATTATACACTTGGATCATCCCAAATTTACTACTAAAATGATTGTATAATGTGTTGAAAACATGGTTTTGTTATTTTTTTCCATGGTTATATGGTTTTGGTTTCCATGGTTGTGAGACGTGCTCATAGACATTTTGATACTGAATCAAGGAGGTTTATGTTATGCCATGGTTACTTATTATTGGTTCTCATGGTTTTGAGGCAATTTTTGAGACATTAGGACTTTGTATTGAGTTAGGTTATTTTATATCATGGTTATATGGTTTTGGTAGGCATGGTTGTGAGACAAGATCAATGATATCCTGGAATGGTGATGATGTAGGTTTATTTTGTATTAATTAAATTATTTAATTAATTTATACACATGCCTATTGCATGATTGCATAAACCTATTATCAGTCAGGATATATGTAGACATGGTGGTGTTGTCCTACTGAGTTATAATCACAACCTATTCAGTAAATATTTTATTACATGAGGAGATTATATTGATACAGGTTTGGAAAATGGAACGAGACTTTGATGTGGATTATTTTCTTGCAGGATGGGCTGGAGTATAAAGATGAGTTCGATATGGGGTTCAGTACCAGGGAAATTTGAACCATTATTTGTTCCTACATTTCATTTATTTTTAATAAATATAACATTAAATTTATTTACATTATACCATTTCATTACATTATTTCATTAATGTTTATTAGATTATTCAATTCAATTTTTTTTGTATCATATATTTTCTGATGTTCCACTATTATGATATTTTATTATTATAAATAAATTTTTATTTTATAGGTGTAGTAACTAAGTAACCAAATTTTATGTTATTTGAACTATAAATATCACACCCCTGATGATAGTTTACATCCTCTTGAACAAATTGCAATTGAATTTTCATATCCAACATTTTCCATCCACATTGGATAGTCCAAATAAAGGGATGTTACAATGTGGTATCAAAGAACACTATATTTCTTTTCATTTTCATTACTATTTAAGAATGTTATAAAAGATACATGGATGTTTTGTGACACGGTAATGATATTTTTCATGTAATTTTCAACCCAATGTACATAAGAAAATCCATGTTCCCTGTTGTAGATTATTTTGTGTACAATTTTCTTGTCATAGTTGATGTTATTTCACCCTATGTGATTCACATGATGTGGGAGGTTATTATTTTATGATGTTATTGATTCTTCATATATATACTCTTGGCCTGGAATGAAATTATTTGAGTATAAATGTATCCTGATAGGCATATTGGTATACGTATTGAACCACAATATTCATGAATGGGGAATATTTATTACTTGTGATATTTATAGGCCTATGGAACACTGATATAATGTAACTATTATTTCTTATAAATGAAATAATTTTACATTTATTTCATGATAAAACCAATCTATGTCATGTTTAGGAAGATTAGGATTTAGTGGATCTCTATTATTTTTACCTCTTGAAGTTGACTTTTTTTATATCCAATGTTCTAAGACATGTGTTTTTTTATAAATAAAATTCCCCATCATCGCATAAGAGTTGTGTTATAGGATATTTGAAATATAAATGCTACTAACTCAAATAAAATTTTTATTTTTGTAGTTTCCAATGATAAAATCGATTATAAATTTCTGGATAGCTTCCTAAGGGTCATGAGATTAATTAAAAGGGAGATTGTGTTCACTATTCCATCAATGAATTAGTTGATGAGAGAGGTCCAACTATACAATCTACCTTCATTAACTAGGGAGAGAGCCCCCTAGGATGATAAGTTCTGGATCTATTCAGTCCATACGGTCTTTATGCATCATGAAACACCTAAAAATGGGTGGGTGAATCTTTTTATATATATATTGTTCATGAACCATCAAAGATTTTGTGGGATATTTTGGATTAGGCAAGGTAGAAGGTGGAGCTATCATGAAAGTACATTGAGAAGAATCTCCTTATTAATTTTTATCCTCATATGATGAGGGATGATAATTATAATGAGTTCATTAACTTGACATTGGAGGTCACATCAAGGATGCATTACACAACTATTTCACCAACCTATATTGCATTTCTCCATATTTGGTAGTTTATGATATCTATAAGGAGAGGATTTTTTGGATGGTTTTCACTATGAGTCAGGTCACAATTTAACAAATTATGTCTAACTATTTTTTTAGATGAAATGAATCAAACTGTCATCATAGAATATATTATGAAATAATCTCTGATCAATATCCTAGATATTTCGTCAAGGAAAATTTTGAACTATTCATATGGTGGAATGAGTCATCGCTAAGATAGTTTTCACCAGTGAAGAAGTAGTGAGAGAAGTCATGGAAGTGGAAAAACCTCTTAGGATAGTGTCCTATTGCTATGCTATTTGTTTTGAATGATTGGACAAAAATGACACCAGTGTCCATACCCAACTTTAGAGTGTCATTCATATGGTATATTGGGCCATCTAAAAATGAGTTTTAGGGGAATGAAAATGGTGGTAAGGGGAAGGGGAATTGGATTTGAACCCGTGTTTGATAAGGACTTGAATACTCCACATTAAATATGTATCTTGAGTTCCACATGACATTTTGGTTGAGATTGGGGACATGCTGCCCCCATTCCATAATGATAGTACTCGAAAGAGAGTATTTTTTATGGGAGTTAGTATGGAGAACAAGGAAGAGGGTATGGATAGCTAAAAGTTACAAAAACTATGTTTGATATTGTGGATACAAGACTGTCTACTATCATATGTATTATTATTATATCATACACCCTTAATTCTATTTTCTGATAAAGTATCATCACATTCCCCTTTATTTTCACATTTTGTAAATGTTTTTGGATTTTATGAGGAAATATTTGATTGTTTTTTATCATTGAAATGTTATTGGTAGTGTGGTTAAAGAATATCAAATGTTAAAAGTCACGTTATCTAGAGATTTTTTGTTACTGTATTTTTTTAACCATTCATGATTTAAATGATATTATTCTATTTGAATCTATGAATATAATTTTTAGTTATATAAAGGGACCATACCAACTATTACATTATGAGCGTTACATTTTTATATAAAAAAGAGGGAAATATTCTCACAGAGGTGAGTGGGATCTTCAAGATGGTTGTGAGAGTCCAATTGTGTGAATATTCGATTGTCTCAAGGATCATATTTCTAGTATATCTATAGATTATGGTATAATCCAACAAGATTTTTTTCCAATTGTGTTAGACTACATTTAGGATTACTTTTATTATAAGTTCTGTTATTTACCTCCTAAGTGAGAGATAGAGTTTATGATTTATTTGTTATTGGTAATAGATGAAATTTATATCCCACCTAATATAATAGCAATAGTATAGATTTGGTTGTTGGATGTTTTGTCAGAATATCTTTAAAATAATATTTTCATATAGTCATGTATTTCTCATTGGGGTTCTCCAGTTCTTATTTTCAATATCACTGATGGGGCATTGCAGTTTTGTGTGGATTATAAAATATAAAACTAAATGTTAGAGATGAATTTATATCCCCTTCTAGGAATCAATAATATATTTGATCATATTAGTGTTTCTAATATCGTTTCCAAGATTAAATTGAAATCCAGATTCCGTAAGTTGAGGGTGAGACAATTCGACATACCTCAAATAACATTTAGGAGTAGTTAAGGATTGTATGGGTTCATAGTGATGTAGTTTGTTTTGACTAATGCACAATATATGTTCAGGTGCTTGATGAATAAGTATTTTCACCTTTTTCTAGACCCATTTTTAGTTTCATTTTCCTATGAAATATTAGTGTATTCATAGTTAGAATACGATCATCACAAACATATTGAAATCATTACGAGTACATTAAGAGTTCTTTGGATTTACTCCAAGCATACAAAATGATTCTTATAGATTCATAATGTTTTCTTCTTGGGTCATTTCATCTTAGATGAAGAAGTGTAAGTTAATCTATTGAATGTTTCAATTTTTGTATATTGGGAGGATCATAATAATATCTTCGACATTCAAAGATATATATGTTTAATTGGTTATTATCAGAACATTATCTTGGACTTTTGTATTTGGAATCACCAATGTAAGGTATCAACATGATGGGGTGATGTTTTTTATTAGATCATTGTCTGAAAGAATTTCCTAGTATGAATGTTAGGATAACATTATAATGTGTCTTCACATTACATTTTCTTAGAAAATAATATATCATGTATTGGGATGCATCCGATGTTGGATTCAGAGTAGTTTTTAAACAGTAGGATGGAGTGGTTACTTATAGCTCCAGATATCTATGACCACATAACAGTAATTACCTAAACCATGATATGGAGTAAGAATTTGAGGTAAATGATTTAAGATAGTGAATAAATAATCAAATGGGTGAGGGTTTGTGGTGTACATAGACCACAAAATCATCAAGCATATATTTTCTCAGTGAGACCAGAACTTTTATTAGAGGAGGAGGGTTGGGTGTCCACAGTCTTTCCTCTTTTACCCAGATTTCAGACCATGAAATGGAAAAAAATTACTAATTAATTTATATTATATACAAAGGTATATGTGGTATGTGAGTTTTTCTAAATTTGGCGCATAGTGGCCCGATTTATAGATATTTCACTAGATGTTCAGGTGTATCAAGGATTAGTAATTATAAATTTTATATTTTTTATAAATATTATTTTGGAAATAATCAATACCATGCATTTAACTAATCTAGAAGGATTATTTAGGGATGAAATATTATATGCTGGGAGACAAAATCAATATAGTCTCATTCAATCAGTAATTCTATTAATTTTTATGGCTAGGTATGGGTTCCTATGGGCCTATACGAGTAGCTGATGGTAGAGTAACGCGATTCTATATGGGTGGTACATTCTAGTTTAACAATGATATATCATGATCTTCATAAACAGTAATGGTGGTCAGAAATGAAGGAGATGGTAGTAGGCTTTGTTGAGATATGTTTTAATTATTTGTACGTTAACAATGAGTATTGGAGTCTAGATAGGGGTTTTCATCCATTGATCATTCCTGAGTAGAAATGTGTTGTTTTCAAAATAGATTTTGTGACAGGATTATCTAGGACAACCCATAAGAATGATGGTGTTTAGGTGATTGTGAATAAAATGATCACCCACGTTTTTTCTACAATGGAGTCCTTTATAGTTGATGATCTAGGCAGTCTTTACATCTGTGAGGTAGTTTCACTACATAGTATTATGAGGAGTATCTTTTATGATGGATATCATCCTTTGAAATCATGTTTCAGGTAGGGTATTGAAGATGATATAAGAGTATATGTTCTTTTATGTACGTCTTACCATTTATAGACTAATGTCCAATCCGAATGGACTATTTAGGTTCTGGAGGATATGTTACAGGCCTATTCTCATGTTTTTAGTGGTTCATCGAAGAAACATATGGAAATCATGGAGTTTTAATATTCTAATATCTTCTAGGTAACTATCTATATTGTACCTATCAATGGCTTAAATGATATGACATTCCATTCAACACATTTTTATTTGGAGGTGGGTGAGTCAATTTTTATTGGGCCTAGTCTTATTGAGGAGACATATTTATAGGTTTAGATGATTAGGTAATTATTGGTGACAATAAATAGTAGTTATAAATCATATGATAACAATCAATGACGATATATTGAGTTCATGGTTAGTCAATGTGTTTTCCTAGGGGTGTCAGATTGTTAGGAGAAATATGGGATCAGGAAACTGGGAAACCTATAAACCATGTATTTTAGGAAGTTAGAGATAGTGGATAGGGTAATTCCAATGGCTTGACTTTTATCCCTTACACCACATTATACTTACGCGAATAACATAGTTAATGTATCAAAAAAAATTCAGATTTCATCCAGAACATTATCCCATGATAGACATATAATATTCCATGCTTTGTGATGGTTCATCCTTTATAGAGAATCTGATATGGGAGTAGGCCATATTGAAAAGTATATCCAGCGTAGTGTGATTTCCTTGGTTTTAGTAAAATTCTATTATGTACGATTTTATGAAGAATCCATGGTGATGGAGTCTCGTATGCGAGCATTGTGGCCAGAATTGTTCACTAAGACCTCACAATGATGCTTGGAGTTTCTCAGGGATGATAGGTTATATAATGGGGAGGCTATAATATCCCATAATTTTCTAGGTACATCACTCTCTAAATATTCATTAAGCATAATTTGGTTTAGTTTTTTCCTCATCTATAATCCTTGTTGGGAATGTTTCATCTCGGGTGTCTGTTTTTTTAATAAATATAGACCTCAATTGTGAGGAATGTTGAGAAAACATGAGGGGATCAACACATGGAGTATATCAAGGTCTCTATTTGAATTAATGGGGTTTGTTTATAGATATGTTAAATTGGTTTACATGTTATTTCCATACCTGTAATTATTTGGACGTTTTCTAATCCATATTAGGCAAAAACGAAGATAAAAGTTTTCTATACGATAATTACACATTGTGTGAAGGTATTACAAAAAATTTATAATTTTCTAGAAATATTATGTGAATTAAAAATTGGTTTTTTAACTTATCACAAGACATGTAATTTTCAAGATAATTAAATTGTATGATGAGTTGACATGTATTTCTATACACCCATTTAAAAAATATATTTATGACTTGTTATTGAAATACATGCCCAGAAAATTCATATAAATTTTCTTAAAATAGTTTCGTTTATTTATTTAATTCAAAATCTTTTTAGTCTTCTTAATATTGACCATAGGTCTCCATACTGGTGATTATGGAGCACCTCTCTTTATTCTGGAGGTCCAGATCATGAATCAAATCCCATGATCCTCCTTTTGATCATTTTCACCTGCTTCCAGGTTGGTGTTTTCTATTGGGAGGATTGTGTTGTTTACTGGATAAATGTTGGTGGTCTAATCCTTTACCATATAGTTTGATTATTTTAAAATATATTCAATAGAGAAATTTCATCAACATATTTAGTGAAAAAAAAATTAAATGGTGAATTTCATTATTTCATGGAGTCACTTTGGATCCAATTGGATTTGATCTAGCTTGTCGGTACTGTTATTTTGAATAAACCATTTATTATAAATAAATTCCATAATGGAATAAAGTGAATTTATCATTACATATATTTTTAGTGATATCATGATACAGATTTACCTTGGCATGGCTTGTTTATTTAGATAACTAGCATTTTATTCTAAATGACTAATTGATAAATGAAATGTTTAAATTAAATATAAATGGTAATTTTCATAAATATCGAATGATCCTTATGATTAAAATTTTTTATATCCTTGTTTCTATGAGGTGGTTTTTGATTTCTATGTGTAATGGTTATATGGGGTGTTGTACCATTTTAATTATTGAAATGATTATATGGTTCTTTGTCCAAGTTTTCATGTTGTAATTCTTATAATATAAGAATGGCCCTAAAACATATTGAAAAACACATATACCAAACATGAAACTGACACATCTTTAAATTCATATATATCAGGATTGGCTCTGATACATTTTAAAATGATTATATACCTGAATGGCCCTGACACCTAATGAGATTTTATATAATAGTATCGAAGACTATTTACTAATAATTTCATATATACCATTTTTAGATTAATTCTTATTATGTTTTACCGTGGTATATGGTTTTCATTGGCATGGTTGTTACATATTACCAGGGAAATTTCATCATGGTTCCAAGGAATGTTATGTTTCACATTTCAATAGGGTTTTGGTTAGCATGTTTGTGAGACATTCTTATAGGAATTCAGTTATGTAACCATGGCATGTTATGTTAAATTACTGTTATTTGGTTTTGTTTTTGGATCCCATGGTTATGAGACATGATTAGAGGGATTCCAACATGATTCTATATATGGTTGATGTGATATTAATTTAATTGTTAAATTAATTAATAATTTTTTCCCTTATTACATACACATATTATCATACTGTTTCTGTTTAGACATGGTGGTTTCTGACATTTGAGTTACACTGAAACCCTATTTGGGACACCGTTTGGTACCTGAGAAGGTTATATGGATACGTGGTTAGAAAAGGGAAAAAATTACTTCTATGTGGATTGTTTTCATACTTGATAGGATGGAGTTTGGAGATGGGTCTGGCTTGGTATTTGGGACTGTGGACTTTTGAGTCTCTATTTTAGTCTTCGAGTCTTTTATTTTTAATACTTATAAAAATGAATTTAGTATCATTCTATAATGTAATTAGATTTTTCCTTTATAATTTATTTTATTTTTGACTAAGGAATATTATTTGTTTCCACTAAATCATACTGCTTACATTATTTTTGAATTGTGATATTTGTTTATAATTATTATACTTATATTTCTACTATGATGTAACTCTATATCTTGTGGATATATTCTGTTCACTATTCATATAATATCCCTACTTTTAGTCAACTAGCTTTGGCATCTAGGGATGTGCACATGAGGCCTCATAACAAACCTGGTTCAACCATGTGATATAGTGATAGATATTGGGATGTTACAATAATTGATTATTACATATAAAACCATGTACAATATTTATAAATATGCATTATAATTTTTTGTTTTATTGATTTTATATGAAAATTATAAATATATAATGTTGATTTATTAAAGGAAACTTGAATTTTTTTGATATTGGGGATATATTATTATAAATTTTTATTCTGAAATAGGGATAAATCATTCAAACTTCAATCTAAAATATAAAAAAATCATCAAACATGTATACTGTGTTATTTTTTCAATCTCAATAACATTTTGGGTAAAAATTATGAAAATAGGGTGATAATTAGTATATTTCCCATATGACTTGTTTATAGTTGAAAAGATTCTAATTATAGAATGATTTTGAAAAAACCATGCATCTTAAACAAATAATTAATGAACAATAAGTGTGAATTTTGAAAAAAAATGTAATCTAACCGTGAGTGTCCAAAAATTATCTAGACATATATATTTGGTGTGTGAATGTGAAAATCTTTCATGCTTAGAACACGTTATAGAACATCCATTATAATTTCTCAATGGGTTGGGAACCATTCAAACTCATTTAAAATATTATAATGTGTCTAAAAAACATATTTTTAATCATAATTTAACCAATGAATCATTAATGAAATTTATTTATTGGCATTTAAGATATTAAATGTTCTAGGGGATGGTGGAAATTGGATCCTAATATCCAAGGAACATAAAATTTGATTGAATATCCAGATAGGGTCTATGAGATATTAAAGAAATTATTGTGAAGATATTTAAGATTTATAATCAACGGAGTTCCAAATAGAGAAAAATATTATTATAAACAGGTATAAAATATAATTAAAATGGAGTGTTAATTACGGTTTAGACTAAATAATATTTTTTGGTGGGATTATTAGATAAGATAAATGATTATTTTTATGTTGGTTTTTAATATTTCTTTCTTAAAAATATAGTTTTATACTATTCAGTGAAAATATAAATAAATTATGATTTTAACGATATATATTAAATTTTAGTGAAGATGGATTTTATAAATGTAATTACACACATTTAAAAAAACTTGTTTTATAAAAAATAATAATTTTGTAAATAACTTGTTCATTAGTAAATTACATGTTTGATTTGTAGAATAATGGTATTTTATGATTCATTATGTATGACAATTTGAATTTTTTTAGAGCGTGATGATAGTTACATCATGCAATGTTGATGAGCTATCAAATTTATCCTATGGTGGGGAGTGTCCCATTGAATATATGTGTCAGATGGTTGATCCATCATATTCAATAGATGGACATTATGGAAATTTGTTTATAGATCTTATTACACCAAATCTTATTACATGGGTTGAAAATTTTAGGATTTAGTCTTATATGAGTTTTTTATAGCGGTATTTTTATTTAGATGTATGAGGGAAGGGTTTTTTTAAAAAAAAAATTACCCAATTAAAAATTTCTCTCTATTATTTTTTTCATATAGTTTTGAAAATTAACAAAATCCATGAAGGATTTATGAAGGATGAATGAATTATTTTGGGGTGAATTGAATCATTTCCAAAATTTTAATTTTTTAGAAATTATTATTATAGTAATACTATTTAAAATATAATAAAAAATTATTTTAAAAAGAAATTGAATGATAAAATGTTTAATAATTTTTAGGGTAAATATTGAAATCCATGAATCCATGATTTGAGAGTTTATGCAATGTGTGATGCATAACTAGGGCATAGTTTTTGGTAAACATGTATCCTTATAAGTTTACATTGAACTTCAATCAATGTAATTAAAACCTTTTGGGACAGTTTATAATATATTTATAAAATCTTATAATGATTTAATTTAGTTTATATAGTAGTGATATAAGGTTTTTTAAAAGCATTTGGTTTTTAAAAATGTCGAAAATTTGTAGGGATTTTGAAAATTTATTTAGTGGTTGAGAGAAAATTATATTTGAGAATTGGAATTAAATATTAGGATTAAAAACATAAGAATGTAATTTTTTATGTGGGTATTGTGGATTGGTTTGTGTCACATTGGTGTAGTTTAGTTTTAGATGTTTCTGGCATCAAAAAACAAGATATGGGAGATAAAGAACCAGTTCCACCATTAGTGATAACCATGTGACCCAAAATGTTTGAATCATTTAAACTAGAGAACTGTTATATGAAACCATGTTATGGGGGAAAATTTCAATTCATCTTGGTATATAGGGGTAGAGATACTTTCATGTTTTGGTACACATTTTATCTAACAGTGTGTTGGGACTCTATGAGGTGGGTGTGTCCATGAATATAGGTACCTCATGGTTAGTGCATGTTAAAAAAACATGTGGCCTAACTATGTGTCTCATTAAATTCGGTAAAAATAACAGATTTATCCTTCTACACAAAGCATTCATCCTCCATTTGAAATACCCATTTTCCTAACACCTCTCTTAACCATGGAGATTTCCTTTCACCTTATTGTCTATTCTTTAATTGGACTCCAATTTTGGTTCCTTTAGTTTCATTGGAGAACTAGTGATAAGGATACTAGTCCCCTTTCATCCATTATTCATTTCTCATTACATTTGTAATTATATTTTCATATATGTTAATATGATCAATTTCATGGGTATTTTGTGCCTATATTTCTCCTCATTTATATATGTGTTGTACAGTCATAATAAAAATTAATTATTGTGGTGGTCATGGAATGAACATATATTTAACTAATTTAATTTATATCATTATTGGGTTATATTGATTGTCAATTCCATTTTTTTAGATATGTTGAGGCCAAAATAAGAATGAATTTGAAGGATGGTTTTCCTAGTTGTTTAGGAATAATGTGTTTGTGTTTAAAATTGATTGAATTATAATGTGATTATATTGGTTCCAAGGGAATAGAATCAGCTTCTTCATTTTATTATTGGGTGTTGATGATCACTGAAATTGCATTGACAATATTAGTCTGGAAGATAAGGATTTCTTGTGGTAACAAAGGTTTCTAGAGTTGTGTCTTAGTTATGTTAGTGAATTACCACACTCCATTTTTGGATGAAAGCACCATCTGGGTCATGAGCACAAATGATCAGGACCTAGTGCGTTTTTTGCACATTTGAAGTTTGTGTAGGACTTTGTAGACATATTGGAATATTATTTGGTGTTCATCATTAGATATAGATTATTTTTTTCCCATATAAATATGAGTTTGATTGTAAAAGACCATTAGATGAGAACTAAGGCTTTGCTTGTTGTTGAAGCTGACGGGAAAGGACTATGAAATGATAGATATAGTTGTGCCTTGGGAAGTCATATTGCTAATCATATGGAAATATTTTATATCGATATTCAAGGGACATCTAATATATTTATTGATTTTATGATAGTGAATTATGTTCATATATCATGTTTCATATGTATAAATGGTTGGTATTTAGTTCCTTATGTTATGGAATGGTTGGGTAATTGTGTGTTCTTCTAGTATGTTAGATTAATAATAAATAATTACATTCCAACATTGGAAAAAGATGATTAAATAACCCTTGTGGTTTTTAATATCTATTGGTGCATAAATACATCCCTCATGGGAGATCTCAAGGAAGTAACTACCACTTCGGGGTAAATTTGGGCCAAAACACCAAAAAAATACACTAAAGGGGATGCATTCATGAATGTTGATAACCATAAAAATGTGCAATACCTCATGATGGTTTCCTAGACACTAGGTATGTTTATCTGTAATCCATTACGCTTCTTATGTTCATTCATGTATCATCACGTGTCCTTATAACAATTATTAAACATATTTCCAAGTAATTTTCCATCGTGAATGTGACATCCCCAATTTCACCATGATTAAAAATACCCCCATTTGATTTTTCATAAGACACAACCTTTTTAATTCTAAAAAGGATCTATATTCATGATGACCTAACCTGTGTAAGAAATATATGAAATGGATTTTCAGAGGTACCAATAAGTTAAGAAATTTCCACACATGGGTTCTTGTGAACCTCATGCCATGGTCATGGTGCCCTTAACAATTTTCCATTTCCATAATTTAAGAAGAAATACAGTTGTGGATCTTGGGGATTCATGAGATAATTATCCTTCACAAATCGAAACTCATGGGAACCAATACACTACTAAAAGGTAGGGATACCCTTATTTTGGGAAAGATTCACCTTCATTAGACTGTTGTCCTTTTTGAATACTTCAAACATCATTAACCACAAAACATTATGGAATGCAATAAACTTGGCCTATCTATGGTTTTTCATTTAAATAATGAATCTCTCATTAAATTTTAGTGGCCTATATTTTTGACACATACACACTGGGTTCATCAACACCCAAATCTTTTATATCATGAGTATCATGAACTCTTGTGTCCACTCATTTTCTTCATGAATGGCATCAGCCATTAAATTTCGTTTTCCAACTTTTAATTGGATCCCTAATAAATCTATCACATAATAATATGAAACCTAATTTTGGGGGCCCCAATTTCCAATGCTCCATGGTAATCATTATGCTATTCCCCACCAAGAGGTGAAAAAACATGATACATATAATCATAAAAGGAGGAATCATGAAGGGAAAATTATCACCTTTTCTAAAAGGATGTATTATAATATATCTTACTATCCAATATATAAATTTTCTACTATGTTATATTCCCAATAACATCAACTTTTAATGATATAAAAATACATAGCCTAGTGCCCATGTCATACAATGTATGAGAACATCCTCAGAAAATGACATAAAATTATAATCTTACACTCTGTGATGAGTAATGGATTCTCCACGTATGACCCCCATGGGACGAAAACTCATCCCACATTGTAGTATGATCCTTATCCATTGGGTAGCTTCCATGAGTAATCCATACACCATCCCCCATTAACCCAACTTTTGTGACATGTGTGGTGTCACGGCATGACGATATACTGAATTTACACATCCAATCACAATACATTAATATAAGACATAGAATTATGAGGGTCTTGATCCCAATATTGTATTAGGGTATGTATTACCCATCCATGAGGATAAATCTTGGCATCTCAACCAACATGTGAAATGTCCTTGAGGTCCAATCCCGACACTCAAACACCACCAAATATGTATGTGCTACCTATATGACCCAAAAACCATCAAGTGTGATCATATTCCCCAATGGAGACAAAATTACAAAAACCTTATGTGTGTTCATCCTCCCCATATGGGGACACATTTAACCAAAACCTCATATGTGATCATCATACCCACTTGGGACACACCTAAACCAACTCTCATGTGTGATAATATTCCTCTTGGGGATAGCCATTACCATCAACCTATCTTCAGAAGACATAAGAACAGTTTCCCATGTGAAATATCTCAAACATATAATAAACATGAGATGCATGGGGTAAAAACCCTAAGATGTCTATCCCCTATCTTCAACTACCACATGTATAGTTCCTAATGATTTACTTTCTATGCCTAATATGTCACACACATGATATGCCTCCAGCCTTAAGGGGGAATAATTTATAGGTTCCCAAAACATGATATATCCAAAAATTATCATACATTCTCAATATTACCATTTACTTCATAAATAGGTTGTTTCAATGTTGAGAAAAAATCAATGTCATATTCTAGTGTCCACCTTGAGATGGTATTAGGAATGAGTTTTATGAACATGAATTAAATATATGACAGTTAATTAGAATAGGAAATTAGCTCCATAGAGGAATACATGTAAAGATAATGGAGCATAACATCATGACATTTCAAAGAAGAATAAAAAATAACAATCCTTGGTGGTGGAGGCCACCCATCATTGGAAATCAAGAATACATGGAAAGTAGAGTGTGACCATGTTCACCATAGAGAGATATGAATTGGAATAAAATTGGATATGAAACATGAAAATTTCCTCATTCCAAATGTATTAGATAAATATTGATATGAAAGATTATATTTAAGAATGATAGGTTCTAGATATGTTTCACCATGATAGAAAAAAATAGATTGTTGAATTAGTGTGGAATTCTTCTACAGTAACTATGTAAAGTGAATGACATTGTGAATTCCTTTCCCAGTGCATTGTTGATGTGAATACTACATCTGCATTGGATAAGTACTATTGATGTTGGGAATGTTGGACGTAACATTCATCATATTGTTACTTGAAACTATCTCCATATATCTCAAGGACATAATCCATAATGAATGCATGATGACCCACTTCTAGTATACTTGTGGGATCATGGGATAAAAGTTTGGTATTCTTGAAATACTATGCTCCTCCAATGATGGTTTCCTCATTCATGACTATCAGAAGTCCTCACCCCATATCCCCTTCAAATATCGTCCAGATAAGTGTCATAAATTAACTTATTCCACAATATATGTCATAAGAGGTCATCTTATCCAAAAATATATTCTTTAATAACCTTAAATCCTTGTCACCAGGTATGTGATGCCTCCCATAAATGCTGCCATATGGGAATGTCCTCCTATATAAATGAAAAATCATTTCAAGAGCCTCCCTCAAGAACATTATAATGGATTCATCACCTATGTCTATGAATTAGGGGATCTATGGGTCTCAACAATAGTAACAACCAAACCAAATCCTCCTAAGAGGGTGCACACCCAACATCACTAATAACGTTAATCATCCCCATAGGTAAAAGATGAAAACTATATCACATTTTCTCAACCTTCATTGGAATAATAAACTCATTGTCGATGAAGGGGTTAGTCCATAAAAATTACTCATCATGAGACCCCTTCCCCCACATCTGTGGACCCCACCTCCATCATCACGTCTTATATTTTCAACAAAAACACTGAAAAGGGACCTTTCTTCATTCTCTTGGGATCCAAAACCTCATCTTCCTCATAGATAAGTAGGGTTGATTGTCAATGTTGATTTCACCAGTGAACAGAATTTTGGGTAATCTTATTATGATGGGCTTCATAATGGAGGTCCCACCCGGAACAACCACCAACCATTTAGGAGGTCCTCCCATTCCAATGATATTACATTATACAAAGACCCATCCTGGAGAAGGGGGAAAATACAATTGCGGGGCCCATTCAAGTAGTGTAGGTATTTATGCACATAAAATTAATCTAATGAGCACCTAGAAACATTCCCTTGGGGATCTCTCACACCATCAGAAGAAGAACCATGTAAAACCTCATGCCACCATCAGCCACTCAGACTTTGAGATGATAGATGACTCAATTATAGAACCTTCACATCTATAGTCAGAACTAGGTGAATAATCCAATCAATTAACTCTCAATATATTTGAATCTACGATCCAAAACATTCTTCAGTACCTCAATAATATCCCATAGGTGTATGTTATTCTGGACCCTAATAATGGACTATGAATCAAACCATCTCTTCCACTATTATATTCCCTCCACTCTACCTCCATAACATATGTGGAAAGACATCATTGATTGGGTTGATTCTCTCATATGATTGTGAAAAATTAGCTGATCCCTAGAATTTTTTTCTTCTCTCACTCATTTGGAGGTTAGAAACACTCATTCCTATATAGACATGATATTTATATTGGACCTACCTCTAGAATAGATTTGATTGATCGTAGAATGGTTGAACCACATGATGACCCCTCTTCGTGAGAGTCTATAATAATTTAAGTTTGTATCGGTGCCACTTATAATATATTGACAAGAGGTAATTGGGGGATGGGCCAATTGGGAGTAGGATAATCTTCAGGATGATGAGTAAGAGGAGTTATAGAGAATTCTAGCCAATGAAAAGCTACCTATCACATTTCAGAAACCCTCATCTTCGTATTTCTTTCATTCCAATGTCCCTCACCAAGGACAATGTGCCATAGTTCTACTATAATAACTGTTCAATGAACAAAAACATAATGAAAAGCCTCCTAATTTCTCCTAAAATCCATGAATATCTCCCTTCCATCCAACAACAATGTAATAGGGTTGTCTTCATCTCAATCATGGTACTTGAGCACCCAAACATGTACAGATTCTTACAAAACATCCAAATGTCCTACATCAAGAGGATCACTATTCTTCAGCATGTTAAGGAATAGGTTTACAAATATGTGTAGATAAGATAATGTTGATGTATGATGTCATCCATTTAATCCATATATAATGACAACACTGATATCATTAGTATGGCCAACCAATTAATGATAAAATTAATTCTATGAACAACCCCATATTGAATGTTATCACTATCAACCATAAAAGGATTTATGAAACATGGTTTCTAATGCAGGGTATGATTGGGTGACCCCAACTCAAGGAGTGACACAACAGTAGGTGAATCCCCTAATAGAGTGTCACACTCAATAGTAGAGACTATCATTGGACCTTAGTGGTTCATCTAAGGAGACATTCTCATCTTCCAATTGATATCTCCAAAAGGTTAAGTGGCCCACAAAGCTAATTATTTAATATGACGTAGAACTATCAATTGATTTAGACTCTAGGATGACCTCTTTTATCAAATAGATTGAATATTGAAAGAGTTTTAGCATTCATATTCTCTCCAAGATAGACTTGGGTCATGAGAGTATCATACGGTAACCCATCTCCCATCCAGTTGGGAACTCAATCCTCATTGACTAGCCAAAAAATATGATATATATGGTCCCACACATATAATTAGGTTAGAACATGGGGTATGATAAAAGTACTTGATATAATTCATACAATCTATCTAAGTTGTTCAGCTATCTAACTCAAATTCAAGGCCGCCCTTTCTTTTAAACTGATGATCCAGTCAAAGCACTACTGACCCATAATCCTCACCTGAATGAAATGATAGTCTCCCTTGTCATGCACCTCTCAGCTCTAAAAATATTAAAGTCTCAACCCCACATGAAATGGAATGTTTTATCCATTGTGGGTACATCTGATCTTTCCACCACAAATATCTGAAATTCTAATATATACCTCATTTAAAAATATGGGTGATCCAATAGAACATTTATTCTGTACGACCTCATGTTGTAGCCCAACATTGGTGACCTTGTAAATGAGATAATTCTACATGATCCAATGGTTCATCCTGGCATTAATGATGACTCAATTCATATGGTACTATCAATTTCTCTTTGATCTGTTTATAGTTTAGAGGACCTCTATAGAAGGTTCATCTACCCATTCAACTCATCCTTGTGCAAGAATATTATCACCAATCTCTGTTTGTGAATGAAGAGATATGACATGTAATTTTATGATTTTGTCACCAAATGTAAGGAGCTCACATACTCTATTGATATGACCATTTCCTAATATAAGTTGCAAACTATTTGTGTATATAATTTCAATGATTATATGATTCTAAGCCTTATCTCCATAAATTATCTAGGCAGATTTCATATGTTTTTTTGAAAACCTATATGTCTTGAAGAACCCTTATAATGGAAAATGAAATGGTTATTCTTATTACACATTCCAACCCATGTGATAAAGTGTATTAATAAATAAAATTATATTTTCATGCATATAGAGTCTCCTAATAATGTTCGAAAAATCACCCCTTCATTAGATGAGATTTCTAGGTGCAACCTTGCCTTCAGTATCCTCTCCATATAATAGATCTCATAAAACAATCATGGAGAGAAATTTTCCTCATTCCACATCATGTTTAGGAACCCTAGATATCATTTTTATAATGTAAAAACAAGACCACCTCCATTAAAAATGCATAGGTCTAGGGGAACATCATCTGTGACCTGGAAAAATGATTTCTAAGGCCAAAAAATGCAATATAACCTATGAATCCAAACAAAGTGATATTTTAAACAACTTCCTATACAATAGGATCCTCGAATGTAGTATCAAAAAGTGATTTTTGTTCATATATTATCGATAAGACCAAGTAGACCATAGCTGATTTATATAGTGTGATGTCTTAACATATGTAACACATTATTCCACTGACTCTAACTATGACTGGAAGGCTCGAGTTTTTTTAGGAGGACCCCAAATGAAGAAAACATGCGAAAAAAAGACTAGTTAGATTGAATGACTCTTTATTTCAACCATGGTATCATTTATTGTACCTTGATAAAAAAGGAACCTTATATAGATACCATATATCCTCTAGATTATGTATCCACATCGGTTTCGAAAACATCCATAACTCGAATGAGTAGGCATCAGAAGGGAATGGGGAACTAGAGTCCTTTATAGTGATGAAACCGACCCAAACCATATATACTTAATGTGTCTTTAGTCTGAATATATACCTAGAGTTTTTATATACAATAAATTTTTTACCAATGAGGAGAAAGGTTGAACCTATTTTAATGATAATGAATAGGAAGATCGCTATATGGTACTCAATGAGGAGGATAAATAATATAACCCCTCCTTTACATCGTCCAGACACCATCAGAGAAGGTATAAGACACACAAATTAAATTTTTTTGAATACATTAATTTAGAAAAAACCATTCATGTCATTGAAACTATTAAATATGATTCCTCAAAGTCTCAAAAAAACCCACTTATGTTTCTCTATTAGGAGATCCTCCACCACTGACTATATTGTTTGACCCCTCTTCCCATTCATAACCATTCCACGATCAGCAACATCTAAATAGGTCCTAACCCTTTCCATATTCTACCCTGATATAAGGTGTTCAGATAAATCCAGCTAACCAAAAATTGAGTTCCCCAAGCACTAGCCATTCCCCAGAGATTTATCCAATGGTTCCCTCTATTATATATTGTTAATATTGAACCTATTAATGAAAAAATATTTCCCATTACATGGTTTTATAATGTTCTAAAATACCTTATTAGAATACCAACATATATCCCGATCCCAGAGGTGATCCGCCAAATAAAGATGTATTGTGAGGACCTTATTAAGTTCTACAAAATCCCTATTTATTTTGATGCTGAGATAGATACCATCAAGACCTATTATGTGGATGAAGCTAGATATTATGATCACTAGGGAATCATTTCTATTTTTTTAATATGGGGTGATACCAATCAGTGGAAGAAAAAAAAAATATATCATCGAACACTTCAATGGATTAGAAATCCATAATTTCATAGTGGATATAGCCTCCATGATAAATCTAATCCAAACCTGGAGTCTCAAAAAATTCATATAATTATGAATGATAATTGTATCCCCTAAAACTTTATAATTCTAGTATATGAAAATATCTAATGGATGTTACATTGAATGATTTGGTGGAATACTAAATTTTTTTGACTGGATGAAAATGATGAATTTATTATGGTCATATAGGATACAGACTATAAATACCTTATAGAAAGTAACTACATAAAACATTAAGGGGTGGTCCCCTCAACATAATATGCATTCCCTACATTCTCTTTTTATTGTCAAGTAGGGGTACTTTGGGGTGATGCATGTCCATTAATTTTTTTTGACTCTCGTTACCTAGAATCTGAGTGCTATAAAATGGAAGTAAAAAATTCTTATATAGATGGGGTTGAGTGTATCAATTGACATAAATAAAAGACCTCCAATTAAATAAATGTTTTGGTAGATATTAAAGGTATATTTTTGCTTCCACCCCATTGATTATAGCCCATGATACCAGACCTGTGAATTTGATTCATAGTTTCCAAAAATATGGGGTGCTCATAGATTAAATATTACTCATACACAGGAATGTCCTGACCAGTATTGGATAAACCTACCCCTATAAATTACCTTGATTTTCCACATGTCCATTGATCCATGTCATTACCAAATGTTCCTTAAATCCATGATGACAGAATGGAAGTCAAACCATCATCATTTCATCATTATAAGGAGTATACCCCATGGTTAGAAACATCACAGGATTGGATCCTCAGCCTTTGGCATTGTAGTCTCTCAAATGTAAGAGTTCCTATTTGAAGATTATATTCCAATTAAATCATGTTCTGATGGTATCATCATATCATTTTTTTGGTATAATCCCTTCCTCCCTCTATCCCTTGAATCTCATTTCACAAAGAGGATCTATAGGACACCTCTCTTAAATTTGAAGATGGTATCTCCACTACTATGGGCATGTTGAATCAGGTGATCCTTAAGACTAAAAAATATTCAAGGATGACACTGATCACTGTATATTTTTCTCTAATAGTGAAATATTTTTAGTGAAATTTCTGAATTATTACGATAATGTGTTTTCCAAGATCTAAAATGCAATTTTGAACCACTATCCCTGGATTTCCATCCATATCATTGGCTTAATAATATGCCACCCTAAGATTAAACAATGTAACAGAATGATTAATTCTACTTAGGGTTCCATGGTCAGGGATGGTGATGGAAATATTATTTAGTACATCTTCATTAGGGTGTTCCAGTACCCAATGCTATTGAAAAACATTATCTATGTTAGAATGAAGAATGTAATGAGTAGAGATTTCATTGACTCTTAATACCTCAACCTCCATTTTATAAATGATGATATTTAACTTAGAGTGATAGTGTATCTCATTGATACAAGAAATGAATTATAAGCCCTCTCTATTAGGGATGGATATTTCAAATATAATTAGATCGGAATTGACTTTGAGGATTAGGAGGGTAATATGTTCATCAGAACCATGGTGACTTTCTACTACCATGTGATGCCTTTAATATTGAATAATATTGGGGCACATTACAAACATTCCATTAACTATATCTGCAAATAATTCATCAAGAAATTGGGGGTGTTTAATGTTGATTACTTAGTGAATAAATATTTTCTTCTCCAAGCCCATCTTAAGGATTTGGAGAATGTGTTTGGATTCCTTCATTCACGCCACCCAAAAAATAGGGATATAAAGCTTTAATTAATGGGAACATTAAGAAATATTATTTGATTCATCTTATGATATAGAGTTATGAAGATTTATCTCTAGAAAATAATAGAAATTATTCAAATTCATCTTCCACATTGCCTATAGGAGTTGTGAGGAATCCAAACACACATTTTCTATATTAAATAATTAATTTTGGATTAGGATGGAATGTGTATAACCTTTTGAGACAAACGAATGAAGGATTAATTTTCCAATGGTATGAGTATTTTTGGATTTCCATTGAGGATACTAATTAATATATTATACATCATCTTGTTCTGATATAACTAATATTATGAAAGCATCATGTCATCTATGTTACAACCTTAGCGTGATACCTTGGAACCCTTATATACTAGAAGAACAACGAATGAAGGGACAAAAAAAATATATAATCTATTCCACATTCTAATCGACCAAGAAACATGATATTCCCCCCTCGAGAAGAGTTTCATTGTGTTAATATTTATTGTGACCATGTTGTGAAAATATTTGCAGTACCACAAGATACAACTAGGGTCGTTATTTGACTCAATGAAGTACATCCTCAACTATCCCATGCTAGAAGTGTGAATGAATGTTTTAGATATTATACTAAAATTGTTATACATTATATTTTTCACATAAATCCATTGAGAAAAAATACACTATAGACATTTTAGCCTCATATCCTACAATAGAAAAACATACCATGGGTGTTCATTTTGTAGATGAAATAATTTTCTATGTAGATTAGGATATGTCGAATAGTAATATTTATTATTATAGTGCCAATAAGAGTAAAACGAATATAAATATAAATGTTAAATAACTCAATAGGGTAGTGTATGGGATCATATTCATCACACCTACACATGTTCCCCTTCAATACATATTCTTGTTATTAGATAGCAAAAATAACAATGAGGAATATTGTTTAGATCGTACTTCATGACTCAATAACACATAAGATTAATGTCAAAAATTAAATTGAGAATATAATATATAAATTTTATAGTGTGTTAAGTACTATTAATTTCCTCCAATTTAATGTATTGGTTATAAACATATTTCATTTTTTATTTAATCATTGTGTTGCTTCAAATGTAAGCTATCAAAGATATTAAATTTCATAAGAAACATGCCATAAAATATTGTGGTGTTACATTTTACCCTCATTCAACAAACTGAATACTTGAAATTTAAAATTTTACATGAAAAATCAAAGGTTCATACACTAAAATTTAGTTACTTGATATCCAAATTGTAAATAGTGTAAATAAAACCTATACATAATAAGATTGATTGGGCAATGTGATGGTCACCAAAAAAATTGGTTTTCAAATATGAGAACATTAGAAGAATGTGAAAACAAGGACATGGAATTGATATCTATATATCACTTTCAAACGGATATTGATAAAGGACATGGTCAATTGAATGTTAACCATAAAAAAACTATAAAATTTTTATCAGTTGAAATACAAATAATTTGTCAAAAAAAAATTAATAGATAATAATTTTTTTTTCAAAAATCATTTTTATAATGATGAGAAATTATAAAACTATATATATAATCACATGAAAAAATAAACATAAATTTTTTCAATCAATGTCAAATAATTAATATCGTCCCTTTTTTTCTTTGATCCTTTTATAATTCATTTAAGACATCTACAAATGGTTATTCATGAAAAATTCTTACGCTTGAAGAACATTAATGAATCCTAAGGTTCACAAGTAATAAATTCATCCTATAAATGTTTGAGGAAAACAAAAATATTATCACATAATATCAAATAAATCATAATTTAACGACAAATAATAATATCCAATGTTTAATATAATCCATTTCATATGTAGTTAAAATTATGACTCATCCAATATATGACTATCCAAATTCAATGAAAACAAATTTATAGGTAAATAATTAAATTTAAAATATAATATTAACATTTATTTTCAAAAAAAAATATTGTAACTTTTATTTTCATACACCAAATATATAAATACCATTTTCACCAAAAAAACATAATGAAAATATGAATTTTTGTGAAAAACAATTCTATGGTTGTTTAGTATACTCCCTAAATTCAAACATGTTGTAAATCAAACAATGATAAAATAAAACATCAAATCACTAACCCCAATGATGATTAAAAATACTATCCCGTAAATAAATTTTTATCATTACAATATCAATAATAATAATACATGAAGGGTTATCTTCCCTCAATCATGTGTTTTATGAATGATCAACCTACCATAGAATCACTTCTCTTAGTTATAGGTACTGCTCATCAGGTGATTCAAAATCATTAATGTAGAAGTATCATAATATAATCCTTATATATCCAGTCTATCTTTGATATAGGTATTCTTGAATCCAAATATGCAAGAACCTTAATAGTACAAAATCATTCATTAACCATTAAATATAGTTCATCAGAGTATTCCTTAATATGTTATTCCTTTCATAATTCATTTGTGGGTTCTTAATCATCATCAATATGGCCATTTTGGATTATTTTATGAAATGTCCTCATAGGAAATTAATTTTCATACCAATAAATCACTAATAATACCGGATGACTTTATTTTCAACGACTTTGTTAACTAAAATTTTCAAATTTTCTCAGTAATTACATAATTTGTGTACATCTATCACATAACCAAAACCTATTTCAGTTCCTCCATGTCATTCTTATGGGAGAACCTTCTCACTTTCTCAATGTAAATGAAACTGAATCATCTTTATTACATGGTTTCCACCACTAGAGCTCTCAAAAAACTCTATCCTTATCTTATTTGGTGAGTTTAAAAGATGGTTAACGTGAATTGTTTTAATTATATATTGTGATAACTATTTAAGAATAATAAAAATATTATTAACTCTAATAATTATCGCAATTTACATATCATCAACACATTGTCAATAAAATTAACCATTAACCCAGTTCCATCAGGTTATATCCATTGACTAATATGAAACAATAAAAGTGTGATCAATTATAATATTATGGATATTGTTATGAAGAATCATATATAATATTTATAAATATTGACATATTTTAATCATCAATTTTATAACTCATGTTCAAAAGGTTTCTTCTTAACTTACTCTTATAAAAACTTTAATGACCCATCCTACAATACCATGGTGATGAGGACTTTATTTCATGGGAATAAATACAATAAATCACATCCCAAATGATAAATGTTTTAGATATATTGTCAAAATATATACATATTTGAAATAAAAAATAATAATAAACCTAAAATAAAATTTATTTTATTTTAGAACCCTATTATTCTCCATGCATAAAACCATATTAAAAATATTTTACTTTTAAAACAATTGTATAACAAGTTTTAATATTGTTGAAAAATATATTATTAATGTAATAATATCAACCAAATGGTTATAAATAGTATAATAATCTAGAATATAATTATAAATGACAAAAAATACTCATCCAATAAAATTGGGTAAAGCGTTAGTGTTATTTGATAATATTTATTATATTATTTTTATCTTCAATTAACAAATTTACCATTAACCGTGGTAATAAAATTGACAACAATTACTATTCATGTCGTCCAAAAATAAAAAGGGGACGATTTAACAAAATTTGGAAATTATAATTCTATATATGTAATAAAGTTTCCAAAATTCAACACACAGTAATTTTGGAAATTATATAATAATTAATCCAATAGAATGAACACAATAATGAGTTTTTAAAGTAAAAGTGATGAAAATTTTGCAATGTATTTACATCCAATTTCAATGTAAATTTTTTGTCATTAAACACATTGGATTAATTATTTATTATTGATCTAATGTTACTTTAAAATCAATATAACATATCATTTAATATTATAAATTATTTAGATGAAAATCCTATTTTCAATTATAATGTAGTGTGTTTTTTCAAAGAAAAAATGAAACATATCAAAAAAATTCCACAAAATATCCCAAAGGGAAATATGAAATCCCACTTTCTAAATTGAAGTTTATTTTTTCCAATATAATTTATAAAATGTGGTAAAACTATATTTTAAAAAAATTATTTTTATGCATAAAAGTTGATTTATTTTTATATTATGTATATAATACACATTATAAGATTATTGAGAATTAGATTTCATATGTAATATTTAAACTTCATAATTTGTTTAAAAAATTTCATTCACACAAATTAAACAGATATGTTAGAATAATATTCCATTGTTTGTTTAAGGGGGTGTTGTGTGGAACGTAAGTTATCAAAGAGATTAAATTTAACCAGACACAAACCATAATACATTATGGGTATTAAAAATATGATGGAAAATCTAAAGAAATTTAGATTATAAAACCAGCATCCTTATCCCGTGGAATTAAGCTGGAGCCAAACACTATGTGATAAACATAATATTGCTCATGTGAAAAATTAGATATGAACAAAACAAACATCCTTATAAAATGATTTTAGACATTACCATTACTCTATCAGATAAACATAATATTCCTCCTATGAATAATGTGAGATTACTTGAAATATGTCCTCAACACATGATGTTAAAATATATCCATACCCTATATAAGGAACCTAGGATGTATCATGTGACAAACATGATATGTTTCCTTGTTCTAGTAATATGAATAAATGTTACATGATATGGTTATTACTCACCAATTGGGGGTGATAGAATCCTCACATGGAAATGGTATCCTACCATGCTGCATTCCATAACTACATGCTCATTGATTCCTAATTTAGTTGGATGCATATTGTCACCTATACATTTTTGTCTTTAGGACCAAACCCACATTTTCTCTCCCATAGTGTGGTTATACTCAAAATTAACCCCTTTATAGCCTATAAAGAAAGATGATAACTACTATAATGGTCCTCATAATTAGTTATTGTCACTAATCATACTCTTCGACCAAGTAATGGATAAATGGGTACCTTATTACCTAACATAAATAAGGAGGAATCAGAAACTCAATGCACGAGTCCCACATAAAATGTCCTTAGCAGATGATATTGTATTATAGTCTTAACCCTTATAGAAAACACATGATGCCTCATATAAAAAAATGGAACAAATAACACCCTATACACATGTTGTTAAATATTATCCATAACCTATGAAATGATGACAATATTCCTCATATGATAACTATGAGATGATCCATTATCCTCTTTAGAGATGACACTACCTTTTGAACATTGGTCTCTCACTAAACCATGTTCAATAAGTACATTTTGATTTATTTAAATTCCATTAGGATATATTGATACACCTAGATCTTTTATTCATACTGCTACCCCACTAGTAACTCATCACATGTTCTTTGGCCACGGGGATAGGATCACGTCATGCCTTTTGATATAATCATCTACAAAGTTTTATCATAAGTTTGAGTGGTCCTCAAATCCATTTTCCCTAATGAAATATTCTATTTCTACATTCACCTTTCGTGCTTCCTTAAATTTGGATCATTATCCAACTCCCAATTTGAAAAATTTCCCCAAAATGGAAATGGAACCTAGCTACACTATCATACATACCATCATTAGAACACACATTCGAGGAATCCCGAATCATGGATGATGGTTTCCATGTTTCAATAATGGTTAGTAGTTTCACTTATTTTTTTCATCCCATCACTAACCAGTGTGGTTGGGGAGCATGGGATTTAAACATGGTAAACTATGGTCCCTACCCATCAGTCACACCTTTATTTTATCTAGATCTTAGAATCCATGATTTTCCACTATTTCCACCATACATTACTTCAATAGGATCTTCATCACCCTCGATGTTATTATTCTATATTCTCGTGCGTGATGGTTCAGTTTGTTAGCACCATTGAGACTTCCCCACATCATAAAATTTTGTTTTATTATTTTCTGCAATGTAATAATTAGAACATCATTCATCTACTTGTTCTCCCACTGATCAGGGATCGCAATTAATTTGTATTTGGGATGGAATTTGCTTGATATTAAGACCCAAAATAACCATTTAAATAGAATTCCGTGTCTTCAGTCCAATTTTCATGATATTAATCTATGATCTGGAGTCTAGGCATCACCACTTCTAACTATGTGTATGTTTTCCTATGAATATATCACATGGCATTGGGCCTTTATGGTCCTTAATTCTTGTAATTTTTTCCATCATCCATGCCATTAATATTTTTTATGTTCACCCCTCTTTAGACTATTGTCTACACCTATAAACTAAGATCCAAGGACCATTAAATATGAAATTAAACTATTTGAAACCCTTTTCTTCAGCTTTATAACATTAAACAAGTATTATTATTTTTCAAATCTATGAGTCATTAATTTGAAAGAACATTAGATCTAAAAATTATGTCTGTAAACTATGAGAAACTTTTCACCTTTATCCCATAATTTAAATTTGATTTACCACACTTCTAGTGTTTAAGAAAACTAATTCTCCATCCAATACAATAGGGTTTAAACCTATAATATCACAATTCATATATTTATGTAATTATTAATATGAAAAAATTTCAACCCCTGGTCATACTAACATGGAAATAAATTTAAATATACAAGAGGACCAATTATCTGACATGTTATGAACATGTATGGGAGACCATAAAAAATGAATGAATCCCATCCTTTAGGTTTATATAAATACTTTTAAAATGTTATCATGTAAATAAGAAGTGAAAAATACCGCTTCACTCACCATGTACCCTAGAATAAACAATGATGTTCTTGATAAAACCACCATTTCATGTAATTGTTAGGGCCAAATGATAATTATTTCACTATTCACATCGGTTAAAATGACATGGAAATAAGACACTAAATATTTCTATGAGAATGATACTCACATGATGTTTAACAATATGAACAATTGTCCCCATCATATTACGTTAAAAATTATGTAAAATGTTGTTACAAAAAGATGTTAAACTGCATGCCTCCATCCTCATAAGATATTGTAAAACTACAAATAGTTTTAAGACCTTTCTTGAAAAATCATTATTTCACTCAATTACATTCACTTACTAAACCATTAGAGTTACTTAGCATTTTCTAGGCATCCAAGATGTCTATCTCTATGGGAGATGAGTCTGACATTTATACAAAATGATATACCAAACCATTGTGATCAATAACACATTAGGGTAATATTGATAGCTTTGAAATCTGTTTTATCATTTCCTCTATCCATACACATGGTTTGTGTTTTTTGGTATTTAAATCCCCAACAACTTTAACATCTAAGTGGGTCCCTTAATGAGAATATTGTTTGGCCATAATGTCTCTCCTACCATCTTGGGCACACAATCTAAAAGTTCTTTGATGATATTTTGAGAGTTACATGCCTCAAACATGGAAAATTGTCAAACCACATTTTTTTATCTCCATCCTTGATAGAATGGTCATGGATTCATAATTTTGAACATGGATAATATTAATCTTCTATCATACTATCTCAACATTATTTTCCAAATCAGGAGCATCCTGAATCAAACTATTTATCATCTTTTACATGTTTAATTCTATTCCCATGGAGTTACCTCCTTTTTTTACGAGGTAAAATTATGAAATAAATTCATTTGTATACTGAGTCCCACACTCTAACCAAAGAACTCTGGGATGAAACACTTTTGGTGTTTAGTAAACAGTTCAGACCCTAATTGTTCATCCAATATCTACCACTCTAAAATGAATTATATATCTCATATTTTTACTTAATTCCAACACAGAGAATGAATCATGTCGCATTAGATATTTCTAATTTTTTTCTAATTGATAAGATCAAAATTCAGTAAAAAAGAAATATTTTATGAATTTGGGAAATTTATAATAGGAAAACTAAAATATTTTGGAAGTTTATCCACATGTCAGACTATATCCATTAATTAAAAACATGAAAAACTTATATAAGGGACAATACTATATATTGGGTGTTTTAACAAATCAAACATTTTATTCATATCATATATCTCCTTCTAGTAAGGTACTTTGATCCCTACTTGGCCACATGGTAGACCACTCATCCAAGAATTCAAACCATGTATTGATAAACTTGGCATCCATCCAGTAGATATTCTATCTCTAGAACCCTAAAAACATGAACAAGTAACTGATCCCTCAATTGGATGATTATATCTACAAGAGAATTTATAATAGATATATTCTCTCACACCTTCTCTTGCAGAAAATTGATCACCTCCTTATCCACCATGAGTTCTTGGGATCCAATATAATTATTCTTATACAATGGAATATCAATCTATTTCCACTCATCCCACTCTCCTTCAATGATAAAATGTCAATCATGGTTTTTGAGCCCAATAGAGTCTAATCCGGTAGTACACAGAATGAAAAGATATTGGTGTAGAGATCCCACCCACTTTAGAGTTCATAGTGTGGATAAAAATTGATGAAATTCTCCACAATCAATAATTCCCTATAGTAGAAGACTTGGTTTTCCTTAGTAAAATTGGATCCAGAATCTTCAAGGTCCATGAATAGTGTAGGATAAGACATAAGGAAGAATAAAAACATAACATAAGAAGGATCATCTATAGAAAATTAATTTAATGGTATATCTAATATATCCTAGTTAAACTCATCCCCCCATGATCCTATATTATAAATATGATCTCCTCCGACTTCCTATGGATCCTACGATGTTTGCGTGACCATCATAGCCTCCTAGAACTTATCTATTAGTGTCAGAATATCAACCCCCTCTATTGATGAATCATAACAAGAAATATCCACCTATAGTATGATCGTCCACCATAGCATCCTCAATCACTTCCATCTTGGAAATTCTCTTTAATACCTCTATTGGATACATAGTGTTGACCATCACCACCATAGATGTAGGCTTCACCTATTTAAGTGGAAGAACTAGTTAATGGGACAGAAATATAGTATGATCAGACATGTAGACCCAAGATTGGAATGTATCAACTTCAAAAATGTAATAATATTAGATAATATCTTGATGTTTTTGTGAAGACCATTCCAAAAATCAAAAACATGTACTCATGTCCCCCTACAGACACCAACTGAACAAAAGATGGTTTGATTCATAAAACAAGAATGTCAGGGATGCCGTACACTCACCCATTCATGGGTCGAAGCATGTTCCTCCTCCGCATGAGGTTGTTTATGAACCCCCTATACTTTTTTATGGTCACTGATTCATGTGTAAGTGAGAAGGGAGTTAGAAATAAAATTTGAAGATTGTAAATGGTTGAAGTACTGAGAAATAGAAACTTTTCCTGAACAATGGTGGGAAAACATCCCCATAATATTCAACATAGCCATCAATCCCCCAGAATTCTTCATCTGCTGATTATTTTTCAAACCATAATAGTGTCCAATTAGATCATGGGGATTTTGGGTGGAGAGGAATTCCTAGAAACACTATCACCTTACTAGTAATGGGATATACAAGACCATCAGAATGGGTCTGGCCATCCAACTTCGTAATGTTTTTCACTACCTATAATTAGGGAGAATAAAATCCCTCCCATAAATGGCCCAAAATGGGAAGGTTTATCCCCTAATTATGAAAATACAACCATATCCCATGAATAATTGGGTGTTTTCTAGGGATCCCCTCAATCTTTTAGGAATTATGGAATATAACATTGCTATAGATAAGAGGGAGTCACAATCACTTCCTTTTAACTTGGACTTGTTCCCTTATAAAAACTTCACTGGTCCCACCATTATCTCATGGATTTTTTCGAGGGATTTTCTATCCTAGTTCTTCCCTCCCTCCTTAAAATGAGTGAGATACTACATCTACTACCCTAGACACTAGTATATCCCTACCTCCTCAATGAAACCTACATGTAATAGCATTCCACTAGCCATTGGGTTTTAGGGTAACCTTTCACAACTTACACATCGGTGACATGACATCTCAAAATCTCTCAATGATATGTATTTTCCTAGTTAATATTATATTAATTGAAGATACTATATGAAACATTGTCTATTAGCAACACATTATATTCATTTCGGTCATCCCATGTGATCATATATCATGTTTTAATAAGAACTAAGGTATTTTCTTTTTGAAAATATCCCAATTTAAACCATTATTGTATGTCTCTAAATTCACATAAAATACCTACCGAAAATGCATTGAGTTTTTTCATGAAATCCACCATGGAAAACAATAAACCTCCATAAAATGGTTTGACGTATGTTCATTTCTATATCATCCCTATAATTTTGACTACCAATGTCCCATTTAGAAGGGTTGGTAGATGGAATATAAATTGTTCTATCCACCCGATCCTCATCATCATTTTATATCTATCCACCTCCAGAGGCAGACTCCCAAAAAAACCTCATTTTCAAATGAATGTTATTTATAGGCTGATGTTTGGAATCAGGCACTCATCCTCCATGTGTTAGATGTCCTAAAAACATAAAACTAATCGGACCATGAGTATGAAATGGGCTATTCCTCTAGAAGATGTTAAACAACATCTTTTAAATGTTCTAAATCACTATAAAATATTATAGGGGGTCTTCTTATAGTTGGTTGTTGTAATACACCTTGTCTCTCTATCCATGGGGGCTCATGATTGATGTCTTATCCACATAATAAGAATTTTATTTCCATAAATATTCCTAAAGATGATTGATTCTTGACACACATTGATACATTAGGACACTACTGACACCACCATGGAAGGTTAACCAAGGGTTTATTTAGGAAATAACTAAACCACTGCTTCAAGGGGATGTCCTAATCCCCGTATTATATATGATCATACCATATACTATGGAAATTATAAAACATTATATATATTTCATCTACTCATGTATGGACCAAAAATCCTCTATGAGTATGAAATAATCATACATGGAAACCTGGATCATGATCGCAATAATCTGTTCAAGATCCCAATAGTTGATGCAAACCTCCCGACCATAGAGTTAGAATGTGTCTTTCCCAGGTCACCACTTTATCAAATTCTATGACATGATTATCTATTGTAAATAGACATGGGTAATTTGATTCTACACTACATCATACACACTATGCATCTTCATCTACACAATAAACATGATCTAAAATGGAAATAACCATTATTCCCATGACCAGACATCATAAATATTTCCACATTATCCCATATCTCAATCCTTATTCCAGGATTTGAGACTTCCTTTCAAACCCACCTTATGGATTCACTCATATTTAGGGGGGGATTCCTCATCATAAAATGTAAAATTTTGATATTTATAAATGAGTTCCACAATGAATGGGTAGTGATCGAAGCACTTTTCTTCAGGATGTGACCCTCGATAGTAACGTGAAACTTGTGCTACTTTAGAGAGATTCTAAAAAAATTGGGAGACTCAACTCGATTGGAATTGGAAATGAACACATTGTACCTCAACAAAAATCTCTATAATATAATCCAATTGAAGATGGGATAATCTATTGTGAATAAATAAATTTTTTTAGTAAGTGTTTCATAATCTGTCCCACTCTAAAAAATATTCTCGATCATAAAGTGTCCATCCATCTCGATTCATCGAGTTGAAGTAGAATCTTCAACTTAAATAAGCATTTATTTATAATTCATGTATTGTCTTATAGAAAAAGTTCATTTAGGACAATTCATGAATGTTGAGTTTTGGAATGAACATAAGGTTCTCCAAATTCTTTTCCAAAAAATATAATTTGTTGAAGTGTAAAAGTTTCACGAGCTGTAAGGATTTATATCACAGAACACTCAAATAGGTCATTAGTTTCATACAATTAGACCAACGTTTTATATTTCATGAAATGATCATGATCCCCAATGTACCCCAACCCTCTTTATATGAATAGGACATAACTATGTTTCCAAAAAATGGTTCATAGATCTCCAATTTTTCAAAGGATTCTCTTCATATTTAGAACATCTTCTCCCTCCTTAACTCCCATTCTAAGGGATGCCCTTTCTGGACACTGAAATACATGTTTCAAGATATATATTAGGTATTGTAAAACCAATTCATAGAATCTCATGCCAAAAAAGATAAAAAACCCATATCTAGGTCTATATTCTCAATGTTTGGAAATAATTCTATTGGAGTGGTTCCTCATTAAGGTTTCTAGGATTTTAAGATGTTAAGGAAGGAACCATTTTGTATCATATGATTGTTCATGAAATTTTTTACCTTTTTTAAAACATATCAAAACAAATATTCATGTTGTTAAACATTTATAAAGATAGATTCCCACATTCCTTATGCATATAAATACCAACATATGACTTTTCTTAGGAAACAACCATTGGACATCAAAAAAAGTATCTAAATTCATGAAATTATATACTTTGAAAAGGAAGAGAGGAAACAGATTCCATGAGGAACCCATATTTTGTGAAACCACATCACATGGGTTATTGAGAACCAGAATCCATGTTTAAGATTCCTTTTGTGATGGTAGACATCATTCGTGTAAAAATAAATTCCATTTATTATTTGGTGGTTTTTCGAGATAATTATGAATCACAAAACCAATTTCATGGGAACCAATACTATAATTTTATGTCGGGACACCCTATTCCATGAACGATACACTTTCTTCAGACCCCATCACTTCATGAAGACATTAACCTTTATGTACCTACAACCATCATGAAATTTTATCCACCAGGACATTCTATGGTGCCTCATTTCAGTAAATACTATTTCTCAATGGTTGAGATATATATGGACGTGTCCCCTTCCAAACATTGTTCATCGAATCACCATTATTCTATAAAAACTCTATCATGAAATCCTATAACTTCATCATTTGATTGTAGTAGGGAATTCACTATTAAAATTCCTTTGTCTCTTAATAATTGGAACCCTAATGCCACTTTTCCACTAATAATATGTACTCTAACATTAGGACCCCTAATTACCCCTACTCTATGAAATTTCTTATGAAATTCTACACCAAGTGGTGAATGAAAAGTAGACACAATATTTAAAAATGATGAATCATAATTTAATACTACCCAATTTTTTTTGTTAGGGAGGTATTATGTATTTTATTACTATCCCATATGAAAATGATCTCCCTGGGTGTAGACCCCATGAAGACATAGTTAAATGATCTAAAACTACATAGCCTAACATCCTAGTAATATGATTTTAGATTGTATTAAAAAATCCTTATACCATGATTTTAATATTTAGACATACCTTTTATGATGAATGCATGATTCCACATGTACGACCATCATGGGATGAACCCCCCCCCCATTTAAAGATCATCCACCTTCAGAAATCTACTAGGGTAAAGGATCACACAGTCCCTCATTGATGATTATTCTATCAAATTAGTGTCCCAATCATATAGAGTAATATAATATGGATGTACCAATCATGTGACCATAAAATATGGAATCAAACTATGTGTATATTATTCCATTTCAACTAAGAGTGTATATAGGACACATCAACGAGGTTCAATATCGATATCTCATCGATCCCTAGAAATGTCCATGAGGTTTAATACTGACACCACAACAATACTGAATATTTATATCCCCCTATAGGTACATGAACCTTCATTTGTGATCATATTTACTACTGGGGACACACTTAACCAAACACTCAAGTTTGAAAATCATCCCCATTGGGACACAATTAACCAGACCCTCCAATTTGATCATCTTCCCCCTAGTGAAACCCTTATCCTATCCCTCATGTGTGATCATCTTCCCCCCAGGTAAACACTAAACCCTCCACCTATCCCCAAAAGTCATAATTCATATAGACAAAATTGAATATATACCCCATATAATTATCGTGGTATTCACCAGATAAAATCCCATGGAAGTCTTACTCCCCAAGAATAAACTACCCTATGACCCACACATGACTCATTATGATCCATACCTATGATTCCTAACACATGAGATTTCTTTGAACTCGAAAGGAGAATACTTTTAGGTTACCAACATTCCAAATATCTATAAATTTATAGGAATGTACCACATTACCATATACTCTATTCATAGTTTTCATCTTTTTTGAGATAAAATACGTTTAATTAACTAATGTACACAATGATATGACATTAAGATTGAGTTTCATGTACATGGATCAAATAAATAGGGGATTCCTAGACAAGGAAATGATCTCCAATTAGAAATTCCTTGAAGGAGGAACGGAAATTCCATCAATCCATTTCGATCAAGAAGCCAACATCACTAACCACAATGGAGAAGGTTTTCCTACATTAGGATGGAATACAGGGCATGCAGAGCGAGTCAATGCACACCTAGGTGAGGACATCATAAAAAATTTTACAATGATTTTTGGTTATGTGATATGGTTTTAACTTAAACTTTTTTTGTATTTTAATAAACATATATAAATATTTATATCAGGCATGCACATGTTTTTGGTTTCATTCTATGTTCATACGCACCCCTTACATGATCCCCTCCTGAGACATGTAGACTTTATGGTTTTGAGATCAGGTATGTGGATTGACTCATGGGTCTGAACATTGTGTGAAAGGGAATTACATGGGTTTGTTGAAGAGATTGATGAATGACCTGGTGGTTCTCTTATACAGAGTATGATATTTTTATCTCGATTTTGTGCATGTACTTATAAGATCTGTCTTGGTGATCTTACTTATTTTTCCATAATAAATTTATACATTATCTGGTATATTAAATTGTTTCTTTTGAATTTATATTTTCATTATTTCTTATATGATTCCCTACATTTTTTATAGATTCTATTTTGTAGTTAAATCATATAAGGTATAACTATTTTTATTATTATAATTGGAAGTATGTATAGTCTTCATAATATCGAATAATATATCTTCTCATCTAGTTGGCAGAATTTGGAATACATGGAGGCACACCAAGGGTAAAATATATATTTGGACAGAATATTATGTGATGTTTCTCCCTAGTTGGCTGCTAAAAATTTATATTAAAGTTTTTTGTATATTGTCATTCTATATGGGAATGGTAGACTAGATACTCAAATATTATAATATATTGGTAAATATATCATGTTTTGGTTATTATATCCCCACACATTGGGGATACACTATGTTTCCATGGGTGGGGAAATTACTTTTATTCTTGTTCATTTATTATTGAAATATTATTCTGTTGTCATTGTTGGTTGTAACATTAATTAATGGAAAATGCCATGGGATTTTTAATATGTCAAAAAAAATCTCAATCGAGTTTTCATAAATTTATTATTGGTTTTATTATAATCATCAAGACCATGTAAATGGTTCCTCATGTGATTTTGATTTTCTCCAATTAGTATATGGTATATATCATTCCTGACTCAGATAAGGGTAAATTGAAATAAAATAAGGGGTTATATAATTAATGTGTCACAAATATTGTAAATAGTGTTTCCATGTATTGATTATTAGTGAAATTATAATCTTTAATCATTGGAAGGTGATTTCATGTAATATTGATTTGAGATTTGTTCTCTCTGATATTGTTAAGAAAGTGAAACTCCCAGATATTTTTTGAAATATATTTTTTCCAGTTAATTTAATCTTTTTGATACTTGGAATATCACATGAAAATGATTATAACGTGTGTTATATAAAAGAACAATGTTAGTATTTATTTATATGGAAAATAAATTCATGGTTTCTCTACATAGAACACATATATTGGCTTTTGGTATAGGAAACAGAATCCTGGACTTCTGTTACACATAATGTTTAGTTCTTTTGAATTCTTGACTTTCATAAAAAACCATGTTTCACTAAAAAATGATATATTATTACAATATTATTATTAATATATTATGATATAACATTACTATAAAATTATCATTGGTTACTATTATTATATAACATTTGAAAATATATGTTGTATATGTTTAAATCATTTGTTACAAATTAATCTGAAATGGAAATATTCATAAATGAAATATTTTTATATTTATTCTCCCAAAGCCATTTTTTACTTATGAAATAAAATAAATTAAAATTATTTAATGATATTAATGGTATATATACGTTATATATTTAATAAATATTTTTTTATATTTATGCAGTAGATTTTATGGGCATACGAAACTAACCAACCTCATTTCATATATAAAACCTAAATTCTTTAAAAGTATAATTTTAACGACTATTAATAGAAAATCTAGTTTGAAACCAAATTTTGAGACCTTTAATATAAATTTTTAGAAAACATAAACTTCTTTTTTTAAATATGAATATAGAAATATACATTGGTTTATTTTTTTTATTTTTCTGATATGTTTCAGGTTTTGATCTATACTAAAAAAATACTAAATGATAATTGATAACAACTTTTTTCAACAAAATAATTTTTAGTATTAAATTATATATTGTATTGGTTTTAATAGATCATTAGATAAATTTTTTATTAGTCAAAATAATTTAGGTCATTGGATTCAATTTTATATTTAATTTTGGTATAAAAATCATTTTAATCTCTTCCATGTTTTATCTTTAATAACCCATTTTCTCACCACGTTAATGGGATTAATTATAAATTTAGTAATAAAACTCATGTGTTTTTAATTTTTAGAAATAGATTCCTTATTTTTAATCATTGGGTCTATATTATGTAAAAATAATATATTTGATCATTATGAATAGTAACTTTTGAAAATTTTTAATTAACACGCCAAAAAAAAGAGGTAATTAATGGAAAACAATAATATTATAAATATTAGAGAATATAACTAAAACATGTATTAATTAAATTAAATTAGTGTTTTTTGACCAAAATAATCCTTGCGCCTAAATTATACCCTTTTAATGCCACGTGGATGATATTAAGTCATTTGTTACATTTAATGTATGGAAACATTAATGATGTCATAATAATATTTTCAATAACTCTATCATTTTTGATTTAAGATTATATTAATGAAAAATTATACTATAAATACTCATATAAAATTTAACTTATTTTATATGTCATTGTATTTTATTTAATAATTTTTGGATATAAATAAATACATTAAATTATTCTATAATGATTATGCAGTAATTGTTTAATTAATGGAAATAAAAACTAAATAAAAATACAAACTTCCAAATTAATAGAAATTGATATAGTTAATTTAATAAACTATTTATTTTGATTTATTTTACATTTTAAGGATGATTAAATATACTTGGATTGAAAACATTATGTTTTTCGGATATCAATAAAAAGGCAAATAATGAATAGTGTCAAAATGACAATGATTATATTTTATTAATGTAATATTCTATTACATTATTAAAATATAATAAAAATATTTAGTAGGTAGAAAGGAATTACATATATTATAAAATATTATAAATTTTCCATTTATGTTCCAATTGAATATTTTTAAAAAAATTACATTCTCTTAATATTATAATCTTTGTTAGGATAGATAAAATTAAAATCTATTGACAAAGTGTTAATAAAAAAGATAATGATTAAAAATAATATATATATATATATATATATAATTAATTTCTTAATGAGATTAAAACATTATATCTTCATATATTCAAATAAATGGTATTTTTGAAGTATTTTTATTGATATTGAATTTATTATAAATTAATATTTTTAGATATTCTGGAAGTGACCCTCACATCAATTAGAAATGGGAACCTCTCCCTCACTTTTTTACATCACATTTCACCTTAAATAATGGTAATAACCTAAAATTTACCTTTTATGCTTCCCTATCCCCCTTTTAAAGGTTCTATTCTTTCCAAATTTCAAACAATAGTGTCCTTTGGAGAAGATATAAAGGAACTGCTCTAAAGGTGAGGTAATCACTCTAACCAATCATTCTCTTTTTCTACAATCATATACCTCGTATAAATATGTGATATATATTATAACATAAAAAATTAAGAATCCTAAATATTATGAAATTTTATTTTGATTATTAAAATAACATTATATATCTCCTTTCCCATCAACGAAAAAATTAATGTATCGCTTTTGTGTATGTATGGTTTACCGTATTCACATAACAATACAATTATTTTCATCAACAATTTTGTATGAGTTATAATTATGATGGGTTTAAATTTTATATATGATATTTAAGATATAATAATACTTCTTGAATGGTAATATCATATCAAACTTTTATAGTCCATTTAATATTTCTCGAAAGTGATAATGTTGCTCGTCCGTATGTATGGATTACCATCTCCACGATGCAGTGTGATTCATCATTCACCAATATTTCACATGGATGGTAATAAAGATAAATTTTATGATTATATATTATATATATTACTTAAAAATTATTCTTTAATCATAGTATATTATATTCCTTCCTTTATTCTAACCTGCAATGAAAATGAAAACAATGTTCATTCTTACGTAGGGAGTATTGTCTCACTGGATGGTGTATTTAATTTTCTATATCAATATTTTATGAATCAGTATAAATACATATTAAATATATGATATTAATATCACTGTTATCATTCTGGAGATGATAATGTAATGATTTACGAAAGTGTAAAAAAGATACCAAGTCAAAACATGAATGAAAATCAAATAGGATACAACCCAAAGCATAACAGTAACCAAAAAGTAGTAATAGATGGGTAATATTAAGTCATATCTAAATAATATATGTAATATATATATATATATTACTATGATTATATGATATATTTATTCTAAAATTATATTTTATATATTGGTGGCTTTAACTTGTGAAAATGAAGTCATGACATATGGTAAGGGATTTCACGAATCACTTTGTACCTCTGAGATATATGAGATTATCACCACTTATTCTTGTTTTGAGGTGTAAATATTTACCAATGTAATTTTACATTAAAAATTTATCATTTTTATGGTATTCAATGTTTCAATTTATTTTACTATTTGAGAGGGTTTAAGTTCAACATTTAACAAATCATTCAGGTAATTTTGTCTCAATATTTCTCTGAGACACATGTTCTTTTATGGACCTATATTATATTACAAGATTTATAAAATTACTTATTAATTTTTTCATCATAAATATAATTCATTTCTTGATATTTTAAGCTTAATTTAGTATTAATCTCTTACAGTTCTAAAATCTATGGTCCTTCATAACATTGTTTTCAAAAAATATTTTTATAGTGTTTTAAATGATATTTTAAGAATTTTCCAGAAATAGGATTTAAAATACTATTTAAAAAGTTTCATAGATTCTTCTCTAAGTATTAATTTTTATTTTAAAATAAGAAGTTTTAATTAATATTTTATTATTTCAAAAAAATATTTCATACTAGAACATTTATTTCTTCCAATAAATGTTTTAAAAATTTATTTCAAAATTATTTTCCATCTATGAGGATATCTATTGGTGTTAGACATGTATTACTGCAGATATTATCCAATGAAAGTATTTAAATTCATTCTATTATTAGTTTATATTGATGATGGATTTAATTTTAAAAACACTATTTCTTTTCCCCCATTTATTTCATGTTAAATTGATTATGTTACTCATTTATATTTATAGGTTAGGATATGATGAATGATTTATATTCTTGTCGGAAAAAATAATAATTTAAATAATGAGATATTTTGGCCATATATATCTCTCTAATGCATTGGTTATTTATTTATATATAATGAGATAGAAATGAATGGAATTGGGATGGAACTCGGTTTAGGAAATTTATTTGTCCCCTATGATGGTCTTAGGAGTTAACCATCACTTCTAATATGGTCATGTGAGTAAACCATTTCGACAAAGATTTTATGGGGAGTGAAAACATACAATTAATATTTAATTGGAAATAATTACCATAATATTCTGGAAATTATATTATATTATTATGTGTCTACCACAAATACTAAGTATTATTCCTTTATTACGATTTCATGAATTATGTTATTTATTTTCATATGATTCATTCTATTTGAACACTTAATAATTTTCAATTATTTTTATTTATGATAACTAATATGAGGAGTATGATCATTTATTGTCCTGATCATGTCACCTTACACATATTATCACTACTATAATTACATGTATTTATTTTATACCTTTACTGAGAATTTTATCTCATCATTTTTATGTTTACATTCCCCCATGTTATAAAGATATGTTTTATGTTTTATGTTTCTATGAAGGGTTATAGATGAGAAGAATATATTGGGAGATAATATAGATCATTAATGAAAAAAAATATTCTTCCTTGTTTATAAAGCCACAAGACTAATATAATCTTTGGGAATCTTTTTTGTAAGATGTTGAGTATTCCAAAGTAGTGATGTAATGTTAATGAATGTTATGAATAGGTTGTAATTGTTTGTTTTAGATAAATATTTTAATTACCCGTTGGAAACAAGGATGATATAACATTATTTATTTACCTAAAGATATTTCGAAGGATATTATAGTGATGTATCAAAGAATATTCCTATGATGTCATAGATTTAAAAATATGTTTCCAGATTTGGGAATCATATTACTAATTTCCCATGATTATATATTCATATGTTATGATAATTTATTCTCACACTATGTTTTCTTGTTTTATTAAATAATGGGAACTAGAAATAACATTGTTGAAATCCACTGTTTCTGTTGTGGAAGATATGTACATTATGAAAATTAATGTCCTAAGTGTAACTCTCATGAAGAGAAAAAGGAATGTGGTATGAGTATTTGTTATAATAACGAGGATAAAGAGAGGGAAAATGACATTTGAAATGTATGGGATGTACCAATTTTTTTACATTAAACATAAGAAACATGATTATATTATGTTTTGGAAACCTTAATACAAGATTCATATTTCGTATTCTTGGATTGAATATGATGATGAAGCCTGAGTAATGGACTATGAATAATGATGGATGATTGAAATTGATAAGATTTGGTGTTTAATGAATAAGTTTTTATTTATGGATTGAAAATAATGTGTTGAACGGAGATTATGACTTGGAAAAATTATTTAATGGACATGTGATATGAAGGGGAAATAAAAGATTAAGGTAATGATAAACCTAAATTTGTTTCTATTGTTGAGATAATGATGTTTGGTTAAATATTTATTGGATTTGAATACATAAATTGGATGGTAATTATTAACTAGTAATTGATTGAGGATTTATTTACAATGGGTTTTCTATTTTCCCATATAGAGTTTAATAAATATTTGGACTTAAGAATATTTTCCAATAATTTTTCAATAAGTAAGAACCATGGTTTTCAGAAAAATATTTATGATAATTTTGATTATTATAATGTTTTAAGAGTGTTAATGATGAAGGTATTCACATGTTTGGTATGCGACATACAATAGAAACAATGTGATATACAAGGGATCAATGCTATGACCATTTTGAGAAATACATTGACCATATTCTTAAACTTTTATACCTTTTGATTTTAGATGTGTTATATGTTTATCAAATTATGTAATGTATTATGTGAAATTTCATATTATTTCGTAGCGATTAAAATATTATCTCACCATTTGAGTATATATTCATATTGGATAAATTTTTTATCCTTTTTTGTGATATAGTTAGATGGAATGACATTTCATTATATTTGTGGTTCTCATAATCTACTAACACTTCAGGAGAAAAAAATTCACCATAATTTCCTTTAACAAGTGATGATGTGGTAATTGATAAAGGATAAAAAAGTGAATGGGTGTCCTGAAATAATTTATATAACAAAAATGATCATTTTTACATACTTAATCATGATTTATTAAATAAAATTAAACATAATATAACTACAAGGATCGAGATGTATAATGTCTTGGGAAATTAGGAACATTATATAACTACTTAAAACTTGAAATACAACATATTTATAGAAATATTCATTTACATAACCAAAATATTCATTCATACATAAAACTGTAATGGATAACCTAAGGATGTATACATGAATGGGGTGAGACATAAATCCTTGTAAGTGATTAAACAAGGAAAGAAATGATGAAAAATATACATGTTAGAAAATAGAAATATCAATGGAGCATAAAAGAAACTTGAACATAATTGCAAGGTATATAATTATTATCATAACATGGAAATGTGGAAACAACATACAACATGATATTAGCATGAGACAAGGATTATTGCACAAGGATTACCAGGAGTAAACCTAATTTACATGAGTTTTCATGAGTAAACACTTATTCCACATGGTTTATCATTATACCAAAGATTACCAAATGCATTGGATTTCTATTAGGCCACACCCTTAATAATCATTTCAATCTCATGCTTAACCATGCCACATAGATCATATAATATGGATTCATTCAACATCATCATATAATCCAAAATAAAGTAATGTGAAAATAATACATGATAAAATATAATAAATTTGTATATGTTAATAAAGATTAATACCCTTAATAGTGAAATTAGCATGGTAATCACTACATCACGATTTTGGCAAGGAAAATTGCGGTGTAATTTCGGCAGTATAATGATGTGATAAAAATTTGTAAAAAAGGTCATTAGTGAGAAAGGGGGACCTCATAATATATATATTATATGTATAGGAATGGTAATATAAATTCATGTACCACCATAAGGAATATTTCATTAGAAGGTGTAAAAAAATAAGGACACTTGAAGGAAGAGGAAAATAGAATAACTTTTATGAAATTTCAGCATAGTAACATGTGTACATGGAAGAGATTAATGAGAGAGAAAGGAGTATCTAAACATTAAAACATAAATCAGGATGTATGGGGGAGGGGACAAATCATACCTCAACATTTGAAACTGAAAATTAATGGGTATAACAATATATGAAATCATCGACAAAAATGAGAAATGAAGGAATGGGAGGATCCCATACATGAGTGTGTGACTTGAAATACTTGAAGAATGGATTTTTCCGAGGATGGGAAACCTTGGGAGGATTCTAGATAGGGTATGATAGATTATGTACGTGATAAAAGGATATTTATGGATTATAAGGTGGATCTTGGTGGGTTTATATCAGAAATGTATGGGGAATTGTTTAATATTTCAGAAACATAGGTTTTGGAGTCAATATAATTAAATATTCAAAACCACAAAAAATCCCATGTATTTTGACCTTGGTTTGTTCCAAAGTAGAATGAAAAAATTATTTAATATGGAAAATTGACAAAAATAATAAAATATTTCCCCTGATTATGTTGAGGTGAGTCACACTCTCAACGAAATGAATTTAAAATTAGAAAATATATTATATATTTGGGAGGATTAACTAAGTATTTATAAAATTAGTAAAATAAATATAAAAACAAATTCTTTTAATGGTAATAAATATATTGGTACTATAATAACCATTATATTATTTATTACATCATTTTTGGTTAATTATGATATCATAAAACACATATTTTATTTTTACGGTATTAAATATATATCTAAAAATTCAAATGTCTTTGAAAATTATGTAAAAATCACCATTGGATAAATTCAACAACCTGAATCAAAAAATAATATTCACTTTATCAAATTTATTATCTATATATTTGAATTTTCAATTTTAAAATGAAGATAATGAAAATTCATGTGGTTTGAAAAAAACAGTTTTCAAACCATAATAAAAATTACATTTAAAATAATAAATATTATATATTCATTTATTATTCATAAAATTAATTTGATAATAATATTTTATTTAAATATTAATTATTCATTTATTCATTTATTCCATAAAAATATTATTTAATTAAAAAAAATTACATTACCTTTTATCTAATAAAAATGTAACTCTTATCAAAAGATTTCCTAATCATTTACATATAAGGAATTAATATATCTATTATTTATGTGATTTTTTTTTATAGTATTGTTAATAAAAAACATAGTTTAATATAATAATGTAAATATTTCTCAAAAGAACCATTGTTACAAAAAGAATCAATTTATCAAATTCAGCATCACTTTTTAAGAAAGACGATTATCATAATGAAAATGATGTAATAATTTTTTTATTTATAAAAGAATGTTTACATAATAAGTAACTAATACCATAGTACACAACCCCTTATAAAACCTATATAAGACCTACGGGTATGGTGTGCGATTGTGATAGGATCATGGGGTAGCTCTAATAACATCACTCAAGTGGTAATCTCTATTAACATAAACTTCATATGTAGGCCATATTATTAAAGATTAGCGTGTTAAAGTTCTTCTTGGTCATGGTCAAGAGAAAAGCCTAGATACCCTACCTCCTTTCCAGGATTTGAAAATTGAGCTATATAAAACTTGAGTCTACTGGATGATGTTATCCTCTTTTTTGTCTATGTCGAAAGGGTTTTTATTTTAAAAACCATATATTTATATCAATCGTGTGATCACTCTTTAATGGATTTATTAACAACTGTAATTATACTTAACGATCATTTAATCCCAATAAATAATAAAAAGAGTCCTGGTGTTTTCTATATCTATTAAACATTATATGGATGGGAATTTTAATCATAAATGATCGGTTCATTAAAAAAATCCCCCCTTAATAAATTTCTCCCCCGAAATTTTCTTTTCCTAGACTAAAATAATGAGGGTAACTCTACTTCATCACATCCTATGATTCTCACATTACTTATTCAATCTTTTGGTTTCTCCATGACACTGTAATGAGGGAAATCGTCTTATTTCGTAGAACTTTTTTCTACAATCTATGATATTCACTGTTTCATTGTATAGGAGAGGTCATTATCCAATGGTACTACCTATGGATTGAGTACATGTGATGGGTCTGATATGTACTTCCTCAAGAGTGATAGATGGAATACATCAAGTACATGAGATAGGTTTAGTGGGAGTTCTATTTGATAGACCACTAACCCATCATGATCAAGGATCACAAATGGGCCGATGCACCTTGGAATAAGAATTCCCTTCAACCAAAATCTCGTAACTCTCTTCGATGGAGATATGAGGAGAGAAATCATATCTCCAACATTAAACTCTGGTCTTGTGAACCTTTGTTAGCATATATCATTTATTGACTCTAAGAATCATTGATCTGTTACTGGATGGTCTTGTCCTTCTCCACCATTTAATCAATAATTTCTGGACCTTGAAGGTTTCCCTTAACAAGTTCATCCAAACATTTCAATGTTGGACACCTCTTCCCATAAATGGATTCATAAAGATCCATTTTGATGCCTGAGTGGAAACTGTTGTTGTAAGAGAACTCAACTAGAGGAAGATGTTGATACTATACTCCTTTTAAGTCGATTAAGAATGATCTAAAAATGTAATCTAGAGTTTGGATATTACACTCTGATTGGCCATCAGTTTTAGGATGATAAACCATACTGATGTTCAGCTAATCATTTAGATCATGTTGGAGACTATTCTGGGTCATAGAGGTGAATCATAGATCTTGATCGGATACAATCTATAGTGGTAATCCATGAACCCATGAAACATCTCTAATGTATTTCCATTTTAGTTGATCCAATGATAAATCATGTGGAATTACAATGAATTGTACTGTCTTTTTATGAAAATTCAAAACAAACCATGTAACATTATTTCCTTTCTATTTCATTGGATATCCTGTGAAAATGTCCATGGAAATGTTCTCCCGTTTCCGTGTTGTAATGGGTAATTGTTTCATTATCCCCTTATAATTCTTCCTATCATCAATCACTTTCTAAGATACCTTGCACATTATTGTATACTCATGAACCCCCTTCTTCATGTTATCCCACGAATAATGCTCTCACAGATCGCAATACATCTTTGTATTTCCTGGGTAAATGGAGAAAATTTAATTATGTGAATTATCCAAAACATATTTCATTAAATAAGAATTTGATGGAACACATAATCTTGACCTAAATCTCAAAATTTCTTCTCCATTAACACTGAAATCCAAGGATTTCCCTTTTCTGATAGTTTCCACATTCTTCTAAATTCCCACATCATTCTTTTGAGCATCCTTTAGCCATTCCGAAAGAGACAGTTTAGAAATAATTTGTGTATTTATTAATTATATTCTCCTCTTTATGATTCCCATGTCCATATTAATCAAATATAAGAATATCATATCCTTTTAAATTCTTAGCAATGACATAATTGCTTTGTCCATTCAACTTAGAGAATCTAGCTAAATGTTTCCATTCATAGGGTGGAAATGGATTGAGCAATCATATTCTATGATCATCTCTAACCATATTCATTGGCACATATTCAAATATTTTTGTGTGAATACATTGCTGAGATTTTTGTGGTCTTGATTTATTTAAAAATTCTACCCAAAGAGGTAATATAACAAAATTTCCAAATTGATGATTATTGAATCCAACTATAGATCATGTGTTGGATAGTTCCACTCATGAACATTAAATTTACTTCAATCTTAGGAAATGAAACTACCATTTCGAATCAACACAAATCCTCTGAACTTATTCAAAAATCATTGAATACCAAAAAAAAGTTCTCCCCTTGTGGGTAGTGTGATCAAGGGCGTAGTTATAATCATTTTTTCACCTCGTTAAATCTCTCTCTACATTCATCATTCTAATCATACTTGAATCCCATCTGAGTTATCATGGTAAGAGGGTTCGATAATTGTGGGAGATTTCTCACAAATCGATGATAATATCCTGTTAACCAATGAAAACTACGGATATTTGTCATAGAAGATGGCCTCAGCCATAGCTCATCTATATTTTTCAAATAGTTATCTTGATATATCATATTACTTGTGATGATTTGACCCATGAATGAGACTTACTTCAACCAGAACTCACACTTGGTGTACTTTTCATTGAGATTCTTCATTCGCATGGTCTCTAGTACAATGGCTAGATGCTCCTCATTATCCTCCTTGGTATTGAATTATATTATAATATCATATATAAAAACTACTAACAATTTGTTGTGGTAATCCATAAAGACTATATTCGACATGTCCATGAAGATTTTTGGAGCATTAGTGAGTCCGAAAGGAATTTCTCGGATTTCATAGCTCATGTACCTTGTATGAAATGCAGTATTGGGGATATCCTCCTTAATAACCCTTATGTTGGTAATATATTGACCATAGAACCACCTTGGAAATGTATTGTGCTCTGTTTAGTTGATTGATATTTTCATTAATTCATCACAGATGATACTTTTTCCTTATCATGATTTTGTTGTGCTCACGATAATCAATGAAAAGTAACAATGACCCATCCTTCATCATAGTGAATATGATAGCTGCACCCCTTGGTAAATAACCCAGTCATATAAAACCTGTAACATCCCCAAATGATAAAGGGTTAAATGACTAAATGATATGACTCATGTCAACAAGGTGCACCTTCCTTTTCGGGAGCCTACCTGGTTAGAACTCCACAGTTAAGCGTGCTTGGCCTGGAGTAGTGATCAGGATGGGTGACCTTCTGGGAAGTTTCCCAGGATGTGTGTGAGTGAGGACAAAACACACTGCAAAGGACATGTGTTGGCTTGTGGGGACATTCATTAGTCAGATAACCCGTTCGGGCATGTGGGTTGACCCTGGGGTGGGCCCCACATGTCTGCGAGGCAACTGGTGGTACCTGGTGGGCCAGGACCTGACAGCCATGTTATGGCGGGGTGGTTGCGCTGTCACCGGGGCCCGGTTGTCACATTTGGTATCAGAGGAGGAACCCAGCCTTAAGTGTAGTGCACTGCCTGGGTTGAGATGTAGGGCCCACAACGAGGGCGTTGTGCTCTAAACGGGGGGTGATTGTAACATCCCCAAATGATAAAGGGTTAAATGACTAAATGATATGACTCATGTCAACAAGGTGCACCTTCCTTTTCGGGAGCCTACCTGGTTAGAACTCCACAGTTAAGCGTGATTGGCCTGGAGTAGTGATCAGGATGGGTGACCTTCTGGGAAGTTTCCCAGGATGTGTGTGAGTGAGGACAAAACACACTGCAAAGGACATGTGTTGGCTTGTGGGGACATTCATTAGTCAGATAACCCGTTCGGGCATGTGGGTTGACCCTGGGGTGGGCCCCACATGTCTGCGAGGAAACTGGTGGTACCTGGTGGGCCAGGACCTGACAGCCATGTTATGGCGGGGTGGTTGTGCTGTCACCGGGGCCCGGTTGTCCCATTTGTCACGACCCGCCCTCGGGGTCCGTGCCGTGACTACCCCAAGCCCGCCTTCCATAGGCCAGGGGCTGGCGACTAGCACCAAGGCGTAAATCCCGGTAAAAAGGGAAGGCATTGCCTTTGTAAAGTAAACAAACACCACAGAGTAAGCAAGCAGAAAGTAACACTAAGCAAAAACAGAGTACAACTAAAAGTGCGGAAAGTAAAAGGGGCCGGAAATACAAGCCCAATTGTAAAGTACAACTCGAAAGGAAAAACAGAAACTGAAAAGTAAAGATGCTACGCCGAGCTGTCCACTGGAAATCCCACCTGAAGGGTGGGTACAGATAGCTCCTCTGCTCCTCGGGTCCCGCCGTCTGCTCCGAGTATGTCCCGCCCAGTGGTCTGCCTCTGGGTACCGCCTCGTCGTATAGTCCACCTCCAGGTACCGTCCAGTCCTCGAACACTCGGCCTCTGCCAGTACTGGCCGTCGTCTGCAACCAACACAACGAGGTGCGGGCATAGCCCGTGCAGTGGTGAGTATAACGATACTCAGTAGGGACCCGGAGACCCTCAAGGTCTCACTAAAACCAACAAGGATAACCACAAGAAGATCTCAACAGTTAAACTCTACTTAGGTATATGCCCATACATATACCTAAGTTATCAAGTATCCCATCTCAGTCATGAGGAAACACAAAGATCATGAGATCAACGGATAACCACTACCCAGGTATATGCCCATACATATACCTAAGTTATCAAGTAACCCATCTCAATCATGAGGAAACACAAAGGTCAAAAGACTCAGCTCAAACCAGGATTTTAATTATCGAAACCGTAACTGCTGAAGAGCTCCGTCTCTAGAGTGTACAGTGGTCCTGTCATGACTCCGAGGCCGCCGCTCACTAACCTAAGACTGCTGAGGTACTCCTCCTGTCGAGTATTGCGGGTTTGCGGCCAACTACCTGGCGCTCCGTCCGCTGAGGGTCTGTCGCCAAATACCGGGCGCTCGCCCAAATAGCCTACTGAGGTACTCCTCCTGTCGAGTACCGCGGGTTTGCTGCCAACTACCAGGCGCTCCGTCCGCCGTGGGTCTGCCGCCAAATACCGGGCGCTCCGTCCACTGGGCTAGTCGACTCACTCCAAGTCGAGTCGGTCAAGCAGTCGTCAGGTCTCAGCCGGCTACACGGTCTCCGTACTCTGCACGCTCGTCTCCGGGAGGGTCCGCTCCACGAGCTACTGGTCGATACTCCAAGTATCACAAAGTCCCGCAAAGAAGTATCTCAAAAGTCTGTCTCGTCACAGGGGTCTCAACGCAACAGACGGCGCGTCGTTCGGACGCCCGGTCTGTGAGTTATTAGCCTTTTCTTCCCAGGGGCCCAGTTGGTTTCGTGCGCGAACCAATCCCGGCCGTATCACAACTATACCCTGAACTCCCATAGGGTATATTCAAAGGGACCGTTACTCAACGTAATAACCAACGCCGCTGACGGTTCGTCAAACGGACGTCCTGTCTGAAAGATATCAGCTTTCCCGTTCCAGGGGCCCGGTTGGATTTCGGGTGTGATCCAACCCGGCCACTACTAACTGTATCCAAAACTCGGGCAAAGGATGCCAAAAGTTCTGTATCGTAAACAGGAACTCAACGCAACAGACGGCGCGTCGATCGGACGCCCGGTCTGAGAGTTATTGGCATTTTCGTCCCCGGGGACCGGTTGGTTTTTAAGGCCAAACCAACCCGACCGTACTCCACCTGCGTCCAAACCTCGGGCGGAGTATGCCAAAAGATCCGTCTCACTAAAAGGAACACAACGCGACTGACGGTGCGTCAATCGGACGTCCGTAGTTCAAGATATGAGCGTTTCCGCTCCGAAGGCCCGGTTGGTTTCGTGAACGAACCAACCCGGCCGAACTCAAAGTAACCCGAAACCTTGAGTGCGATATACCGAAACGACCGTCTCGTTCCAAGGATCGCGTTTCCGCTGACGGTTCGTCATTCGGAGGTCCGAGGCTCATGTTATGGGGCAAAAACCAATTCTGGTTCGAAATGGAGGGGTCCGGGTCCGGGCCGACCCGGCCCGACCCCCCCCCCCCCTGGGCGGCGCGGCGGCGCGGCGGGCCGCGGGGGCTTGGCGGCTGGCGCCGCATGGAGGCCGCGCGGGGGGAATCAAACCCCCGCGGATTGATTAGGCGGCGCGGCCTTGTGCCGCGCCATTTGAAGGGAACGGCCCCCGCATGTGGGGGCCGGCTGGAAACGAACCGGGGGGCTGCTGCCCCCCCCCCCCTCCTTTAAAGAACCGCCCCCCTCATTAAGAGGGGGGTTTTGTTGAACCGGCCGGGGGATTTATTCCCCCGGTTTTATGTCATCCGGCCGGCCGGCTGGCCGGCCGGTTTTTACCAACGGGACCGGAAATTCCGGTCCCGCCTTCGACTTCCGACGCCGGCGGCCCGGCCGCTAGTCTTCACATCCCGCCGCGGCCCGGATCCAGCCGCGGTCTCCTCGTCCCACCGCGGCCCGGAACCGGCCGCGGTGTTCGTCGTCCGGCGCGGTGCGACGGCACCGCGCCCCTTTCGCCGTGCCATGATTCTTTTCAACGCGGCGCGACGGCGTCGCGTTCTTGAAGATTTTTCCTTGACGTGGCGCGACGGCGCCGCGTAAAATATTTGTACGATCATCCGCGTGGTGCGACGGCACCACGCCACTTGCTTCCACCCGCATTAATAAACATGAACGATGGAGGGGGGTTCGGCCGTGTTCATGCGGTCCGGCCCCCCTCACGTTAAAATAAATAACTCAACTTAAGAATCAACATCCTCACGTTAGTCATACAAACCACGAGCAAGAATGAAATAATTAAGTATTAAATCAACAACCCCTACCTTGGTATAAGGTTCGAAGATTTGTCTACGTTCCGCGGAAGACGATGTCGCGGAGGTCGGGCATCGCGGTCGTCGTTCGTCAAATTCGACGATGAAGAGGCGCGTCCGAAGAGGCACGTCGTTGGCGAATCCTTGTACGCCGACGAAGGTTGTCCGAGGAAGGTGCGGTGTTCTCTCTCGTTGACACCGAAGACGAAGAAGAGCGGAGCGGCGTTCTTCGTCGGAACTTGAGCGTTCTACGTCAAGTCTTGAGGAAAGTCAAATAATAAAGAAAACAACGAACTCAAGAATCCCTACCTCGATAGTCACACGTTGACGTAGTCGTGGAATATCGGTGTCGATTCCTTTGACGTCGGAGGAAGAGTCGTTATCGAAGGCGTTCGTCGCGGAAAACCGTCGCGGAAGAGATGACGCGGAAGAAGTACGTCGCGTCGCGGATGGATCGTGTTCTTCGGCGGAGAAGTTCTTCGTTGAAGAACGACGTTCTTCGCGTTCTTCGTTGAGTTTGAAGAAGAAGAAGAGGCTCTCCAAAAGCTCTCAAGGAGACAAACAAACAACCCAAAATAAAATAAGACAACTTCTTATTTTATTATTACAATACACATTAGAATTTCAAAAGTTTGAAATTCAAAAAGGTTAAACTCCCATAATTAATTAAGTAACTCAAGTTGACAACATTTAATGAAATGAGTTAAAGGGGAGGTTTTGAAAGAATTTGAGGAGTTGGGGTTCGTGTGGACCCCACCTCACTTAATCCTCCCTAGGGAGGTTAAGTGGATGTGGGTCCCACTCCCAACTCCCTTTGGTAGGACTTAACTAGTTAAAAATAAAATTTTTTCCTCACAAATTTTATTTAACTTAAACTAAAAACCCAAAAACTAACTTTCAACCCGCAACAAACGCAACTCCCGAAAAGGACTCTTTAAGCGAAAATCGGCGCTGCGAGTTCATCGGTGCCCTCGGATTTCAATTCCGAGCACCGGATCAAAAGTTAGGAATTCCCGCTCGTTCGTTCACTGAACGTACCCGAGCCAAACTTCGGAAATTAATTCCGGGCACTCCGGGCCTCGGAATCAGGTGCCGTCTGAAACCGCGTTCTTGTAAAATTCTAAAGAAAATTAAGAAAAAATTTCCCTTGAATTTTACGGGTCTTTACAAAACCATTATCCAAACTTTCATGTAGTTGTTTCTTAATCACTTCAATCTTCATAATAGAAATTCTAAACAGAGTATGGTATATTGAAAACTCCCTAGGTATAATCAATCGAGAATTTAATATCCATTCATGGAGGAAGACCTTGAAATACCTCATGAAACATGTCAGTGAATTCCCTCCAAATAAGTATTTCTTGAGTATGGTTTCACTCTTAGACTAAATCATATGAGAAGGATATGAATTCTTATAGAGAATTAATATCCATGCTTGTGATGATGGTTCTAAAGAAGATTCATCCTCCTCCTTGCACTTGTACAAAATCAAGGGTCAATTTTCCATATAGAGAGTGATTTCCCTCACACATAAATTTATGATGGATCTATATAGGGAATGAAAATAAACGTGAATAATTTCATAAAATTCCACCAGAGGGATTATGACGAAGTTTTTTTGGAAGTTCAATCCTAAAATTGTGACAAGGGAAGAGTTTTATTCGTTAATGAAATAATTCCTCCATTTTCCTTTCTAACTAATATCTCTACATCCATGATTTGTGATGGTATTTGGATTTCTCAACTAAACATTTGTTATATAAAAAATGCATAGTAACAAAATCAAAATGTACATTCTCTATTAATGAAATAATAACTAGGGTATATATCACCACATCTTTCTCGAGATTCACTTTAGTAGTAGTGATGGAAAGATATCTCCCTTGCTGCACAAAAGGTTATTGGTTTCGTATAAAAACTTACAGAAATGAGCAATGCGTTGAGGGTCAAATGGAGTGTTCATCTCCTATGTCATATTAGTGATTTTTTCATATTAGGAACTATTGGCTAGGTTTCCTTCTCTTCCACACCTAAATCATTTCCTCATCCTGTTCAAAAAATATTATTGGTTTTTAATTCCCCAAATTTGGAATGTGGGGTGATATAATTTCATAGCACCATTGGATTTATTCATCAGACCATAAGAATAAAAGTCCACTTTCTATTTCTTACTCCCATGATACCCTTGAGATTCATCGATATCTATTTCGACCTTGAGGGCACGTCACACAATATTTTCATAGATATCAAAGTCACATATCACTAAGGCTTTATGTAGGCATGGTTTTATCCCACTAAATATGTGGTAAACCATGTATTTAGGGGTAAAGACAAAGCCTATGGTGTACTGTGCAAGAAATATGAAGTTTTCCTCATACACTCTAATTAATTCTTCACCTTCTGTCTTAAGGGAAAATAAGTCCATTTCCTTCTTAAGTCGAAGGGTGCAAGGAAAATATTTATCAAAAAACATTTTATAGAAACCCTCCCATTATAATGCCTCAATTTTTTCCTATGATTATTGTTTTTTTATAAATTTCAACCATTGATCAGCTTCAACATGCATATGATAAGAATCCAAAAGAACCTTATCTTGTTTAGAACACTGAATGATGAATAATATCTTCTCATTGGAGTTTATCCATTGTTTAACGATTGAGGGAACATATTATCCATTAATAGTTGGCAGCCTTTTTCTCATAAAGCTCTTGATTACTGCTTCTATGTAAGGATTTAACTAGAGTTTAATAAACCTAATCCCAAAAACAAATAATCTTATCCTCTGATACCAACAATAATAACCCTGCTCTTTATTACACACATAAAAATGATTGATTACATAAAAAAGAATCTAATGAAACTCCAAAGAATGATAAGTCTAGTGTCTTGGAAAAATAGTAAAATCAAATTACAGATTAATACATGAAATACTACATATATATTTAATGATTCCTTTACATGACCACAACAATACTTCGTGCTTAAAATTTCATGGGATAACCTTAGGATGTACACATGAAACGGATGAGATATAATGCCTGGTAAGGGAGTAAACAAGGCATTAATTAATGAATAAAATACATGTTAGTAAATAGGTGTATCATTGGAGAGTAATAGAAACATGAACATTATGTCATGATATAGAAATATAATCATAACATGAAATATGGGAACAACATGCAACATGATATTATCACGATCAATGGTTCACACTCTTCAAAATCATTTTAATACCATGCTTATGTGTGTCACATTGATCTTGTAACATGGATTCATTAAAGATAATTATTTATTCCAAGATAATGGAATATAAAATACACACATGAAATTATATACTACATTTGTATATGTTCATAATGGTTAATACCCATCATAGTGAAATGGGAATGGTATTTTCTACATGACCATTTTGGAATGTAAAATCATGGTGAAATTTCGTCACCATAGAGAAGTTATAAAAATTCCTAAAAATGGTTGATGAGAGATAGAGGGGATATGATAAAAAATAAATGAATAGTATTGTAATGGGTTCATCTAAATACATGTCCCAACACAATGAATTTTTCAATAGAGGACATTACATAATAAAAAACGTGATGAAGCATGATAAGTTGAATAACTCTTACGGAATTTCAGTGTGGTAATATGTGTACTTGGAAAGGATTAATGAAAGAGAAAGGGGTATATGATCATTAAAATATAAGGACTAATGTATTGGGTAAGTTTTAAATCATAAACCAACATTTTTAAGTCAAAATAAAAGGGTATAACACTATAAAAAAATGGAGAAAATGTGAAAGAATAGAAAGTGAGAATCCCTAACTTGAGTGTGTGGCTTCAAAAGATTGAAGAGAGGATTTGTGTGAGATTATGAAACCTTGAGAGGATTATAGAAAGGTTGGGGAAGAGTAGGGATGCGATTCAAGAGTTTTTAATGATGATAAGCTGGAGCATGGGTAAGATTTTGTAGGAAATGAGAAGGGAATTCATTAATATCCAAAATCATAGGTTTTGGAAACTATATAATTAAATATTAAAAATCACAAACCCTGTAAGGGTTTTAGTACATGATTTTTCAGAATATGAGAGGAAAAAATTATTTTATGAAGCAAATTTCCAAAAATAATAATATATTTCCCTTGCTTATGTGGAGGTGAGTCAAACTCTGGAGTAAATTAATTTAAAATCAAAAAATATATTATACCATTATGAGGATTCACTAAGGCTTTATAAAATAAGTAAAAAAATCTATAATTTCTTTATTTTAATTGGAAAAGAAATATTGAGCCATGAATTCCCATTATGTTATTTATTACATCATTTAGGAGTCATTATGATGTCATAAATCCCATATTTTATTTATATAGTATTTCATTTTTTCACCAAAAATTTAAAATCTTAGAAAATTATGAAAAATTAACAATTGGATAATTCCGAAGTCATGATTCCAAAAATGATAATCATTTAATGTGAATAATTATATAAATATTTCATTTTCACTTTTAAAATGACAGCCTACATTTAATGAAAATTCATGGGTTTTGAAAAAAAAACAGTTTCCATGTGATAATAAAAAAATAGATTTGACTCCATAAAAATTACACACTCATTTATTAATCATAAATTTAAATTCATAATAATATTTTTAAAAATATTAATTAGTTATAAAATTCATTAATTCCTTAAAATAAGTTATTTTATTAAAAAATACACTTTATATTTTATCATATAAAAATATAACTCCTATCAAACTGATCTCTTAATCATATATAGATATGGAATTTATAAAATTATTATTTTTAAATATTGTTTTTATAATATAATTTATAAAAACATTAAATTTATTATAATAATTAATATATTTCTCAAAATTAACAATTTTATCCAAAGAATAATTTTATCATAATCATCAACATTTTTTAAGAAAGACTATTCTTTTTAAGGAATTGATTGAATATGAAATTTTTTTATAAAAAGGATTACGTAATAAGTAACAAATACCTTATTACATAACCCACTATAACACCAATATATGTCCTCAGTTTAAGGGGTGTGATGGTGACAAAATATTTTGGCGGCTCGGAAAACATCACATGGGTGGTAATCTTTATTAATTTGATCTTCTCCTGTAGGTGATTTCATTGAAGCTTAGCGTGTTGAAGCCCATGTTAGGATTTTTCAGGGGGATAGCCTAGTGACACTACCTCCTTTTTTAGCTAAGAAAAATGGGCTTCGTATGTTATTAGTCTACTCGATATGGCCCTCCTCTCCCATGTCTTTGTCAAAAGGATTTTTTTTGAAAACCCTATATTTATATCAATAATATTATCATTGTTAAACTTCTATAATACAAATAGTAAGGATACATAAAGATCATTTAAACCTTGTAAATAAAAAAAGAATGAATGTATTTTCTATATACATGAGACATTAAAAGATAGTTAATTTTATTTCTAAATGAGCATATCATTACAATGTATGTATATCATTTCATGACATTTTTTGAACTTTATGAAAAATATGTAGTATAAAATTTTGTCCCAAAACTTTTATTTTTTTTGAACTGATGGCCTTTTAAATCATCATATAATTATGAAATTGAGGCACTAAACATTCTAATGATAATTAAATTTTTGTGATTGATGACATCAATAACTCCCAAAAAAATTTAAAATTTTCCTATAAGTAAATATTTTCACATTCCACAAATGATCTCCTATGTGGAAACCAATTAATATGTTTCTTTGGGTAACCATTACTTTTCTATTTTTCTTTTTAATGGATGTTTTTGTATTTGTTTTTATGATGTGGGATTCTATGAAAAGGACATTAAACTATTAATCCTATGATAACCTTGATGAATTTTGATTGAAAATTTACTTTTAGGGTGTATAATATAAATCCCTGATATTTTGTGAAATTTATTCTTTTGAGATAATCAAATAATTTAGATTATTTTCATTTCACATGTCATTGATTATAAATTGTTTTATATGAAAGGAACAAATTATTCATTGTATATACACAACACCATGTAATTTTTACATTACACAAAACCCTTATATTATCTTGTAGTGTATACGACACTATGATTGGATTGGGATATATATGTTGTCATGTTTTTTCAATAGCTTCCATTACCTGAAAGACATTGTTTTTTCAAAAAAAAATATTATTAAGATTTTATATATTGATATAATAATATATAACATAGATGTTAAAATATAATTTATTACTATTAATAACTGTCTTATGAAAATATATGGTGTATAAAATGAATTTATTGGTTATCAATTAATTAGTAATTAAAATATACATAAATGAAATATTATTATTGTTATGAAATCAATTTAATTTTTATATAATTTTATAAAGAAATTACAATTAGTTGATTATATTAATGAAATATATATTTCACATATTGAATAAAACATTTTAAATACTTATCCAATTGATTTTATAGGCATATGAAATGAACTAACCCAATTTAATGCATAAAACCTTGTATTTTTCAAAATGATATTTTTATCACCTTTTATTAGAGAACCCATAATAAATCCGTTTTTGACACATTTTTATATTCTATTTGATAAATTATACCTCATATATTAAATATAGATACAAAAACATACATTGTTTTATTTTTTTTTATTTTTATGATAAGTTTTATGTTTTCATGAATCGTAAAAAAATAATTGATTTTAATTGAAAATAATTTTTTTATTGAAATAATTTAGGAAGATAAATTAATTTTTTGATTGGGTCAAATTTATAATTAAATAAAAAATTATTATATAATATAATTTGGGACATTGGCAACGATTTTAATTATAAATTAGAAAAAAATGTTTTCATCTTCAGAATGTTTTAACAACAATAACCCATTTTCTCATCTTGTAAATGGGATTACTTTTAAATAAATTACTATAACATTTATGTTTTGAATTTTAAAAAAATCGATTCCATATTTGGAATTAGTGGCACAAAATTTTGTAAATATGTTTCTTTTAATTTTTAGCATTATAAATAGTGTCATTAGTAATTTTTTTAACACATTAAAAGTTGAATCAGGTTATTAAGGTTTAAAATAATACTATATATATTAGATAATTACAATAATAGTGGTCCTAATTTTATTGTACGACTGGGTTTCAACCAAATTAATCCTTGGGGTGATATTATAACCTTTTTATGAATCTTTGATGAGATTAATACATTTATTATATTTTATGTAATGAAATGTTAAAGATATCATACTCATATTTTCCATAACTATAAATTTTCAAATAGGATTATATAAAATTCAATTATACTATATATAGTCATTTTAATGATAAAATAGTTTTCTTTTTCATTGGAATTTATTATAAAAGTTTAGGAAATAAAATAAATAAATTCAAGGAATCTAAATTGATGATGATGTAATGGTTTAATTATTTGGAATACCAAATTAATGATATAAAAATATTAAAATAAATATAATATGTTATATTTAATTTCATCCAAAAATATATGTTTTACTTTGAAATTTTATGGATGATTTAATATAGTTGGTTTAAAGATATCATGTTGTAATGATATTTTTACAATGACAAATAATGAATATTATCAAAATTTACACTAATGATATTTCCTGAATGTTATATTTTATTAACTTATTTAACAGTAATAAAAATAATAAATACTGAGAAATTGATTATATATGTTCTAAAATAGCATAAATGTAACATTTATGGTTCAATTTACACTTCATGTGTATAAATTATCATTCCATAACGTTAAAAATGTTGATAGCACAGTTAAAATTAAAATAGTTTAACTAAGGGTATGTTAGAAATATAAGATTTAAGAATAAATCAAAATGAGTCTAAAATTTATTATATTATTATATCTAAAAATTATATTATATTATAATATAATTCATGGAATTCTACTGCTATTTGTATTATTATTTAATTTCTTATAAATTAATATTGTTAGAAATTCAAAAATTGCCCCTCACCTCAATTATAAAAGGGAACCTACTACCTCACTTCCTCACATCACATTAATCAATAAATATTGTCTATACCATGTCAAATTACCTTCAAAAATTCGTTATCAACAATTTAGAGTTTATTTTAATCCAAAATAACCATCTACATTGTCCTTTAAAGGAGATCTGAAGGATCCGTTCACAAGAAGTGCAAATCTCTATAAAACATCAATTTCACTTTCTACTCTTATGTACCTACTATAAATTATTTTCCTATATATTAAAATAATAACTTTATAATAAAAAATAGGATTATATTTTGTTATAATTATTAACGCTCCATTATGTATCCCATTTCCTATTAATGAAAAATAATGAAAGTATCGCTCATGCGTACATCCAAAAAATCATCTCTATGTAGAGATACAATTAGTTTTCTGTCACCATAATTTATTAGTGAGAATTATAATGCGGTTAATATTTATATATGATAGTTATGATACAATAATACTTATTTAATGATAATATCATTTCTACAATTTTATCATCCATCAAATATTTAAGGAAAATTATAATGTCACTCATGCATAAATATGGATTACCATCTCCACAATGTGGTACGATTCATTATTATCCTATATTTCACATGGATGGTAATAAAGATTATTTTTATGAACATATATACGTTATATATTATATTAAAATTATTCTAGAATGATTACCTATATAATTCCCTTTCCTTTAACATGAAAATAAAATAAAAACAACATCCATGCGTACACACAAAAAATAGTTTACATGAACGGTGTATATTATTTTCTATATCTATCATTTAGGAATAACTATAAATAAATATATATGGAATATATATATAATATATTTATATCATTATAATCATTATTTATATACTTAAATAATTATCATAGAAATTGGACCAAAGATAACAAGTCAACCCAAGAACAAAAACCAAAACATATATTACATAATGTCAAAAATTAATAAGGAATTATTAATAAAAAGGTAATATTATGTTATTATTAAGTCATACATAGAATATATATATATTAAAATTATTATATTTTATATGTTTAATAAAGATAAATTTATTATACTGTAAGTTTTAACATGTGAGAAGGAATTCCAGACTTATGGTAATGGATTTCTCATCCCACTTTACTATTGTGAGATATATGTGATAATCAATTCATACACTTATTAATGGTGTATATATTTCCCATTGAAATTTTATATATTTAATTTTATTTATTTTATGATATTCAATGTTTCAATTTATTTTATTCTTTCACGGGTTTTAAGATTTAACATTTACCAAATAGATAATGTAATTTTGTCTCTACTTTCCTTCCTGGAGACACATTTTCTATTATAAAACTGTATTAATTTAGGTGGTTTATAATACCTTTTCACATGTTATATATTTAATATACTTATTTTAATAATATTTTAATCTTAAATTAATGTCATTTACTTTTCATTTGTAAATCATTGCTCCTTGAAATCAATGTTCTCTAAATGTTTTTAAGGTATTTTATTGATATTTTAAGAATTCTCATGAAAATAGATTTCAAAGATGTTAAAAATGGTTTCAATGATTCATTTATAATTTTTAATCATTATTTTAAAATAAAATTTTTTAATAAATTTTTCATGATTTTAGAATCATTTTTCAAAGAGGATATAATGTTTCCCCCAAGAAATTATTCAAAAATATCATTCAAAATTATTTTCCATCTATGATGAAATATGTTGTTGTGACTCACTTATTAATTGAGATAGGGTCCAATGAAACTATTCTTATTATTTCTTAGAAAACACTATGTTTATAATGGATTTATGTTTATATTTAAGATTATTTTCCCTCAGTTATGTTTTGATTAAATGTTTATGAAACTCATTTCTTTCTATGGGTTTTGATATGATGAATTATTGATGTCCTTGTGGGTTAATAGGTATGTTTTTCATTATTAGATGGATTGAAAAAATATCTCCCTCCATTTTTTTTGGAAATGATTTATATATCATGAGATAAACATGGCTATAATGGGGAGTGAACTCAGTTCAGTAAAAGACATTGGCCACTCTGATAGTCTTGGGAGTGAACCTTGACTACTAAGATGGTCATGAGATTAAACCACGACTACCAAGATGGTTTGGGGGAGTGAACCCATACTAATAATATTTCATAGGATATGACTCATTGACTACTATGAAAAACTTTTTATATTCTTATATTCTTACAAACATTTTTGTGTCTTATTCCTATGATATGATTTCATGTATTATATTCTTTATTTCATTATAATTCTTGTATTATAAGCTTCAAATATTTATGAAATGATTCATGTTTATGATCATTGATATACACAGGGTATGATATTCTATTTTATAGATCATCTTAACATGCAATTATTCTTATTATTATGTTTACATATCTATCTTATCTTCCCTTACTGATTATATGAGCTCACCACATTTTATGTTTCATTTCCCCAAGTTTAGGAAGATATGTATTATGTTTGATGTTTCATAGATGGGTTCTAGTTGCAGAGAACCTAGTGGGAGATAATTTTGATCAAATTAGTACCCTTGTTTATTCATCCTTGTTTCCAAAGGAACAATGCTATTATGGTTATTTATCATTAGTTTATTTATGATATTAAGTATTATGAAAAAGTTATGTAATGCCAATGTTCATTAAGGCATGGTAGCTATAGAAAGGGACAATATGGATGGATGATAAGGGATTTTGGATATATAGGGAACTGTAATATTGGAGCGATGTTCTTCCTATTACAACATAACCTATTTATGATATAAGAAATATTATTGTTTCTATTGATCATGGTTTTTACTATTAAGAATGATGACACCTATATGGGATTTTACAGATCATTAGTAGGGAATGGATTTGGTTCCACCAATGTTTTCATATGATGAAGCCCCTAACAGACTTGGATGTTAAATTTTCATAGGCAGAGGCTCTTAGGAAGGATGGAACACCACAATATATTTTATAGTTTGTGTCGTAGTGATATGATATTCTCTTGGAACTCTAGGTCTATGTCATATAGAGTACAAGATGTGGATCCTAAGGAGTTGAGTCATCAATGGAATATTTGATGCAATGGTTCCAATCATGAAAAATTATTTTTTTCAATAGAGGTGTAGAACTATAGTTAATATAGTACTAGATAGAGACTCTGCAGACTATTTTCAACATGATCAGGTAACTCCCATGGTTGAGGGGGAATTTGGCTGTATACAGGTTGATAGGCCTAAAAATGTACTTGATGTATATACATGTAAATACTGGAATGTATAATGTCCTAATGTGTATGGGAATTGGGACAATGGTCATTAATAACATCATCCCAGAGTCCTTTATGGAAGATCAAGCTTTAGATTTCAAGAACTTGTAGTATGGAGACACATCAGTCAAAGATTGCATTGGGTGGTTTATAGACCTATCTTGTTTTCACCCTCTATGGTACGTATGAAATTACCCCAGTTATATAGTTATGGGATAACTTGATGAATTCCATCAGTGTATAGGTACATATATGTAGGATTACCTCATTCTTTAAGGTAATTATACATGCCTTGATAGCATAGGGGAACCTAAGAACATGAGTTTTTAATAGTAGGATATAACTGTAGGTGAGGCCAATAGTGATTATTTGTGAATCGCTTTGTTTTTCCTTGAGGTGTGTTATTAGGGATTTTGGATAATGTAACTGGGGAGGGAACTAAGGGGTGGGTAATATTAAATGTTAATCTAGTGTGGGAGGACATGTCATGTCTGGAATCAGTGTTAGAGGTCTTGAATGAAGTTGTTAGAATACTTAAATATGGGTAGCATGGGGACGTTCAATCAAAATATACCTTAGACTATTGGGATTTTGGGACTTGGTCATTCATACGGAGCTGTGGTAGTATCAGGATTGGTAACAGGAGTAGGTCACCGAGATAGTACTACAAACACACAAAAAATGGGTAGCTATTGAGATATAATATAGTTGGGTAAATGGTTAATATCCGGTGCAATTACATAGGGTGATAGGAATCAGGAATTCTAGATTTATAATAGGTGCATGTATTTTATCTAGCAGGTCTTGAGCAGGAAGGGGAGTTAATGATGATTATAGGTATTTCATTATCATGGGTGTATTAAATTTGTTCTTGGCATGACTGATATTGGTGTATGATGTGTTCATTTAATGGATAAATTAATGCGATTTTGGTTAATATATATGTAGTTGGTATTGTGTGTGGTTTTGGTGGGGTGAATCAGCATCATAAAATGGTAGTGTTCATTATGTATATAATTCATGATATTTTGATAATCAGGGGTGATTTGAAAATTCATGAGCATCGGTTGCAATGCACTACATTATGGTCATCATATGAGATATGGGTATGAAATGGTAATATAATAAGATGAAGGAGTGATGTTATATTTTTTTGGGACTTTTATTTTTAAATTTTTGTTGGCATGAAATCATAAAATTGTTTGAAATTGAGTTTGGAAGTGACTAGGTGGATCATTACAAAGACGTAGGGCAATATAAGAGGAATTATCCATGAGTGAGTGAATGGAAAAATGTTAATGATATGGGTATATTTTTTAATACATCGTAGTGATACCACACAGATAATGGGGGAGCTATTATAAGGTGGAGAGGAAGTAACAAGATTGGTTTTTACTATTTAGAAATTACATGGGAAGTTGAACATTTAATTAGTGTATGGACCAACATTCAATTTGAGAGTTAGAATTAAATTTCAAGACTATAAATGTGATAATGAGATGTTTTTAGGCTGGGTAATAAGGAATGATAAGTGTTTCATTGGTTTCACTTTATTTATGGATGGTTCGAGCATTGAAACTTGTAATTTGAGAGGCATAACACTGGGTACATCGTTGGTGAGTCGTTAGCAATAACCATGTGGCCCAAAATGTGTTGCCCATTAATACAAGATCATAGTTTGACAAAAATATTTAACGGGATTCATGGCTGTGAATTAATTTTTTTTATAGGTGTAGATATACCATCAAAATTAATGGAACATTTTGGCTAAATGTTTGTTTTAACAATTCAAGGTTGATGTCTCCTTTGACATAGGTACCACACAGTGGGTGAATGGTTAAAAAACCTAGGGTTAATACTATACAGATTATTAATTTTAGTCAAATTAACTATTTTATACATCATATTTATCTATTCAATCTTCAATAACATTCTACATTCACCCATCACCTCTCCCAACCATGGAGCACTATTTTAGATCCCCTTAGACCTTTTTCAATCTTTTTTAGTTGGGATCTGAATCAAGTTTCATAGGTAGGATTGGAAAGCTAGCAGTATGAATACAAGTCCTCTTACATTATTAATTCTATTCTACTTCAATATTGAATGTTTTTTCAATCTAAGACAATATTTACTATTTATAGGGTTCTTGTATTTATTTCTATTTTCTCCCTTTTCGGTTTGAATCATAGGCATGTCATCATCATGTGAAAATATATGAGTATATGGTATGAAATCCCAAGTTTTGCCCTCTTTTATGCATGTTTTATGGACTACATAAAAAATAGTCATGAGTGGGGTCGTTTGGAAATGACCATTTATTTAACTAAATTATTTTATATTATTATTGGATGATACTATTTGGAAATTACAAGCTTGTTAAGATACATTGAGCCTCGAACGACAAGGAATGTGTAAGATGGTTTTCCAATTTGTTTAGCTTGAATATGTTTATATTTAGATTTAATTTAACAATATTATGATTATATAGGTTCCATGAGAATGTGTTGGGAATGGAACTTGTGATATTAGGCGATGATGATCACTAGAATTGATGAGACATTATCATTAGGATAGGGCACTTTGCATATGAGGTTTTCGTGTGACAGCAATGGTATCTAGAGTTTTAGAATATATATTTTTTTCAATAGATATTATCCATTATTAATTGGATGTGATGTCACGGTCCTCTGAATAAATAATGATCACATAGTGGTCATGATTTCAATACATGCTTTGGGCAGAGGCCTCTTTTTACACAGTGTCATAAGGTATATTGTTGACCATCTATTATGGAGGAAGTTCTCACTATAGAAATCAAAATTTGATGTTTTGAGACCATCGGTTGGGGACTAAGGATTGAAATGATGTTGAGGACGATATATCGGGATAATGGAATGACCTATATAATTATACCATTATATTATAGGCTTCTAATACCATAATGATATATTAAATGGATGTCCACGGGATTTGTGTTAAATTTATGGATGTGTCGATGGGGTGTCAGTTTTTTATAACATGTTCCATGTGTGGAAATAAAAAAACATGGTTTCATGTAGTTTTGAATGAATAGGGATGTGTCGATGGGGTGTCAAGTTTATGGAATATTATTGAATAATCAGAACTTGTCGGTTCATCCTCATTATTGATAACCACCTTCTCATGTAGCGAGTATATGAGTCTAGGTTTTCATTCCCCAGTGGATCTCGTCCAATTTTTTTCTAGTGGAGTCTTCTATATAATAAATTATGAATAAATAAAATAGAATTTTTTTAAAAAATAACAAATAGTGATATATAATATGTTTTATAAATCACTCCCACAATTTATAAATTTGATGGCAGTGATACTTGTTCCATGTTGATTAGAATTTTCACAAACTATGGATTCTTTCGTTTCTCAAAGGAATAAATCATATGAACTTATATAAATAACATATTAATAATTATAATGTTCATTATTATAATTAGATAATATTTTCTATAGCCAAACTATTCATTAAAATATCTGAAAATGATATGTTTATTTCCATTAACCTTAATTTTACCCCACTATAATTTTGAAACGTGTTAGAATAATTATAACACATACCTATAATTTACTTTTTATGAAAAATATTAAATAGTAAAAATGGTTTCTAGAATGTTATAGTTTAGTGGAAATAGTTGAGAAATGATTATAAGTTCAATTATTGTCCTCATTTCATCCAAGAAAAACTGTTTGATAGATTTTCATTTAAGAGTACAAAATTGACTCTATTATATATGGTATTATTAATCTTCTCTGTAGAACTATTATAATAAGGTGACATTGGAATTTACATATCAAACATAAATCTAAAACTCATCGATTTTTTTCAAAAAGACCTTGTTTTTCCCTCTATTTTCTATACACACACATATACACATTAATAGTGGTTTTATTTCACTTTCAAACCTCAGTTGAATCCATGTGATTTTTTCGACTTTATAATTAGTTTTCAACTAAAATTTCAATAACCTTATATAATTGTTCTCATTAGATTTAAAATAATAAAAATCACCTCCTAGTGTATTTTTGATCATCATATTGTTATATATTTCTAAAAAATGTAAAAAAAATTCTCTTTTGGAGAGAAAATAACCCTCAAATGATGATCATTAGGTTTTTCCCATAATGAAATAAATACTTGTATCAAAATGTGTACCATTGATTTATTGAAATAGATCCCTAATTCATGTCATTATTAACAATATTCCAATCATGTTGAAATGATGTTTTTTCTTGACATATATAAGATCCTCCTTTACTATTACATAGATTTCACAACAATAAGGAATTTATTTTTTAATGATAAGATACAAATTTTTATTTACTTTGGAAATTACCATATTAATATAATTAAGATTCAATTTCTCATATATAATTGATGTGGTTTTTATATCACCATTAGACAATAGGGTTGATATTTGATTAAGGTATGTATTGGAAAACCCACTCACATATTTAAGTAGAAACATGAATATAATAATAATTTCTAGAAGAAAATTTGTAATATCAATTATTTTTACTGAATCATTGTTGAAAATTATTAAATATCCAAAACATCATAGACTATATGTAGAGAATAAATATCATCGAGTTGTGAAATGGAAAGAGTAACCCATACCAGTCAACCATTGAAAATAATGGCTTATAAAGTTATCATAATCATTTTCCTATGAAATACAAATATCACCACTAAAAAATAGTATAATATTTTTTGGTTTCGTACATGATTAATATTAGATTATTTAAATAATAATAAAATCTATGATGTAATTTCTAAGCCATATTACATTATATAATATCATATCAGAAAAGGTTTTATTTTTTTATTTCTTCAACCATTATTGATTTTTCTCTTGTTGTTATTTTTATATGATTCTTCCATGTAAATAGCCATTCTTATCTATTTCTATAAGAATTTGTTTTAATTAAAAATAATATCATTTATCCATCACCTTTAAAAATATGATATTTATATGGTTTTATTTTCATCTAGAGTAGAATTATTTATTATCCAAACCATCATGTCATTTATCTTTGATAATGAACATAGTATCAATATTTATTGTAACCCCTTACCTGACATATTTTCATACAATTACTCTTATCAATAATACAATAAATCTTACTAGTATGATCATGAATACAATTCTCATCATTTTACATTGTCTTAATGAGTGACATTATCATTTTTTCCTTGTTATATATTGACTTTCTTGAGTATATTGTTTCCAATTTTCATCGAAGAATATAACTACAATTTTCATTAGCATAATTTTGGGATATGACTTTTTTTATATGTTTTCCAATTAATTCAATGCACATTTTACTTAACATAACATTATCTAAATTATAAATCAAGTATTATCTAGATGTATTCTCAGTATATTGACCTTTTGTAATATTTTCTTCCTATGGTACTTTTACTATCCCAATAGTCTCTATGATGGGATTCCTTAATTCCTTAATATATAAAATTTATTCCATTTATAGTTTTATATATCTTAATAAAATCCATTCAACTTTATCATTCTAACTTTATTTATCTCAAACTGTTTAGTAAGAATGTCAAAAATGTAAAAACATATAAGTGTCTAAAATGATTGATTAAGTTTAAATTTTCTCTTAGATTAGAAAAAACAGGACATTATTTACCATGATATGAAAAAAAATTCAATATAATATATTATTAGATAATTAAATAATGATGTTGTCATGACCTGTCCTAGTGGGGCCTGAGCCGAAACTCCCCAATCCCACCTCCAATAGGCCAGGGGCCGGTGTCTAGCACCAGGTAGGTATGCTACTAACATGGGAGGCATTCCCTATAAACCTAGACACACACACACACACACACACACACACACACACACACACACGTATCTCCAAGCCCACAAAGATGAAAAGTAAAAAACTACTTAAAAGGAAAAGATGCAAGCATACACTAAAACTCAACAACAGAGTACGACTGGAAAGTAAAGTGCAAGAAAGTAAAACCCTGGGCCAAAAGTACAAGCCCACCAAAAAGAGAGTCTGTAACAAAGTCCAACCTATAAGAATGGTGCTGGGACTATATCTGTAGCCGTAGGAACACACCTCGGCCTGCCTGATCTCACTGAGTACCGTCTGGTCCTGGTCCGCCTAGAATCCTGTCAATGGATCGCTCATCTGCACAAGACACGACACGTGCGAGAAAAGCCCATGCAGGGGTGAGTATAGAAATGCCCAGTAGGATTCCCCGAAACCAAAAAGGAAATACAAAAAGGGAAAAATACCACAAAGGAAAGATACAGTCATCTTTACATGTATATGTCTACCAAAAATATAACAATAATATCAAGATATAATCATACACAAACATTCATCGAGATACCGCCACTAGGATCCAGCTCAAAGATTCTACTAAGCATATGATAAGGAGAACATACTCCTAGGTCTGAGAGGAGAGAGATACGAAGAACTTGTTCTGGGAGAACACACTCCACAGATACATTGAGAACCTGATGCTCATATGAGGATCACAACCAAGTCATATGGTGATTCTGACAACTCAGACTGAGCCAATCCTCTAAGAATAGGATCGGCGCCCAGGTAAAGTTGTTCACGTCGATACCAGGAACTATACCTAGGGTTCCAGGAATGAATAGAGGATCCATCTCTAAGTCTCACAGAAGGGATTCCGACAACTCTATTTAGGATGTTCTGCTGAAGGGATCATACTCCTGTATTAAGGAAATGATACCAAAACCTTAAGGGGAAGGACCAAGGGTATGAACCCTAAGAAAACTAGTCCAAGTCATAGAAGGCATGTAGCTGAAGTAATTTAAGATAGGTTACACAATGTGTAGTAAAGTTACACGCTGTGTTCCTTGACCCCTGGTACTGGCTATGTAAGCAGCCCATGTCATTCGGCTTGTTGGATAAAAAGAAACTACACTGTGTTTAAGAAGAATTGCACGTCTTTTCCAAGAACCTGTGGCTTGCTCCGTGTACACTGGCTAGGTGCCTGTACACGGGCTCTACCCGTGTCCGTGTCGCCTGCATGTGTACCAGTACACGACATATCCTGTGTATTTGGCTGGTTCTGGCCGGGGAGGGGTATACACGGCGTGTCCTTTTCCGTGTACCCTGCCCGTACCTGTGTACTCATAGAGTACATGCCATGTAATCCGGCTGACGAACACATACCATGTATCCTATACCACATGGCGTGTAGTCGGGAATTTTCCAGAACGCCTCCTTCTTCCTCGTGCTTCGGCCAATCTTCCGGGTCCACGATCTCTCGTCTGTTCATCCTGATTCCCCAGGGATTGGTCCAGTTCGTCATACGAACACCACAAAAGGTGTTTGCGGCCTTTAAAACTAATCATCAACCTCGGATGATCCATCTAAAGAAAAACGCCCGAAAAAATCATAACTATCAAGCTGCTCTAAATCGTCTGCCGACATCATCGTCGCACCTCAGTGACACTGCTCTAGGGTTGGATCCACAGTTTGGGATCGTTGCGTCGCAGAAAGGATGCGCAACAATCTGTCATTCATCGCCCTGTGATAAATGTGAATAACGCGATGAAAAGAATGGGGAGAAATCCATATAAAAAAATTGGGGAATGAACCTCCGTCGTCATTCGTCACGTCATTGATCCGCTCTCGTTAATGGGATTAAACGGAGCAGAAAAATCATCAACAATGGATTAACATGGATTTAATATCCCATAAATCCCCGCAAAAATCCCATCCTACAAGAAAGATCGATTCATGGACTAATATGTTCATGGATTATCCCACGTTCATCGGAGAAATAAACAATAGGGAAGAAAATAACTATTAAAACATCCTACCCGGATTCTACAGCGTTCGTTGGCGATGATCTGGTCTTTGCGTCGTCATCGCCGCATTGGGAGGTTTTCTTCAGAGCCTCAAGAGCCGCCAAGGGTTTCAGGGTTATGAGGTTTGTAACCCTGGACCCTTGCGCCAACCTTTAATTAAAAGGGTAAGGGATATCTATTGCAGCAGATTTAAATTATTTTTCTACAAAATAAAATATTTTTATTGAAATAGTTTATTACCCTTACGTCCCAAATATCGGATTCCACCACCGACCTGCGCCGGCCAATGTTAGGCCTCGCCTAAGGTAAAATCATTGTTCTGAATGCAATGGTGTCCTCGTATTTCATATCTGAGCACCCATTTGGATGTTATTCCACTTTTTCAAGAAAACCTCATGCACACGCTATTTAATTATTAAATTAAATTCAAATATTTGTTCCGGGATCACTGGGCCTCAGAACTGCATGCCTTCTCAGAGCCTGGTCTCGAATTAAATCCCATATAATATTAAAATAATCCATGGAAAAATACGGGACATTAAATCACTACCACCTTAGGGATTTTATGTCCCCAAAAAGCCAAAACAAGGCCTACTCAAAAAGATGTGAGTATTGCACGTGAATCTAAGCCTCCCACTCCCACGTTCTCTCCTAGAGTTTCCCGTGCTGCCACCGAACACGCACCAAGGGAATAGCTTGCCCATGAAGGGTCTTCTCTTGATGATCCTTGATCTCCACTGGTTACTTTACAAAGGTCACTCCATCATCGATGTCTAGCTCGCGCTAGTCCATAACATGCGATGGATTGTGCACGTACCTCCGTAGCTGCGACACATGGAAGACGTTGTACACCCGGTTTATCTTAGGAGGTAGATCCAAGCGATACGCCACCTTTCCAACTCTACTCGGAATCTGAAAAGGGCCAACGAACCTTGGAGATAGATTGCCGCCTCATCCAAATCTATGTAATCCTCATCAAGGTGAGACCCGAAGGAACACATGGTCTCCCTCCTCGAACTCCAAGGGCCTCCGCCTCATGTCGGAATATGATTTCTGCCAAATCTATGATGTCTTCATCCACTCCTGGATGACCTAGACCTTCTCTGTAGTATCTCTCACCATCTCTGGGCCTATGAGTGCATACTCTCCTGGGTCAGTCTAGCAAAGTGGTGACCTACGAGGTCGCCCGTACAGAGCCTCGAATGGTGCCATACCAATAGTGTAATGATAACTATTGTTGTAAGAAAATTCGACTAGTGGTAGGTGTTCCTCTTAGATACAAATGAAGTCATGTATGAGAGCTCGAAGCATATACTCCTAGACCTGGATGGGCCGCTCTGTCTGACAATCACTCTGGGGATGAAATGTTGTGCTCAATCATAACTGAGTCCCAAAAACATCCTGCAATCCCTTCCACAATCGGGATGTGAAACGAGCATCACGATCTGAAATGATCATGGATTGCACTCTATGAAGTCAAACTATCTCATGCACAGATAGGAGTCCCAAGCTCTCTACTGAACACTACTCCCGTAAGGCTAGGAAGTGGGACGCCATCATGAGTCGATCAATGATCACCTAGATGGAATCGTGTCCCCTGGACGTACGTGGTAAACCCGTCACGAAGTCCATGGATATCTCGTCCCACATCCACTCTGGCACCTCAAGGGGCTGAGTCAAACCCGTTGGCACCTGGTGCTTAGCCTTTACTTGCTGACATGTAAGCCACCGAGAAACAAACTCTGCCACACACTTCATCATTCCAGGCTTCCAGATCTGACGTCAGAGGTCTTGATAAATCTTTCCCATGCATGGATGCAATTCCAAAGGAGATGTATGGAACTCCCTTAGAACCACATCCCGCAACGTCACTAGTACTACTGTTCACCTTCTGAAAAGAACAACGTGCTCCCCACCATATGAAAAAAGATATATCTGAGACTCTTATGATTAGAGTAGACAGTAAACCACTCTCCCATCAGGTAGTTCTGCCACATATTGAACGCTAATACTACCACCGAAAACTCAAGATCATGGGTCATATAGTTATGATCATGTGGCCTCAACTGATGTGATCTATAGGAAATCATTGCTTGCCTCTGTATCAGGACACAACAAATCTTGTTTCCTAATGTGTCGCAAAACAATACATACTCGACACCCTCCTCTATTAATATCAAGATTGAGGCACTCATAAAACTCTATCTCAACTGCTAGAATGCCTGCTGGAATCTCTCAGTCCACATGATAGGCTTCCCCTTTCGTGTCAAAGCTGTCATGGGTGCTGGAATCCTAGAGAAATCAAGGATGAATCTCTGATAGTAGCCTGCCAATCCAAGGAAACTCCCCACCTCCGTTATGCTCCGGGATGGCTCCCATGCTAGCATTTCTTCCACCTTGGCTGGGTCAACTGCTACACCATTTTCCGAGATAACGTGTCACAGAAAAATTGACCTCCTGTAGCATGAACTGACACTTCAAGAGTTTCCCATACAACTGGTGCTCTTAGAGTGTGTCCAAAACCATCCTCAGGGGTCCCACATGCTCCTCCTCAGACGCAGAGTACACAAGTATATAATCAATGTAGACCACTAAAAATCGGTCTAGGTTGGGCTGAAAGATTCGGTTCATGAGTCCCATGAACACTGTTGGGGCGTTTGTCATGCCAAAGGGCATCACCAAGTACTCATACTGACCATAGCGACATCTGAAGGTCGTCTTTGGTATATCCTCCTCTCATACTCACAACTGGTGGTATCCTGATCATAGATCATCCTTCGAGAACCCACTTTCCCATCTCAACTGGTTGAAGAGGTCATCGATCCTTGGTAGTGGATATCGGGTCTTCACGGTCACCCGATTCAAGCACCGGTAATCCACACATAGCCTCAGGCTCTCGTCTGCCTTCTTGGAAAATAGCATTGGGGCCGCCCAGGGTGAAACGTTGGGTCTCTCAAATCCCTTCTTCTGCATGTCGGTTAGTTGCACCCTCAACTCACGAAGCTCTGAAGGAGACATCCGATATGCTAATACTGATATCAGTTTCATCCAGGGTTGCAACTCAATGAATAAATCTATCTCCCGACGAGGAGGTAGCCCGGGGACATCCTTCGGAACGACGTCCTCATACTCAGCCACTACTACTGGAAACTGGAAACTCATAACATCTATTGTGTCAAGGGCTATGCAAGCCAACTGTTGTGAAATCGGTTTTTCCCTCTTGCGCCAGAGTCCATCCTGTACTGTCTAGGTCTCTCTTTCACCGAAAAAAGAGAACCTCATTCCATCACTGCAGACACACTGCACCCTTTGTCTAAAATAGTCGATCTGGACATGAACTGTGGATAGCCAATCCATACCAAGAATGACATCGTAAGGACCCGACGCTGCCACCAAGAGGTTCCAACCAAAACTCTCACCTCCATGGGTCAGGTAACACTATCTACAGAGGTGTGTGATCTTTGAATCTTCTCCAGTCAGTGTTTCTAATTGTAAGGGTTGAGTCAACAGCTCAACCGGACTCTCAAGGTCTCGAAAAAGATATGAAACCAGAAAGGAATGAATAGAAATTGTGCCTAGCTATACGGTATCCAAAGTAGAAAAGACACATATAGTACCTCTAATCATTCGTGGAGTACCTAGGTCATAGGCCTCTACCACCTGCAGTTGTCTCTGCCTCTATCCAAAAGCTCCCTAGGCCTGAGGTGGACCTTCTGAGGGTGGTGGTGGAAAAGGGTCAAAACGCCGACCACCTCTAGTTGCTCTCCCAGATCCTCTACCACGTCTTCTGCACCACGGATCACTATACTCCACACCTTTCCTCTTCCACAGTGGTACATCAACTGCTCCCGTGTCAATTGTACAATGGGTCAGACAATCTCGATAAAGATGTCCTCTGCCATCACTTGAGTAGAATCACCTCTCTCGAGGCTGGCTGGATGAACCCTGCGAACCCTGTATGAAAAATCCCTTGTCCTCAGATCTCCTCTAAAAACGTCTCCCACACCTGGGTCCCTGACGCCGGCTCCCTACAGCCGAGGTCTCTGCTCGAGCTCGACCACTACTGACAACTGTCGGCTGTCTCTACTCTGCCAAGAAGCTCTCGACCACCAAAACTCGCTCGAGCACCCCCAACATAAGTAGGGATCCTCATAGGGATGTTTCTAGATCTGATATTCTGCGCATGCCCCGCTCAAATGTCCGAGCTCTGAAGTACAGATCTCTGACCATATCCCTCAAGTACTGTGAGAGGTCGGTAAACCTCGATGAATAGTCAGCCACAGACATGGTTCCCTATTGGAGCTAAAGGAGATTCTATATACGTACTACTCTCAGGTTAACCAGTGAAAACTGCTCTCCGAAGAAACACTCAAACTCCGACCATGCATGTGTCACCTTGTTGTGGGTCTGGATAACCGAAATCCACCATCATTCTACCAAGCCCTGCAGAAGGCTCCCTGCCAGGATCACTATCTGGTCTGCTGGTGTCCTGACCAAACGGAAGACTCTGGTCACTCCTCAAGCGAGTCCTCTACTACCTGAGGGTCAGGCTCACCTCGAAACCCTAGGGGTCTCTATCTTTGAAACTCATGGATTGCGCTCAGCCTACTCTCCTCCTCCGCTGGTACAACATGCACTAAACACTGCTCCACTGGTGGCAGAATAACTAGCACAACACATGATGGTAAAACTAGGGGATATGGTCCCTATATCGAGGCTTCGACACTGAGGTGGTCATCCTCGTTATCGAGCTGCTGGATCCTAGAGGGTGAGTGTCGATGAGGCATCATGTAAGGAAACAAGATGTATCTCAGTCAGTGAGTATATCTTGAGAGGTGACTCAATAAGGACATTGAAAACACAACCCATTCCTATATGATTCATGTACCATTATTTTCCGATAAGACTAGTGTTCTCATGCTCAGAGTCGAAAAGCAGGTTATCAAAGTCCTTGTGTATGGATACGTCGGCCACCCGCACAGAGCAGAAAAATCAACAACAATTGATTAACATGGATTCAATCTCCCATATATCCCCACAAAAAGATCATACTAAAAGAACGATCGATCTGCAGACTAATATGTTCAAGGATTAGCCCACGTTCGTCGTAGAAATCAAAAAATGGGGAAGAAAATAACAATTATAACATCCTACATGCATTCCACAGCGTTCATTGGTGATGATCTGGTCGCTGCGTCATCGTCGCCGCGTTGGGAGATTTTCTCCAGAGCCTCCAGAGCCACCAAGGGTTTCAGGGATATGAGGTTTGTAACCCTGGAACCTTGTGCCAACCATTAATTAAAAAGGTAAGGGATATCTGTTGCAGTAGATTTAAAATATTTTACTGCAGTATAAAATATTTTTATTTAGATATTTTATTACCCTTACGTCCCAAATACCAGATTCCACCACCGACCAGTGCCGGCTGATGTTAGGCCTCGCCTAAGGTAAAATCGTTGTTCCGAACGCAATGGTGCCCTCATATTTCTTATCTGAGCACTCGTTCAGATGTTATTCCAAATTTTCAGGAAAACCAAACAGGCACATTATTTAATTATTAAATAGAATTCAAACATTTGTTTTGGGCCCATCGAGAATCAGAACTGTAGGTCGTCTCAGAGCCTGGTCTCAAATTAATTCCCATATAATATTAAAATAATACATGAAAAAATCCAGGGCATTACAGATGTTTTTTAATGAAGTGCTGATATGGAATAATGAATAACTTGTTGGAAAAGTATATGGAAATTCACCTAAATTGAGATCATGAATTTTTCATTGGAAATAGATTACTATAGCAATAGGGTTAACTCATTAAATAATTACTTCTATAAATATATTTTCATTTTCATCGATTTCATTTATATCATTTGACATTTATTGAAAATTTTTATAATATTTTTATATTAAAACACAAATATAAGAAACTTTATTTTTTTATAAAATCATAAAAATAAAATTTTAATCGATGAATAGTTTTGATAAAAATTTATTTGGGTAACCAAACATACACATAAGAGAAAGGAACTAAAAAACAATATAATTTTATGGTTCTTTAGTGTGACTAAATAAATTGGAAATATAGGTATTAGTTCTTTATTTCTATTTGTATATACATTAGTGGATACATGTCGTTATAGGTTTTATCTATTTTTTTAATAAATAATAATATTTAATTCCAGTTTATATATAATTATAAAGAATTTATTGATACATTTACCCAATTAATTTTATATCACATTAAACTATATATATATGATTCATTCAAAAAGCATAAATATTGTGGAAGAATACATGTTCCACTAATATATATTTTATTAATAAGAAGCAATATATAATCAAATACCAAATTAGAAGTGTCACTTTTATTGATAATAATATAATGAGTAGTTACTTTATCCAAAACTAAAGCTATGTCCACTGATGTATCCTAGACATACTACAATACATAAACTATTAATTGTGAGATGTTTCACTTTATCCCTCCAATAATCATGCTCACATAGAATAGTGGGAGGATTTTTACAATTGAAATTTTTACCTAAAAAATTATTTAATAATGAATTATTTATTGAATACTTCAAATATTTTAAATCCTTAAAATGAAAATTTTATAATATTTCTTACATTAGGAATGATTTTAAAATAGATTTTTATTTATTATAGTGCCATTATAATTCATATAGATTAATTTGGTTATCATAAATTATATTTATATTTAAAGTTGATTTTTAAATTTATTCACCAATAAAAAATGTCAACATTGCATTTCTGGGTTATTAAAGTAATTCTTCCATTAATTATTAATTTTTTTGATTACTAGTGAATTTTTATGTCTTCTATAACAATTATAAATAATAATATATTTTAATTTAGTTACAAAATTCAAAAAATATCATAAATGTCATAAAGAGATTTTGGATTGTGGATAAATCTCTAATGTAGTACGGTGGTTTAGGTTGGGATTCAAAAATTTGTCACCATATGATGTGGATTCAAACTCCTTTTTTAGTGTTTTTAGCATTATCTTATTATTACTGAGTAATGTGTAATGGGTTTTTTTCACAAAGAGATCATGACATGTGAGGTTGTCCCTTTTATTTCCCAATGTATCCTACTCACATAATAAAATTATTTCAATTTTTATTGTTTTTATGATTATATTTTTAATTAATGTTATATTTAGTTAAAATTAGATATTTAATTATAGGGACCATATAATAGAATTTGTTATTGTTTGGTTTATTATGTATCCATTCATTAAATTTAATTATTTATTTTATTACAAAACCATTTCTATTAAAATTTGGAATATGAATCATGAATGAAACACATAATGCTTCACACAAATATATTTATTAATGCACTCTAGGAAATCATATTCCTGAGTGATATCATAAAAAATATTTTATATTCACTCCATATACATGATCATTGATACACATGTAAATTTTATTTGTTTTCAATTTAGGATTAGAATTTTCATTTCCCGATTTAATTAGATAATAAGTCAAACTATAGATAGCAGAGACTATAGGAGAAGTCAACATTTTAAATCATTTTCCTATTTTTATTTTGTTATTATTCCATTATATGAGATTCATTTAGTTATTTTATTTAATTAAAATTAAATGATAATTTTTAAAAATGTTAACATATGGATTTCATATAATGTACTATGTTGTTTTTTATTTATTAATAAATTATAATTTTGGAAATATTATTAATGATTTTGTTACATAAAATTTTGAAGTGTATAATGTATTGGGTGGTATGTACATTTCAACTACCAAGATGTATGTGATCTATAAAATAATGTGATCCTTTTATAAAAGATGTTTTAGTTTAGAAATTGTTTTATACATCATATTTATTTTTGATAGAATATTATTGTGATAAGATTAGTTATAATTGGGGGAATGTTTCCCCCAAAAACTAAAATTAATAATTAATACTTATGAATAACCATATCAAATAAATGGATATGATTAAGTCTATGTAGAAACCCTATCCAAGATATCAATTTAGTATCTCTAGAAGCACATTACGACTTTGTTAGTCTCTCTAGTCTAAATGTTATAGGATTATTTAGCCATATAATGATATTTGACCAATTCCTATGATAAGAATTCAAAATTATTCTATGGTAGATTTATATTATAGAATATATATGATATATAAGTCCATAACATTATTGATAGACACTTATAGAAAAGTTAAAACGAAATCATAGGATTTAAAATAAATATTTCAAGAACGTTCTTGTACCCCTTGGGTTGTGACTACTTATATTGATTTTTTCATACCCCATATATTGTCTATGTGTATATAAATATACATTGATATTATATTATAAGGTATTATTTTAACGGGAAATGGATCCATAAAACCAACGTGTTTCACATGATCAATATTTTATTATTTGTAATTTAAATCCATCAATTACTTTGGAGATTCCATATTATAATGTTTGATGAATAATGGATTATATCTAATATAAATGAAGTTCTAAAGATTTATTTATTTATTAAATGGATACAACTTTTTTAGTTCTCTCATTATCACATATATCTTAATTTCATACAGAATGCGTACAAAGGGACTATGTAATGAAAATTTTCAATATGGTCTAGTAAATTTTGTTAGAGTTATTAATTTTTTGAATTAAGATACAAGAAAGCATTAAATTGGTTATTGTGGTTACTTATTAAAAATGAGTATTTAATCATGATTTTTTGTATGGGGCTAATGGTTTTGGGGGGTTGGTGTTTTGCAATAGTATGCTAAGGTCGACCATAATATATATTTCAGTAAAATGAGGCCCCTAGGTACATAGTGGTGGTCATTGAATATATAGTACTTTATGGAAGACGTACCCTGTAACACCCCATGATTTTATGAAAAATATTCTTTCAATTTCATTGATGTATTGTGTTGCACACTACACCAATATTACCTTGCAGTATATGCAACGCCTTATTAGCTTGCAGTATACACAACACCATTCTTGGATCATGTTACACACAATTTTGATAGTAGTTATTATACACAACATTGAGTGTGTATACATATATATATATATATATATATATATTCAATGTAAAAATGAAATATGGATGGATTATGTTAAACGAAACAAAGAAGGAGTCTTACATCACACACAACCCCGACTTGTCTTGCCTTACATGCAGTCACGACCTTCCTCGATAGCGTGTGCAGTACACAATACCGGGTTTCACTAAACAACGATATATTGTTATAATATTATTATGGAATATCCGTTATGAATAGTATTAACTAAATTTTGAATTTTATAACATTATTATTCATCTAACATATATTCTAGAACATGGTATGAGAATAAAATATATTTTTCTGGTAAAAGAAGTATTTTTAAAAAAATGTAGTTTTGCTGCCTTTTGATGGCGCACCCACATTAAATCTAGTTTTTGACATATTTATAATTTCAATTTGACAAAATAAAATTATTCCAGGGAATAAGAATTTAGAATTTTAATTTGGATGAATTTTTCATATTATTCTCATAACTTTCATATTTTGATGAATATTAAAAACACGCTATATTTTAATTAAAAACAAATTTTTTCATTGCAATAATTTATATGGATATATTATTTTTTTAATTGGGTTTAAAGTTTAATTAGAATATATTTTTACAATGTAATCCAATGTTGGTCATTGGAATTAATTTCACTTTGAATTTGGACATAAACAAATGTCGTTCTTTTGATAGTTATTATTTCTTAAAAACACTCTATTTGTTTTGATAATGGGAATTGATTTTAAAATTAATTAATTCCACTTCAATGTTTTGAATTTGGAAAAAATGGACATCATTTTTGAAATCTGAATATCAAATATAGAATAGGCTGAATTTTTGGTATTTTTCTGAAAAACTTCAATTTTTAATGAATAGTGAAAACACTTAGTTTTTGGTTAAAACCGACTTTTTATTTAAATAATCATTTATTTGATTTAAATTTAATTTAGAACAATATAGGTACATAATACTTATATAATTTCAATTAAATTCATTGGATTCATTTTATAATAATTTTATATTTATAAAAATTGTATTGAACTTTTCATCGTCTTTTACCCACCTCCTAGGAGCTTTTGCAATTGTTCATAAAACGTAAGTTTACCACTTCTGTAAGTTGAATTTCAAAAATCCGAGAGATATGGTTAATATTAAAGAGTAAAATGTGGTTCAATTAGATAAAAATAATTTTTGGTGAATAGTAACTTTTTACTTTTATTTACCACGATTAAAAGTAAATAAGGAAATTCAAGGTTCAAAGAATATTATAATAATTCAAAATTACCTTAAAACTTGTTCAAAACTTACTGTATGAGTAATGGACGACCATGGGAATACTTGGGGCGATTTTGGGACCCCATGGAGCCACTTATGAATGAAAATGACACATTAGTTTAATTAAATAAATGTAAAGTCAAAATTGGCATTAACAAAAATCCTTCAGTAATTAATTTTTAAAAGGGGATATATAAATTATCTATTCGACTATAAATATTCATTGGAAAGCTAAAACGATTTCCTAAATTTTGGTATTTTGTTTATAATTTTTATACATCATATAAATTGAATTATATATGACACAATAATGACGCAGTATTTACCTTATTAATAAATGATTTAAATAAATAAGATTTTAATGATTATCATATTATCCAAAACCGGTCCAATTACTATTGGATGATTTTATTTCGAATATTATTCATCTTAGATTCGACATTAATGTGTTTTGGACCTCTTGAAACCGAAGATAAGTTTATAATAAAATAATGTTTTCACACTTTCCTAAAGTGCCCCTCCTCTCCCTTATAAAAGGAGACCACTTCTATGCAATTCCTCATACCTCTAAAGACTTTTGTCTCGACCAAACACTACCCAAATAAGCTCCCAACATCCATATCCTCCACCTAGAATAACTACATTAATCATAAGGCACATTAAGAAGTCCTTTTGGTTCAATCCAAAGGAAGATACCCAATTTAAAGGTAATAGTTTCTCTTAAGTTGTTTTCTTTTATTCTAATTCTCCAACCCCTAACACTTTTTATTCCATTATTTTGTGAGAAAAAAATTATCCTCAAAATTCTAGGATGTTTTTATGAGAATTATTATAACTACACTTAAACACACCTCCATTTAATGGATGAATAACATAATGTTTCTATGGATGAAAAACCAACGCCTCATGAAATGAATATTGTTCGATTTTCTCCTACCGCCTCTCATGGTGGCCATTATGATGGAAATATATTTATATATGATATATATTGTGTTTATGATTTCATTATGCTTCTTTAATTCCAAATTATATCATTCCTTTATGGTTTCCATAGTTGGTAAATACGACAATCTCATTTGAGGAAGTGTGGACTACTACCCCCTCAAAGTGATGTGATTCGTTAATTCCTTATGAGAAATGTATAAAGGATGGAGTTAATCATATTAAATATGATATTATAATGTAATTATAATATATCTATTCCATTAAAAAATAAATATAAATGAATGTAGCATTCATGCGTACGTATGGTTTACTGTCTCCATGAACGGTGCATTTCATTTCTTAATTCCATATGTTATGTACTATTATAAATACATGTATATGCGGGATATATAATGAATATATAAGATATATAAATCATGATTTACATTATGGAAGTATGTAAATCATGATATAATTAATAATAACATCAAGAACAACAAGTCCAAACATGTAAGATCAATAAGATGATTTTACCCAAAACGTTGCTTTAACATAAGATTTACAAAAGAAGAGGTAAAATAATGTCATAAGTGAACCATATATGATATCATAACAATGAATATGGTTCTGTAATAAGTCAATGACATTACTTAAATCATTATACTGGAGGTTCGGATATGTACGAAGCATATCAGACCAAAGGTAAGGGATATCTTTTCCAATCTCGTTTTTATTCGAGATTGTTTATTCATAAGTATTTACTGGGGTTATTGTTATCATCCATGTCCATGTTTTATAGAAATTTTTTCATGTATGTTTAAAGTCCTTCTTACCCATTTTTTACCTTTACTACATGGTATGTAACGAATATTTTTTTATACGTTACGTTGTACTTTTTGACTTTTCCATAAAAAGTATGAGAAGAATGTTTTTTTTAACTTATACGACATGAAAGGATTTTTATAGTTTCATAGTGAATAATTTTAATGAAGCTTACTCTAAAATATTTTATAATTATTTTCAAAAAAATACTTTTCTTTTAAAATTTCATGGCATTTTGTGAAAAGAAAATGTTTTTGAAGAAGAATGGATATATTCCTCAAGAATTCATTTCATGTGTTTTGTCAAAACTATTTTCCATATTTGATGACATTATTTAGTATGATTATGTTTCAAGTATAATGTATCTATGATTTACATGGTTTAACTTTTCTTATGATTAAATGATATCCATTTGTTTTATATGGATTATGTTATGATGTGATGATGTTTATGAGACCCATTTTTATTCTTTGGGTTATGAAGAATGATATATGTTTATTTTTTGTCACAAGTAAGAATGATTTCATTATGAGATGGGTGAGATCTATATATCCCTACAATGAATTGGGTAATTATTTATATCTCAAGAGATAGATATGGCTAGAAAGTTAAGTTAATCCGATTCAGTGTTACAGGACTGAAACAAGGAGTGAACTCAATTTAGAAAGGAACTATGTCCACTAGGATGGTTGGGGCAGCAATGACTTGGCTACCATGTAAGTCATATCATGTGAGTAATGTTTTTACACAATTAAAAGTTTTATTACCAAGCTATTTTATCATGTTTGATGTTACATTATGACTTATTCCTTACGTTCTGCCATGTTTTATGTCATTGCCCATGATTTCTATGTTTGAACATTATGTTCATGTTTTTATGTTCAAATGTATATGGTTTGTTTTATTTTCTCCATGCTTACCCTTACTGAGCATTTGAGATCACCCTTTATATGTTTTCTTTTTCCCCAGGATATAAAGAAATCTTTTAGGTAAGAAAACAAAGGGGAAGATCTTTATAAGAGATGTTGAAGATCATTCACCATGATTAGAAGATTATTCTTCCGAGCTTCCAAAGACACTAAACTATTACAGTCCTTGTGTGTTTGTATTTGTTATGTATTATGTATTCTGCAAAAGTAATGTAATGTCTATGTACGTCAAGCTTCAGGACTCTACAGTTGGTGTCAGAGGAAAGGATTAGTTAACCTTTGGAAACATGGATGCAAAAAACATTTGTGAGATCCCAAGATATATTTGTAAGGTATGTCTAGGGATGTCACTATAGTTAAATATATGTATAGGTTATTGTCCTAGAATTAAGGTAAAACTATTAGAATTAATCCTAAGATATTAGATATCGAAGGTACTCCCCCTTGATTATGTTATTTTCCTTGTATGATTTTTGCCTCTCACAGTATTCTTTTTGTGTTTTAGTCAGTGGAGGGAACCAGAAGGAATTCAGTTAACATTGAATCCAATGGACAAATTAGTGACTATGAGCAGCGAAATTGCATAATTCCTAAAGGGAAAGATATTGTGATTATACCGAATCAGTCATCTCGATATATTATTAACAATATGAACACTAGTTGTATTACTATGTCATAAAATAAGAGGAAGATAGAATTTTATGAATCTTCGCATGGTGAGGATCATAGAGAAAAGAAGATTGAGATTTATATATAAGGGATGAAGAACCTTGAGGAATACCTCAAATGGAGGGGACGATGTTATCTGTGTCGAGAAAAGGGTCGTAGAGTAATAGACTGTTATAATCTTCAATGTCTTATCTGTGGAGAACATGGGCATTACCCAACTCAATTCCCTGACCTAAGAGGTTACTTATAAATCAGGGAAGGACTTATTCCATGACAATCATTGAAGAGGATTAACTGCAGTGTTTATGTATTGGTATTAAAGAATAATGTTGTTGAGGTACTTTAATGGTATATTGGAATATCTATGTATTGGTCAATTGTGGTTTTCAATAAGAATATGGTACTGGTAACCATGAAAAGTGATTGAAATATTTTTGGAAAGCAGATGAAATGCGCAAAATGAAGGGATAAAGAGAAAATAATATGTTTGATTGTATTCAAGATCTCATGACTAATATAAGGACAAAGTGATATCATGGTTTGAGTATATATAAATTTTGGGATTTTGGTATATGGAAAGAGTTAACTTTTTACAGCATTCATGTTTTCACTAAGGTTCAATGGGTATTCATTTTTCAAGAGAATACATGATTATGGTATTCACATGATTAGAATGTGATCAACAAGATATTTCGGGGATAAATGATGGTATTCAAATGATCGGTAGATGAAATTTCTAGTAATTGTTTTCTTTATACTATAAGCTTCGACAGATATATTTTAAATAATCCTAAAGAATGGAATAAATTTAGTTAGACATAAGATAGTATTGTTTAAGGCTATAATTTTTTTCGATATTATTGATGGAATGTTATAATAGTGTAGTTTAAGAGAAGGGACAACTTGCAGAACGGGCGACAACCCGTCGTGTTGGACAAGACTGTGGGAATCGAACCCACAACCAATGTGCGACATGCCTTTAGTGCCTACCACTGGCCTACAAGAAGACCCTGGTTAGTAGAAATTAGTTTTATTTTATTATGAAGTATGATAGTTAAAGTATAAGTCCAATTTTGGATTCATATACGATTAACATCACAATAGATGAACTTATGTATATTTGATAAATTTTTCTAACTTTTTGTTTGAAACAGATGGAATGACTCATCATTCTATCACATGATCTACTAACACTACACGAATAACAAATTCAGCTTCATTTCTTTTAGAGATGATGTGGAAATTGTTCAAGGCACGAACAACAGTGAGATGGTACCAAAATCATGTAAGTATTTCATTTAATTAAACAAATTTAGGGAAATGATATTGAAAACTAAAAAAAATGTTTTCCTAGTGCCCTCATATTTGATTAATCAGATGGTACCTTGGATCAACACAAATTTATGGCTTTGTGATTGTTGGATTTTTCATAGCCATGTTCTCTACCACTCTCCATCAGAACCTGATGGTTAGATTTTTCTTCCATATCCATATTTTCTCCTATGTTCTCCTACGTGGAAACCCAGTGATAGGTTACTTTGGGTAATCATTACGTTTCATACTTTAGTTTTTAAAATCAAGTTTTATTATTCCTTTTTACGATGTGGGTTTCTATGAATAGTAAACGATTTATAACCCCAACAAATTTCGAGGGAGAAATTAATTTAAAGGGGGTAGAACGTAACACCCCGAGATTTTATGAAAAATATTATTTTAATTTCATTTATGTCTTGTGTTGTATGCTACACCAAGATTTCCTTGTGCTATATGCATCACTGTATTAGCTTGCATTATATGGAACACTATTCTTGGATCATATTACACACAATTTTGATAGTAGTTATTCTACACAACATTGAGTGTGTATATACATATATATATATATATATTCAATGTATAAATGAAATATGGTTGGATTATGTTATATGAAACAACGAATGAGTCTAACATCACAGGCAACCCTGACTTGGCATACATTACATGCAATCGCGACCTTCCACGATAGCGTTTGCAGTACGCAATACCGGGTTTCACTAAATAATGATATATTGTTATAATATTATTATGGACTAGCCATTATGAATATTATTTACTACATTTTGAATTTTATAACATTATTATTCATCTTACATATATTCTAGAACATGTTTTGAGAATAAAATAAATTTTTCGGGTAAAATAATTATTTTTAAAAAAATGCAGTTTTGCCACCTTTTGATGGCACACCCACATTAAATCCTGTTTTTGACATATTTATAAGTTCAATTTGACAAAATAAATTTATTCCATGGAATCATGATATAAAAATTTAATTTGGATGAATTTTTCATATTATTCTGATAACTTTCATATTTTGATGAATAGTAAAAACACACTATATTTTAATTAAAAACAACATTATTCATCGAAAAAATTTATATGGTTAGATTATCTATTTAATTGGTTTTAAAGTGTAATAACAAGATATTTTTACCATTTAATCCAATGTTGGTCATTGTAATTAATTTCACTTTGAATTTGGACATAAACAAATGTCGATCATTTGATAGTTATTATTTCTTAAAAACACGCTATTTGTTTTTATAATTGGAATTGATTTTAAAATTAAATAATTCCACTTCTTTGTTTTGAATTTTTCAAAATGGACATCATTTTTGAATTTGGAATATCAAATATAGCTTAGGCTGAATTTTTTTTAATTTTCTGAAAAACATCAATTTTTAATGAATAATGAAAACACTGTGTTTTTGGTTAAAACAGACATTTTATTTAAATAATAATTTATTTGATTTAAATTTATTTTAGTTCAAAATAAGTACATAATAATTATATAAGGTCAATTAAATTCATTGGAGTCATTTTATAAAAATTTAAATTTATAAAAATTGTATTGAACTTTCACCGTCTTTTACCCACCTCCTAGGAGCTTTTGAAATTGTTCATAAAACATAAATTTACCGCTTATGCGAGTTGAATTTCAAAAATCCGAGAGACACAGTTAGTATCAAGGAGTAAAATGTGGTTCAATTAGATAAAAACAATTTTTGATGAATAATAACTTCTTAATTTTATTTACCACGGTTGAAAGTAAATTGGGTAATTCATGGTTAAAACAATATTATCATAATTCAAAATTACCTTAACTCTTGTCCAAAACTTATTGGATGAGTAATGGACGACCATGGGAATCCTTGAGACGATTTTGGGACCCCATGGAGGCACTTATGAAAGACAATGACACATTAGATTAATTAATTTAATGTAAAGACAAAATTGGCATTAACAAAAACCCTTTAGTAATTAATTTTTTTAAGGGGATTATTAATTATATTTTCGACTATAAATATTCATTTGGAAGGATAAAAAGATTTCATACATGTTGGTATCTTTTTTATAATTTTTAGACATCATATAAATTAAATTATTTATGACACAATATTGATTCAATATTTACCTCATTAATAAATCATTTAAATAAATATGATTTTAATGATTAAAATATTATCCAAAACCTATACAGTTCCTGTTGGATGATTTTATTTCAAATATGAGTCATCTTATCTTCGACATGAATGTGTTTTGTACCTCTTGAAACCGAAGATAATTTTATAATAAAATAATGTTTTCACACTTTCCTAAAGAGCCCCTCCTCTCCCTTATAAAAGGAGACCACTTCTATGCAATTCCTCACACCTCTCAATCCTTTTTTCTCGTCCAATATCTGCCCAAATAATCTCCCAACATCCCCCTCCTCCCTCTAGAAGCCGCACATTAGGCAGAAGGCACTTCAAAAAGTACTTTTGGTTCAATCCAAAGGAAGTTACCCAAATTAACGGTAATAGTTTTCTTAAGTTGTTTTCTTTTATTCTACTTCTCCAACCCCTAATCACTTTTCAATCATTTATTTTGGGACAAAAAAGTATCCTAAAAATACTAGGATGTTTTTATGTGAAGTATTAGAACTACACTTACACACACCTCCATCTAATGGGTGAAGAACATAATGTTTTTGTGGATGACAAACTAATGCCTCACGAAATGATGATTGTTCGATTTTCTCCAACTGCCTCTCATGGTGGCCATTATGATGGAACTATATTTATATATGATATATATTATGTTTATTATTTCCTTATTCTTCCTTAATTCCTAATTATATCAAGCCTTTATAATTTCCATAGTCGGTAAATATGATAATCTCATTTGAGGAAGTGCGGACTACCACCCCCTCAAAGTGATGTGATTCGTTAATGCCTTATGTGGAATGTATAAAAGATAGAGATAATGATATTATATATGATATTATACTGGAATTATAATATACATATTTCATTAAAATAATCAATATAAATGAATGTAGTGCTCATGCGTACGTACGGTTTACCGTCTCCATGAACTGTGCATTTAATTTCTTACCTTCATATGTTATGTACTATTATAAATACATGTATATGCTGGATATATAATGAATAAATATGATATATGTAATAAAAACATCAAGAAAAACAAGTCCAAACACGTACGATAAATAAGATGATTTTACCCAAAACGTTGCTTTAACATAAGATTTACAAAAGAACGGGTAATATAAAGTCATAACTGAACCATATATGATATCATTACAATTAATATGGTTCTTTAATAAGTCAATAAATTTATTTAAATAATTATACATGAGGTTCGGATACGTACGAAGCATATCGGACCTAAGGAAAGGGATATATTTCCCAATCTCGTTTTTATACGAGATTGTTTATTCGTAAGTATTTACTGGGGTTATTGTTATCATCCATGTCCATTTTTTCTAGAAATTATTTCATGTATGTTTAAAGTTCTTTTTAACCATTTTTGAACTTTACTACATGGTATTTACGGACTCTTTCTTTTATTTACGTTACGAGGTATTTTTGGACTTTTCTGGAAAATGTACGAGAAGAATGTTTTTTAACTTATACGACATGAACAAATTTTTACGGTTTCATAATGCATTATTTTCATGAAACATACTCTACAATATTTCATAAGTATTTTCAACAAAATCCTTTTCTTTAAAAATTGCATGAAATTTTGTGAAAAGAAAATGTTTTTGAAGAAGAAAGGATATTTTCCTTAAGAATTCATTTCAACTGTTTTGTCAAAATATTTTTCCATATAAGATTACATAATTTAGTATGATTATGTTTCAAGTATAATGTCTCTATTATTTACATGGTTTTAATTTTCTTCTGATGAAATGATATCAATTTGTTTTATATGGATAATTTTATGATGGGATGATGTTTATGAGACCCATTTTTATTCTTTGGGTTATGATGAATGATTTATGTTTATTTTGTGGCACAAGTAAGAATGATTTCATTATGAGATGGGTGGGACCTATATCTACTTTCTATGAATTGGGGAAAGATTTATATCTCATGAGATATACATGGCTGGAACGATAAGTTAATCCAGTTCAGTGTTACAGAACTGAAATCAGGAGTGAACTCGATTCAGAAAGGTACTTTGTCCACTAAGAGGGTTGCGGCAGCAATGCCTTGGCTACCATGGAAATCATATCTTGTTCTTAATGTTTTTCCACAACTAAATGTTTTATTTCCAAGCTATTTTATCGTGATTTATGTTACATTATGATCTATTCCTTACGTACTGCCATGTTTTATGTCATTTCTCAAGATTTCGATGTTTAAACATTATGTTCCTATTTTTATGTTCAAATGTATATGGTTTGTTTTATTTTCTCCATGCATACCCTTACTGAGCATTTCTTCTCACCCTTTATATGTTTTCATTTCCCCAGGATATAAGGAAAGGTTTTAGGTAAGAAAAAAAGGGGAAGATCTTTATGGGTGATGTTGAAGATCTTTTACCATGATTAGAGGATTATTTTTCCGAGTTTCTAAGGACACTAAACTAATACGGTTCTTGTGTGTTTGTTTTTGTTATGTATTATGTATTCCGCAAAAGTAATGTAATGTCTATGTACATCATGCTTTGGGTCTCTATATACCCATTAGATACCCACTAGTTTTTAATTTCGAATGTATTGGGTGGATGAAGGGTATCACATGCCTGATATTGTTTTTCCATGTGTCTAGTGGTGTTTTAGGCTGTTTTTTAGAACAAAACCCCCGAATATTATCTATTATAAGTATATACTATATAGGCCATTTGGGAATACAAATCATTCATAATTTCCCACAATTATACCAATTTAATACCATTTAATTGGAGGCTTATCATAGTTATTTAATCTATATAGATAAATGAAATATCCTCCACTAAACACCACTTATTCCCTTTTAATAAATATATTATTTCAATTGCTTCAAAATCTATATTATGAATGATTACACTTGAGAATTGTTGAATCAAGTGATGAACATATATAAATTTGGTTATGTGGATTGTGGATTCCAAAATTAAAAGAACACACACTATTACTCACCATATACATAGTTGTAAATTTCCCAATGAGATTATCTATGAATTCTAAAAAGTTGGTATTTAATTAGAAATTAAATTAGTATCAATTAATGAATTTTTTTCATATAATGTAAAAAGAGGAATGGATTCAAACATATACACTTTATTTGTTAGGGTTTAGTTGTATCAGGGATAGATTATGAGTTTTTTAGTATTATACCTATTTTGATTAAATTTTAAAATTTAATATAAATTATTGTAAATAATTATTTATTAATTTTACAACAATAAAGTGAAGTTAGAGCTTAGAAATTTATGTTATGATCTAAGATGAGGTAGAGAACCACATGGATAAAATATCTTAACATTGACATTTAGGTTTATATTCCCTTTAAAATTTCACCAAATATGGTATATGAAAATGATTTCATACACAATCATTGGGGGTTTCTGTTTTGGAGGACCATGTGGGAACCATGTGGGAATAAATAATAGAAAGTGACGGGGTGGAGGATTCTATTAGTATAATGAATATGTGACCTTTGATTTTCGGTAACTAAAGGTAAAACTAATGACAATGTATATAGAAATAATTTTTTACTACTTAGACATGAGAAAAACCTAGAGAGTGTTAGGGAAGGAAATAAACTATTGGTGGCTTTGGATAAGCCATGATGACATGGTCAATGGTCTCCTATGTAATAAGTAATTGAGTGTTGGTTACAATTTTCATCTAACTTGGTAGTTGTGCGTTATGTCCGATGGGTATGGTCTTGGGAATATATAATTCCAAATATGGGGATCGATTAGTGGGCATGTGATAAATAGGCCATGATTAAACCATGTGAATATGTTTTTTTTGATTCTTAAATTTCATGGTGAAGGTTATATGTGTATCCATATATCATTACTTTTCCAAGAGTGACTATGTTTAGAAACTCATAATATAGTTTACCTTAGATGTCATAGCCCCAAATATATGGTAATTATAATATGTGAGTTTTATTAAAGTATAAATATTCCTTATATATATGGGATAGTATGAGTGAGTGTTCTCCCATAGGGTTAGATGAGATGAGGAATATATATGGTCCATTATTTCATGATTAGTATAACATAGGCTGGGAAGAAATAGTTGAGTGTTAGAATCACTATAAGATATTTTTAGTGGGATTTTTAAATAAATATTATATATGATTTGGTTCATATAAACTAATATTTTGTTTCCTTGTATGGGAACTATATTTCACATTGATTCATCCATGTATGTTTGGTCCATCAGGGATAATGAATTGATTATATCACAATGTATTTTCGATCACCATAGTTTATGGATACAGTTATTGGTTATGTATAGTATAAATATATAGTACTGAGGAGTTATGATTTTTGTTACTACTGTTATATACTATTAGGGTTATAGTTAGTGATGGTTTACTAACTCAAGGATTTGATACAGGTAAATGAATCAATTTTGTTAATCCCTTATTGAAAATGTTGAAACTATGTGTATGTGTATATAATTATAATGAGGAGTTATTATTTTTACCTCTGATAAGAGGTGTAATATTAAAAATATTGGATTTCAATTTCCATGGTTTATGAGGGTGGCCATTACTGATTGAGAGAATTATTTTATTTAGAGTTAAATTGATCTATCTACATCTTACAAAATTCTCTTATATGTTTCCATTACATTGACTGATAGATTGGAAACATGACTTTAATTATATATAGAATATAATGATAATATATAATGGATATAATTTTAGTATGAATAAGACTGAATCTAGAAATTTTTGTGTATCACAATTGAATATACAGATTTTTTGGTTGGGACATTATATTTATTAGTTGAGAATCAATGATAGATATACTATACATGTGATAATGATTCTATCTAGAATCGTGTATTAGTCACAAATGGATTGAATTATATAGTAATATAGATTCTATATGGATCAAACTACCACATTGTCGGTCAATAGAAATGACACATATGAATTTTTCAATGTTGGGGGTCATGTTTCATGGTTTTCTAGTTTTCACATGATATGTCATGTGTTGGAATGTATGTTTTCTATTACGATTACATATAAGAAATTCAATATTATTACATATATAAGGAAAAATATAATTGGTGTTCTATCATGTTTTATACTAACACCCTAAAAATGCACCATGGTGGAGTGTATAAATTACTTTTTCAATATTGAACCATTCATATGTAATAGAAGTTATTGTGATAGAGTATTTTGATGGTTTTTATGGATATGATTGAGGATAGACTTTAACATTATACATATTACATCTTTAATATATTATTTATCTGTTTCATTTTGGAGATGGAATACCGAGTGGGTGATACTATGATGTATGTATATAAGTACAATAATTTATATATTTGGATAAATCATATTTATTTTATATATTAATTCTCTTTGTTTTAATCCTTTACCATTATTATGATGTTATATGATGGGTTTTAATTAATTTTTCTATGTTTTTGTTATACAGGGAGTGTATTCTCATTATAATAATTATAATATCTTTTTAGTGGAAAAGCACTCACATTTATGGGGAAGTAACTAACATCCTGGGGTGACCTTGGCTTAATCATATTTTTGTTGGGTTTAAGATAAGTAATAAAAAAAGAACTATAAATCAATGTTTTGGTTTTTTTTATTATATTTGACATGATAGATGTATATAGGACTTATAATAACATGGTAAAGGAATCAAACATGTGTATTAAATACACCAATATCTTCTAAACCCAAGTTAACAATGGTTTTAAATTATTGTTAATATTTTTCTTTATTATGGTTGATTTGTTTATACAATTATGATGCTTTGGGTTAGTGTTGTAATTTATGGTTTTATTATTAACCCAATACTGTAAGTGTGATTGAGTTCTAATTTCAAACTAGGAATGTAGGTTTACATGTAATATGCATAACCAATTATGAGAATGATATGGTTATTGAAAAACAGAATGGTTTTGATTAATAATTTTATGGAATGTAAAAATTGGATTATTTTTTTGGGAAATATGTTTTGGTTAATTAAAACAACAATAATAAAATATTTGAAATTTTTTAATGACTTGTCGATGGGTAATTAATTAAATAGACCTAGTGGCATAGTTTCTACATGTTCATATTCGAACATAATATAATTACAATCATTCACATGGTAGTTGATTGACCTATATTTGTTAGTTTTGGGTTATATATACGATACTTTGGAATTTGTAGTTGTCTTTATAGGATATAAGAGTGTTCCATTATAATATATTGTAATGGAAATATAATAATGTTAGAGTTGAGATATTACTGATATTGACTTGGGAGGAAATGTTATGTCTCTAACTAGTGGGACATTAGTTGATGGTTGTCATACCCCATTGTAACAATGAGATAGTTATGGCTGTTATTTATGAAATTTATTTTTTCCAACCCTGTCATGTTTTGTTTTTAGTAAGTTTTTTGGAGTGTTTTTGGAAGAGCATGGTCAAAGAATGATTATTGTAAAATATGTGGATTTTATATGAAAATGTGTGACATGATGATGTTTCAATGAGGGGGTACATGCGTAGTATATAATTTTTCCTAACTATAGAGCCTTCTCTAGGAAAATGTGTCTCGTGAGAGTGTAAATTGTCATGTTTTTTCACAATGTTAATCTATATATGTTATCATTATATGTGTGTCTATTGAGAGACACTAATATTTACATGGTTGTAACATAGTTTTAAAATAGTGTTTATAGGTTTTAATAATATGTAAATATGAATTTTATCGGAATTTCCACCTGAAGGCTTCAGTATATTTCCTTCTTAAAAGGTTCTTGAACTTCTTTCCTTCCAATTGAAAATCTAGTTATTTTCTAATATTTGATGAGTGATTGTATTGGTTTTAATGAAAGAGGATATATGACATTATGTAGCAGTTAGACATATTAATTATTATTTCACCATAATAAATATTTGTTCTGTATAATATTTTACATGTAATATCTGAAGAAAACAACTAAACATCTATAATAAAGTAAAATTATTATCCAAAACTACTATACTAGTAATACAAAAGGGAATAGATATCAGTAACTGCATTTTGAACTATGATATTTATTATAAATTTGGAAATTTATTTTAACAAAATTATCATTGGTATTAGATTTTGTATATCAATTTTATATTAAGATTTTTTTTTTATTTTTCAATATAATAATGAAATTTTTGGTCAAAATAAAAAAATGCTACATTTGAAAAAACATAGATTCACGTTTATTATAAAAAATTAATTAATATTTTATGAATCCATTTTTATATAAAATATATATAATTAATAAGTAATATATTAAATTTAAATTTTCAATGTTGAATTTGTTTAATATTTATGAAACTTACATAAAATTTCTAAATAAAAAATGTTTTTACAAGAATAAATTAGCTATGAGTCATTATCACTTTTATAAATTCAATATAAATTTTTCCCTATTTTAGTTCAACATTTAAATATTAGTATTATATTTAAATTTTTATTATAGCCATAAATATAGGATTAGTATGATTAATAATAAATACTATGATAATGGTATAAATTTTTTTATAAAATGGATTATTTGATTTATCTAACATAATATTTATATAATAAATAAAATTTGAATAATTAAAATTATGAATATATTATTATTTTTATACAGAGAAATTTAAAAAAAAATTGTAATCAATTCAAATTATGTTTAAATAAATAATAAATATTAAAATCCATTTTTCTATACTACATATTATTTAAATTTATGTTATATATTAATTTAGAAATTGATTTTTATCATAACTATAAAATGAATTAAATTAAATGGAGATTAAATTTAAGTTCAAAATAAAAAATGGTATCAATTATTTTCTCATATTTTTTAATCAAAATTAAATTACTTATATGAAAACTACTAATTAATGTAAAAATTAAAATGTTAAAATATAAAATTTAATTGAAAAAGACATGAATACTTTTTAAAATACATGTGGAAATTTTTAGTGGATTATTTCCCAACCATATCTAACCCCATACTCCATTATTATGTAATTTGGGATTTATTAACCTTGAGATAGTGTAATTATAGCATTAAAGTGTAAAGGGTATTCTCAAAAGTACTTTTTTCATCACATAAAATGGGGATCACTTCCACTCCACCATGGTTACACATACAACTATAATCATCCTAGAAAATATTCTAAAAAATATTATCTTAAAGGTAATTTTATTATCCATAAGACCCTTCTAAATATAATATATATTATTGCCTTTGTTTCCATGGAGATATTCAAGAGAAGATCAAGTATACAACAAAATTATTACATTAATCTTAACCATTATTTTCATAGTATTATTCTTCCAAGTATCTGATATAAAAAAATATAGTGACATCATTATGATAATTATACATAGATGTTATTATATTAACGGACAGAAATTTATTTATTAGTTTCCATTACCTAAGAAAAACTAATGTGTTGTTTGTGTGTTCTATGGACTATCGCCTCAACATAGTGATGTCTTCGATTTTTCATCACATCCATTTATGTATAGTCAAAATGATATATCTTATGAATATGTATTATATAGATAACATAATTATAATTATTAAATTTAATGTCATAATTTTACTTTATTCTCCCTCATTTGTTTGGCAATAGAAACATTTAATCATAGATACAAGAAAACTTCATCTTCGATGAGAATTGAGTTTCATTTCTCATAGCCCCTTCCATGGATGGAATGAAATTTATATTTAATATATATATTATTTCAATAAAAATATTATTATTTATGATATTATGAATATATCTAATAGTTCATTTGTACATGGTCAATATACCTTGGAGTTACAAAAAATTGATTATACAACCTCCTCTAAACAACAATTCAATGAAAAAAATATTATTAATAAATAAAATATGATTGTTAAAGGATTATTTAATATAAAACAAAGAACAATATTTCTCATAATTGTGTATTTAATTATCTTTATTTCTTTATTCAGGATGTTAAGAACAATTTTATAATAATTTCAACTATTATGTTAAGTGATATTTGCTACCACCTTTGTTACATAAAGTCCCCATATTCTCTATATTTTCCCACATTTTATGAAATATTAATCTGATGAAAATATTCAATTTTTTAATATATATATACCTTACATATATACTTATTTAATAATCATTTTCATTGTTATTGATATTATTGTTTTTAGTTCCCATTAATGTAACCACTTTATGTAAACAAGATTTATGGTTATTTATCTATTTCGGCATCATGTCAACAATAAACCCCATAAAATATTTATAAAACTAATAATAGGTTCCAAAAACCACAATTACATTATTGGGAACACTCTTGTTTCATTTTTTTAATAAAAATGTAATATTCATTTGGTGTATTCAAAAATATCCTTCCTTATTTTTCAACGCATAACCCATGTGATTCATTTTTATTATTTCTTCCCATAAAACCTTCTCATCAATTATATTCATTCGAACTAAAATTTAAAAACCATCCAAAATTTCTCAAATATGAATGTAGAAATAATTTTTTATCCTTATTCTGTTTTAAACCCATTTGATTTAAAATTCTGTTAGGCCTTGAATTATAATTATTAAACTCACATTATTCTCATGGGTCAGATCAAGATTATAGTTAATATATGGTTTTTCCCACATATAACACAAATATTTATGATTTCAATTATGTAAATCATTGGAATAATTTATCTACCCCAACAATGAATTTGTAAAATATTTACATCTCATGATATGTTATTTATAGTATTATGGTGTGCACTTAATCCATTAAAAACTTTTTGCACTATGTAAATATCACATATGGTAAGACTAGGCACACATTGTTATGTGATGGTTGATCCTAGAATTATATATCCCTCCAATGACTAATATAATTATTTATTATCTTATGAGATGATATTTAAGATATTATTGACTGAAGATAATCCACCAATGGAAAATGTCCACTTTAGGATGATGATGTTGGGATTAAACCATGAATCATGTTTACGTTATCATGTATTATGTTATTGTCAAATATTTCATTATATAATAATTACATGAAAAAATTTACTCATATCATGTTTCCTTGATTGTGATCTCTGTCATTATGATATAATGTCATAACTATTGACCATAATGTTATGAATTATAGTAATATTTATTCCTTTATCGGGATTAATTGATCACCCTTTTCCAAAAAATATTTTTCAATAGGGTATCCAATGAAATTTTAGAAAATCCATCGGTTTAAGAAGAAAAATGTGCAGCCTTATAAAATATTAGTTAAACATTAAAAAGGATATATTTATGTATATGATCATCTAAATATAATAGACATCCAGATCCTTAGCATTCACTTTTTGGAAATCTATGTTAATAATTATCAAAATATTATGATTTTGAGTTATGGATAAATATAATTGATATCATAGGAATGTGTGGTTATATTTTTATGTTTTTATAAAATTATATTAGTGAAAACACTATAATAATTATAAAGGATAATCCAATTTATATGAAGAAAACTCAATTTTCTTTAATCTGGTGGTTGTGTGGTTTTCCTTGTAATTAATTCTGTATAGATACTAGAACATATATGTGGTTGTTTTACAGATTCAACTAGGCATAATAACCATGAATGGGGTGTATGGGTAGGTCTCTCTCAAATTTACTAATGATATTATAGTTAAGCGGTCGCTAGTAGTTTAGCTTGGGTGGTCGAATCCTCAGAGATATAAGAAGTAACCTACAGTCACATACATTCTATGGATTATTTTTTGTTATTAAGTGTCCAACATGGGTTATTTTTAGATAGTTTTGTTTAAAATCTAATACACTTAATTGAATTCAATTTAAAAGATTGTGTTTATACAAGGATATCACTTGGGGTGAATTGGATGCATTCCTTTTTCATCTATTTCAATTTCTTATATTTGAGATTGTTTCATTTTATAAGATCAAACAACATTATCACTACTAGTTTAATAACAACACAACCTAATACTCATCACCAATACACACAAAATATTGATGTTTTGAGAACTCCAAGGTAAAGGTTTGTATAAGAACTTGAAGTGTGTGGCCATAAATTCAATAAGGACAAAGGAGTTTAAAGATCCTAAAACAATTCTCAATTAAAAGATAAAATTAAAAAATAATGGAGTGAGAAATAACATAAAATACATCCCCTTTATACTCCCTTATATAAACCCATATGTGTGTTATCCCTCCTTTGATGATATGGTTTCAATGGAAGCATGAGGTAGACTCTTGAGGGAGAAATTGAAGAAGTAAACAAGGCAATGAAATAATGATCACTCCACTGTTCTGTGATAATTTCACAAGGTTTAGTGTGAAAAATTCACACCATGAGGAAACGGTATCAAAACAAGATGAATAAGAGCAGAATAATATGAGAAGAAGATATTTTATTAAGAAACTAAAATTAATTAGAATAACATACATGTGAAAGACAAACATGACACAACAAAATCGCATGATAACATTACAATGAAAGAAAGAACCAAATTTCATAATCTCCTCCATCATCACTACCTTAAATTGGAATTTCAAGAGTCTTTATATGATCCCCAAATAGTAAATGTATTATCACTTGAGTATAGTAGGCCTATGTTGGTGGAATGTTTGTGGAATTTAGACTTTTCAACCCTTTACACTTAATGAAATCCATCTTGCATCTTCAAAATAGAGGAGCCAACATGATCTTCTGATGGACGAATTAGAGTGGGCCATATAAGAAGAAAAATAATATATATATTTCCCTTAACTTTATGAAATGTGTAAGCCCAAAATAGTTTATGGTTTACAAGATATGTGTAAAAAGTTGGGGAATTTTTTTGGGATGCAGATTCTGGACCAGAAATTTATCTCTAACATGGGATACCTAGAACATCATTAAAACAAATAAATTATCTTTTCACACTATTGGATGAATTTTTTTGCATGATTTACTTTATCTTGACATAATTTTTTAGAATCATTGGGTTTCTATCTTGGCTACTAACTTCTCTTTATTGATATGTTTTCCAGTTTAATTTTCCTAAAATGTATTGGTATTAAATCCCAATTTGGTTGTATTCGAATATAAATATTCAAGTACTAAAAAAGTATGGATTGTTCCCAATGTAATTATAAACCTGAAAATTAAATATTAAATTAAAATAAAAAAATTGGGTATTTTATAAGGTGATCAAAAATTTAAAATGTAATAGTGCATTTTAAGGACTTACAATAATGATGTGGATTGATTTTCAAAGTGTAAAATTCACAAAAATGGTGTTTATGAATAATAATTCACATGAATATTATATATATCAACAACTAATATAATCCAAATTCAATGGATAATCATGAACCCCAACATGAGTTTTTAATGTCCTTAGCAAAATATATCTAAAAATTTGAAATTTGAATTCCCTATTTCAAAACATTTTAACACACAATGATCACCAAGAACCCTTACACCAAAAAATCATGAAACTGATCAAAATATTTTAATAGAAGATAGTTGTGTATGTATATACCAATCCTAAGACTACTCCATTTTTCAAATTCAACTCCATATTTCATTTTATATCTATTAAGCATGATGATGTGTTGGGTATCAAATAGACATGGGGGTTCATCTTTCTTCAAGGGGGAAATGATGGAATCAGTAGGTGGAATCACATTTCAATATTATAAAGAATATTCAAATATATATATATGTATATATTGATATTTTTTTTTCAATTTTCCCATGGTAATTGAAATTGCACTCAACATAGTCAACCCACGTAGTGAGACATTGCAGATGACTTACATGCTAAAAGACCATAGGGAACCAAGTGAAGACTATAATCGGGCATCATCTAAAGTAGAATCAATCGAAAACACAGTCAAATTACGACAAATAGATATAAAATAACTATTTCTAGTCTAGAAAACTATGGAGTAATGATCCACAAGTGTCAAAAGCCACACTTTAGTTCATTTCATTGCTTTACGTGAAAATGTGTTGTTTTTTGATTTTTTTATTGAATACTCATATTAAAAATAAAATTATCACCAAATCTGTTATATATATTTGGGGAAACCCATGAACTCAAACTAATAACCCAGAATCTTGAAGATTTGCATTGTGTTTTTTCTGTTATTAGTCGAATGAGAATATAAATGGTGTAAAATTACATCGGACAACTCAACGTTAAAAACTCAATGAACAAGAACATATACATGAATCAAAATAAGAATCAAGGCATTAAAAAATATTTTATGTTAAATTCTAAAGTGTGCAATTTTTATTACCATGTTTAAGGATAAAAGAAACCTTTCCTTCCATTATGTCACACTTTTATCAAATCAATTTATTTCACAAAAAAGAAATTTGTTTATCTCTTCCCCACAGACATAAAATAACATTGTCCCCAGTGTTTAAAGAAAAGAAAATTTATAAGGGGGTAGAGGCAAAGAAGGGGATTCCAAAAAGAAAATTTTAAATGATTATCATGGAATGAAGTCATCTGGTGGTTAAAGTTGAAGTTCATGATACTCCCTTTTAATCCCTTGATCTCCATGTCACTTAGAGAAGCCTCATAAGTTATAGTAGTTTGTGTTTATGTATATTAGATTTTTCTAAAACATCCATCAACTCAGAATCACCTAAATATCAAAAACCTACACAATTTGAACACAATGGAAACAACTTTAGGTCCCTTGAAATAAACAAAAAAATGAAAGGAAAAAAACAGACCAACTTATTTAAGCATAAAAAAGACGGATACTAGGAACCATAAGAAAATAGAATAATATATATATCTATGCATGGATATATAAATTTTAAAATATAACTATATATATAAATAAAAAATAATAAGTAAACACTATAATTTTTATGTTAGTTTTAGTCATTCCCCTGATCTCCCTTCAGTCTTGGGTTCGAGTCCACGCGGCTTCGCCAGTTGTGATTGGGTTTTCTCCAAAACTTATGATGTGTCCTTTTAATTTTCTTATTCATAATTTTTAAAATTTTTATTTTAACCTAAAAACACATAAAAATAATATAAAATAAACTTATGATTCATTTTCTTATTTTTAAATTTATGGGTGAGGTATTACTCAGGGATCACACCACGTGACACGAATGAATATAGTGCTCCCCTTTTATAGCCATCCATTATCATAATAGATTAAAATGTCATCAGTATTCGGTAATATCATATTCAGAGTTGATTGGTTACATATTTTTTTAATATCAAATTGATTAATTTATCCAATTTGAAAAATAAAGATTATTTATAATGATTGGAAACATGAAAACCATGGGTTGTATCCCGTGTAATGCTTTTGTTTAATGTCGCTAGCTGGACATGAACTCCCAAACTTACCCAATAAAAATTTTAAAAATTTTACGAGCCCCATATTTCACTACATCCACTATATTGAGATTGATTATTTTTTCTAATTTTTGTCACGTGCATACATTTGTTCTATAATGATTGGTAAAATAAATGGAATATCAGAAATGGTTGATATAATTTCATCTGTAGTCTTTCTTAAGACATCAATGATCATTACAACATTTTCGGTTTCAATAGAAGAAATAATTCAATGTGAAAGGTCATTGATATACCCTAGGAAGGGATACTTGAGTGGGGATGTATGGATAATAATTTTGAACTTGGATTGGATATGACATTCAGACAGAGGATGAGATTTTGAATCCAACTATGTTTCATTTTCAAAATTTCTCAAACAAATCGGTACTTTTGAACAAAAGATTCAACAAAAAATTGGAAATATCAGTGTTAGAAATTGGTACTTACTCAATGTTTGTGATTTCTCTCAATGGTTTACTGTTTTGTGTTTTTTAAAAATAATCAATGGTGTTATACATAGGAGACACAATCCATGATGTCAAATTCACCACTTTTGAATCCAAAAAATCAATCTCCTCCGAGTCTAATGTACCTTAATCAATTAATTGACCACCTTAATCTATCACAAATCTAATGGTTGGTTCTTCGGTAAATTCATATGTGGTTTTTGGGAAACAAGAATCATCACATAAGGTAAAATAAGGGATAGTCTGTGTAGGGTTGGGTTCCTCACGTGTTATAATGCATTGTAGTTTTAATATCTATGATGAAAGATCAAAATTAATTTTATCATTTTTTTCACACAATTTTTCAGAAATTTATTATAAATTAGTCTAGATAGAATCTTGGACACCATGTAAATCCCTAATATTTATCTCTTCAACCATCCTTGAGTGGGATGAAAATTTATCTTTTGAATATTCACTATCCCATGATTGTACATGTCACCTGGTGTGTGGTATGAAATCAACGGTTGATCAAATAAATTTAATTATTTATGGTCTTCCCAATATTAATTTTCCATTTGATTACAACATTGTTTTGTGACCTGGTAATTTGGAAGATACTTCATTGGAGAAGACTAAAGTTGGATTCTAGATTCTCAGGACACAAACAAAAAGAAAAAGGTCAGGATAAGAGTGATGGGGTGGGAATAGTGAATTTGGGGTGAGAAAAATATGTTAGTGTCTATGATATATTAATTAGGTACCCATAAAAAGTGCCAAAATTTTGACTCCCCCAAATTTACATAGTATTATATGGTTAAGAGGTCACTTGTAGTTTAGTTTGGGGTTTCTAATCCTTAGATACTTAAGAAGTAACCTACAAAAACATATATTATATGGATTGTTTTTATATATTATGTGGAAAACATGGGTTGTTTTTATATGGGTTTAATTGAAACATAAGAGGCATATGTGAATTCAATTTAATAAAATGTTTGTATCCTTGGTTATCACTATGGGCAGATTAGATGCATTCTTTTTCAACTATTTCAATATCTTATATTTAATATTAGTTCATTTAATAAGATCAAACAACATCATCAATTATAGGTTTAATAAAGAAACTATAATTATAATAACCTGTACATATTAATGATAAATTTTTCGAGAATTCCAATGTAATGTTTTGTATTATCACTTGAAGTGATTGGCCGTAAATTCAACAAGGATGAAGGAATTAAAATATCTTCAAAAAACATTCTCAATTAAAAGTAGAGATTAGAAATTAATGGAGTGATAAATAACAACAAATACAACCCATTTATACTCCCTTGGATCAAAACATAATTGGTTTATCCTTCCATTGTTTTTATTGTTTCAATGGAAGCAGGAAGTTGACTCATGAGGGATAATTTGAAGAAGTACAGAATGACAAAGAAATATCAATCACTTTGTCATTGTGTGATAATTTCACAAGGTTAGGTGTGAATAAATTCACACATTGAGCCAAAAATATCAACTTTAAATGAATAATAATATAATAATATTAGAATAATATATTTTATTAATAAACTAATATGAATTAGAACAACATACATGTGAAAGACATACTTGAGACAACAAAATCACATCATAACATTACAATGAAGGAATGTAGCATAGATCATAAACTCACCCATAGACAGTACCTTATATAGTAATTTAAAGAGTCTTGGTTCCATAACCCAATATTACATGTCTTCTCACTTGAGTATGGTAGGCCTAGGGTGGTGAAATGTTTGTGGAATTTAGATTCTCCACCCTTGACATGAAATGACATCCATCTTGCATCCACAAAAAAAGAGGCGCATAAATTAGTTTCTAGATAGAATAATTGGAGTGTACAATAGATTAATAAAATGAATAACCATATGTCCCATAACATTATGTATGCTTTCAACCCAAAATAGTTAATTTTTTAAGGGATATGTGTAAAAGTGTGGGCTGTTTTCCAAGGACGCAGATTCTGGACTAGAATATTTTCTCAAACAAGGGCCTCCAGGTACATCATTAAAAATCATAATTTTCTATTATACATATTTTATAAAATGTTATAAATTACTTCTTCTATCGTTATGTAAATTTCTTGAAGCATTGGTCTGGTATATTGGCCGTTGTAGTCTCTTTATTAGGATGATGTCCAGTTTACTTTTCCCAGAATGTGTTCGCATGAAATGCCATTTTGGTGGTCCTCAAATGTGAGTCATAAAGTACTCAAAAATTATATATTGTTCCCAATGTAATTCTAAAACATAAAATTAAATATCAAAATAAAATAAAGACTATTTTTTTATATGGTGTTTATAAATGTACATTGTAATTGAGAATCTTAAGAAGAACTTACAATCATAATGTGAAATGATTTTCAAAGTGATTAATGCACATAAATGGTGTTTATGAATAATAAATCGCAATAATATTATATATATTAATAATTAATATTATCAATTTTCAATGTCTAATCATACTCCACAACAGGAGTTTTTCTAGTACTGTGCAAAATATATCTCAAACATGTGAAATATGAATTCCTTTTTCCAAAACAATTTAATACGCAATTATCACCAAGAACCCTTACAGAAAAAAATCATGAAACCCTACAAAATATTTTAATAATAGATAGTTTTATAATAATATTCCAATCCAAGGACCATTCCATTTTTCAAATTCATCACCATATTTCAACTAATATCAATTAAGCATCATGATGTGTTGTGTATCACAACAGACATGGGGGTTCATCTTCCATCAAGGGAAAAATGATGGAAGTTCTAGGTGGAATAAAATTTCAATACTAAGATGATTATTAATATATATATATATATATATTATTTTTATTTATTGTTTATCTGTAATTTGTCCATGGTAATTGAAATTTCACTCAACATAGTCAACCCATGTAGCGTGACTTTGACGATGACTCCCAGGCTCAAAGACCTTAGGGCACCAAGTGATGCCTACATAATCGGGCATCATCTAGAGTTAACATAGTCGAAAAAGGCCAAAATACAACAAATAGATATTAAATTACTAACTTTTGGCTAGACAACTATGGAGTGATGATCACCAAGTTCCGAAAGCCACACATTAGGTCATTTCATTTCTCTACATGCAAATTTATCATTTATTTATTTATTTTTATTGAATACAAATTATAAAACTAAAATTTCCCCCAAACCAATGGTATTTAATTTGGGGAACCAATGAACTCAATCTTATTCCCCACAATCCATAGGATGTACAATGTGTATTTTTTTGTTATTAAATGGATATAAACATAAATGGTGAAAAAGTACATCGAGAAACTGCACATTCAAAAATCTATGCACATGAACATAAACATGCATTAAATCAGAATCATGGCATGAAAATTACATGATTTTAAATTTCAATGTGTGCAATGTGTATTATCATGTACATTGTTAACAGAACTTTTCCTTCCATTAAGGAACAATATTTTTCAAATCAATTTTTTCTACACACAAAATCAATTTTTTTATCACATCTCCCACAACATAAAATAAAACTATCCCTACGGTTTGAGGAATAGAAAATTTAGAAATCAGTAGAGGATGAGAAGCGAAGTAAAAAAATAAAATTGAAAATGAGGATTTTGGAATTAAGTCACCTGTTGGTTGAAGTAAATGTTTATGCTACTCCATTTTAATCCCTTGATCTCCATGTCACTCAGAGAATCCCCATTAGTGATTGTAGTTTGTGTTAATATATCTTTGATTTATCTAAAAGATACATCAACTCATCATCCAATCATTCTCAAACACTAAAACAATTGAAACACAATGTAAACACATTAAGGTCCATTTAAAAAAACTAAAACAAAATACAATGGGAAAAACACACCTGTTTATTTAAGCATACCAAGGACCGATACTAGGAAAAGTAAAAATTAGAATAATATATATATGTGTGTGTTTGTGTGTGTGGAAATATAAATTTTAAAATAAATAAATATATAAATAAAATATGATAAGTAATCACTATAAGTTTTAGGTTAGTGGTAGGTTCACTCTTCTTTCTCCCTTCTGTCCCAGGTATGAGTCCCCGTGGCTTCGTCAGTTTTGATGGAGTTTTCTCCATGACCTACAATGTGTCCTTTTAATATTTTTAATAATTTTTTTATATTTATTTAATCATATAAAAACAAAAAAAAATAAACTGATGATACATTGTCATCTTTTTAAATTTATTGGTAATGTTTTACTATGGGATCACGCCTAGTGACAGAGATGAATATGGTTCTCCCTTTCATACACATCCATACTCATAATAGAAGAACATATCAATATCATAGGGTACTATCATATTCATAGTTGGTTTATTATGTATTCATTTAACAAATAATTTATTTATTATTCCTATTTAAAAATTAATGATGATTAATATTGATTGGAAACATGAAATCCATGGGTTTCCTCCCGTGCAGAGCTTTTGTTTAACATCTATAGCTCCACATGAACCCCATAACATACCAAATAGAAATTTTTTACATTTTAAAGACCCCATATTTCTCTAGAACCACTAGATTGAGATTGATTTTTTTATAATTCCTTTCAGGTGAAAAACTATGTTCTATAATGAGTCTGAGAATCTAATGAATATTAGAAATTATTGATCCATTTTCCTCTACAGTCTCTCTTAAGATATAAATGATCATTCCAAATGTTTTGTTCACAATATATTAATTAATTCAAACTGAATGGTAATGGTTGTAACATATGAAGGTATAATTGGGTTGGTATGGAAGGATAATAATTTTGAGCTCATATTGGATAGGGAATTCAGACACATGTTGATATTTTGAATCCAACTGTGTTTCATTTTCCAAACTTCTCAACAAAATTGGTTCCTTTTGAACCAATGATTCAACCAAAAAATTTGAAGTATCTATGCCATGAATGTGTATAGACTCAAAGATTCGGATTTATCTCAATTTTTAATATATTGGTGTTTTTGAAAATCATCAATGAAGTTATACTTAGGATACTCAATCTATGTTGATAAATTCTCCTCTTTGGAATCCAAAAAATCAATTTACTCCTGATCTAAAGTCCCTTAAAAAATTCATGTATCCTCTTAATCTATCCCAAATCAAAAGGATGGTTCTTTAGTAAATTCTTGTAGGGTTTGTGGGAAACAAGAAACATAACATAAGGTTTTGGAAGGGACTGTCAGGGCAGGGCTAGGTTCCTCACATATTTCAATGCATTGTAGTTATAATCTAAATGATGAAACATACAAATTAATTTCATCCATTTCTTCACAAAAGTTTTCTATAAGTTGTTGGGGATTATTCTACATAGAATTGTGGACATCATGGAAATACTTTATATTGATATTATCAACCATCCATGAGAGGGATGAAAATTTATCCATTGAATAATCATCATCCCCTTGATTGTATATGTCACTATGTGTGTGGTAATTAATCAATGGTTGATTAAATAATTTTTCTAATTTATGGGGTTCCCAATATTGATTTTCTATTTCATTAGAACAAGGGTTGGTGACATTGTAATTTTGATGATACATCATTAGAGAAGACTGAATGTTTGATTCTAGATTCATAGGACGCACAGAAACATAAATGGGTAATGATAGGTGAGATGGGGGTGATATTAGTGAATTTGGGTTGGGAAAAGGATGCATGTGTCTGATATAAAATAATTAGTTCTCCAAAAATAGTGCAAAAATTTGGTCTCACCCAAATTTACCTTACTGTTTATAGTTAATTGGTCACTAGTAGATTAACTTGGGTTGTTGAATCCTCATTGATGTAAGTAGTAACCTACAGACACATACATTCGATAGATTGTTTTTGGATATTATGTGGAAAAAAATGGATTGTTTTTACATTTTATTATGTGAATGCTAAGATACATAAATGAATTCAATTTAAAATAATGAGTTGATCCTAGGTTATCACTTGTGGTGGATTAGATTCATTCATTTTTAAACTTTTTCAATTTATTATATTTGAGATGAGATTATTTAATAAGATTAAAAAACATCATCACATATTGGTTTAATAACTATACACCTTAATATTAATCACCTCTACAAGTGATGGATCAATGTTTTTAGTACTCCAAGGTAATGGTTCATATTAACACTTGACGTGTGTGGCCTTAAATTCAACAAGGATGAATGAGTTTAACGATCTTCCAAAAACATTCTCAATTAAAAGAAGTGATTAAAAATTAATTGAGGGAGAAATCGCAATCAATAAATCCCTTTTATACTTCCTTGGATCAACCCATAAGTGGGTTATCAGTCCCTTGATTCTATGGTTTCAATAGAAGTTGGAAGTAGACTCATAATGGAGAAATTGAAAAGGTAAAAAAAGACAATGAAATATCGTCCACTAAATTGTTGTGTGATAATTTCACAAGGATTGGTTGGAATAAATTCACATCATGAGGCAATGGTATCATACTTATATGAATTATAAGATAATAATAGGAGAAGAATAACATTTATTAAGAAAATAAGATAAATTACAATAATATACATGTGAAATAAAAATATCAGATAATAAAATTACAGAATAAAATTCCAATGAAATAACGAACCAAAGATCATAAACTCCCCCACCACCACTACATTAAATTATAATTTAAATAGTCTTAGGTAAAGACACCAATTGTACACATCTTTTGACTTGAGTATGGTAGGCCTAGGGTGGAGGAATGTTTTTGGAATTTAGATATTTCCACCCTTTACACAAAATGACATCCAGATTTCATCAACAAAACAGAGGCACCTAACTGATCTTCTATATTGAGAAATTTGAGTGGTCAATAGAATAAAAATCTGAATACCCAAATTTCTGAAAACATTATGTAATGTTCTGGCCTAAAATATTATATTTTTTACGAGATATGTTGAAAAGGGTGGGATATTTTTCTAGACAATATATTTTGGCCCATAATTTTATCCCCAACTTGGGCCGCATGGAACAGCATTAAAACATCATAATTATATATTTTCACTATTTTATTAAATTTATTAAATGATATCATATATATTTATTTACATTTTGAGAATAATTAGACTTGTATCTTGGCTGCTATAGTCTCTTTATTGGGTTTCTTCCTAGTTTACTTTTCCCAGAATGTGTTGGCATGAAAGCCCATTTTGGTGGTGGTATAATGGAAATATTCAAGTACTCCAGAAGAATGTATTAATAAACCTGAAAATGAAATATGAAAATAAAATCATGATAATTGGGTATTTTATATGGTGATAAAAAATGTACAATGTAATAGTGCATTTTAAGGACTTGTAACTATAATATTAAATGATTTTCAATGTGTAAAATGCACTAAAATTTTGTTTATGAATAATAAAGAACATGGATATTATATATATTAACAATGAATATAATCAGCATTAAGTGGCTAATCTCACCCACCAACATGAGTTTTGAAAGTCCCGAGAAAAATATATCTAATAAATGTGATATTTAAATTCCCTTTTCCCAAACATTTTAATACAAAAGGATCACCAAGAACCCTTATATCAAAAAATCATGAAACCCATAAAAATAATTTAATTAATGATACTTTTATAAGCATATCTCAATCCCAAGACCATTACACTGTTCTAATTCACCAACATATTTCATTCAATATCAATTAAGCAAGATGATGAGTTGTGTATCACAATACACATTGGGGTTCATCTTTATTCAAGGGGGAAATGATAGATGTGCTAGGGGGATTCATATTTCAATATTAATATGAGTCTTCATTATATATATATTGTTATTTTTTTTGATATTTTATTATGGTAATGGAAATTGCACTCAATATAGTCAACACATGTAGTGAGACATTGTCGATAACTCTCAGGCTCAAAGACCATAGGGCACCAAGTGAATCCCCCATACTCGGGCATCATATCGGGTTAACTTAGTGAAAGAAAAAGTTGTAATACCACAAATAGAGAAAAAATCACTAACTTTGGACCAGAAAACTATGGATTAACGATCCCCAAGTGCTGAAAACCAAGTATTTTGTCATTTCATTGCTCTATGTGATAATTTGTTTTTTTATTTTTTATTGAATACTCATATTAAAACTAAAATGATCATCAAACCTATGATATTTAATTGGGGAAACCCGTGAATTAAATCTAAAACTCTGCAATACAAAGGATGTGCATTGTTGTTTTGGTTATTAAATGGATGAAAATATTAATGGTGTAAAATTACATCATAAGAAGGAAATTTTCCAAATCAATGCACAAGAACATACGAATTCATTAAAATAAGAATAAAGGAATGTAAAATTATCTGATATTCCATTTCAAAGTGTGAAATGTGTACTATCATGTTAAAGGTTAAAGGAACCATTCCTACGATTAAGGAACACTTTTTTTCAAATCAATATTTTTTTCACACAAAAGAAATTTTTTTACCTCACCTCCCAAAACATAAAATAACATTGTCCCTAGTGTTTAAAGAAATGAAAATTTATAAGGGTGTAGAGGTAGAGATGGGGATTTCAAAAAGGAATTGAAAATTAGAATCATTGAATAAAGTCATCTTGTGGTTGAAGTTGAAGTTATTACTACTTATTTTTAATCCCTTGAGCTCCGTATCACTCGGAGAAGCCTCAATAGTGATGGTAGTTTGTGTTTTTATTTCTAAGATTTTTCTAAAAAATCCATCAACTCTGCATCCCCAGAATCTCATACACCAACACAATTAGAACACAATTGAATCCCCTTGAGGTCCCATTAAATAAACAAATAAAATGAAAGGGAAAAACACATATTTATTTAAGAATACTAAAGATTGATACTAGGAACAAGTAAAAAATAGAAATATTTATATATATGGATATATAAATTTAAAAATATAAGTATATATATAATAAAATAGAATAAGGAAACAATATAATCAATAGTTTAGTGGTAGGCGCACTCCCATGTTTCCCTTTGGTTATGGGTTCCATTCCCCATAGCTTCACCAGTTGTGATGCAGTTTTCCCCACCACCTACGATGTGTCATTTTAATTTTTTTAATAATTTTTTTTTCATTTAGGAAAAAAAAGAAAACTAAATAAAATAAATAGATGATACAATGTCTTCTTTTTAAATTTATGGGTTAGTTATTACTCGGGGATCACGCCATGTGACACAGATGAATATGGTGCTCCCCTTTCATACCAATCCATACTCACAATAGAAGAAAAAGTAACCAGTCTATGGTACTTTCATAATCAAAGATTATTGATTATTTATTTTATTAATATCAAATCGATTTATTAATCCAATTTGAAAAATAAAGACGATTCATAATGATTGGAAACATGAAAACCACAGTTTGCCTCCCGTATAGCCCTTTTGTTAGACATCGCTAGCTCGACATGAATCCCGTAACTTACCCAATACCAATTTTCAACATTTTATGGACCCCGTATTTCTCTACATAAACTAGATTGAGATGTATTCTTTCTTTATAATTTTTTTGACGTAAAAAACTATGTTCTATAATGTTTGGGGAAATCCATGGAATATCAGAAATGGTTGATCCAGTTTCCTTTTCAGTCTTACCTAAGACATCAATGATCATTCCATATTTTTTGGTTTCAATAAAAGAAGAAAGTCCATGGTTAAACCCTATTAAATGATACATGTGTGGGAGAGCAATGATAATAATTTTGAGATCAGATTTTGTAGGGAATTCAGATAGAGTTTGAGATTTTGAATCCAAATCAGTTTCATTTTCAAAATTTCTAAAAAAAATTGTCTCCTTTTGAATATAATATTCGACCAAAAATTAGAATGACCAGTGTTAGTTTTGGGTATGAACTCAATGTTTTTGATTTTTCTCAATGTATTAGTTATTGGAGTTTTCAAAAATTCATCAATGGTGTTATACTTTAGAGACTCAATCAATGATGTCAAATTATACTCTTTTGAATCAAAAAAATCATTTTTCTCTTTATCTAAAGTCATTTAAAATATTACTTTATCCTCTTCATATATACCAAATCCAATGGATGGTTCTTCAGTAAATTCATGTGGGGTTTGTGTGAAATAAAAATATCACATAAGGTTATGGAAGGGACAGTCCGTATATGGTTGGGTACCTCACATGTTTTAATGCTTTGTAGCTCTAATCTCAATGATGAATCTTACACATTAATTTTATATATATTTTTACTCAGTTTTTCAATAATTTCATGGGGATTAGGTGGTACATTAGCATTTAAAATTCTCTAATATTTGTCTCTTAAACCATACTTTAAAGGGATGAAAATTTATCCTTTGAATATTCATTATCCCAATGATTGTATATTTCATGTGGTGTGTGGTAATTAATCAAGGGATGATCAAATAAATTTATAAATTTTGGTGATTCCCAATATTTATTTTCCATTTGATTACAACATGGGTTTATGAAAAGGTAATTTGGATGATACTTCATTGGGGAAGACTGAATGTTGGATTCTAGATTCTAAGGACACAGACAAATAGAAACGGTAAATGAAAAGAGAGATGGGGGTTAGAATAGTGAATGTGGGGTGAGAAAAGGATGATAGTGACTTTTATAACATACTTAGGTCCCCATAAATGGCACCAAAAGTTGTCCTGGCCCAAATTTATTTATGATTTTAGGATTAAGTAGTCACTTCTAGTTTAGCTTGTCTTATTGAATCTTCAGAGACTTAAAAAGCAATCTATAGACTCATAAATTCTATGTATTGTTTTTGGATGTTAATTGGACATATTGGGTTGTTTTTAGATGGGTTTATGTGAATTATATGAGAGTTAAGTTAATTAAATTTAAAATAATGATTGGACAATATGTTATCACTTGGGGTGGATTTGATGCATTCCTTTTTCAACTATTATAAATTCTTATATTTGAGATGGGTTTATTTAATAAGATCAATAAACATCATCATTTAAAAGTTTAATAACTACATACATTAATAATAATAATCAATTCAATTTAAGGATTAATGTTTTGAGAAGTCCATGGTAGTGGTTCATATTATCACTTGAAGTGTGTGGCCTTATATTCAACAAGGACGAAGGAGTTTCAAGCTCTTCAAAAAAAATTCTCAGTTAAAAAAACTGATTATAAATTATTGGATTGATAAATAACATGAAATAAAACCCTTTTATACTCCCTTGTATAAACCCATAATCAGGTTTTTTCTCTATTGATGTGAATGTTTCAATGGAATTGGCAAGTAGACTCATGAGGAAGAAACTGAAAAGTAAAAAAAGACTATGAAATAAAGATAACTCCACCGTTGTATCATAATTTCACAAAGATTGGTGTGAATAAATTCACACCATGAGACCAAATTATCAAATTAATATAAATAAGAACATAATAATTGGAGAATAATAACTTTTATTAAGAAACTAAGATGAAATAGAAAAACTTACATGTGAAAGAAAATCATGAGACAACAAAATCACACCATAACAATATAATGAAATAAGGAACCAAAGATCATAAAAAACTCCACAAAAACATACATAAAATTGAATTTAAAGACACTTGGGTTGATCTTTAAATAGTGCACGTCTTTTCAGATGAGTATGGTAGGCCTAGGGTGGTGAAATTTTTTTGGAATTTAGACTTTTCCACCCTTGACCCGAAATGACATCCTTCTTGCATACACAAAACAGAGTCACCTAACAGAGATTATATATGGACAAATTGGAGTGGGACATAGAATAATAAAATGAATATATGGATTTCCCATAACTATATGTAATGATTCAGACCCAAATATTTTATTATTTACGATATTAGTGTAAATTTGTGGGCATTTTTTCTAGAACGCAGATTCTGGACCAGAATTTAATCTCCAAATTGGGCAACCTATAACATCATTAAAAACCCGAATTATCAATTATAACTATTCGATTTAATGTTCTACATGATTTCCACTATCTTTAGTAAAATATTTAGAATTATTAGGCTTATATCTTGGATACTACAATCTCTTTATTGGGTTATTATTCAGTTTAATTTTCCCAGAATGTGTTGGCATGAATGCCCATTTTGGTGGTATTCCAATGTGAATCTTCAAGTACATCAGAAGTTTGTATTATTCCAAATTTAAAAATAAACATGAAAATTATGTACTAAAATAAAATAAATACCATTGGGTATTTAATATGTCATTAAGAAATGTACAATGTAAATGTGCATTTTAATAAGGATTTGCAATCATAATGTGAAATGATGTTTAAATTCTTAAATGAAATAAAATAGTGTTTATGAATAATAAAGGACATTAATATTATAGACATTAATAATTAATATTATCACATTCAGTGCCGAAGAACACCTCCAACATGAGTTTTCCTAGTCCTGAGAAAAATATATTAAAATATGTGAAATTCCAATTCACTTTTCCAAATCATTTTAATACAAAATAATCACCAAAAACCCCTATACCAAAAAAACATGAAACCCATAAAAATAATTTAATTAAAGATAGTTTAATAAGCATATCACAATCTCAATCCCCTTCCCTGATTCAAATTCATCACCATATTTCATCAAATATCAATTAAGCATGATGATGTGTTGTGTATCACAATGGACATGAAGGTTATTCTTTATTCATGGGGGAAATGATAGATGAGATAGGTGGAATCTCATTTCAATGTTAATATGTGTATCCATTATATATATATATATTATTATTTTGCAATTTTTCATTGGTAATTGATATTTCACCCAACATAGTTATCCCATTTATCAAGACTTTACTGATGACTCCCAAGCTCAAATACCATATGGAACCAATTGAAGCCAACCTACTTGGTCATCATTTAGAGTTAACATAGTTGAAAAAAAAGTCAAATTATAAAAAATAGAGATAAAATTACTAAATCTGGGGTAGAAAACTACGGAGTCATGATCCCCAAGTGCTGAAAGCCACACATTTGGTCATTTCATTTCTCCACGTGAAAATTTATTGTTTTTTTATTTTTTATTGAATAATAATATTAATATAATTATCACCAAAATGATGATATTTATTTGGGGGACCCCATGAACTCAAAATAATACCCTGCAATATTGAGTACATGCATTGTTTTTTTGTTATTAAATGGGTGAAAATATAAACACTAAAAAATAACATCATACAACTGAACTTTCTAATATTTATGCACATGAACATAAACATGCATTAAAATCAGAATAATGGTATTAAAAATTATTTTATATTCAATATAAATTTGTGAAATTTTTATTATCATGTTGAAGGTTAATGGAACTTTTACTTCCATTAAGGTACACTTTTTTCAAATCAATTTTTTTTTTCACACAAAAGAATTTTTTTATCTCATCTCCCCAAACATAAATTATCATTGTCCCCAATGTATAGAGAAAAGAAAATTTATAATGGTGTATAGGAAGAGAAGGGGAGTTCCAAAATGAAATTTAAAATGTTTATCAAGGAATGAATACACCTTGTGGTTTATGTTAATGTTTCTGCTACTCCGGCTTAATCTATTGATCCCCACATCACTCAAAGAAGCCCCATCAGTGATAGTAGTTTGTGTTTATATATCCATGATTTGAGTAAAAAATACTTCAACTTATAATCCCCTAAATATAAAACACCAACACAATTGGAAGACAATGGAATCCTATTGAATTCCCTACAAATATTCAAAAAAAAAGGAAAAGGGAAAACAACAATTATTTATTTAAACATAACAAAAAATGATACTAAGAAAAATTAAAAATTAAAAAAATATATATATGGATATAAAAAATTTATAATATAAGTATATAAATAAAGAAAATATAAGAATTAAACACTATAATCTTTAGGTTAGCGATAGGCACACTCACCTATCTCATTCTGGTCGCAAGATCAACTCCCTACGGCTTTGCCAATTGTAACGGGTTTTTCCACATGACCTACGATGTGTCCTCTTTTTTTGTAATCATTATTTCATTGGTATTTTTATTTAAACCAAAAAACACATAAAAATAAAATAAAATAAAATAAACTAATGATACAATGTATTCTTTTTATATTTATGGGTAATGTATTACTCAGGGATCACACCATGTGACAGGAATGAATATGGCACTCCTCTTTCTTGACCGTCCATACTCCTAATAGGAGAATTGGTCAAAAGTATATGGTAATATCATATTCAATGTTGATTTATTGAGTTTTTTTAACAGAAAATTAAATTATTAATCCTTTTTGAAAAATAATGATGATTCATAATGATTTGAAACAAGAAAACCATGTGCTTCTACATGTGTAGTGATTTTGTTTAAAGTCGATAGGTTGACATGAACCCCCTAACATACCCAATACCAATTTTCAACATTTTTAGTACCCCATTTTCTCTATATCTAGTAGATTGAGATTGACTCTATGTTGATAATTTTTTTCTTGTTCAAATATATTTTCTATAATGAGACTAAAAATCCAAGGAATATCAGAAATGGTTGATCCAGTTTCCTCTACTGTCTTGCCTAAGACATCAATGACCATTCCAACTTGTTTGGATTCAATTGGAGACATAATTTCAATTGAACGGTCATAGTTATACCCTATTAATAGTTACTTGAGTTTATAATGATAATAATTTTGTTCTTGGTTTGGATTGGGCATTCAGACACAAGTTGAAATTTTAAATCCAAATCAGTTTCATTTTCCAAATTTTTCAGAAATATCGGTTCCTTTTGAACAAAAGATTATGACACAAAATTGGAAAAACTAGTAATAGGAATGGTTATGGACATAATGTTGGAGATTTATCTCAATGGTCTAGTGGTGTGTGTTTTTTAAAAATCAGCAATCGAGTTATAAATAGGAGACTCAATCCATGATGTTATATTATCCTATTTTGAATAAAAAACCCAATTTACTCATGATCGAAAGTCTCTTAAAAAATTCCTTGATTCTCATCATCTATCCCGAATCCAATGGTTGGTTATTAAGTAAATTCATGTGGAGTTTGTGGGAAATAAGAAACATCACATATGGTTATGGAAGGGAAAATCAGTGTAGTGTTGGGTTTCTCACAGGTTTCAATGATTTGTACTTCTAATCTCAATAATGAAACTTCCAAATTCATTTCATCCTTTTGTTCAAAAAATTTTCAAGAAGTTGTTTGTTATTAGGCTGGATAGATTATTGGAAATCATATAATTCCCTAATATTAATCTCTTCAACCATCCTTGAGAAGGATGAAAATTTATCTTTTGAATATTCATCATCCCAATGACTGTACATGTCACCAGGAGTGTGGTAATTAATCAAAGGTTGATCAAATAAATTTACTAATTTAGAGGCTTCCTAATATTTATTTTCCATTTTATTACAGCATTGGTTTGTGACATGGTAGTTTGGAAGATACTCCATTAGAGTAGAATGAATGTTGGATTCTAGTTTCTCAGGACACACACCAACAGAATGGTTTTGAGATAAGGGATATGTGGATGAGAATATTGAATGTGTGGTGATAAAAGGATACTAGTGTTTATGAAAACATACTTAGGTCCCTGAAATTGGTGTCAATACTTTGTCTCTCCAAATTTACCTAATATTTTACTGTTATGTTCTTTATTTTTGATTATCTTCGGTTTTCGAACCCTCAGATACTTAAGAAGTAAATTACATACACGTTCATTCTATGGATTGTTTTTGTCTATTAGGTGGCCAAAATTGTGTTTGTAGATGTTTTTAAGTGAACTCAAATATACATATGTCAATTCAATTTAAAATAATGTTTTGATCCTTGTTTATCACTTGTTATGGATTAGATGAATTAATTTTTCAACTATTTCAATTTATTATATTATAGATGGGTTCATATAATAAGATCAATCGATATAATCACTTACGAGTTTAATTACTTCAAACCATAAAACTAATTAACTATACACTTGAAGGATCAATGTTTTTAGAACTCCAAGGTAAATGTTTGTATTAGAACAAGATGTGTGTGTCCTTAAATTCAACAAGGACAAATGAGTTTAAAGATCTTAATAAATATTCATAATTAAAATAAGTGATTAGTCATTAATGGAGTGATAAATAAAATAAAATCCAACACCTTTCTACTCCCTTTGATCAACCCTTAAGAGGGTTATAATTCTACTGATGTTATGGTTTCAATAGAAGTTGGATGTGAACTCATGAGGGAGAAATTGAAGATGTATGAAAAAAGACAATAAAATAATGATCACTCCACCGTTGTGTTATAATTTCACAAGGTTTGGAGTGAATAAATTTACAACATGAGACAATGGTATCAACATGATATTAATAAGAATAGAATAATAGGAGAAGAATAACTTTTATTAAAAATCTAAGATGAGTAAGAACATCTTACACCTGAAAGATAAACATGAGACAACAAAATCGCGACATAACATTATAATGAAATAAAGAACAAATGATAGATAACTCCTCCCCCACAACTAACTTAAATAGGAATTTAATGAGGCTTGGTTAGTGACCCAAATAGTACATGTATCTTCATTTGTGTACGGTATGCCTAGGGTGGTGGAATGTTTTTGGAATTTAGACATTTACACCCCTGACAAGAAATGACATCCATCTTGTATCGACAAAAAAGAAGAGACTAACTGAGATTCTAGATGTATAAATTTGAGTGTTCAATAGAAGAAGAAAATGGAGATCCAGATGTCCCCTGATAGTTTGTAATGTTTCAGCCCAGAATTGATTATGTTTCACGAGATATGTGTAAAATGGTGGTCTATTTTTCTGACCTCTTATTATGGCCCTAAATTTTTTCTTCAACTTGGGATACTTATAACATCATTGAAACATATGAATTATCTATTTTAACTATTGGATTAAATTTTCTCCATATGTTAATCTATCATTAGTTAATGTTTTATAGTTTTTGAGCTTGTATCTTGGTCGTTACAATCTGTTTATTAGGATATTATCCACATTAATTGTCCCAGAATGTGTTGGCATGAATGCCCATTTTGGTGGTCTTCCAATGTAAATCTTCAAGTACTCCAAAAGTATGGATTTTTCCGAATGTAAATAGAAATATGAAAATAAAATCAAGACCATTGGGTATTTTATAAGGTGTTCAAAAATTAAAAATGTAATTGTGAATTTTAATAAGGAATAACCATCATAAGGTGAAATGATGTTAAAAATTTATAATTCACTAAAATAGTGTTTATGAATAATTAAGCATGTGAATATTATATACATTAAAAATTAAAATTAGCATCATTTTGTGGCTAATTATTGGGTATTAATGTAACTATCACCCGATGTAAGATGCTCAAGCATAGTAATGGACACCTAGATAGGCACTACTACGTGACATGATTGCTTTAATTTAAATCCTATATAAAAAACAATATGATGGATTTGATCATTTTTTTAAATTTAATTTTTATAATGAACATAATATAAAAATTACCTTGTATAACATATATTAAAACTTATAGATTTATAATTAAGATTATTTACATTAATTAGTAGTTACATATTGTAAGTTTATATTATACCTTTTATACATGTATTAATCAACATAATATTATCCATATTTGTACATTATTTTATAAAATGGATAGAACAAGGAGGAATCATATTACTACCCAGCGAAATGGGGGATGCAACCACTTTCCTAATGAAATACCTAACATTATGGGACCATGAGCAATGACCATGTTGGAAGTACTGGGGAAGCTGAATCAAATTATAAATAATAACATATATTTATTGGAACCCCCTCTGGGTGAGAAAATTACATTTGAGTCATTCGTGCATTATATACCTCAAACATTAAATTGATCTTTTCTCCCATTAATCAATGAATATTGAATTAACTCCATTGATAATATATACTAAATCCTTTAATTCCTTGATAAAAAGATGATCATTCTTTCTATTTATCAACATGAGGGAGAAGTAAATTATTGTTCAATAATTATCAAGAATAAAAAGACCATGAATATCATAGAATCTATAAATTGAGAATGATTAAATAAGTTATTTATCAATTAATATATCCCTTGAACTCTCCATTTATAAATTAAGGGAGAGTTACTTACACATTAAAAAAATGAATGACAAATAAATAAGATCTTATGTGGTGAACATCACATGGATTATAAGATATACCTATTTTCTTCATTAACATTCAATGTAATATGAACAAATTTTATAGAGGGATAAAATCAGGTCTATGGATTTATTTTGTAATTTGAGACATTCAATTTTATGAAAATGCATTCCAATGATCCTTAAATGTTTAGTTGTAAATTGATTACTCTTAGTGGTGTTTTGGGTCTAGTGATAAGGTGTAGAGAATAGATTATCATTCTAGGCATCCCCATTTAAAACTAATTATTGATAGAAAATTACTCACCACAGAAGTCAAATGTCTAAAATGAAAAATTCTAGATAATGTTCCATGGTTACCATGAAATGTTTCAAGTGTAGAAAAGAGGGAGATAAATATAAAACATATAGATTGGATAAGAAGAATCCAATTAATGTGATCAAACAAAGATGATTCCTAGATCGATTCTCTTCCTAGTTTCTAATGATTCAACTTTATTAAATGGGGAACTATGAAAAAAAATATATTAAGATAAGGATTGTGAAATAGAAGAAATGAAAATGAACACCACGACAAAGAGATCAATGGAAGGGATATGCTATTACTTCTTGCGAGGTGGATCAAGAACATAAATTTATGACAAGTACAGTAGTAATTCATTCAAGAATAGACACCATACAATATGATTTTGTTTCTATGTTCTCTTTTTTTTATCATGAATGTTTATTATAAATATTCAAAAACTATCAAAAAACATGGATTTAATTTTTAAATTAAAAACCGTTAATGGAATGATTTTTTAATATCATGAACTTAACTATAACCTAGTAAAAATCCATGGGATATATGTCTAGGTTATCCTTTTCATTATCCCTTTAGTGTTGTTTGATGCTAAAATAGGAGTGCAATTATAGTCTATATATAGGGCCCACATAAATATCTAGGCGAAAGACCTACCATTTCATGTATATTGAGATATCCAATGATTATATATATGTTTAATGGGGAGGATGCATCATATTTGAAAACATATTAAGAATCATGTAAATTTATTACATATACTAAATTATATCTAGCTCAAATGATTGAAATAATGTAGAGGAAAACTCTTAAGGATGTGGCCATTATAAAAGATTACACTAATGTATTATAAAAATAATTTCTTGGTCTTCCACTTGAATGATTTTTTTATTTATCAATTAATCGTATACCAATATCTCTATCAATATCCAGGACGTTGTCCCCCATGGAATGAGATAAATTGTAGAAGCAATGAAAATACAAAATATTGTAATGGGATTCATGTTTTCAGGTGTATCAGCATGGGGTGCTTGAGTCATCTTTTTCACGATGTTGGATGGGTTGATGTGTCTATATATTTATTATTATTAACTCAACAAGATAATGATGATGAAAAAGTATCTTCAATAGTAGATTGATTCATTATTAAATCACTAATATAGATATCAATAAAACTAAAAATTTGATCTTTGGTCTCGATATCACCATTTAAATGTGAAAATGGAGTATACTACTGAGATTTACCTTTGTATTGGGTATTGGAATTTTGTATTCTTTATAACACCATTTGGAATTTTGAATCCTACAATGATGTTCATGGATTAATTTACAAGATTCATTACATATTAAATTGACAAAAAAAAAATTTCTTTATTGATTATATTACTACATACTCCTAAAGAATGTGGGAACAAAATAATAAATTTAATATAATGATTAATACATTGAGTATGGAGAATTATAATGAAAATTATATAGAATGAGTGTTATGGATGGAGAAAGTAGTTTTCTTTGGTAATGTTATCACTTGTTATAGTATATCTATAGACCCTTCATATACTATGGTGATTTATGATTGTCCTAGACCATAATTTGTGATGGATATCTATAGTTTCACAGAATTATCTATGTATTATTGACAGTACATGATCAAATTATACATATTTTTAAACTAGTAAATAGATATTACAAAGAAGGGAGTATTGTATTTATGAAAAAACCACCTCAGCTGAAGAAAACAAAAAACCTGTATATAAAAAAAATTCTTATGTTAGTAATAATATAATGAAATACATTAATAGAAATATTTAAATTTAAACTATACTTTGAGTAATATCAGGAACATTATGTATCAGATTGAGTTATAGTTTATTAAAAAATTTCTCACTAGTTCTTATTCATAATTAACAACTATATCTATGATATATCATTAAATAAATATAAGATAAATCTCCATGGGCACACCCTAATGGTTGTGTCATGTGGTGGTGTTTATGAAGTATTGGTTTGGAGCCTCCTCGTGCGCATTTTTATATGTTTTTTTGTTCCCCCTCCCCTGGATGATGTAATATAAATAAGATTATGATGAAAATAATAAGTAAATAAATTATTTAATAAAAGATAAATTTATTAGAAAACAATCTAGGCACATTTTCACAGTATTGATGATGTGATGAGCCTTTTAAATTAAATAAACCCTTATATATTGAAAAGATGAACTTGAAGTCATATCAGTCAAACCATGTATTGAATTGTGATTAGGATGATTCCCAAATGCCTTAATTGACTCATGTATTATTATCCTAAAGTATTAAAAAATTGAATTATTTTTTTAGTTTTGATTACATCACATGACTTTTCTCCTAAAATGTCATTTTAAAATGGAAACATGCACATTAACTCATACCAAAAACATAATGTACCTTTTTTGGAAAAGATATTTATTCATTCTTGTCAAAAATTTATTATGAATCATTGCCCTAAATTATCAAGAAATTCCCAAGGTGTTTGATAGATTTTCAGTGAGTGCATTTTGTTGAACTAAAATGTCAATTTTAATCTGATAACGGAAATATTGTGTCATACTGGGAACAACACAAATCATATTTAGGTGTGCATAATTAATAAAAATCAAAGATAACATATGATTCATTTTTCTAATGTATCAGAAAAATATGAATTTGTTTTCTCATTTTTTAGTTGGTCAGTTGTCCATTTATCAAAAATTGATTATAATTTTTAATAAAAAGTTTTAATTTGAGTCATATCAGTCACACCATGCACTATATTGAGGTTCATATTATTCCCACATGTATCAAATGAATTACGGATTATTTTCCAAATGTACTAAAAAAATTGAATGTGTTCGCTTGGTTTTTAGTATGTCAAGTGTATTTTTAACTAAAATTTTCTTTTTAAAATGAAGATACTCACTCTGAATCATACCTATCACATCATTTATTTGATGTGATACAAATTCATACACATCAAAAAATGATATATGAATCATTTTCCTATATTATTAAAAAAATAATCTTATTCAGTCAGTTTCTAGTGAGTGACACATTTAGAACTAAAATGTTGATTTTAAACTGATAACAGACACATTGAGTCATATTGGACACATCATGTATCACATTGAGATGAGTATAATTCCTAAACAACAAAAATGACATATTGAACATTATCATGTAGTATCAAAACAATCCATGTGAATTTTATCAATTTTATGTTGGTTAGTCTTCATTTTTATTAAAATGACGTCAATATTAATTAAAATGACACAATTAGAGTCATACTAGTCACATAATGCATTATATTTTGTTGTGGATTATTCCTACAAGTCTGAAATGACATATCTCTCATTTTCATAATGCATCAAATCAATCAAAATGTGTTATATTTGTTTTGAGTAGGTAACATTCCTTTTTAACTAAAATTTCATTAAAAACATAAAACACAGACATTGACTCATACCGATCTCATTATCTACTAATTTGATGTGAGAAAAATTACTATATATCATAAATGAACTATGAATAATTTTCTGAAATTATCAACAATATCTGGTTGTGTTTTATCAGTTTCTAGTGTGTTGCACTTGTTGAACTAAAATGACTTCATTAAACTCATAATAGACACTATGAGTCTTATTTGGAATATAATGTATCATATTGAGGTGTGGATGAAACTTATAAATCATAATTGTCATATGGATAATTTTTGTAATGTATTAAAATAATCCAAATTCATTTTCTCAATTTTAAGAATATTGTTTTTTTACCAAAATTGATGTGAATTTTAAATAAAAAGATGCATTTGGAGTCATACTAGTCACCCTAAGCATAGGATTTAAGGATAAGTCGATTTTTACATGTCCCAAATGACATATATATAATTTAAAAAAATTATAAAAATATTTGTAATGTTTTCGATGATTTTTGAGTATGTCACATGTATTTTTTACTAAAAATTCATTTTAAAATAGAAGAACACACTTTGACTCATTCTGATCTCATTGTGTATCAGTTTTACTTGAGACCAATTCCAATACAACATTAATGACTTTTAATTTATTTTCCAAGTTATCATTAAAATCCAAGTCTGTTTGTTTAGAATTTAATAGCAGACACCTTTTGAATTAAAATGTCAATTTTAAACTAATAACAAACAAATTGATTGACACCAGGCATATCATGTATGAGAATTAGGTGAGTCTCATTTCTATACTTCAAAAATGACTCATTAATTATTTCCACACTGCATCATGATAACAAAAATGAGTTTTCTTAGTTTTGAGAAGGTCAGTTTTCCATTTTAATAAAATTGATGAAAATTTTAAATAAAAAGACACACTTAGAGTCATGATATCCACAATGTGTGTCAGATTGAGGTGTTGTTGATTCAAAAACATCAAAAATTACATATGAATCATTTTACTAAATTGTAAAAAGATATCTATATAAATTCTCCCTATTTTCAGAATGTCACTTGTCTTTTATACTAAAATGTCATTTTAAACTTGAAACATTCACTTTCAATCATATAGACCAAATCATGAAATAGTTTTATGTGAGAAAAATTAGAACACATCATAAATTATATAACAATATTTTTATTAAATATAGGAAAATATGATCATTTTTAACATTTTTCAGTAAGTAAAAATTTCTAAACTAAAATTTCTATTTTAAACTGACAATTGACACTTTGATTCGAATTGGGAACATCATGTATTATATTGAGTATTTTCTTATTCCTAAAAAATTTATAATTAATTATGAATCATTTTTTAAAATTATAAAAAAAATATGAATGTGTTTTCTCTGTTTGGAATATGTTAGTTGCCCATTTTACTAAAAATGATGTCAGATTTATATAAAAAGTCACACATGGAGTCATACCGTACACACTGTTCATCAAATTGATGTTTGTTTAATTCCCACACATATAAAATGATATATAGATCATTTTACTAATTTATCAAAATAGGCCAAATGAATTTGATCAGTTTTGAGTATGTCACATGTATTTTTTCTAAAATGTGAATTTAAACTAGAAACACAGAGTTGGACTAAACTGATCACATCATGTATTGGTATGATGTAAGACAAATTAATATAAGAGTTAATGAATAATGAATCATTTTGGATAAATTATTGTGGAAACCTGAGAATTTTTATAATTATATAGTGAGTGTCACTTTTTTAACTAAAATATAAATTTTAAACTGATAACAGACACATTGAGTCATACCATGACCATGGTGTATCAGATAGAAGTGTTGTAGATTCCTACATTTCAAAACTGACATATGGATCATTTTTTATATGTAAAAAAATAATATGCATATGTTTTCACAGATTTTAGAAGGTCAATTGTTCATTTTAATAAAATTGATTTCACTTTTATTGAAAAATTCTCTCTTGGAGTCAAAGCAATCACATCGTGCATCAGATTTAGTTGTGTTTAATTCCTATATGTTCTTAAATTAATTTTGGATATATATTTTAATGTATCAAAACATTATGAAAAATTATTCTTGGTTTTTATTACAACACTTATCTTTTTTAAAAAATGTCATTTTAAACTAGAAACATTCACTTTAACTCATATCGGTCACATCTTCTATCGGTTTGACTTGAGAATGATTAATACTCTTCACAAATTACATTTGAATTGTTTCCCTAAATATTCATGGAAATAAAAGGACATTTTATTGTATTTCAGGTAGTGACATTTTTGAAGTTAATTTCCAATTTTAAATTGACAATAGAAACATTGAGTCATACCAAGAACATCATGTATTGGAATGATGTTTGGATCATTCATACACATCACAAATATCATATGGATCATTTTGTTATAGTATTAAATGAATATGAATATGTTTTCTCATTTTTTATTACGTTATATTTCTATTTGACTAAAATTAATGTTAATTTAAAATTAAAAGAATCACATGAAGTTATACAAGTAAAACTGTGTTTCCAATTTATGTAAGGCTAATTGATACATTTTCCAAACATCTCAAAACAATCCAAAATTCCTATATTAAAATGATTTCCACTAACTTAGTTTTTCGAACATCCAAAAATGTATATTGAATCGATGTTCCTTTCCAAAAAACCATTCATGTTTTTGAAATCTAAAAAGTTGATAAATATCATGTTCTTATTATATCTGTAACACCCCAAGCTTCCACGGTACGCTTCTTTTTAAATAATACAGTAGTGTGTGTTGTACGCAACTTTGAAATCTAACACACACCACAACCAATAAAACTAGACTATATGAATATTAATACCCACATTTTGAAATTTTATAAATTTTATCTTCAAAATGGACTTTATTTTTGGATTTGTAATATCGAATTTAGATTACGGTGAATTTTTGGTATTTTTCTGAATACATTCAATTTTTGATGAATAGTGAAAAACCCTGAGTTATAGTTTAAAACTGAATTTTTATTTAAATAATTATTTATTTTATTTTAATTTAATTATGGTCAAAATAGATACATAATACCTATATAAGTTCAATGTAATTCATTGTATTTAGTTTAGAATAATTTTAGATATATAAAAATTTTATTGAACTTTTCACCGTCTTTTACCCACCTCCTAGGAAAATTTGGAAATTCACATAAAACCTAATTTTACCTCTTCTGTGAGTGAAATTTCAAAAATCTGAGAGACACGGTTAATATCAAGGAGTAAAATGTGCGTCAATAAGATGAAAATAATTTTTGGTGAATAGTAACTTCTTACATTTAATTACAATGGTTAAATATAAATCGAGTATTTAAGGGTAAAAATGATATTAATATTACCCTAACACATGTCTTAATTATATTGTACATTTTTATCTCAACCAAATAAATGTTAGTAATAAAATATTATCATTTAGGTCCACATGGATTAGATTAGGATAGTTATTATTATTTTATTCAAAGAAGAGTTAAAAGAGTTAAAATCAAAGTTTAATAACTAAAACATTTTTAGTATAGAGTTATACATAAGATAAATTCGATTATAAATATTAATTATAAAGATAAAAATATTTACTACATAATGGTATTTTATTTATAATTTTTAGACATTATTTAATTTAATTTATTTATGAATCAATGGTGATGTAGTAACTTCCTAATTAATGAAATATTAAAATAATTGATATTATAAATATCAAAATAAATGTTATTTGAGAGTTTTTATGAATTACACTAATTTTATAGATTAATATGTAATATTAATATTGGTTATATAAATTTTATTCAAAGTAATAATGCTATTATGAAATTATCAAAAACAAAATACCCAATAGTGTCAAAATCGACAAAAAAGAGTTTTTAAAACAAATATTATATTATTAATTGATATTCTATTCTTAAAAATATAAGGCTCAGACAAAAAACTTATATAATGATAGTTGTATCATTAATGGACCACTTGGGGGTCTCTTGGATGTATATTGTATGTTTATTAACTATATACTAAAAAAATACAAAGAGTCATGGTAAATGTGAAACTATTTAATAGGAGTTAAATATAAATGATATGGTTAATATAGTGACCGAAACCTGTCTAAAATCCATTGGTTGAAAGTATTTAGACCCATTCCCACCTTAAACTTTTAATAATCCTTTTTGGATCCATTAGAAACTGGATATTAATTTATTATAAAATAATATTTCTAGCTTTTCCAAAGGTGCCCCTCACCCCTCTTATAAAAGTGCACTCCCTATTCTCTTATATTTACACATTCAAAGCCTTTTTTCTCAGCCAAACCCTACCCAAATATTCTCTCAACATCTCTCACATCGACCTAGAGGTCTTAGTTTGATCATAAAGCCAACTTAAGGAGCCCTTTTGATCAAATCAAAACAAAGAAACCGATTAAGATGTAATGTTTCCACCACCCTCTTTCAATTACATTCTTCTTCAACTTCTTCTTTCTTTGTTATTACCATTATAAAATAATAATTCCAGTATTTTATATATACTGTGATGCTATTATATATATTTTACAACCATATTCAGTATTATATCCATCATTTGAATGAAAAGTCACCATACGTGCGTACATACAGCTTATCGTCTCTATGTCGTGGTGTAATTGTTATTCAAAACATTATTATTTGGATGGGTATAATAATGATGTGTAATTCATGTAAATAATAAATATAACATGATAATGAATCTGTAAATATGATATAACATCCAATTATATATTATTTTAATATCAAATGAATGATATTGTTGCTTGTGTGTACGTAAAGATTACCATCTCCCCGAACGTGATGAGATTCATTCCCCATCGAATACATTCAAGACTAAATTTCATTTGATGATTAAAAATAATTTTTAGAGACATGATATAATTCTATATATGAATAATATACATCCCATCCATAACAAATATGGCTCACATAACAATGAATATAAACAAAAATGAATTCGTTAACACCCGAAACGATGATAATACTAAGATATTATTAACAATCAATATTTAAAGATCATATATGATATAATATTAATATAAATTATTCTTGTGTAATTTAATAACAATTATTTCACCATTATACAGGTGTTTATCCTACCCTAAACCAAGGAAAATACAAGGTAAGGGTTTATTTCACTATCTCTTCATTATCTAAGGTTGTTTATACGTAATTATCTATGGGGACATTTTTATCATCCAAATCCATGTTTCTTAAAAACGTTTTTTAAATCATTCTTACTATTTTAAAGACTATGGATTAAAGTCATTTATACCCTGGTTTTCTTTTTATTAGGTGTTTATAAAGGAAACATTCTTTCATTTTCCAAACAAGGTATTTTTCAACCTTTTCGACAGAATGAAGGTAAGAATGACTTTTTTAACTTATACGGCGGGTGTGGCTATTTTTTGACATTATAAAATCATCGAATATTCCCATAAAATATTATAAGAATATTTTAAATGTAAATGTTTTATTTTATAATTATCTGACTTTTAAATGATTTCAAAAAAAATACATATTTCTCTCAAATCGTTTTGTTTTCATCTATGTCAACATCCTTTGATGGATTATAAGCTTATTTGAAGTTGATTTATTATGACACAAAACTTCCATATTTTATTGAAGGGTTTGTGATATGTTTGACTGTGGATGTGTTACTTTTATACCAATCATGTGTTATGGATAAATTATTGACATTTCATATGCATGTTTTTATACGAATGTTTATGTTATGTTTAAACCTGTTCAAATGTGGAATGCAATGGACTTAATAAGTAATGGGTGGATCCCGCTATAGCCTCTTGATGCATCAGGAGGTCTCATGAGACAAACTAGTGTCTTGGAACGTGGCCATAACATAATATTTTTTGTAGTCTTGGCACGAGGCCTTGGCTACGTGGTTATGATAGTCTGGCTTTATGCTTTCCATCATTATGAAAGTGGTTGTTGATATTGCATGTGATTATTCAACTAGTAGAATATATATGTGAATAAGTAAATTGGATTATTTCATTTTACAACATCCATATTATGCTGGAGTTCAATCTTAAAAGGATTTTGTTTTAGTTATACATTGCCTTAAATGTTTACGCTTATTTTTGAAATTTTTTTCTATATTGTTATCCTTACTGGGCATTTGAGCTCACCCCTTTATGTGTTCTATTTTTCCCAGGATGTGAAGAAGTATTTTAAAAATGACATGAAGGAATAATATACGGGGATATGAGTTCAGAGACACTATGGTTTTTAAAGTTTTTCATTTTCTCATGTAATGTATGTCATATGAATTTATCTAGTGAATCCATGGCTACTAAACTAATCGTTCTTTTGAGACATGATCTTTTGTGATCATTCTAATGATCTATAATAATGCACCGACTATGGGTAACTGGGGTCATGGAGTAATAGTTGGTATCAGAGTATTTTTAGTAAAAACATTGGAAGATATATTTAGATCAACTCTGATTAGAGCACATAGACCTCAGATGGACTTTGAGGATTAGTATAGAAGAAATTCCTAAAATTTTGGTAATGTTGCGATTTTGTGATTTTTCCAAGAAATATATCCCTGTATGGATATGAGCAGGTTGAGGTGGCTCTAGCACAGATGTACCTAGGGTTATAACCAAAAAACGCCACTTTGAGCTAGACACGAACGAGAACTGGTGCACAGCAACAGACCTTGCTACACTCTTGGTTACGACACTTCAATGGGATATGCTTAGGATAATTCTCATTTTCATTACAAACCATTGTGAAGGGTTTATGAGTATATAATTCCTCAAAGAGAACATTTTTATGATTATGGATTATATCCATAAACTGTTCAATTTATGTTAAGTGTTTTACAAGTATGGAATTAAGTATTTTGAATCATAAAATGATCTAGTTTATGCCATTGTATAGAAATGATGCCTAGTGGAAGGAATGGATACGGTATCGATGCACGCACTCCATGTATTGATTTACCTCCTGCTCAAGATAAATATAGTGGAGCTGGTGATAAAATTGGTGATGATCAACATATCACAATACTGGGAAAACTCGCTCAGTTTATGAATAATAACATTTCCCATATGGAGCACCCTAATCCACAGTGTGGAGGATCAATGTTAGATCTCTTCATGAGACAATAGATACCAACATTCAATGGGATTACAAATCCATTTTTAGCTGAGTAATGGATAAGTACCCAAGAGAAAATATTTTAGGCTTTCGGGAGTACTGAAAGGGAAAAGGTTATCATGGTCGTTTACCGCCTCACTAGAGATGCTGATCAATGGTGGTCATTGATTAAAAACACGAAGGAAGATGATGAAGTATCAAATATGGAATAGAGGGAGTTCAAAGATCTATTTTTATAAAAATACATTCCTCATGACAATCGAGTAGATAATGAAAGGCCATTTCTAAGTATGAGACAAAAGGAGGATGAGAATGTCGCAATATATGAGGCTAACTTTACAAGGTTAGCAAGGTCTACTGCAGATTATATATGTTACCCAAGAAGTAATATTGATCTTTTCTTTGATGGGTTAAAACTGTTTCTCAGACGACCAGTGGTCTAACATTCCTTTTCTTCATATGAAGATATTGTCTCTAATGTTATCAAGACAGAAAAATAATTTTCTATATGTTCTGAATTTAAATAAAAGAAAGAGATGAAGAGATCTATTGATCACGCTGGAAATGGAATTAAGGGTAAGAAGGTAAAATTTGAATATCCATCCTATAGTAAATGTGGGAAGAAACAACCTGGTACATGCTTGAAGTGAATGGGAGTCTGTTACAAGTGTGGTGAAAAAGTCCACCAAGCTCGTGAATGAAAGGAGAATAAAGAATATACTGATGTTCAATGCTACAACTGCAGGGAGATGGGAAATTATGAAAATGAATTTTCTAAGCATCATGGGAACATACCTCAAAAAATTCCAAGGGATCAAGGCCATGATTATGCTATCACTACTACTAAGGTAGAATCTCTGAAAGTAATGATGGAAGGTAATTTTATGGTTTCCTCTTGTTTAGAAAATGCATTATTTGATTCTGAATCATTGCATTGTTTCATATCTTCCCAGTTTGCTAAGAAAATTAGATATTTTTATTTTGAATTAACAAAGGAGATGGCAGTCAAAACTCATAAGGGAAGTATAATTGCAACAAACTTTTGTGAATCAGTCCCAATTAAAGCACATAAATGTTCTTTATCTGTGAATCTCATTGTCATACCTATGATTGAATTTGATATAATAATCGGAATGGATTGGATTTCGGACCATGATAAAAAAATTTGTTTTAAGAAGAAGGAGGTTACAATTTTTGATGATGATGATAAGGAACACCTTATATTTTGAGCGGAATCATCACCACCTAATTCTTACCTAGATCCACCCCTAGTAGCTAAACTAAATTCAATTATTAGGGAGGATGAGAATGAAATGACTGTGGGTGGGGAAAGGAATGTTCAAATAGAGGATGTACCAATTTTGAGGGAATATGTTGATTTTTTTTCAGATGATTTACCTTGACATCCTCCAGAATGAGAAATTGAGTTTTCCATCGATTTAATTCCTGGTTCAAGGCCTATATCGAAGACCCATTATATAATGGCCACTGTTGAATTAGTTTAACTAGAGAAATAGATAGAGGAATTGATTAATAAGGGATTTATTCACCCTACTGTTTCTCCATGGGGATCCCCTATCCTTTTGGTTAAGAAGAAAGATGGATATATAAGGTTATGTATCGACTACTTGGAAATCAATGATATAACAAAAAAAAGTATCCCCTACCTCAAATTGATGATTTATTTGCCCAACTGCATGGAGCTCAATACTATTCAAAGATTCACCTTCGATCTGGATACCATCAGTTGCGTGTGAAGAAGGAAGACATTCTGAAGACAGCATTTAGAACCACGAGAAGGCATTATGAGTTTACAGTAATGACATTTGGATTGACTAATGCACCCTCTGTATTCATTGATCTAATGAATAGAGTTTTCAAGGAATATCTTGATGATCATGTGGTGGAATTTATTGATGTTATATTGGTATACTCCAAAATCTACGAATATCATGAACATCACTTGCGCATTATCCCGATGACTATTAGAAGACATGAATTATATGGTATGTTTAGAAAGTGTGAATTCTGGTTTCAGGAGATCTCTTTTCATGGTCATATTCTCTATAAGGATGGAATCTCTATTGATCCTTCATATACAAGAGTAGTCCGAGAATGGCCAGCACCAACAAGTCTAACTGAGGTACGCAGTTTGATTGTCTTAGCAGGTTATTAGCGGCTTTTTCTCCAGAATTTTGCCTGATTGGCTAACCCATTAATGAAGCTCACACTTAAAGGGGTTAAATTTGTTTTGAAAAAAGAGTGTGAAGAATATTTTGAAGACCTGAAAATAAGATTTGTCAATTCTCCTATATTTACTCTACCATCGGGGAATCAAGATTTCGCTATTTAGAGTGATGCATCAAAGAAAGGACTTGGTTGTGTCCTTTTGCAGAATGATAGGGTTATTGCCAATGCATCACGAAAGCTAAAAAATCATGTGAAAAACAATCATACTCATGATATTGAGTTAGCTACTGTAATATTTTCTTTGAATACATGGAGACATTATCTCTATGGTGAAAAATGAGAGATTTATACTGATCAGAAGAGTTTTAAGTATATTTTCTCACAGAAAGAACTCAACATGAGGAAATGGCGATGGCTTGAACAACTAAAGGATTATGATGGCACAATGCACTACCACTCGGGGAAGGAAAATAAGGTGGCAGATGATTTGAGTAGAAAAAATCATGGAGTTTTGAACATGATGAGAATTGAAAGGGATCATATTTTCATGGATCTAGTGAAGATGGATATGGGAATTACCATGGAAGGTGAAACATCAATTCTTTTCAAATGGTTTCCAAACCATCTTTACTAGAAAGGATTAAGAGTTATCAGAACAATGATGAAGAATTTAAAAAGAAGATTAAAGTTTTGAATGATGGGAAATTGAGAGACTTTGTGTATGAAGAAAGAATTTTGAAATTTGGTAAGAGGATTTGTGTTACCGATATACCTGACCTGAAAAGGGAATTCCTAGATGATGCTCATAGTTCTAATTTCTCTATACACCATAGGAGCACAGAAATGTATGGAGATTTAAAGGAACATTTTTAGTAGGGCAACATGAAGAGGCAGATTTCTGATTTTGTTTCAGGATGTGTGGTTTGTCAACAAGTGAAAGCTGGAAGGCAAAAGCCTGGATGAGTCATGCAACCTCATCCCACATCGGAGTGGAAATAGGACAATATTATGATGGAAATTGTCATGGGGCTACCAAAGACTCATAGAAGGAATGATGAAATATGGGTTATTTTTTATCGTCTTATCAAGTCAGCACATTTTCTTGCTATAAGAGAAGATCTACCATTGGAACATCTAGAAATATTATATATTAATGAATTTGTGAGACATCAAGGAGTAACCCTATCGGTTCTTTCTGATTGTGATCCCCATTTTAAATCAATATTCTGGAAGTGTATTCAGAAGGCCTTGGATACTGAACTTCGTTTGAGCACTGCCTATCACCCTCAAATAGATGGACAATCAGAACAGACTATTCAAACCTTATAAGACATGTTGAGATATTACTCGCTTGACATTCAGGGTATGTGGGATCAATATTTACCTATGGTGTAATTTTCCTATAACAATAGCTTCCATTGAAGTGTTTGGATGGCACCATATGATGTGTTTTATCGAAATTGATGTCTCACACCAACTTTTTGGGATGACATTGGTGAAATAAAACTCGTAGGCCCAGAACTAGTCGAGGAAATGTTGGAAAAGGTGAAGGTAATCCAAAACCACATCCAAGAAGCTCAAAGTAGGCATAAGAGCTATGCTGATAATCAAAGGAAGGATTTGAAATTTCAGGTAGGAGATCATGTTTTATTGAAGGTATATCCATGGAAGGGAGTTATACGTTTCAGTATGAAAGGTAAATTGTGTCCCAGGTACATCGGACCATTAGAAATTCTAGAACGAATTGGGGTTGTAGCTTACCATTTGGAAATGCTGCCAAGTCTCTCCAAAGTTCACGATGTGTTCCACATATCACTTTTGAGAAAATACATCCCTAACCCAACACATGTACTCACTTACGAGGAATTAGAACTAGAACCTGCTCTGTATTATTGTGAAGATCCCATCATGATTCTTGATACAAGATAACAAGTTCTGAGAAACCTGGTGACGCGTCTGGTAAAAGTCCTATGGAGAAACCATAAGATAGAGGAGGAAAGATGGGATCCCAAGGAACTTATGATGAAGAACGACCCATTTATTTTCATGGGGTAGTATTCTAGAAATTTCAAGGATGAAATTATTTGAAGGAGGGGAGAATTTAACACCCCAAGATTCCACGGTACGCTTCCCTTTGAATAATACAGTATCGTGTGTTGTACGCAACATCGAGTTCTAACACAAACCAAAACCAACCAAACTAGCCGTTATGAATAGTAATACCCACATTTTGAAATTTTATAAATTTTATCTTTCAAAATGTACTTCACTTTTGGATTTGGAATATTGAAATTAGCTTAGGGTGAATTTTTGGTATTTTTTGGAAAACATTTAATTTTTTATGAATAGTGAAAAAACACAGAGTTAAAGTTTAAAACAGAATTGTTATTTAAATAATTAATTATTTTATTTAAATTTAATTAAGGTCAAAATAGATAAATAATACCTATATATGTTCAATGTAATTCATTGGAGTTAGTTTAGAATAATTTTAGATATATAATAATTTTATTGAACTTTTCACAGTCTTTTACCCACATCCTAGGAAAATTTGGAAATTCACATAAAAAATAATTTTACTGCTTCTGTGAGTAGAATTTCAAAAATCCGAGAGACATGGTTATTATCACAGAGTAAAATTTCATTCAATAAGATAAATTTTTTTGATGAATAGTATCTTTCTACATTTATTTACCACGGTTAAACATAAATATGGTAATAAAGGGTAAGAATGATATTAATATTACCCCAACACATGTCTTAATTCTATTGGAAAATTGTATCTCGACAAAAATAACCTTATGAATAAAATATTATCATTTAGGTCCACTTGGAATAGATTAGGACATTTATTATTATTTAATTCATTGAAGTGTTATTAGAGTTAAAATCAATGTTTAATAATAAAAACATTTTTAATATAGGGTTATAAATAAGATAAATTCGATTATAAATATTCATGAGAAGGATAAGAAGTTCTCATAAATAATTTTATTTTATTTATAATTTTTAGACATTATGAAATTTAATTTATTTATGACACAATGGTGATGCAGTAATTTTCTAATTAATGAAATATTAAAATAATTAATATTATAACTATCAAAATAAATGTAATTTGAAACTTTTTATGAATTCCAATAATTTTCTAGGTTAATGTGACATATTATTATTGGTTATATAAATTTTATTCTATGTAATAATTCTGTTATGAAATTATCAAAAACACAATACCCAATATTGTCAAAATTGACATAAAAGAGTTTTTAAAAAAAATATTATATTATTAATTGATATTCTATTCCTAAATATCTATGGTTTATCCAAAGGACTTATATCATGATAGGTGTATCATTAATGGACCACTTGGGGGTCTCTTGGATGTATATTGTATGTTTAATAACTATATACTATAAAAATACAAAGAGACATGGTAAATGTCAAACTATTAAACTAAGAGTTAAATATAAATGATAATGTTAATATAGTGTCCCAAACCTATCTAAAATCTATTGGTTGAAAGGATTTATACCCATAACCACCCTAACCTTGAAATAATCCACTTTGGAGACATTAAATACTGAATATGAATTTATTATTAAATAATATTTCTAGCTTTTCCAAAGGTACCCCTCACCCCTCTAATAAAAGGGAACTCCCCCTTCTCTCAAATTAGCACCTTAAATGCCTTTTGGATCAGCCAAACCAGGACCAAATATTCTATCAACTTCCCTCACTTCGACCTAGAGGCCTTAGTTTGATCATAAAGCCAACCTGAGGATCCCTTTTGATCAAATCAAAAGAAAGAACCCGATTAAGATGTAATGTTTTCACCATCCTCTTTCAAGTTCCTTTCTTCTTCAACTTCTTCATTCAGTTTTATTCCCATTCTAAAATAATAACTTCAGTATCTTCTATATACTATGATGTTATTATATATATGGTATAACCATATTCAGTATAAAATCCATCCTTTGAATGACATGTCACCATACATGTGTGCGTACAGCTAACCGTCACCACGTCGTGGTGTAATTGTTATTCAAAACATTATTATTTGAATGGGTATAATAATAATGTGTAATTCAGGTAAATAATTAATGTAACATAATAATGATTCTGTATATATGATATAAAATCCAATTATATATTATTTTAATATCAAAATAATGATATTGTCGCTTGTGCGTAGGTAGAGATTACCATCTCCCCGAACATGATGAGATTCATTCCCCATCGAATCCATTCAAGACTAAATTTCATTTGTTGATTAAAAATAATTTTTAGAGACATAATATAATTATTTATATGAATAATATATATCCCATCCATAATAAATATGGCTCAGATAACAATGAATATAAACGAAAATGAATCCGTTAACACCCGAAATGATGATAATACTAAGATATTATTTAAAATAAATGTTTAAAGATCATATATGATATAATATTAATGTATATGATTCTTGTGTAATTTAATAACAATTATTTCACCATTATACAGTTTTTAACCTACCCTCAACCAAGAAAAAGTACAAGGTAAGGTTTTATTTCACAATCTAATCATTAACCGAGATGTTTATACTTAATTATCTTCTGGGACCTTTTTATCATCCACATCAATGTTTCTTAAAAACGTATTTCAAATAATTCTTACTATTTTACAGACTATGGGTTAAAGTCATTTATACCCTTTTTTACTTTTTGTAAGATGTTTATTACAGAATCATTCTGTGTTTTTCCAAACAAGGTCCTTTTTATCCTTTTTGACAGAATTAAGGTAAGAATGCCTTTTTTAACTTAACGGTGGGTGTGGCTATTTTCCGCCGTTATAAAATCATCAAAGAATCCCTTACAAGATTATAATATTATTTTCAATGAAAATTTTTTATTTTATAATTATGTGACTTTTAAATTATTAAAAATATATATATTTCTCTCAAATAGTTTTGTTTTCATCAATATCAACATCCTTTGATGGATCTTGAGATTATTTGACGTTGATTTATTAGGATACAAAACTTCCATATTGTATTAAAGGCTTTGTGACATGTTGGATTGTGGATGTGTTATTTTAATACAATTCATTGTTTATATAGAATGTATTGACAATTCCTATGCTAGTTTTAATATGAATGTTTATGTTATGTTTAAACCTGTTCATATGAGGAATGCATTGGACTAAATAAGTGACGGGTGGAGCCAGCTATAGCTTCTTGATGCATCAGTATGATTCATGAGAAAAACTAGTTTCTTTTCACATGGCTTTGACAAAATCTTATTTGTAGTCTTAGCATGAGGCCTTGGATATGTGGTTATGATAGTCTAGCATTATGCATTCCATCATTATAAAAGTGATTGTTGATATTTCAAGTGATTATTCGATGAGTAGAATATCCATGTGAATAAGTAAATGGAATTATTTAATTTATTTCTTCCATACTATGTTGGAGTTCATGTTTAAAAGGCTTTTTTAGTTATACATTGCCTTAAATGTTTATACTAATTTATGAAACTTTCTACTATATTATTATCCTTACTGGGCATTTGATCTCACCCCTTTATATGTTTTATTTTTCCCAAGAAGTGAAGAAGTATTTTAGGAATGACCTTCAGGGATAGTATAAGGGTATATGAGTGTAGAGACAATATGTTGTTTAAGTTTTTCATTTTATCATGCAATGTAAGACATAAGAATGTATTTATTGATTCCAAGTCTACTAAACTAATTAGTCTTTTAAGACATGATCTTTGGTGAACTTTCCAATGTTATGTAATAATCCACCGACTCTGGGTAAATGAAGTCAGGCATTACAGTATCAAATGAATTAACAAAAATGACCACATGAGCTTCATGTAATCTTCTATATTTAAATTAAAAGTCTTTCTAACTAAGAACAATGAGTCAATAAGAATTCTAAAATGATCTTTGAAAAAACTAAGTATTAGATAAAAATAATAAGAAATTTAAAATTAAAATAATAGATAAAATGATTAAAAAAATTAAATAATTATTATGTACTAACCTTTTAGTGATGATTTTATGAATTCTTAATGCATTTTTATTGTAATTATCTCATTTGATGGATCAAAGTCCATTTTCTTATGGGAATGAGTATTTTTGAACAAACTACACTATGTAGAACCAAATAATCCCCTATATAAGAAATAAATTATAATATAAGTAATGTAAAAAAGAAATAAATGAAACTTAAATATGAAATAATACATTAATTCTATGAATAATGATTTTACTGGAAAAATAACAAGATTTCCTCATTGATTGAGCATCAAAGGGAACTTGATAGAAGTGATAAATTTCAACAAACTAGGGGTGAAATCGATTTTAGGGAGAAGTAGTATCTAGATGTTTTGTTGTATAAAATCATTAATGATGGAAAGATCACCCCAAATAAAAAAAATCACCTATATAAGAACATAATTATTTTATTGAGGAATACTAAAAATAAATAAATTGAACATATATATGAAAAATTATATTAATTCTATAGATAATGATTTTAATTTGAATACATAAAGATTACATAAGTGGTTGAGTAGAGAAAAATTGGATTCTCTCCCTGTAAAGGCATGAAATATTGAAAGAAATATTATAAAATCAATTAATTTGACAAGGAACAATGAAAATTATATAAACATTCAATTATTAATTTTCTTTGTAAAATAGAGAATGTATATCATAATATTACCTTTACGTATTCATAGAGGGTTTCATTAATTATATATTCTACTTTTAAGGGATTGGTAGCTTCATCATGTGCATAATACCATATCTTCATGAGTAGTAAGACATTTAATTTAGATTATGTTAATGAAGTATAGACCAAATAATAATATTAGGAAAAACCTATTATATTAAAAAAACTTTTACCTTCTCATTGAACTGCCTTTTTTAAAGGTATTAGGGATTTTGTTCCACTATTGTGAATCCAAATAACCTCTTTTTGGTCCCCTATAATTTACATGAAATTTTCTACACTAGGACTTGCATTAACTGATTGTGATATTCCAATGAAAGGTTCATCCAAGATAGAATATTTAGATGACCAGAATTTTATTTTAGTCACCAGAAGGACAATCAACCAATTATTTTTTTCTATATCTTTGGCAGAATATAATTGCGGTAATTTTGATGCAATTATGAAGAACATGTCATTTCTCCATTCCACACTGAAATTCACCTTTAGGAATTCTATTTCATCAATATTCACAGCACTCATAATTTCAACCCCTTTGCAATAGTGAATCATAACATGAAATGTAGTATAATCCAATATGTATATCTATTCAATAATTCCAAGATATGGCATATTTTCATAAATTGAATTACTATACTTGAAACTAGATATGTGAATCACTTCTTTCAGAAGAGGAACAATTTTGTTTCATCATAAAGTAGTCATTGTGTTATTTTGTATACAACATATAAACATTTATTATAGAACTACTGTAATATATGAAATTTTAATTCAGTCCCCATGGTAGCCAATGATTTCTTTCAACAATTGAATTAATATTTTCAGATAACTTCTTTTAAATTTTATCTCAGAACAATATTTTTGACATATGATTATCTGTATTTGATATCCATTATTCACCCATTTATGAATATAAATCTCAAAGAATTTTTTGTGGGATTCCATGTATTGATGAACATATTCTCTAATATGGAAAATGTAATTATGTGCCTTCTCCCACTTTTTCTAGGTAATTATAACAAAATCTCTTCCTGGAATCTATTAAACCATAATTCATTCCATGTGAGGAAATATAGGGGGATACTTGTTATCGACATCATATTGGTAATCAGTATAGAATACAAGACATTCTTAAATAATATACTATTCTGAAATAAAAATATCGGGTTGACTTTGATTCATGACATACCATTTCAAAATATCCATATATCACTCAATGGATTATATCCATCTGTAATAGACAGGGCCATGTATTTGAACCTCTCTAACCACTATAACCATTAATTGGACCACTATACCAAATAATGATGGTGGTAAGAACATCTCTAATTATCCTAGTATGACTAAAACCTCATTTTTCAGAATTTAAAACATCATTAGATCTATAATGTTAATACATATGTATTTTTAAAATATGTAGTGTCAAACTAATGTTTGCAATAAATTATAAGGTAGAATGAATCAGAATGAAACATGCATCAAATAAAGAATCCATACATGACAGTCCTTTGATTTTAGTCCTTCAACTTCAAATTAATCAATGACGTGACATTCTTGATATTTTATAAATATTCCTATTAATCATTTACACTATTAATGAAATGGAAAAATTGAAATTTTTCTTGTGTGGATAGTGTGTAACCTGTTGGAAGATTAAATGTATTCTTGTATCCCTTTATTGGTGATAAATCTTCTTTATCCCCATTTCAATAATTTCCATCATATCCTTGTTTCCATATTTCAATTTTTGTGGAACATTTAATAATTTTCCAATAACAGAATAACATACCATTTTCTCTACAAGCATGAAATCAAGAAAATGCATCACATACTGAAAATTCAAAAATGTAAATTCAATGAAAATTGATTTCTTCTTCCAACAATTTTTGTAATTTTTTTTAAATATGGTTTATCGAAAGCAATATCAATTTATTTTACTTTATTTAATTCATTATCACCCATTACAAGAGATATTATTGTAACTTGTTAGATATTTCCTTCAAGAATAGTCATCTAAGATCAGTATTTATATTTTCAATGTAAAATATTTTGATTTCCTAAAAAACAGTCTTCAAGGACTATTTCAACACAACTGAGTAGGAGAATGTTTCCCAAATGGGTCACCTAAACCTTTATTTAATGGTATAGCATGAACAATTTCCACATGTGGGGAAGTAAGTTATCCTCCCATACAACATGGCCCCCAATGGGAATTATTCACTTCTATGAGGATCATACATTGTCATACCTTTTCACTGCATCAATTTTAGTTGTTCGATCAATATATCAAAACCAGGATCAATATCATTAGATGGTTTATTTAGTTAAGATCTTAGAAGAGACAACATAATGTATTTTCACTTTATGAACAACCATGGATGAATTTCATGACAAACCAACATGAAGGTACATGTACTGTGAGTACTAATTTAAAAACCCAGAGGATTTATTCCATTTGTAAATAATGCAAGATTAATTTTTTTTCACCTCATTTCCTATTTCGAGATACTTTCAATCAATTTTCATCTACTTAGGATAATATGTTAGATGACATAGGTTTCAATATTTAATTATAGTATCAACATGCCATGTAAATTTTATCACGGTTTCCTGAAATCCTTTTATTCTTCTAAACCACGTTATGATATGAATGTACAATAATGATTTCAATGGACCTGATTTATTTTTCTTGTATCGATATACGCCACACTTATGGAATTTTATGATTTATTTTGGGTCCTTTAGAAATAAAATGAAATCATATGGAAAAGAATGATTTTTAGAGACCATTCCCATTGAACGTGGAAATATTTTATGATCATATATTTGACATGATAGTTCATTTTATTTTAGTAGCATATCATTCAAGAGACTAATTAGTTTTTTAAAGATGGTTTCACTCCATCAACTGTAAGATTTCATATTATTTAACTCTAATACAAGTTAAAATGTTGTGTATTTAATAAAATTTGTATAAAATGGTCTCCTAGAATAACTTCTTGATATATAAAAAAACTACTGAGAATCACAAACTTCATCTTCAATTTGAATTTTCTTTTCATACAAGGGATCTCCATTTCCATTTACATTGGTATTCATATTAAATGAGCCAGAAACTTCAGTATCATCACAATAGGTGCTTGCATTCAGTTTTTTCCATGTTTTAGTCCATCATTTATACCTCAGTCCTATTCCACGACAATTCAAGTGTTCTTCCGACTCATCTGGACTAATTTGGAATGAATAATAAAAATTTTAACATAGAAAAACGATTTGATAATCCATTTATGAACTATTTCATAAAAACCTGATAAAATCATTAACTCTTTCATCATACTAAATTAAAAAATGATTAGCATGCATCTATTTTTAGATTTATATCCATCTTATTGGGTTCAAAATATATTAATTTTTTAGAATAATTTAATAAATACAGAAAATATATTCATTATCAAATGTGAAAGTTGTAGTCAATTATAATAATAGAAACCAAAAATAATATTATTTCAATGAATTTTGGTATTAATATAAAAATGGGTAATTTAATAAACTAATTAATAATCTATGCATGGTGACATCCATTGAATTCATTCAAAGGTGAATGTTATAGATAAATTTCATGATCATCATATTATCTCCTGAACATTTCTCATTTCATTTTTTTATTGGAAACAAATTCTACATGTCTTGGGGGTATTCACCTATGTTCCATGAAATACACTAAGCAATAATAATCAATAGTATTACTACTACCTTTATTTGTAAAATTATCATGAAAGATATGGGGGATGAGTTTAAAGAAAAAGCATGAAATAACTATTTGGGAGAAAAAACTCATAAGTATGATAGTTGTATATAAAAGAGATGGGGGATGAGTATCAAGAAACAAATTGAAATAATAATAATTTTTTAGACACATTAAGTATCTCTCAAAATCCCAAAACAAATAAAAATATATTATATGTAATTTAGTTTTTATAAAAAACCAAAATATGATAAACAAGAATAATAAACTCTCATTCAATCAACTATATTATTTAAAAATACACTTTATAGAGTTAATATTTTCATTATTGTTCTTTTGTTTTTCAATGAATTAATCCCTCTAAATTATCCAATTTGAGAATATTTTCACAATTTAAGTGTTTTTGGTGTATTTTGGACAAAAATTTGAAAATGTGGTAGTTCTTTAAAATTGAAATTTTTATATAGCTTCTGTTTTTTGGGACTAACATTTATAATATTGTTCCAATTGAAATGAATCATTTTTAGGCTTCATATTCTCTTGGGATTTAATTTTTACTTCTGGAAAAAGACCCAATTCAAAACCCAATGGTACAAAAAAATCAATCAAGTAGAGAACTAAGTTTGAATGAAAAAATATACCCCACCTAATTAAATCTAAAATAACTCATTCATCCGGCAATAGAATGATGTTATTCAAGATAGTGACGACATAAGACATTCAAAGGATGGTTCAAAATAAATTTCTGAAAATATGATTCTCATAAAGGCATTTTTTGGGAGTGTCTATGTGTAGTTAGTGAAACAGTTTTGGCGGCCAGAAACGTAATGGTCATTGATTAGACCATATCATTATTTACACCAGTCCAAAGACTCCCATAATTTGAGGGAGGATATTCAATGTCATTACAAACATTCTATAATAACGGACCTCAGTGAGTTTCAACCAGATGGTGGTATGAACAGTGGCAATCTCTGGTGGACTGATTCTGGAAGATCACATTTATGTTATTTCTTTTCTGTGTTTTAAAATTATTAGTTTTATAATGTGTTAATCTTTCCCCTTATTCACAATTACCCTTAACATTGTGGATTAAACTTTTATGTGATTGTGTAATTAGAGGTTTTTCATTTTGTATTTCATGAGTTCTTGGTATTAATGTTTTAAAATCCTATTTTCTATTCTGTGAATCAGTTTCAATTTCTTATAACAGTTTTTATTATCATGTATGATTGTGTCTTATTTTAGATTCTATTGTTTATTTATATTTGGTAAATGATCAATATCTCCCTAATATAGGTTATGGTTTATAAAAAATGGAATAGACTAGTATTTAGTGGTTAAGTACTCAGTTATCACTGGTACATGTGTGAGAAGTATTGAATGTTCTTGATTGCTTGGCATAAACAAGATCAGATTGGGAATTGCATAAGATAATTGGGGGTATTCGCTACAACTCTATTACACATTAGAAGTATAGTAGACCATTATGAGGTTTTATTAAGGTATATTATCACATTTTTATTTGACCAAGGGTATGAGAAGAAATGATTGTGGCTTCTCACTCATAATGATTTAGAAGAAGAGAATTGGGTAAAGTGAACTATGATAGAATTACAAATGGAAAACTGACCCTATCCTAATCACCATTTCCTATCACTAATTTATATCACATAATTTTTCAATTGGTTTTAAAACATTCGTTTAATTTCTTTACTTTAATAGTTTCTTTCTTGGATTTTTCCGAATCAATCAATATCAAAAACAACATCACTTCTTTCTATTATATTAAGTGAAAAACACTATTGTTGAGCACTCCTCTCTAGATACAGCCTAGGTATCCCACTATAATAGATGTTAACATTGGTTATATTTGTGTTTTCCACACCCCACAATAGGGACATGTCAATATTAATGGTTTTTTTAAATAATAATGATATATTTCATATAAATGAAGTCTAATCAGATATTTCTTTGGGTGGAACCAATACATGTATACATAAAATGATGAATACCTAAAAACAATTTGTATACTATTTGATTTTATAATATCTAATATATTTTTAGGAACAATTTATGTGACAACCTATGGATTTATTATATCTAATATTAATGGTATATCAAATATTTGAAGACTTATCATGAATCTTGGGATGTCATATCACCACACCGACCAATCCAAAGGGTTATAGTGAGGTCATCACATTACATCTAACCATTAAGAGGATTATAGGGAGGCCATGTAATACACATTTTACCATCCATAAGATTCTAGTGAATTTTATGAAAATGTTTACATAGTGAAATAATAAAAATCAATAATATATATATAAAACAAGGGAGAAGAACACACCATCACTTGAAACATCTATACTATACACACTAGCCTCTACTGAGACTGAATAACTCTCATTAAGTCACATATTTTTGGTGGACAACCCTTACATTACTCAAAAACAAAAGTGGAATCACAAAATTTACAAATCTATAAAACATCACTCCCTATCTAAAATCTCTAAAACATAAATATGAAAATAACAAGAAATTTTAATATGATGGAAAGTCGTCTTATCTGCTACACAACCACCATCATCAAAATTTATACATACAAAATAATATAGACAGTGTAAAATAGGATGGGACTTCTTCCAAATGGTTAATTAAACAATTTACATAATTCAAACAAAACATGATTCATACACACTTTCCCATAAATAAATGTGTAGCTCACAAATCACCAACATGAATTCACAGTTCCAATTGAGAAGGAATGAGATTATTATATAGCTTGAGAGCAATTCTTGGAAGGCACACAGTATAAGTATGTTACACACTCTAAAAATTAAAAGAATCATAATGGACAATATCCATGGGGAAATCTCAAAAATGGATTAACCCCAAACTCATTGTTTCAAAAAATCTCCAACCATGACCCGAACCATTGATTGATCACACCCCAACTACCCTTAGATTATTTAAGAAATAATAATATTTGAAATAATGTAAAGAAAGACTTACGTTCCATCCATAGAATCATTAGACCCTTGAATAATTCAATCCTTGGATTTGAGCCTTTGAATATTTTTATCCTTGATTCCAGGTACAATCCCTTGAGGAGGAGCGCCGACGATGGTGGCTTACACGGAATGATTCAGATATCGCGATGGGTTCTTCACTAGTTATGGGTTTAAAAATAGATTTGGAGACTTTTGACAGTGCTTCCAAAAAAGTGATGATAAAGATACTTGTTATCAGCACATTTGAAATAAGTTCTAACAAATATGGGTTTTCCATGCAAATTTTTTATTGCTAAAATAGATGGATTTTATCAGTGATTTTTTAGATATGATAATGATGCCTTTTATTAGCACTTATTACTTACATGTTGATAAAGGAATTATAATTATAAAAAAATAAAAAATTATCTATATATATATAATTTATATATTTTAAATACTTATATACATTTAGTAAAAAAATTATTTATTTAAAAAATTTATATTTTACAATTAATTAAATATATAATTATTTATATATAATTAAATTAATATATTTTAAAAAAATTATAACATTATATATATAAATATATTTAATTTTATATATAATTAATTAATATATATAAATATAAATATAGTAAATATATTAATTATTTAAATAAATTTATTATAAATTTAAAAATTATTTAAATATATGTACTTATTTATTTATATTTTTATAAACCCTTTATAAAACATCTTATTTATTTATATATAAATATAAATATATAAATGTATAAATATTGTAAATATATATTTACAAATATATCTATTTATAAATACTTTTTGACAAATATATTTATAACATTATTATGAAATATTTAATCTTATGTCCATGCATGTTAAAAATGGGAGAAATTTAATAAATTAAATATAAGTACAATTTAACAATATTAAAAAATGGATATGTTTTTTTGGGTGATTTATATAAAAATACATTAATTATGTATATTTGAAATCAATATAACACACGTTTGATCCATATTAAATTTAAAAATCAAAGGAAATTCAATTAAGTGCTTTACTCTATACAATTATTTTTTATTTCTTAAATCATATTAAAATTAAATTATAAACAATTATTCCCTAAATATATGACTATTCAATGTAAATAATAAGAAAATTTTATTATATAAATCATATTTCAATACATTTATATATATCTAAATATTTAATATATAATATTTATAAAAATATCTATAAATATTTAATTAGTAAATTTTTTCCAAATTTACCAATATTTAACTTTTATAATTCATATATCTATATATTTATTATTTATTATTTCTGAGTAATTATATTATTTATATATAAAAATCAATTTATTTAGTTTTATCAATAATTATTTAAGTAATAGATTTTTTAATATTTTTTTAATAGACACATTTTTAATTTTTTATTTAATTACTTCATTTAATTCAAACCATTAATAGTGTCAAAAACGTGCTCAAGAAATATCCCTTTATGAGTGCTAAAAAGAACTAATAAAGGGAACCCTATATTCGGGCTACAAATGAAGTAATGATAAATGGTATCATTTATTAGCATTAATAATAAAGATTTGGTAAATGGTGTCCTTTTTTACTGGTAAAAAATCATTAATAATGTGAATATTTTATCAGTTCTAAAACAGAAGCCCTTATAAAAGGTACAATTTATCATCACTTTTTTAACTGATAAAGGTTCCCTCTATCAATTCTTATTTCCAACCAATGATAAAGGCCACACTATTAAAGGCATGAATTTCAATTGTTATTCTTAATATAAATTAAAATAATAGACATGGGAGTAATGAAAAAAAACAGCATTCTACCTTTTTCAAATGAATTCTCACCCATCACTAATGGACATGGCTAATAAATTCCAATGGTATGATGGGGAGATATAATAGAAAGTGGATATTTGGAAGAAGGTAAAATCATATGAGTAAAATGTTGATGATGAAGGACTTATGAGATTTGGAAAATTAATTTGTGTTCTATTCAACCCATAGAAAATAAAAGCGGTAATATGTGATTCTTATAGATAGGTATAATCCAACTACGTAGAAAATATGAAAATCTATAGCTATAAATGTGAACTCTATTGGTGGGATTATATAAATAATGAGATTTTGGTAGATACATATATGTTCATGGGGTGTTAATAGGTGATGTCTTGGAAGAATAAAAAAAGGGATGATGAAACAAGTGGCCATAATAATATGGAAATGGGAAAACATCACTACGAATTTCATCATGAATCTTGAAATGAATCTGAAAATCATCAATGTTATATGATTTTTGGTAGCCTATATAAAAATGAATTTAATATTTATTTCCATTCTATGGGTCTTTTCACTTGATCAACAAGAAATGAAATACATTTGTGAAGAGGTAAGGATGCATGGAACACCTCTATCATGTGTTTCACATTGGGATTTTAGGTTTACATCAATGTTATAGAAAAGGATTCATGATTCTCTAAACATATTGGTGAAATTTGGTATGGACTATCATCCAATGATTTATGTTTAATCTAAATTTTTATCCAAGAACATGAGGATATATTGAGATATTTTCCTATAGAAGTCATGGGATACTGGGAACACCATCTTCCCCAGACCATGTTCTATTACAACAAATGGTTCCTCTAAAAAATCCAAATTTCTTCAATCAAGGCATTCTATGGAAAGTAAAATGAAATACATTAGTTCTATGATTATGTTGGTGAATGAAATTTTATAGGACTATAGACTGTTGAATACAAAAATTTAGATACTATTCAAACTCCCAAAAATGAAGCATAGATTTTCCAGAAGAGTCATCATAATAACAATATTTGAGCCCCATATTTTGAGTTTTGTGATAAATATTTATTCTATATATCAACTAGAAATTGATTCATGAGATTTGGGAAGATGGGGTAGCTTTTCATGAGATATATTTTCCCATTTGAGATCATCGATCAGATATAATCTACCAAATATTGGATTACACTCACACTATACTTTTCAAATGTACGTGATGTGTTCCACATATTCTCCATTAACAAGAACATACTAGGTTCCTAAATGTACTAAATTCATAGGTGGTACAATTATACAGTGATTATTTATAATGGAGTAGATGAATAATACCTTGGAGAACAGTGATAGATTTATATGAAACAATACTTCTCACATTTTAATATTACATTATAGAACTATTTGTATGAATAAATAACATGGAAACATAAAGAAACCATGAATGAAATTGACCCTCAGTTGTTTTCTCCATTTTGAATGAAATAAAATTACGATTGTGAAAATTATAAATGGTGGAGGAATTTAATGTCATAATATATTATAGATTTATTCCATTAATTATTATAGTTTTGTTTACCTTTTATTACATGGAATACAAGAATAAAAAAATGAAAAAATTTAACAAAATTATATTATTTAAGATGACCATTAAATCATTAAATTAGAAGGAACTTGTAGAATTTTGTAATTTTCAAATTATTGTATTTATAATCAATTAATAATTTAAATTTGACCAAAATAACATCATTTTTTTAGTAAAATGTTATTACATTAAGATGAATTTAACTTTATTTATAAAATAATTAATTTTTAGGTGTATAATAAAAAGTATAGTTTTTAAAAAAAACTAACACTTTTACATTATATGATTGACTTAAAATTTTATGATTTTTATTAAATAGAATATATTTTGTTAAAATGAAATATAAAGATTTTAAAAAAAATTTATCAAACTGTTTTATCATATTTGGATATCATGTAATATTTCAGACTAAAAACCATTTTTAGAACAAATAATATGAATTAATACTTTACCACTATTAGAAATTAAATATAACAATTTTTTACTATTTGTAATTACCAGAACACACAAACCACTAATTATTGAACCAGATGGGTCACCAAATGGCCTCAGGAATGACTACCCATATTCTATTTACTGTCAACTAGAAGTAAGGGTCTCAGTATGTGATAGTGTGGAGAAAATAATGTCTTTTTAGTATACCACAATAGTTCAATTTGAATAAATAGTAGATAACTGCAGAAGCCGTATAATAGTCCCTCGATGGTTAGAACCTCAAAATTATAATAAATGATAAAATGGATGATGCCTGTTTAATAGAATTAATTTCTGATTTTTGATTCTACATAAACTAGAAAAAGTCATACATGAGTAAGTGTTACATTAATGTACTCGAATAATGAATATAAATAAGATCCTAAAAGGTAATCTCCAAAAGCTTACTAAGCTATACCTCGACCATCTCCTCCTAACTCCTCATTATAATCAATAAAACTCCAAAAATAATCCATTTTTCTAAACTAAAAGGTTTACATAGGTACCCAAGTGCAATGGTGGCCCAAGCATGGTTTTAGATATAAATCTCAATATACTAGAACCCATAGTGGCTAGCCCAATCCATTCCATGCAATATAAATTAATCTATGTGATAATAATATTTGAAAAGTAAAGATAGTAATCAAAATTATTCATCCAATAAATCTAGGATGTCAATTTATATCAAATCCAATTTGTAATTTAATTTATGAAATAATAACTTGATTTAATAGTTAGGACTATGTAATTTTAACCAAGCTCAATCAACCATTCATCTCATAAAATTTGTAATCCTAGATACCCAACACATATCCCATTATACCCCATGTGGATAGGTGATCAATTAGGCTTAATCATGACCTCCAGTAAGTATTAACAATTTCTGAATTCATGCCAATGCTTTGGCATGTCATATGAATCATACAATTCATTTCCTTCATTAAAGAATTCAGAAACAAAGCTCATCCATGGAATCCCTAAATTAGAATACAAGGGCCTCTCTAGTTGTAATCTGATTGAATACCCTACTATCCCATTGGTGTATATCCTCAAGAACCCAAATATCTCTCTAGGTGTGGTATACCATCAATTTCAATCAATTTCATCTTTAGTGGCCCATAAAGGGATCCCAAGTATCTCCTATAGAATAAATGAATATTTCCATTTGATTCCATCATCAGAATCATCTATGGGATCCATGCATCATTTATAATATTATATTATTGACACAAAGTCCATCCTGGGTAGTCCATATAGGAGTATAAGTGTCACTCAAGAATAAAAAAGTCAATATCCAAATGGTTCTATGAACAATATTCTCATTTGAATCCATGTATCACACATGGAATATAGGGACACAATAAATTTATTTAAATAAAACCCATATAAACATGTCAAGGATAAAACTTGGAAAATATCATTAACATGTCACGTTAGATGTAAATTCATTTCAATTTACAAATCATAAGGCTTACCATTAATTTTACTCACATGGGAATTTCATTAAAAATGCATCCCATGAAAATAAATTCAAAAACAATCACTCAATTGTTATCACTGATTCAAAATCATTAAATTATAATGATTTAAGAAATAAAATTAAAAACCATAGAAATAATCCAAGTTCGAAAATTTTCATATCATTACCTTTTAGCTTAAAATAGAACACAGCTACATCAAGGGATTTTATAACAAAAATATGAAATTGTTCATTAAAATTCAATTAAGAAGTAACATGAATTGAATACTAATTCCATAAACTGATTCCCTTGTAGAGTCATTTTTTATCTAAACAATATGAAACAAATTAATACGCATGGGATGTTCTAAAAGTGATAAATTAAATTAATATTTATATTTAATGGTTGAAATGGATAAGGGATTCTACATCAAGGTAAGTGAACCTAGATGAAAACATAGCACTTGACATTTTTATTGGTGAAAACTCAAATATTCTCTATCCCACCTCTGCAAATATGCACCTTCACATAAAAAAATGGACACCTAGCCATATGTACATATTCACATGTACATGAATATATACATTGAGATCCTTACATATATCAAATATGAAAATAGCAGTTTACACTCAAATAAATATAAATTTTTCGTATATGTGCATTAGAAAACCATACCACAAATATATATATTAACTCTACCATGGGAGGATATATATATATATACATATATATATATAATGGGTGTGTATAAAAATATTCATACCCACATATTCATATATGTTAATTTTTATTTGTCATCGATGACTTGAACATGGATCAAGGATGATAAAAAATCAGTAAAAAAATTGTTGAATCAAATCCACTTGTGGACCTAAATACAATTCTTGAGACCAATATGTAGAAATAAACATTACCTATCACAATAGTATAAATCCAAATATGGTCTGAAATGCTTCAACCTCAAGAGTGAACACCAAAAAATTCACTGAGGCATTGAGAGGCACACTATCTGCTGTATAATTGGAATAAGAAATAGGTATTCCGATTTCCCTAACCATAGGGTTTAGAAGCGCTTTATAGTGTCATACAGAGAGGATAAATTATCCAAATAATGATGGATATAGGTGCTATAAAACATTCCTCAATGATTTAGATGAATTTTTTTGATGAAATGGGATGAAACCATCAGTCGAAGAGGAGATAAAAGGATAGTGGTCACACACTAAGGGGGGTTTGGTCGAGGGATTTCAAATGATTGGGTAAGTGGATAACATGGGGGGAGACCCCACATAAGGGTAATAAACATAACCCTCATAAAAACAACAACAACAAAATTAATAATATTATTATTATTATTTTTAAAAAATTAATTATTTTTATTTCCCCTTTATTCTTATTTAATTTATTTCTTTTTTATTTAGAATTTAAATAATTTTACTTATTTTTAGAACACACACATTACATGGTCTGGGAAACACAATTATCCACACCATGCACCAATGGTGAAATAAAAAGATTGAGGTTACATTCCCAAAATACAAACAGTGTGACCTAGGTGCATGGTTTGGAAAATCACATAACAACTGTGCGTACTACCACTATACAGTATGAAAAATGCCCAGGGATTACTACTATGGGCTAGCCGGTTTGAGAAAAACCATGCAACCTTTGAAGACCCTCAAAACATTTGGTTTTATAGCTTGATTGTCTTGAATCATAAAAGAACAACTGGGGAACCTTATGTGCCTTAATACACATTAAAAAACAACATGTTGATGTCCTATAACTCTCCGAATAACATTCTTGATCATGGTTAATAAAATAGACCATAGATTAAATGAAACATTCAAATTACACTTCATTTTTTTCTTCTTCAAAAACACTGGTCATTACAACCACCCACCTAAGATATTATCATCCATGAGAATACTTTGGGAACAATGAAAACATCAGTTCACCTAAAAGGGTTGTTAAGTCTCATTCAAATGGTCATGTTGAATTTCTAAATTACTATTGAGCCTTTATGAAATCATATAAGCACATGAAACATAAGCATGTCCAAATAAAAACAAATGGTTTTTTTACAACTAGAATGACTAAATAGAACATACCTAATCCCCATTAGCTAAAAAAATGATTATGTTTCTGTCTCATTAAACATGTGTCCAAATATGCTCCCCACTGTAGCCTTAAATGTCAGAAAGGGTAGAATTATAATCCATCGTACCTCCACCATTAGAATTTCCTCACAAAGCACATCTCTATGTGTTCAAGAAACCCTCCGAGTCTGATTTTGGAAATGGTAAAATGGCATATTCCCCACATTTCTCACATTGAGAGGTTGATCCAACTTTTTATGAATGGCCCAGGCCGACCTATACAATAATAATCTTCACCCAAGGACATGCTTTAAAATAGTTATTTACTAACAATATTCATTGAACATGGGAAAACATGAGTCAATCCAACTATGACTGAAAATTTTGAAGACTCATGTCTAAGAATGTGGATACATTTCAAACTAAACTTAGATGACTTCATCAATGGTATATTTCATTCACCACAAACATATCCTCCAATGTCTATACCCAACATCTAGTGATGTTCCATGATTAAGGAATCATTGATCCATATTATAAGTTTTGGAAATATTTGGTTCCATTAATCATGATTTGAATGATATACCCAAGGTAGTACATACTGTAACACCCCATTATTCTATGGTACGCTTCTCTTTGAATAAAATAGTGGCATGTGTTGTACGAAATATCAAGTTCTAACACACACCACAACCAATCAAACTAGTACTTATGAATATTAATACTAGATTTTTGAAATTTTATACATTTTATCTTTCAAAATGGACATCATTTTTGGATTTTTAGTATCAAAATTATCTTAGGGTGAATTTTTGGTACATTTCTGATAAAAATCATATTTTGAAGAATAGTGAAATATACTAAATTTTAATTAAAACAACATTTTTAATCGAAATAATTAATATTGTTAAATTATGAATTTTAGTAGTTATAAAGTATATTTAGAATATATTTTTATGATTTAATAAAATTTTGGTCATTGGGCGTAATTTCACATTTAAACCAGACATAAACAAGTGTCAATCTTTGGATAGTTATTATTTCTTAAAAACACACTTATTGTTTTGATAGAAGAAATTAATTTCAAATTATTTTCTGCCACTTCTATGTTTTGAATTTTGAAAAATGTATTACATATTTAGAATTAAGAGGTCCAAATTGTGTAAATAAGAAACTTTTATTTTCAGACATTTTAAATAATTTCTTCGGTAAATATTTTATTTACTATGGTTAAAGGGTAAATCCGGAAAATAATGGTAAAAAATAATATTATAATAATAATAAATTACCCTAAAACAAGTCCTAACCCTATTTGATGATACATGTAGGACCATGGACATGTTTGGGTCTGTTTTATGACCCCATGGATCCACATGGAAGTGATAATGACATTTTATATTAATTACGTTAATCTAAATACAAAAATTAAATAAGCATATATATTTTAGAAAAAAAATATTTACATGAAGGTTATGTATGTTATATTTTTGACTATAAATATTCATTCGAAATATACAAATATTTCAAAAATAATGGTATTTTATTTATAATTTTTAGACTTTGAATAATTAACTATATTTATGACACTATAAGGATGCAGTATTTTCCATATTAATGAATGAATAAAATAATTGGTATTATAAATGTTATAATAAATATAATATGGAAGTTTTAATGAAATCCACGAATTTTATTGGTTAATATGACATGTTATTATTTCTTAAATGAATTTGGTGTGAATTAATAATGTTGTTTACAATTTAACAAAAATAAACTATTAAATATTGTCAAATTTTACCTAAATTAGTTTTAAAAAAATTATTATATTATTAATTGATATTATATTCCTAAAAAACTACGGTTCAACCAAAGGTCTTACATAATGATAGGTTTGTTATTAAAGGACCACTTGGGGGTCTCTTGGAAGTTTATAGTATGTTTATTGAAAATATAATATAAAAATACAAAGAGACATGGTAAATGTCAAACTAATAAACTAAGATTTAAATAAAAGATATAAAGTAATTATAGTGTCCCCAACCTATATAAAACATATTGGTTTAGTGGTTTTCGACCTATCCCAACCATAACCTTTAAATAATACACTTTTTAGCCATTAGAAACCGAATATAAATTTATTATAAAATAATATTTCTAGCTTTTACTAAGGTGCCCCTCACCCCTCTTATAAAAGGGCACTCCCCCTTACCTCTAATTCACATCTTTAATGCCTTTTGGCTTGGCCAAACTATGACCAAATATTATCTCAACTTCCCTCAATTTAACTTAGAGGCCTTAGTTTGATCTGAAAGCCAACCTATGGAGCCCTTTTGATCAAATCCAAAGGAAGAACCCAATGATGAGGTATTGTTTTCACCACCCTCTTTCAAGTTCCTTTCTTCTTAAACTTCTTCTTTCTTTGTTATTTCCATTATAAAATAATAACTCCAGTATATTCTATATACTGTGATTTTATTATAAATACAGTACAAGCAGATTCAGTATTCTATCCATCCTTTGAATGACATGTCATCATATGTGCGTATGTACGGCTTACCGTCTCCACGTCGTGGTGTAATTGTTATTCAAAACATTATTATTTGGGTGGGTATGATAATGATGTGTAATTGATATAAATAATAAATGTAACATGATAATGAATCTGTATATATTATATACCATACAATTATATTTTATTTTAATATCAAAAGAATGATATTGTCGTTCGTGCGTACGTATGGACTACCGTCTCTACGAACGCGATGATATTCATTCCACATCATATCCATGAAAGTATAATTCTCATTTGATGACTAAAAATAATGTTTAAGGACTTCATATCATTATTTATATAAAAAATATACAACCTATCCATAACAAACATGACTTATGTATTAAAATATGTAAATGAAAACGGGTAAGTTAACACCCGAAATGATGATAATAGTAAGATATTATTAACAAAGCAATGTTAAAAATCATATATGACATCATATTAATGTATATGATTCTAGTATAATTTAATAACAATTATCTCACCATTATAAATGAGGTTAACCTACCCTCAACCAAGCAAATGTACAAGGTAAGGGTTTATTTAACAATCTCTTCATTATCTAATGTTGTTTATACATAATTATCTACTGGGACTTCTTTATCGTCCACATCCATGTTTATTAAAAATGAATTTAACATCATTCTTACTATTATACAGAATATGGGATAAAGTCATTTATAACCTTTTTTTACTTTTTATAAGAATTTTGTAAAGGAATATTTCCGTCGTTTTCCAAACAAGGTCCCTTTTAACCTTTTCGACAAAATTAAGGTAAGAATGTTTTTTTAACTTATATGGCGTGTGCGGATATTTTCTGCTATTATAAAATCGTCTAATATTCCCTTAAAAGCATATAAGAATATTTTCAATGTAAATGTTTTAGTTTATAATTATGTGAATTTTAAATGATTTCAGAAAAAAGAGATATATCTCTTAAATAGTTTGATTTCTTCTCTATCAACTTCTTTTTATGGATTTTAAGCTTATTTGATGTTGATTTATTATGATACAAATCATCCATATTGTATCTAGTGTTTTATGAAATGTTTGACTGTGGATGTGTTATTTTTGTACCATTCATGGTTTATGGAAAAAGTATTGACATTTCTTATGCTAGTTTTAATATGAATGTTTCTGTTATGTTTAAAACTGTTAATATGAGGAATGCATTGGACCTAATAAGTGATGGGTGGAGCCCACTATTTCTCCTTGATACATCGGAAGGTATCATTAGAAAAACTAGTGTCTTGTAAAAAGGCATTCACAAAATCTTATTTGTATTCTTGGCACAAGGCCTTGACTATGTGGTTATGACAGTCTGGAATTTTGCATTCCATCATTATGAAAGTGGTTATTGATATTTCATGTGATTATTGAACTAGTATAATATCCATGTGAATAAGTAAATGGAATTATTACATTTTATTTCTACCATATTATTCTGTAGTTCAAGTATAAAAGACTTTTTTTTTAGTTATACATTGCCATAAATTTTTATTCTTATTTATGTAAGTTTCCACTATATTTTCATGCTTATTGGGCATCATAGATCACCCCTTTCTATGTTTTTTTTCAGGATGTGAAAATGTATTTTATGAGTGACCTGCAGGGATAGTATGAGGGGATATGAGTGTGTAGACAAGATGTTGTGGTCGTTTTCATTTTATGATGTAATGTATGACTTATGAATATATCTACTGTTTCTAAGGCTACTGAACTAATCGATAATTAGAGATTTGATCTTTTCTGATCATGCTAATGTTATTTAATAATTCACCAACTATGGGTAATTGGGGTTGGGGCGTTACAGTTGGTATCAGAGGATGTTTATTAAAAACCTTGAGAGATAGATTTAGATAAACTCTTATTATAGCACATAGTCCTAATATGGACTTTGAGGATCAGTATAGAATAACTTCCTAGATTTTTTGTACTGTAGAGATTTTGTGAGTTTTTCAAGCAATACAAATTTTTCTCGATATAAGCAGCTAAAGGCGGCTCTGGCACAGATGTACCTAGGGGTAAAACCCAAAATCATCGCATAGAGCTAGACTCGAACGGGAACTAGTGGGAAATAATGGGCCTTTTTGCACTCTTGGTTACGACACTCCCATTGGACATTCTTAGGATAATTATCATTTTCATTAGCAACCATTATGATGGTTTAATGATTATATACTTCCCCAAAGAAAACATTTTTATGATTATGTATTATATCCATAAACTATTCAATTCTTGTTAAGTGTTTTTCAAGTTTGATTTTATGTATTGTGATTAATAAACTTTTCTAGTGTATGCCACTATTTAGAAATGGAGCCTTGTGGAAGAAATGGAAACCGTATCAATGCACGCACTCCATGTATTGATTTCCCTCCTGCTCAAGATAATTATAGTGGAGCAGGTGATGCCACTAGTGTTGAACAACTAATTAACATACTGGGACAACTCACTCAGGTTATGAATAATAATCATACCCATATGGAGCACCCTGATCCGCAGCGTGGAGGATCAATGTTAAATCGCTTCACGAGGAAACATCCACTGACATTAAATGGGAGTAAAAATCCCTTAGTAGCTGATAAATGGTTAAATTTCTTTTGGAAAATATTCCATGCCTTGGGGAGTAGTGAAAGGGAAAAGGTTATCATGGAAGGTTACAACCCCACTGGAGATGCTGATAAATGGTGGCCATTGATACAAAACATGAAGGAAGATGATGAAGTATAAAATATAGAATGGAGGGAGTTCAAAGATCTTTTCTAAGAAAAATAATTTCCTCGTAACGATTGAACAGATATGGAATGGAAATTTCCATGTCTGAGGATTATGGAGGATGAGAATGTCACAAAGTATGAAGCTATCATTACAAGGTTTGTGAGGCATGCTACATATTATATACATTACCCAAGAAGTAAGATTGATAGTTTCTTTGATGTGTTAAAAGTGTTTCTCCATCGAGCATTAGACTCACAATCCTTCAAGTTGTACGAAGATATTGTCTCCTGTGCTATCAAGATAGAAAAGGAATCCGTTAAGCCTTATAACTCAAAAGAAATGCAAGAGAAGAAGATATCTTCCGATCACTCTAGGAATGTAAATAAGTGGAAGAAAAGAAAATTTGAATATCCATATTACAGTAAATGTCGGAAGAAACACCCGGGTACTTGCTTGAAGGGAGTGGGAGTCTGTTACAAGTGTGGTGAAAATGGCCACCAAGCTCGTGATTCCAAGGAGAAGAAAGAATATACTGATGTTCAATTCTACAATTTAAGGGAGATGGGAAATTATGAAAATGAATTCCTAAGTGTGAGGGGAAATTACCTCAGAAAAGGCCAAGGGATCAAGGCTAGGCTTATGCTATCACTACTACTGAGGGAGAAGCTATGAAAGACCTGGTGGAAGGTAATTTAATGGTTTTCTCAATTTTAGAAAATTCTTTTTTTGATTATGGAAAATCTCATTGTTTCATATCTCCCTAGTTTTCAAAAAAAAATTAGATATTTCAAATTTTATTTCACAAGGGAGTTGTCAGTCATAACTTCTAAGGGATGTATCATTGTAACAAAGTTTTATGAATCATTCCCCATTAGAACACATAAATGTTCATTATCTGCTGATCTCATTGTCATACCCATGATTGAATTTGATATAATCCTTGGTATGGATTGGATTTCAGACCCTGATGTGAATATTTATTGTAAGAAGAAGGAGGTTATGATTTTTGATGATGATGATAAATAACGCCTTATCTTTAGAGCAGAATCGTCACCACATGACTCTTATCTAGATCCTCCCACAGTAGCTCAACAAAATTCAACTATTGGGGAGGAATAGAATAAAATAACTATCGGTGAGAAAAAGAATGATAAAAATAGAGGATGTACCTATTGTTAAATAATATTTAGATGTGTTTCTGAATGATTTACCTAAACATCCTCCAGAATGAGAAATAGAGTTTTCCATTAATTTAATAGCATGTTCAAGGCCCATATCGAAGGCCCCTTATAGAATGGCAACTATAGAATTAGTGGAACTAAAGAAAAAACTAGAGGAATTGATTAATGAAGGATTTATTCGCCCTACTATTTCTCCATTGGGAGTCCCTGTCCTTTTTCTTATGAAGAATGATGGATCTATGAGGTTATGTATTGACTATAGGGAAATCAATGCTATAACAATAAAGACCAAGTATCCCTTACCTCACATTGATGAATTATATGACTAACTGGAAGGTACTCAATACTTTTCAATGATTGACCTTCAATCTGGATACCATCAGTTGTGTGTGAAGAAGGAAGAAATTCCGAAGACAACATTTCAAACTAGGTACGGGCATTACGAGTTTACAGTAATGCCTTTTGGATTCACTAATTCACCCTCTATATTCATGGATATAATGAATAGAGTTTTCCATAAATATCTTGATGGTTTTGTGGTGGTTTTTATTGATGATATCTTGGTATACTCAAAAAGTTATGAAGATATAAAAAATTACTTGCGCATTATCCTGATGACTCTTAGAAGACAGGAATTATCTGGGAAGTTTAGCAAGTGTGAATTCTGGATTCAGGAGATTTCTTTTCATGGCCATATTGTCTCTAAAGATGGAATTCCTGCTGTTCCTTCAAAGACTAAGGCAATCTATGAATGTCCAGTAACGATGAGTATAACTGAGTTATGCAATTTTATTGGATTAGCAGGTTATTAATGGAATTTCGTCTAGAGTTTTGCCCGATTGGCTAACCCATTAACGAAGCTCACACGTAAAGGGGTTAAATTTATTTGGAAAAAAGAGTGTGAATATTTTTTTTAAGAACATAAGAAAAGATTATTCAATGATCCTACATTGAATCTATCATCGGGAAATGATGGGTTTGTTATTTATAGTGATACTTCAAAGAAAGGACATGGTTGTGTCCTTATGCGGAATAATAGGGTTATTTTCTATACATCACGACAGCTGAGAATATATGAGAAAAACTATCCTATTCATGATCTATAGTTAGCTAATATAATATTTGCTTTGATGATTTGGAGGAACTATCTCTATTGTGAAAAATATGAGATTTATACTGATCACAAGAGTTTGAAGTATATTTTCTCACAAAAAGAACTCAACATGACGAAAAGGATATGGCTTGAATTACTCAAGGATTATGATTGCACGATAAACTACCACCCGGGGAAGGAAAATAACTTGGAAGATTCTTTGAACAGAACGGATCGTGGAGTTTTGAACAAAATTAGAGTTGAAATGGATCCTATTTTCATGGATCTAGTAAAGATGGATTTGGGAATCAAAATGGAATGTGAAACATCAATACTTTTTCAATTGGTTTTCAACCATCTTTACTTGAAAGGATAAAGAATTGTCAGGTCGATGATGAAGTGTTTAGAAATAAGATTAATGCTATATATGATGGGAGATTGAGTGAATTTGTGTATGAAGATGGAATTCTGAAATTTGGGAGGAGACATTGTGTTTCTGATATACCTGATCTAAAAAGAGAATTGTTAGACGATGCTCATAATTCCAATTTATCTATACACCCAGGGAGCACCAGAATGTATTGTGATTTGAAGGAACATTTTTGGTGGGACAACATGAAGCGGGAGATTGCAGATTTTGTGTCAAGATGCATGGTTTTTCAACAAGTAAAAGTAGGAAGGAAACAAACTGGAGGAGTAATGCAGCCTCTTCCCATACCTGAGTGGAAATGGGATAATATCATGATGGAAATTGTCATGATACTACCAAAGACTCCAAGAAGGAACGATGAAATATGGGTTATTGATGATCATATTACCAAGTAAGAACATTTTCATGCTATGAGAGAAGATCTACCACTTAAACGTCTAGAAAGACTATATATTAATGAAGTTTTGAGACTTTATGGTGTACCCGTATCTATTTTTCTGATCATGATCCATGTTTTACATCAAGATTCTGGAAAAGTCTTTAGAAGGCCTTGGATACTAAACTTCATTTGATCACTGCCTACCACCCTCAAACAGACAGACAATCATAACAGACAATTAAAACATTAGTAGACATGTTGAGATCATGCTCACTTGACTTTTAGGGTATGTGGGGTCAATATTTACCTCTGTTAGAATTTTCCTATAACAATAGCTTCCATTAAAGTATTCCGATGGAACCATATGAAGAGTTATATGGAAAGAGATGTCGCACACCAACCTTTTGGGATGATGTTTGTGATAGAAAACTCGTAGGCCCGCAACTGGGGGAGGAAATGATGGAAAATGTCATGGTCATCCAAAACCAGATCAAAGAAGCTCAAAGTAGGCAGAAGAGCTATACTGAGAACCGAAGGAAGGATTTGGAATTTCTGGTAGGAGATCATGTTTTCTTGAAGATATCTCAATGTAAGGGTGTTATACGTTTCGGTAAGAAGGTAAAATTGAGTCCCAAGCACATCAGACTATTCTAAATTATAGAATGAATAGGGGCTGTAGCTTACCATTTGGTAATGCCGCCAAATCTCTCCAAAGTACATGATGTGTTCCATGTATCACTATTGAGGAAATACATGCCTGACCCAATGCATGTACTCACCTATGAGGAATTTGAACTGGAACACGATCTGCCTTATTTCAATGTGCATATCAAGATTCTTGATACGAGAGAACAAGTGTGGAGAAACTGGATGACACGTCCGGTAAAAGTTCTACGGAGAATCCATAAGACGGAATAGACAACGTGGGAACCTGAGAAACTTATTATGAAGAACAACCTGAGTCTTTTCACATAGTAGATTTCTATAAATTTCAAGGATGAAATTATATAAAGGAGGGGAGAATGTAACACCCCAATCTTCCATGGTACGCTTCTCTTTGAATAATATAATAGCGTGTTTTGTACAAATCTTCGAGTTCTAACACACACCACAACCAATCAAACTAGCCGTTATGAATAGTTATACCCACTTTATAAAATTTTATAAATTTTATCATTCAAAATGGACTTCATTTTTGGATTCATAATATCTAAATTATCATAGGGTGAATTTTTGGTACATTTCTGATAACTTTCATATTTTGATGAATAGTGAAAATTACTAAATTTTAATTAAAAACAACTTTTTTAATTGAAATAATTAATAGTGATAAATTATGAATTTTATTGGTTTTAAAGTATATATAGAATATATTTTTAACATTTAATACAATTTTGGTCATTATACATAATTTCACATTTAAACCAGACATAAATAAGTGTTAATATGTTGATAGTTATTATTTCTTAAAAACACGCTTTTTGTTTTAACAGTGTGAATTAATTTTATATTAATTTCTACCACTTCTATGTTTTGAATTTGAAAAAATGGATTCCATATTTAGAATCAGGAGGTCCAAATTTTTAAATAGGTAACTTTTATTTTTATTCATTTTTAATAATTACATTGGTAAATATTTTATTTACCATGGTTAAAGGGTAAATCCGGTAAATAAGTGTAAAACAATAATATTATTATAATAATAAATTACCCTAAAACGTGTCATAACACTATTGGTTGATACATGTCCGACCATGGGCATCTTTTGGCCGATTTTGGGAACCCATGGATCCACTTATAAGTGATAATGACACTTTATATTAATTAAGTTAAAGTAAATACAAAAATAACATAAGCATATATCTTTTAGAAAAACAATTTTTACATAGAGTTATATATTTTATATTTTAGACTATAAATATTCATTTAAATGATAAAAATAGGTCCTACATAATGGTATTTTATTTATAATTTTTGACGTTGAATAATTAAATATATTTATGACACAATAATAATGAAGTATTTTCCTTATTAATGAAAGAATCAAATAATTGGTATTATAAATGTTAAAATAAATATAATTTGAAAGTTCTAATGACATCCATGAATTTTATTGGTTAATATGACAGGTTATGATTTCTAAAATGATTTTTTTTAGAATTAATAAAGTTGTTATGACTTTAACAAAAATCCATTATTAACTATTGCCAAAATTGACATAAATGAGTTTTTAAAAGAAATATTATATTATTAATTGATATTATATTCCTAAAAATATACGGTTAGGTCAAAGGACTTATATAATGATAGGTGTATTATTATTGTACAACTTGGTGGTCGATTTTAAGTTTATAGTATGTTTATTGACTATATAATATAAAAATACAAAGAGACATGGTAAATGTGAAACTATTTAACTAAGAGTTAAATAAAAAAGATATCATTAATATACTAACCCAAACCTGTATAAAACTTATTGGTTGAGTGGTTTTATACCGATCCCCACATTAAACATTAAATAATCCACATTGGGGACATTAGAAACTGAATATAAATTTATTATAAAATAATATTTCTAGCTTTTCCTAAGGTGTCCCTCACCCCTCTTATAAAAGAGCACTTCCTCTTCCCTCTAATTCACACCTTCAAAGACTTTTGTCTCAGACAAACCTGACCCAAATATTATATAAACTTCCCTCACTTCAACCTAGAGGCCTTATTTTGATCATAAAGCTAACCTAAAGAGCCCTTTTGATCAAATCAAAATGATGAACCCGAAGAAGAGGGAATGTTTTGACAACCCTCTTTCAAGTTCCTTTCTTCTTCAACTTCTTCGTTATTTGTTATTTCCATTATAAAATAATAACTCTAGTATCATATATATAATATGATGTTATTATATATATGGTAAAACCATATTCAGTATTCTATCCATCTTTTGAATGACATGTCACCATACATGCGTATGTACGGCTTACCGTCTCCACATCGTGGTGTAATTGTTATTCAATACATTATTATTTCGATGGGTATGATAATGATGTGTAATTGATGTGAATAATAAATATAACATGATAATGATTATATATATATGATATACCATCCAATTATATATTATTTTAATATCAAAAGAATGTTATTTTCGCTCGTGCGTACGTACGGACTACCGTCTCCACGAACACAATGAGATTCATTCCCCATCATTTCCATGCAGGTCTAATTCTCATTTGATGATTAAAAAAAATGTATTCGAACTTTATTTCATTATGTATATGAATAAGATACAACATATCCATAAAAAACATGACTTATGTAATAAAAAATGTAAAATAAAATGAGTAAGTTAACACCCAAAATAACGACAATATTAAGATACTATTTACAAACCAATGTTAAAATATCATATATGATATCATATTAATGTATATGATTCTTGTATAATTTAATAACAATTATTTCACCATTATACATTAGTTTAACCTACCCTTCACCATGTAAATGTACATGGTAAGGGTTTATTTTGCAATCTCTTCATTATCTGAGGTTGTTTATATGTTATTATCTACCGTGACCTCTTTATCATCCACATACTTGTTTCTTAAAAATGTATTTCAAATAATTCTTACTATTTTAATGGAAATTATTTAATGTCCTTTATACCCTTGTTTGACTTTTTATAAGTATTTTGTAAAGGAATCTTTCCATCATTTTACAAACAAGGTCCTTTTTAACCTTTTTGACAGAATAATGGTAATAATGTATTTTTAACTTATATGGCGCGTGTGACTATTTTATGTCATTATAAATTAGTCAAAGCTTCCCTTAAAAAATTATATGAATATTTTCAATGTAAATGTTTTAGTTTATAATTATGTTACTTTTAAATGATTTAAAAAAAGAGACATTTCTCTCAAATAGTTTTGATTTCATCTATGTCAACATCCTTTGATGGATTTTAATATTATTTGAAGTTGATTTATTATGATACAAAACGTCCATTTTGTATTGAAGGTTTTGTGATATGTTTGACTGTGTATGTTTTATTTTTATACCATTCATGGTTTATGGATAAAGTATTTAAATTTCGTATGCTATTTTTAATACTAATGTTTACGTAATGTTTAAACCTGTTCATATGAGGAATGCATTGGACTTAATAAGTGACGGGTGGAGCCCTCTATATCTCCATGATGAATCAGTAGGTCTTATGAGACAAAATAGTGTCTTCGCACAAGTCCAAGACAAAATCTTATTTGTATTCATTGCACAAGTCCTTGAATATGTGATTTTGATAGTATGGCATTATGCATTCCATCATTATAAAAGTGGTTATTGATATTTCATGTGATTATACGACTTGTAGAATATCCATGTGAATAAGTAAATGTAATTATTTCATTTTATTTCATCCATATTATGATGAAGTTCAAGTTTAAAAGGCTTTTGTTTTAGTTCTACAATACCTTAAATGTTTATGCTTATTTATGAATGTTTTCGCTATATTGTTATCCTTTATGGGCATCTGAGGTCACCCCTTTCTATGTTTTATTTTTCCCAAGATGTGAAGAAATATTTTCTGAATGACATGTAGGTATAGTATAAGGGGATATGAGTGTGGAGGCAAGATGTTTTTGCAGTTTTTATTTTATGATGTAATGTACGACTTACGAAGATATCTAGTGTTTCCAAGACTTCTAAAATAATTGGTATTTTGATATTTGATCTTTTGTGATCATGCCAATTTTATGTAATAATTCACCGACTATGGGTAACTTGGGTAGGGGCGTTACACATAATCCATTTTGCTATTGGAACAATGGTATAAAGAAAAGATGTTGACATCAGGTCATTGACACCTCCCAAAATGGAACCCTCATAGAAAACGATTCAGTTGAAACATATGGAATTCAAGAGTCTTTACAAGTTGATTAATATTTGGATCTCAAGTATCATTGAGGACTAACAATTCCCTGAGACAAAAGAAGAATCCAGTGTGAAATAAAAAGAAACCCAATAAAAAACAATCATATTTTTAAATTGTAGCATTGAATAAGACAAAAACTCTCCTAGTAAATCAATGAGGAAATCAAGATTGGGGAAATCCAAATCTCTAAGAAGTACTCATATTTGGGAATATCCAGTGTGCAATACCAAGAAATGACTTCACCTATAGATGAATTTCCTTAAACCAATCACAAGGTCCTAACCAACCAAGTAATTATGTGGTCATTCTAGACATAACCATTGAAGTCCCTTAAAAAATAGAGATTTCTCTCAATGGTTTCATACACAACCAACCATTTCCAATGTCGTATAGCCGAGAAAAAACATATACGATCTGAACATTAAATCATAATTAAATTTCATAAAAACTAAACCTTTCCTAACGGTAATATTAGATAGTATGACTTCAACATGGATGTACATGTATACCTGAACTGATTCGATGATCCCTTCCCTATGAGTAACCTAGCATTCAGAATAAGAGACAGACTAGCTGATCACAAGATCACTTGTTCATATTCACCATAAACATATGTGTGATTATCCTCATATCCACACTCAAAAATTTCAAACCATTAGGCAAGGAAACCAAAAGATAACCAAATGGAAGTTAAAATATCATAGGTCCTAAGAATGTCCTTCCGAGCAGTGAAGTTAAATTGATTGAAAAATTGCAAGTCACTCTACTACATATTCATGTCATGAGTATGAACTCAACTGCCCAAGGATCAATGATTTCACCAAACTCAACTAGTTCATTACCAGATTTAACAATCGATAGTACCATGGTTGAAAACAAATACCACCGTAAGATTTAGATGAATGATGAAACTTCCCTAATACTATTGATATTCTTATCATTCATATGAATTTAAGTATTATATATTCATACTAGAGATTGAGTTGAAAGTCGGATTTCATCATATGTCATTTATCATGGATGATATCATTAAATGTTTCCATCACAAAGGAAAATAAAAGGGTCTATAAACCTATAATGTGGTCAACCATGCATGTGGAATGTCTAAATAGCTAAAACATAGCACTACATGATTCTCACTCCCATAAAAATGGTCAAAAAACCGTGACTACCCATCCAAAAAATGGTGTAATTAAAAACTATGAGTTATAAAAGGGATCAAAACACTCAAATGACACCAAATATTAGTAAATCATAGCATCATCAAGTCTTTAAATCTCTAAGGGTGCTACCTACCATGGGATGGCCCCATAGGAAAGCATAAGAGCCAAACCCACTACTAGGTCATGATAATAGGAAAGATTCTAGGCTCAACATCCAATCATATAAGCTATTTATAATAATAAAAGGAGGACTATAGAAAATTATCATGCTTTTATTCAAAGGAAAATCAAAATATTTTAAACTACCCTTACCAATGGGTTTGAATCCATGGACACCACATAAGGATCTATTTTAAAACCATTAAAATCATCCAATATAACCTTTTACTATTTAAAATATTTAATGAAAAACAAAATTCACCAAATATATAACAAATAAAATTTGAAAAGATGAGTAAAAATATGTAAGTTACATAAAACTTAATTTATAAACACTAAACATTTAATGACATTTTATCTTAATAAGATATTTATCATGTAAATACCATTTAAGTGATAAGGTGACTAACTGGGGTCCCATTATGTTAACTCAGGTTCATCAAAATTAAACCCAATAGTAGTTTATTAATTTTTAATGTTGAAAACATCCAAAAGGGAATGTCAAAAGAATAACTCCCCAACTGACCTACTCATCCCCATTTTTGAATTTTTTATTTTAGACAATTTCATTTAAATCTATATTTAAAATAATAATATAAAACTAGTTCAAAATAAACTATGGTTATATAAAAAAGGTTCATTTAACTATTTTATTACTTTGCTGCTTTCTAGTTAGGAGAAAGACTCAGCTCGATATCTGTTTGACTTCACGTATAAATTCCCTTGTTTCCCCTTAAAATAGGAGCATGAAATAACATCTTAAGCATGTATATAAGTCTACCTATCATTACACCTTATTTCATGTATTTTTTCATTCCCTATATTGGTTTCAATTTTCCAATTCATAAAGATCCCATACACTTCATGGATTGTAAATTTTCTCCTATTAATTGAAACTGACCCCATTTCAGAATATAAAATTCTCAAATATAATTGTCTAGTTATATGAGTCGATATCCACAAACCCAAAAAGTACCCATTCAATTTAATGTTTAAAACCAATTAACTCAACATTTATCTTTAGTATTGTTTACATTTTAAAAAATAAATTAAATTTTAATTTTATATATTCTCATGATGGTTTGAATATATGGGTTACCCTTTCAGGGATATAAGTCCCCCATACACCTTACAAACAAAAATGGGTTCTCATTCATTCCGAGTCATTTACTCTTCATCTCAATCAAAAACCATATATAAACAAAAAAAATGAATCCATAATAAGTAAACATGGATGTATGATATATAAATAGTAAACATGAAATAATAAAAAATAGTGCTTCGTAAAGAAATAAAATCATGGCATATGAAGGTAAGATAAACCTATTACCTAAACATGTACATAACTAAGCATGGAAACACTCAATGCACAAAATTAAAATTCAGAATATAGACTATATATACAACTAAATGGCATGGCATATGCGTGGATTGTGAATAACATTGTGAATATAATTATCAAAGTAATTATATCTACATTTCATACTAGGATAATGGTATCATAACATAAATTTTAAAAACAAATAAGCAATAGAATTTATGGCATACACCCAATGTGAAATAATAATCGACTATAATAGAAAACACCATGAACAACAATCTTAGCCTTGGCCATTGGACATTTCCACATACATGGCGTGATCCTTCCATGTCATGGTTATTCACCATGTTCTGAAATATTCCTAGTCTAATGTACACCATCCCAAAATGGCAAGAAAAAGGAAAATATTAAGATATGCTACCACTTTTTATATTCCTTGTCCAACTGGCCTCTAAATCAATAGATGGAGCAGTCTCCACATGGCCTCTATCATACCTCCCCATACACTAGTGGCTACCGAATAGTATAGAGTGTTTCAAGTGGTGATATGGAAGAGACTAGACCCTCATATCTGTGTATCACTATGGTATAATCATAATAAATAATTGAAAACCAAGGAAGACCTATAATAAATTATAAACGTTTTGTGGTGTAAGAATTATAATAACTAAATAAAAATAAATAATTCAAATTTAGAAGAATCAATGTATGAATGATTATTCTAAATAATCTAATCAAAATACATAAAAAATTATTTTTCTAGTATGATACAAAAATAAAGAAAAATATAAGTGCCTGAAAGGAAATCCCAATGATCATTATGAGATCCCGCTTTGTGCACTGCTCTTAACTCCCTGATACATGAAAGAAATATCAATAAATATTACATGGTGATGAAAACATAAGGTCTATTTAGGTTACCTAGAGAAATAGTGGTTCGAGAAGGGTGAGTGATATAAATATCAGTACACCAATACACATTATGTCTAGCACAACCAATTCTATTCAATATAAATTAAGAAGTGTGAAGGTAAAATGAACCAGAAAATAATGTTCTGAAATGTAATAATAATATATATGGGATATAAATTTATATCCAACTCATTAGATCATTTTATTTAAGAAATAATTCCTTTATTAGACATTAATTATTGTGTCATTTATACCATGTTCAATGATTCATTCAAATCATTTAATTTATATGCCTCTATACCCAGTGCATAGACTAACTCCACCCACGTGGATAGGTAATAAATGATTCCCAAATAGGCTACCAATATGTAATTATAAATATCGAATCCATGCTTGTGATTTAGATTATAAGGAATGTCATGAAATTCATTTCATTCGTTAATACATTTAGAACATGTGACCTTACTTGGCATAATTAAATTGGAATCCATGAGTCAATCCATGTGTAATATGAACCAATACCCTACAGTACCATTCTTGGAAATCCTTATGATCCTAGATATACCTCTAAGAGTAGTATAACATTACTTCTAGTTGGGTCCATCATTGGTGGTCCACTAAGGGAGCCCATGTATCACCCATTGTGGAAATGATCAATTCCCATTTATTCCTTCCTTGACATCCTCTACGGGAACGATGAATCACATGGAATATAATATTCAATCCACATAGTCTATTCTCGATAGTCTATATAGGATTCTAGGTTTCAATAGGTCATAAACAATGAAATACCCCAATGTGTTCTTCCATTCCATTTTCATATGAATCCTTATTTCACCCAAGGCATATAAGAAGTTAATAAATTTTGTATCATATAATCATTTTAACATTTCAAGGTAGAAAACAATAACATCTCACAAATTTATAACCATATAATGTAACTCATGTCATTGTACACCTATGAAGGCATACCATTAATTGAACTCACATTGGAATTTCATTGAAAAAGAATCTCAGGATTATCAATTCAATCAAAATCAGTAAGTCCATATCATTGATTCAAAATCTATAAATTAATCTAATTTAATATTTCATGGTCAACACCAATGTAATAATCCAAGAATAAATAAACGTCTAATTGTTACATTTTTATATTAGAAGACGTCGCACCACCATCAAGAAGGGTTATTATAAAAACATGAAATTTTTTATAAAAATTCAGTTTTGAAATAACATGAAACAAATACTAATGTCCTAGACCGATTATATTTTATAACAATTTATTATCTATATCATATAACACTAATTAATATGAAAGGGAACTGAAAAAATTGATCCATTAAAATATATCTTATGTTTAAAAGGGAAATAGATAAGATATCCTACCTTAGGGAAGATAACCCATCCGAACACTTGGAATTCGAAATTGTCATCTGGGAATACTCGTTGAAAATCCATATCTCCTCTGGGAAAATACACCCTTAATTATATACATATGTTGACCAAGACCATATTTAAATATTTTCATGGTCATGAATATGTACAAGGGGATCCTTACATATAGCTAATATGAATATACCCATTTACACTCACAGATGAATGCAATTGTAATATAGAAACATTAGAACACATAGTCCCATATATATATATATATATATTCACTTTTCAATGGGAAGATATTCATATAACATGGGTTTTTACATATATAAAGGAATACCCATTAAAATGTAGTATGTTGACTTTGACATCAGCCACTCGAACTCACATCAAGGATGATCAGAACTCACTACATTAAACTCTAAGGACTCAAACCCACTTAAATACCTTACATAAAAAGGGTGATACCAGGCATTAAATGTAATCTATACCATGAATGGTAGAAGAAAACTGAATATGTTCTAATATTAATCACCTTTAGCTCCTTACACCAAATCATATATGAAGAAATTTCAAGAGGCACACCTCATGCCCTGACACCAGAAGAAAACAAAGGATCTACATAGACCTAAAACAAGGGTTTGTCCAAACTATATAGGTTTATTGGGAGAGGGTAAATCAGAAAAACAGTGAATGTAAAAGGATCTAGAAAAAATTAATCGATGATTTGGATGAGATATCATGATGAAGTAGAATTAATCATATGGTCTAAGAGGAGTATTAACGAGGGAGTTCATGTGGAAAGATATGTTCGGCTGAGGGCTGTCGCGCACGGGTGTAATGGGAGATCATGGGGATGAACCCTCTTAAGGGTTATTAACAAAACCATAATAATAATAACAATAAAAAAAATTTAAAAAATACTATTATTGTTTAAACATTTCATTAATTTTATTTTCATTTTTCTCATATATAATTTATTTCTATTTTTTATTCTGATTTAACGTAATTTTTTCATTTTTTTAAAAACACACATTGTACAATTTAAGACACATGATTATCCAAATAGTGTTTCAATCGAGCAAAAAACATTTTTAGTTTACTGCCTCAAAATTCCAACCATGCGGGCAAGGCACACAATTTGGAAAATCTTGCATAGCCTATGTGCACTACCACTACCCCATATTGGAAATGCTTCATAGTTTTTCTACTAAAGGGGGAATGGTTTTCGAAAAACCATGTTCCCTATATAGACCCTTAAAATATGTGTTTTTTTAAGACCAAAACTCATGATTATTAGATGAACAATTGATAAACACCCTGATCCTTGTACCACATCCACAAACAATACATTGGTGTTCTAAAACTACCAGATTTACATTTCGATGAATAGTTTGTAAAATGACATGAACAGTAAATGAAATTTTCAAATTACATTTCAATTTTTTCTTATTCAATTTCATATGACATTCTACTATTTGGGTTCTAAATTTCAATAGTAGTTAAAATAAAAAATCCCAAAGATAATAACAGTATGGAAAATTTTAATTAACTTGATAATGGTTATTTTTTAAAATATTAGATTTATTAATGTCATTTAATATTCATATAATCACTAAAATGAATCAAATTTGAATGACTAATAAAAAAATATTTCTAATCATATATAAAATTTAAAAAATAATCATTCAATTGGTAATCAATAATAAAAAATATGAAAACTCACATAATGGAAAAAGTAATTTTTTATTTTTTTAAAATATTCATATATATAATATACATTAATTTAGATATTGATATTATCATATTTAAAAGATGAATTAGAATAAAATGATATTAAATTTAGATTTATAACATTATAAATTTTTAATAGTTTTTACCTTATATTTCTAAATAAAATGTAAATTTCATTTGTAAAAACCAGTTACCAAGGTTAAATCAAAATGTAAAACGCTACTATAAAAGAAATGAAACATGGTTAATTTTTTTGGGAAATTTTTATATATTGATTTGTATGTACAAGAACACGTAAAAATATCATATTAATATATTGAGTAGTCATTGACTGTGTGATATTTTAATGATAATATAAATGGAAAAGTGTTTCCAAAAAGTCCATTTTCTTTAAATATAAAAGGTGAACACTTCCACACCTACATGGTTACACATCCTATTTGAATTTCCAATGAAATAATAGAAAAAATAAATCTCTTAGAAATTATTTTATCATATTCAATCCCTTGGTCTCAATAATATATATTATAATTTTTTTTTATATGGTGATATTTATGATATTATCAATTATCCAATGTACGAACTACCTTCTAAAAAATATTTTCCCCATTAATATTCCACATACAAATCTGTTATGTACATAAAAATATAATAAAATAAGTATAATTATTATACATAAATATTTTTATTTAAATTTAAAATTCATTAATTCTTTCTTCCCTATTCTCTAAGACTATAAAATGAATCATTAGTGCATTTTTCATACCACAACCTCCACAAAGAAACATATTCCATTTTTAATTACCACCACTCTTTGTTAGTAAAAATATTAAAATAGATAAATTAATATGATATATATAATATAATTAGGATTATAAAATGAAAAATTATCTTTTTCCTTTATTCTCTAACTTTCATCAATAAATGAAACCATTTTATCTTGTGTACGTGCATAGTGTTGATTTTGTCCAAAATGAAATTCATCTTTCATCACAAAATCATGTATAAAATTTAAAATGAAATTTAAGAGAAAAAATATTTCAAAAAATATTTCAATATACTATATATTGTTAGACTATATTACATTAATTTAAAAGGTGGACCTCACCACAATGGATTAGACAAAAATAGAATGAAAAACATCAAGTAAATAAATTTGGAAATAAAATCTATTAACTATACTAATATGTGTTTCTCTATTCAATGTGGCAAACTACCATTTTTCCACCTCCCTCCATGGTTTTAACTCCCACAGTTGTAGTCTTCTAACATGATTCTGTGAACAGGAATCCCTACGCAATCCCTTACTTCCAATCTGCACCCATGACTCGGCAACCTCCTCCCACGATTCTACATGTCCATTCCATTTGCAAGACCACTATTTAAATCAACTATGATGATTTCTCAACCTTATCCCATGATTTCACAATTGCGTTGGGTTTCCAAAATCCTCCTATGATTCTAAAACCTTGAAACACTATAAACCCACATATTATTCCTCCCCTACAACACAAACCATCTGCAGTCTCAAATTTCCATGGTTACTACTACTCACAGACCTATTCTGGAGTCCCCTAAAATTTCTATCTCACCAGCTTTAGCTAATCCACCTCAGGGTCCTCCAAATATAAGAAGTAATTTTCTTTAAGAAAAATTCCAATTCAGGTTCCTCTCCATGTTCGGATGATCTTTTGGTACAAATCCCACTTCGGGAAGTCAACAGTTCAGCAGCCTTGCTCGGATCTAGAGTGCGATGATGGCTCATCGTATTCAAATGACGATGAAGAAGTTCCCGAGATCTTTAATATCCTATATCTGGTAGTCGATTTTGGTAATATCATAAATGATGATAGGCTAATTTTAATTGATCTTAATATTAACAGGGGAACGGTTTGACTCATTAACAATTGGGGATCATCCTTGATAATGGTGGATTGAAAATGGCATGTTGGCAGATTTTTCTTTTTCTTGATTCAGTTTCTCCTAGGATAGGGATTTTCTACTCCAAATAGTGATGCCAAAACGGATAGAAACATTATCCTTGTCCAATTACCGATGAAGAGGATGTGTCGAGATAACGACAATTGAAGTGGAGTTCATCCCAATTTCTACATTGAATATGACAGCCAACTAATTTGGAGAAGGAGACACTTGATATTGATAAAGTGACCAGCTCAAGTATGTTCCCTTACATCAATTTCCAGATTCATTGCCTCATTAGATCTCTAATTCTCCTTTTTTGGATTCTATTGTTTTGAATTTTTATTTTTCTTTGATCATGTATTTATTATATGTATTGACAATATTTTATTACATTTTCAAATTGTTGAGGGACTTATAATTTTTTGTGATGGAGGTTAAAAAATTATAGAACACACATTCATGTTGGTTAGTGATGCATTTTTCATTTTATAAATGAAACATGATTTATTTGGAATTATCTATGCATACCCTTTCTCAAATTTCATTAATTTGATTTTGTTTCAGGTTAGGCTATTTAATATTTCCTCTATAAGGGCAGAGTATCTAGTTTAACTACTGATGCTTTATCTTCCAACATAAATGGCATTTCAAGGGCTAGTGCTTAAATTGCAATATCATTTTATTTTTGTTCTTAAAATTAATATGTTTAATTTTTCATTAATGAACCACTTGGAATTGTTATAATTTTATTAATTTTACATAGACTCTTTGGTCAACCATAATATGAAAAATTATTCACAATGATCTTACAATGTTCCATGGAAAAAGGTTAGACACGGGGAATAATAAAAAAGGTGTCTGATTTGGTTATTTTAAAATATGAAAATTTTATTTTTTTTAAATTGTTTATTTATTTTAATTTTTTGATTATTTTCTACTAATGTATAAGGTTTTGATTATATGGGATTGCATATTTTTGGTAACTTATATGTATCATGTACTAAAATATATATGTTAATTTATTTTCTAATGTTTTGAATTTTTTTAACATTTTTTTTATTCTAATAGACATATATTCATGACGGTAAATGTAGAGGATTCAATTTTTTCTATAAAATATATTTATTAAGTATGTAAATATGGATGTCTTAGCAGTTTTTACATCAAATACAAATGTTTTTGAATATTCAGGTAAGCATAGTATTTGTAACTAATTTCGTGCAATGTATAAAAGCTAGAATATCATTTAATAGACTAAACACAGTGATAAGTTTAGAAATATATAATTGACCATCTAGAAGTTGTTTTAAACAAGAAACACATGAAAGGGAAAGAATAGAAACCATGATCCAAAAAAACCAAAGAAAACTCCATTGTAGAGAGAGGAGTATTCTTTTTTTGAATAACCAATCCATCCTTTTTTATATTTTGAACTCAACCTAGTTTTTGGAAATGATGTTACTATAAATGAAAAAATATCAACAAAAGATTCATATAGTTTAGTTCTAGAGATATAAAACAAAAAAGTGGTGAAAAAATGTTTCTAGGAAGTACCCCATTCAAAGGTGTTTTCTCCCGTACAATATCGGAAGACAGAATGTCTACAACTCTAGTTGAGTAAATTCTATTTTGTAAAACATGTTTGTGCTCCTAATATTTTCGATATCTGTCCATGCAATTTTGGTTGGGTTAAATTTTATTTTTAAGATTTTAATTTTAAATTTTCACCCTCAATCTTAATTGATACTTTCCATGATATGAATTCATTGAAATGAGGATACTAAATAGCCTTTTATGTTGAAAAAATTGCATTCTGAAAAAAATGAAAAATATTTTTTCTCACTATTGAATCTGTGAATCATTTCTGCTACAGTGAAATAGCTTGATATTGATGTTTATTTGAATTTGAGATTAAAAATCACTATTTATTTGAGTTCAAACTTGAGTAGTATACAATATTAACTTGAGGAGGCATACCTAACGTTAAAGGTGATCGTATTGACATTATTATTGTTACTAGTGATAATAATCATCATGAATATGTTGCTATAGAATCCTAATAATGGTTTGGTCTATGAGGAGGTAGGCATAAAGCTAGGGAAGGACATCTTACATTGCACTGATGGATTTGACACACTATTTAATGTCACACTAGATAAGAAAATGTATGTTCATGGGAATTCATCTATCTAATAGATGGTTTTGATGTGTTGGGATCAAGTATAGAGGCTGCTATGGATGTAATTTAGGGAGCCAGTCTAGATTTGACTAAGCATCAATCCCTCATGGGAATTGGATTTGAAGGGTCTCAATATTTGGTTTCATGTCAAGTTCAAGATGTGCAATGGAATTCTTTTTAGAATGATCTTTTTTTGTTTTAGTTTTAATGAGCAAGTGGTTTTCCATGACTAGTTATAGATGTTAAGTTGGGTTCACATTCTGTTTAAGCTACTCCTGTCGTTGCGAGCTCCAAACATGATACTATGGGAAAAATATGAATTTTGGAGGTAGGAATGTACTGGTCTGATAGTATAGGGATGAAGGGGATAATTTTCATCTGACTCTTGGGGAAATAAAACCATATACCCAAGGTTACATGTTAGGGTGGATAGTCTTCAATTTTTTCTATAGATATGATATTTTAGTTTATACTCTATCATAAAATACCATTTAAATAGAACATGAAATTTTTATTTAAATTGAGGATTTATTTCTTTATGATCTATTGAAATAGGGATTCCATTGCAGAATTAATAAAAGATTCTACTACGGAACTTTTTTCTTCAATCCTTTAATACTGAAGTTAGTGTTGTTTAGTTGTTGTTGTGGTGTTTATATATATCTCTCATTCATGTCATATTGAATTATTTGTGATCATATAATTTTTATTTGTGATATTCATCTTTTATTTCATCAGCATATTTTGTCAAGTGAATTTAAATTGAATGAGACGGTTTGAAAATTTAAAAAACCTCAATTTACCTTATGTTTTACATTTTAAAACAACTATTTACAGATTTCAATTCAATATTGATTTTTTATTTCTTTAGAATTCACTACCCAAGTCTCTTTCTTTCATTTCATGGCTACTATTTTGTTTTAATCTTGGTTATTAGATTTTTTGTTTATACGAGTTGAATCTCCAATTTATGTTACAGTGTTTAATATTCAAACATTGTTGACATCACAAAACTTCAAATTTCATTGTATATAAATCATTTTTTATTTACATTGAACCTCAAATAGGATTATCTATATAAATTTACGTTGATCTATTTTTATTCTTCTCCTAAACCTGAATTGATTTCAACTATTGAAAAATTTGGTTAAAATATGTTTTTAAATTTAGATCCTCTAGCTGAATCTAATTTATTCAATACTGCTTTTACATGTGTTATATTAAATATATCGTATATCATTGTGTCATTCCATGTTTACTATTTTTTTTATTTTTTTTAAATTTTTTTTAAATAATGGTATTTAACAATGGACCTTGAGGACAACATGGATGAGGAGTCTTCAGGCATGACATTGACAAATGTAGCTTTGGAAAGAGACACACATGGGAATATACGAACTGCATCTCAAGCATATAATTTATTTGGAATACTTTTTGGGTGTATTATTTTGAGTCATTGAGAAAGTACAATATCTATGATGAACAATATAGTTATTTTTGAATTTTTAGACTATGGATTACATGGGAAATTCTTAATAACACTGAATAGTTTTAAATGAACAAAATATTATACATTACCACTATAAGCAATGCATTTTAATTTGATCTTAATGTTCAATATTTTCTTTGAAATTTATGTTTCCGTGAAATCATTAATGATTTAGAGGTCTTCCACTTTGGAATGAAAATTTTACAAGATTGATTTAGTGAGGTGTTTTGGATGGATGTAATCAATTAAAGGAAAAATGATTTATTTTCATAAAAAACACAATCCATTTGATAATTATGTCTACATTATTGTGTTACAATCATTAAGATTTGTATATCGTGTTGAATGGGGCAGAATACTAGTTATTTTCTAAACAAATAAATAATAATAGTTAAAAAAATTGTATCCAAAATTGGTGAATAATTTTCTATAAAAAGGTATTTAATAAACATAATTTTGTTAATATTAAACTAAAGTGAAGGTGAAGATTGATTGTAGAGATGAAGTTAATAGATCTTATACACCACATTAATTACCTAGTAGTTACATATTCTCTTTAATCCAACCCTTTATGAAAAATTCATCTCATGAACTTCTAAAATTTATTAATATATGTATATTAAATATATACATAATTAAAAATATTTTTTTACCTCTATGGTTATACATGATTCCATTTTACTTTAAAATTTTATCATTCAAGTAATCCTCAGTAATGAAAACATTTATATTTCATGTCTCATGTCATGCAATATCCCAATAAAATGTTGTTGAAAAAAAGAATTGATTGTAAAAACAATAATTATTTTTTAGGGAAAACACATAGTTAAAAAATGGTTCAAGGGAAAATAATAATCTATTTCATTCATTAAAAATATACTTATTTTTTCAATCATAACACTAGTGTTTTATTTTTATATTTTCATCACCAAATCCTTCCCATGAATTTTCTACATTGGAACTACTTATTAATGATATATGTCCCATTTTTATTAATAAATTCCAAATACATTTAATTCCTTATTCTCTTGGGAATCATAATTATATATCATTCGGTTAGTCCTTGAATTAAACATATTTACTATGGTTTTATCTCATGGTTATGATCAATCCTATAGTTTATATATGGTTTCATTTCCACATAAAGAATTCATAAATATAATTTTCATTGTTTGGAGAGTGGGAGTAAAATTATATATACATATAATGATATGTGTAATGATTTCTATCTCACAACATGTTATGTATAGGATTATGAAGGGATCCAAATACATTGTTATACATTTTCCATTATCTATGTTGTGTGAGATGTTATCCTAAGAACACTATGTTATGTGATAGGTTAGTCACCAATTATATATCCCTCAAATTAATTGAGTTATGATTTATCTATAATCATATTATATGTAATAAATTAGAGAGTGAATATTAACCACCCTTGGACAATATTTACTTTATAATGAAGTTGATGGGAGTTATTATTAATTTATGTTTATTATGAAATGTCTTATGTAGATTCCACATATTCCATGATCCCATGATTATATGATTCAATTACCTTATGAAATGTTTGCAAGAAAAATATCAATATCACAATGATATCATATTCGGCATATTGAATATCATTTAATTCTTTATCA